>OZ004715.1:14238253-14902616 GCA_963924515.1 Vespertilio murinus
TATTATAAATGATCATAATTCAATCCACACATATTAAACTCACAAAGTAAGCAAATATGGTCAAATGGACTCTCTTCCTAAAATCCACTGATGCCTCTCCATGGTCTGAGAACACAGCTCAAATTCTCCAACCTGCTTTACGGAGCCCTGCAGGATCTGACCTACCACCCCTACCCTCACCCATCCCTCCCACCCTCCTACCCCCGCATCCCATGCTACAGCCATGACCATGGACATGTCTCACTAACTCAAACCCACCAGGCTCTTCATAAGCCTCTCCATAAAACCCACCCTCTCCACAAGATCCAACACTACCCTTTCCCATGGGTCACTTGCCAATCCAATCCTGGATTCTAGTATTTACACTTTAACTTCTTCCCACCATGAGGACCAGGCTATATCTTTTTTGTTCACATTTAAAATCGTACAAATTTAGGTTCTTTGTAAGCCAAACCATTCTTTACTTTCTTTGAACATAACAAGAAGAATTGGATATCAGCCAAAAGGTTGCATACTCCCAGGATTCTATATGAAGTTCCACTCCCAGGATTCCTTACTGAGTTCCACTCCCAGGATTCCATATGGAGTTCCACTCCCAGGATTCCTTATGGAGTTCCACTCCCAGGATTCCTTATGGAGTTCCACTCCTAGGATTCCTTATGGAGTTCCACTCCCAGGATTCCTTATAGACTTCCACTCCCAGGATTCCATATGGAGTTCCACTCCCAGGATTCCATATGGAGTTCCACTCCCAGGATTCCATATGGAGTTCCACTCCCAGGATTCCTTACTGAGTTCCACTCCCAGGATTCCATATGGAGTTCGACTCCCAGGATTCCTTATGGAGTTCCACACACCACGCACCATCTATATGTCATGAGCACATCTATAGCTCACTGATGTGGGGTTTTAAGAATCAGAACAGCCCTAACCAGTTTGGCTCAGTGGATGGAATGTCACCCTGTGGTCTCAAGGGTCCCAAGTTTGATTCCAGTCAAGGGCATGTACTTGGTTGCAGGCATACCCCCAATAGGGGGTGTGTGGGAGGCAGTTGATTGATGTTTCCTTCTCATCGATGTTTCTAACTCTCTATCCCTCTCCCTTCCTCTCTGTAAAAACCAATGAAATAAAATAAAAAGAATCAGAACACATTAAAAATACTGTTGAATCTCAGAGGAAAAGCAGGAGAGGGTAGGGGGGGTGGTTAAGAGATCAACCAAAGGACTCATATGCATGCATAGAAGCATAACCAATGGACACAAACAGTAGGGGGGTGAGGGCATGTGCTTAGGGGTGGGAGTGGCCGGGGAGAGGTCAAGAGGGAAAAAAGGAGACATATGCAATACTTTAAACAATAAAGAATTAAAAAAAAAGAATCAGAACAGCTCTGGCCCAATGTGGTTTGCTTAGCAATAGGGGCTGGATGCTGAAGGTTTTATGTCTTCAATTTTCAGCCAACCCACTGCACTGACAACCAGATGATTTGTCTGGGGCTGAGTCTTGGGAAACAAGCTCTAAGAACCAGATTTGTGTGCAAGAGGGATCAACCCGGGAGGAAAGGGAAGGAAGGGGATTAGGCAGAGGGAGGAACCGGCCTGTGATTCACCTCCAACAGAAGTCTCTTGATCCCATAAGGAGTTCTGGTGCCTGGATGGCCTTTCAGACTTTGCTCTGAATGGAGGCAAGGGGGCAGGCACTGTGCTTCAGGGGACATGGATTGGACGCTGTCTGATCCTACCCTCCCGAGAGGGAGCACAACCTTGGGCAAAGTGATTTCCCCAGGCCCTGAGCAATTAGGAGAGAGAACGAGATCTGGAAGCTGCCAGCTGCCCACACTCAATGACCCTGAAGAACCAAGGGCCCGAAGGGGGTGTCTGGGCTGCATACCATAGTGCCCAGCGCTCTATTTCAGAAGAGGGAGAAAGAGGTTCTGATTCTGCCTCCCGTTACCTTATCAGAACTGATGTGCGTATCAATGACAAATTTGCTTCAACCCATTGACAATTGTGGGACAGATTTCTCTCTAAAGCTCTTTTTGTTTGTTTTTGCTCATTCTCACCAGAGGATATTTTTTTCCATTAATTTTTAGAAAGAGTGGAAAAGTGGAGGGGGGAGAGAAAGAGAGAAGTACTGATGTGAGAGTTGCACATTGATTTGCTGCCTCTCACGTGTGCCCTAAGCAAGGTGGGAAGAACTACAACCCAGTTATATGCCCTTTACTGGAATCAAACCGGTGACCCTTTGGTGGGCAAGCTAAGGCTCTAACCACTGAGCAACACCAGCCAGAGCTCTCTCGCATTCTTACAAAGATCTATCTAAAGTACTAGTAAGCATTTTCAAAAATAAAAACTCAACTCTGTCAAGAGACTTTTCCACAGAGATGGCGGGAGGGGGGGGGGAGGTGGTAAAAACACAGAACACTTTAGGGTTCTCTAAGGACAATAAACAAGAGTTACACTTCATTCATTCCACAGACTTCCCACGAGGAGGAAGCTGAATCAGAATGAATCTGGATAAATCATGAAGCTGCGGGCTCTCACGGGGAATTTTCCCGAGAACCTATGCTTGCCTATGTAGAAACTGGAGGCACAGTTGTATAGCTGGGTTGGATGAAATCTTATGCAAAGTCACGGCACTCATACTTTTGCTCAGAAACAGTGAAGGTTTTAGTTCTAGAACATGCAAAGTCTGTCTTTCTCAGGTAAAAGAATAAAGATGTCCTGGGATTTGAGAATGCACACAGGAAGTAAAGGTAATCGCAAGTGAAAGGGGTCTTACAAGAAACCTAGATGAGGTACACGAGGGGAGTGGAGTCCAGTGGAGCTTCTATGGCGTACTGGCTGTCAGAGCCCAGGGAGGAAGCTCAGGGCCCGACAGATGTGGGCTCCAGGAAGAAATCAATAATTCAGAGCCACGAAACCAAAAAGGCATTGAACATCTGGATGGTGAGGCAGACCTGGGAAAAAACACACCACCTTATGGTGTGTACCATATCTGCCAAAGTAAACAAATAAACAAAAAACATACAAACTACTCGCTGCACCTGCTGGGAAGGGAAGCCCTGGGAACTACCCGCAAAAAATGTATAAACTCTCACTAACATAGTTCTTATTTCTCGTGCTGTTTTGAGTTATTTTGGTGAATATAAAAGTTTTAAAGTTTTTTTTAAATATATTTTATTGATATTTTACAGAGGAAGGGAGAGAGGGAGAGAGATAGAGAGCTAGAAATGTAGATGAGAGAGAAACATCAACCAGCTGCCTCCTGCACACCCCCCACCGGGGATGTGCCCACAACCAATGTACATGCCCTTGACCGGAATCGAACCCGGGACCTTTCAGTCCACAGACCGACGCTCTACCACTGAGCCAAACCGGTTTCAGCAGTTTTAAATTTTTTATAAACTCAGTTAGGACCCTTATTTCAAATACGACGTCCTGAGATGTGACTTCTCCTACCATGAGGGTTTTGAATACTTAAATTCTGTGGTTAGGTAGAAGCCACTATATGAACATGGGTTTTGTTAATGGACACATGTGCATTTGATGGCAGCTTGCTGAAATGTCCACAAACCTGTGGAACTTGACAGCGAGTGTGAGCCTCTGTCCCAGCTCCGTCATTTATTAGCTGGAGATCTTGTCAAATCCCCTTAATCACAGCAAGACATAGCTGTTCCATCTCTTAGTTATATGAGAATGAATATAAAACAGGCCCTGTCCATCTTGCAAAGATTTCTGATTCTAAAGAGATTTTGTAAGCGAAAGTAGCTTGCAAACTTTAAGATCCAATATACACATAAGGAATTATTATGACATGTGCAGAGAACATAGGGGTCTATTATAGAAAGAGCACAGAAAACATTCAGTAAAACTGGTGAGGAAATATTTCAGAGACAAGTTCATTTACATTTGGCCATTTTTCACCCTAGTAATAAACGCTACCACAACATGAAACATAACAATGAATGAAATGCTTCTGATGTTCAAGATAGCATCACAAGGCAGCCATGTCTGATGGGATATGAAATAAAAAAGAGTCAATATTTACCCAGTGTACTTAATATGGGCTGGCCTGTCCTAAGGATTTTATATATGTTAACTCATTGAATCCCCACTACAACTGTAGGACAAAGGTATTATTTTCAAACCTACATTACAGATGAGAAATCTGAGGCTCAGAGAAGTTACATAATTTACCCAAGATCAGACCGAGGAAATGACAGAGCCAAGAGCTGCATCCACATGGTCTAGCTCAGGGATGGGCAAACTTTTTGACTCGAGGGCCACAATGGGTTCTTAAACAGGACCGGAGGGCCAGAACAAAAGCATGGATGGAATATAATATAAATTCAAAGTAAACATCATTACATAAAAGGGTAAGGTCTTTTTATTTTGTTTTTAATTCAATAGTTTTATTCACGGGATCCGGCCCGCGGGCCGTAGTTTGCCCAGCCCTGGTCTTGCTCCTCACCCAACTTAGTGACTGCTGGAGTGACAGAGAATATCAACATGAACCTAGAAAAGAGGCAACCATGGAAAGAGAGAAGGAAGAAGTCAGGTAAGGAAAATATTTTTAACATATGATGGTGATACCTGTTTTTGTCTATCCTCTACCAAGTGTATGAAACCATATGATTAAAATCAAACCCCTAGCCCACAAACAAATGGTTCAATGACCAGGAACCCATCCTCATAAGGAGCCAGGTAGATTTGTCCTTGGTGGTTCTGCTGCTTAACCTCAAACTGACCGATTCCATGCCAGTCTTTCATTGCCAATAACCCAATTCAACCCAAGGGGAATGGACTCATGCCAACTGTGTGCCACCAGAACGTCTATGGCAACCACCCTAGAAAACAAAATGACCTTGGAGCTCGGGCCATCTCCTCTCCTTTCAGAAGAGGGATAGCTTGTACAACAGCCATACCACTGAGTCGGGGATCTGTGTGATCACAATCTCCATTCTCCCACAGGTCAGAGCATGATACCAGGCCATTCAGGATAGACAGGACAATTCCAATGCCCTTTAAGCTTATGTGACCATGGGTGAAAAATGGTCATTTTGAACTGCTTGGCTTCTGCCCAAAGAACATTCACTCTTCGAACCTGAGCACCTTCTCCGTGCCAGGCACTATGTGAGACCCCGGACACAGACTAACAATGACTCAGTCTCCCTTGAGGTGTTCAGAGCATAGCAGGGCAAGGCAGGTATGGAATCGTCACTTGGGGTGAATGCTATAAGAGAGGACAAAAGAGAAATGGAAACATAGAGGAAGGAGAGAATGGAAGATGATAACTAGTCAGGAATTATTTTTAGTATGGTAGATGAGATTTGGCGTTCAACCAGCTAAAGGTGGGAGAGAGAGAGGAATGACCCTCAGGATTTGTAGCTCTCAGACCAGGTCAGGCCAACATAAAGAAAGAATAGTTAGTTACCTGACTTACTTCACTTGTCAAAAGCAAAAAGTGACATCTACTGTTAGCGCCATCTGTTGGCTGTAGTAGATGTTGACATATACTGGGCTGACATTAAGCTTTACCTAAACAAAATTTGGAAGTTTCAAAGTAGAAGACCATCTGGATATGACGGCATCCTTAACCTAGAAGAGGAGGAAAGGATCGTGGTTAAATTATATAAGGTCTTAGGTCAGACTGCCTTGGGGGTGAAGCAATAATATACATATGACCTTGGTCAAGTCATTTATCTTGTTTAAGACTCAGATTTATTCTAATTTAAAATGGAAATAAAATAGTACCTATGTCATAGTAACTGTTTTCAGGATTAGAATGTATGCTGCATAAACATAAAGTCTCCTAAACTAGTAGTGGAATATAAACGGATACCTTTCAAAACTGAATCATTTTGAAAAAATGATTGTCAATATCAGTTAGTGTTAAATGTATGTATACTCTATAAATGCAGAATTTCACTCTTGGGTTTATGTACACCAGAAATGTATACATATGGGCTCTGAATGATATGTATGTGAATTTCCTATTTTTCCTATTTTCAATAATAAAACACTAAAAAGAATATAAATTTCCAGCCCCAGAAAAATGAATACATAGAATGTGGAATGTTCATACAACAGAAAACTATCCAGTTATAAACTCAAGCTACCAATGACTACACACAAAAAAAGACAGAAAAATCTCACAAACATAATGTTAAAGAAACTAGACACCAAATAGTACATATTGTATGACTCCATTTAAATAATATACAGAAACAGGCTAATTTAATCAATGTTGACAAAAAGTCGGGATAACCCTACAGGGGGGTTAGTAACTAGAGGGAACAATGAGGAATCTCTAAAAATGCTAGCGATGTTCTTTCTTAATTTGGGCTCTGCTTACCTGAATGTATTGGCTGTGTAAGATGTATAAGGCTATAAATTACCATGTGCGCATTTTTCTGTATGCATGCTATATGCTACTAAAGATTTCTTAGTGTTTTTGAAAGTGATAGCCTGGCCTGTAAATCTCTCATACTACTCAATTTCAAGATTTGCTATAAAGCTGCTCTAATCAAGACAGTGCTATTGACAAAAGTACAGACACGTAGGTCAGTGGGCCAGAATAGAATGACCAGAAATAGACTTATACAAATATGCTCAAATGCTCTTTCCTAAAGAAGCAAAAGCAATGCAGTGGAGAAAGGCAGTCTTTTCAACAAATGGTGCTGGAACAATGGGGCAATAAAAAGAAAAAAAAATGGAAAAAAAGAAAAAAAACACTATACACAAACCTTACACCTTTCAGAAAATTAAGTCAAAACGGATCCTAGCCCTAAATGTCAAATGCAAAACTGAAATTTCTTGGAGAAAAAAATAAAAGCATAATCCATAAAAGAAAAAATTGGTAAGGTGGACTGTATTAAAATTAATCTGTAAAGGACACTCTCAGAGAATGAAAGGAAAAGCCACAAGCTGGGAGATTATATTTGTAAAAATGCATACCAGAAAAGTTCTCATAACCAAAACATACAAAGAACTCTGAAAATTCAACAAGGAAAGTAAATAAACAACCCAATTTAAAAAGCGGCCAAAGGATCTGAACAGACACCTGTCCAAAGAAGTTATACTGATGGCAAGTGAGCATAGGAAAGCATGCTCACATAGTATGTGCTTAGGAAACTGCGAATTAAAACAGCAATGAGGTACCGCGACATACCTAACTAGAATAACAACCCATAAAAGTGGCCAAACTGCCAAGGTCGGTTTGGCTCAGTGGATAGAGCGTCGGTCTGCGGACTGAAGGGTCCCCGGTTCGATTCCAGCCAAGGGCATGTACATTGGTTGTGGGCACATCCCCGGTAGGGGGTGTGCAGGAGGCAACTGGTCGACGTTTCTCTCTCATCAATGTTTCTGGCTCTCAATCTCTCTCCCTTCCTCTCTGTAAAATATCAATAAAATATATATTTTTTTAAAGTGGCCACACCAATAGCCTGTGATGATGCAGAATAACAGGAACGACCTCCCCCACCCTACCCTGCCCCCATTCCCGGTGGCTGGTGGGAATGCAAAATGATACAGCCACTGGGGAGGACAGGTTGTTAGTTTCTTACAAAATGAAACAGAGCCTTACCATAGGGTTCAACAGTTGTGCTCTTAGGCACTTGCCTAATTGACTTGAAAAATTATGTCCATACAAAAACCTGCATCTAAATGTTCACAGCAGCTTCATTCAGAATTGATGAAAACTGGGAGCAACCAAGCTGCCCTTCAACGGGCAAAGGAATAAACAAGCCGTGGTACATCCACTCAGTGATATATTACTCAGCAATAAAAAAAAATAAGCTACCAAAACATGAAAAGACATAGATGAATCTTAAATGCCAATTGCTAACTGGGGGAGGGAGCAGGGGAGGCAGTCTCAAAAGTCTACATACTGCATGATTCAAATGATCTGACATTCTTGGAAAGTCAAAAGTGCAGCCACAGTAAAAAGATCATGGTTGCCAGGGGTTGAGTAGGTAAAGCACAGGGGAGTTTTTACAGTCATAAATCTATTCTGTTCCATAATGGAATAGTGGATACATGTCACTATGCATTTGTCAAAACCCATAGAACTTTGCAGCACAAAATGGGACCTTAATGTATAGAAATTTTTAACAAATCATTTAGGAGGTTGTGAAATCCCGGGATGGGATGCTAAAAGTAACAACACAATCTAACTGTATTACAGATGTATGAAATGGTCTCGTTGCAGATGGAGGAAAACGGTGCTAAGCTAAATAACTGTGGGAATGACTGGGGTCCGTAAGACTAAAGGCAATAGAAACTGAACATAAACACTGTACTCTGGTTGATACATATTTTTCCCGCAAGGGTACAGATCGGCAATTTTGATGGCACTGTAAATGTATACTGGCACTGAGCAATTTAAGAAAATGAATGGCAGATGGTGGGAGCCAGGTTTCTCCCTGTGGAACCAGAAGTTACCAACAAGCAAGGGGAGAAGGCCAAAATGATCCAGGTGGTAATGGATTAGCGCTGGAGACATGAGCATGAATTCATGTTTAGCTTAATATAGATAGAAATGCTTATACATAGAAATAGTTGTATAGATAGTTATATAAACACAGGTTAGTATACACACATAGGTGTCCGTGCTCTGTCAGGTTAGAAGGTCTAAAAGAAGTAATACCCAGTAACAAAGAAAGAGCCCACGCAGCATCCAGATACAAGTCTCTAACACCGTTTATATATAAAATACTAATATGCAAAGTGTCCCCTCAGGAGTCCAAATGGGAAACTGGGAGTTCGATCACTCACTATGACATGCGCTGACCACCAGCAGGTGACGCAGAGCAAAGGAAGGTCCTGACCAGCAGCCAGCAGCCAGGGAAGGAAGGCCCCAGCAGGCAGCCAGAAGGCCCCAATCGGCCCTGATCGCTGGCCAAGCCTAGGGACCCTACCCGTACATGAATTTCATGCACCAGGCCTCTAGTTCTCCAATAAAAGGAACCAGGACTCCTTGAGAAATGGCTGGTTCTAGGATTGGGGTAGCAAATATATAAGATGAGCTTGGAGAATTTAGTAGTGCTAGAAAAGTGAGAAGGAACTCCCAAAACGTTTCACTCACACACACACACACTAAGGGTATGTCAAAGGCAAGCAGGAGCCACAGAAAGAACTCTCAATGGCCAAAACAGGTATGATTTGAGCAATAAAATAAAGTAGGTTATAACCAGAGCATAAAATAAGAAACCACAAGCCCATTCTGATAAAATGAAATGATTGAGTAATAAATAAATGGGGGATAATGTCTAAATCTCCTGTGTAATAAAACTCTAAATAATTTCTGTAGATACTCCACCCTCCAGGAGAGAGTATAACTCCCCACTGGTAAGCGCGGGCTGCATACGGGGACTTCCTTTCAAAGAGCACAGTATGCAAAGGGGAAAGAGTGGGGAAATCTTACCTCAAACATTAATTACCTCAGTCAAGTGACCTAAGTTAAACATCAACAACAATAAGATATGCTGAAAATAGGAGCCCTTGATATAATGTGATGAAAATGGTACTTGACCTCTGCATTTTTTCTCCCCAGAACATAGAATCCCAGTATAATCATAAAGAAAACATCCTACAAATCCCAACTGAGAGACACTCTACAAAACTTCCGGCTGGTACTCCTCAAAACGACCAAACATGAGGAAAGTCTGAGAATCTGTCACAGCCAAAGGAAGACTAAGGAAGACATGGCTGATAAATGCAATGTGGTATCTGGGATGAAATCCTGAAACAGTAAAAGGTAAAAACTAAGGAATAAAGCAAGGACTTTGCTTAATCTTCTAAAATGGCTTTCTGATTTTAAAAATCTCGGCACAGGCCCTGGTGCTCAATATGTGTTAGGGATTGGGACATTATAAGAATAAAAAAGAAGAGGAAGAATTACATAGAGGAGTGGTGTAGGGGCTATAAATTCAACTGCTACATTCAGATAGAGACATTTATCAGCTTGACAGGCAGTCACTGAATCTATGGCAAAGTATAGGATTGCTAAGGAGAACTTCTAAGAACTGAGCCTGGGAAATATATAATAGGCAAGACAAACACAGAAGGGGTAATTTGAGAAAGGGACTTATCAGGAGATGGAAAGAGAAGCAAAATAGGATAATGGTTCAAGAACAAAGGAACTGTGTCTTCCAGGAAGGAAGGTGGCACAGTTTTAATGCTGCATAAGATTAGGGCAAAATTTATATATATATAGTCCCACAGACTCACCTGTGACCGGCTAAGTCAGTTTTCAAAGAGTTGAATTTAGAATGAAACTTAAAGGAGTAAAGACAGTGAGACATGAACAGCTGGGGCAATAAAGGGAAGGCACTACTATCAAGATAAAATAGGTGATAAGACATCTTTATTGTAACATTCAAGATTTGAGAATGTTGCTAATAATTTTGACTAACAGTGGGAAGGAAGCAATAGAAGATACGGTAAAGATGGGGTCATTGCCAGAATAAGACCTATGAGGGACCATGAGAGAAAATGACACAGTTTCCAATTGAAGCAGATAGCCATGGAGAGCAGGGTGACTCTTTTCCTCTAAGACAAGCAAGAGAGAAGCAAAGTAGCCTGACGATGATGATGATGATGATGATGATGACTGCAACCAAGACTTATTGAGCTATTCCTACATGCTTCGTTTATACTGGATGTCTCACGTATAGCATAACTCTGGGGGGCATGTGCTATTACTTTCATCCTATAGGTGAAGAAATTGAGTTCAGATAGGTTAAATAACTTTCCCAAACTGGTAAATGATACAGCTTTATTGCTTCTCCCAATTCTCACTCTCCTCAAAATATTTTAGACCTCATACCCCTCTAGGTGGTGGTATGTTTAGGTACCCTTCCAGTACAGAAGCCTGGGCATAGGAAGTAAGGGGCATGCTGGTCTACCTCTACTGTCAGTGGAACCTTGTGTAAGTCATGTGTCATGTCTCTCAACTATGGGATGAAAGATTGGGACTGCATGAATCGCTTCAGATTGTTTTTACCTCCAACAACCTTTGATCACTTTTAAAGACCCAGACAGGCTTTGGGAGAGTGTACTATCTAGCTGTAAAATGTCTCATAGTTTTTAAGGTGAAGAATGTGTCTCATTCAATCCAATTTTCTCTATAAAGGGCCCGATAGTAAGTATTTTAGATTTTTCAGGCCAAATAGCATCTGCCACAAATGACTCACCTCTGCAATCACAGTAAAGAAAGTAACCATAGTTACTATATAAATGAATGAATGCAGTTTTGTTCCAATAAAACTTTATTTATAAAATGCTAAAGGTTGGATTTGGCCCAGGGCCTGCAGTTTGCCAACTTTTACAACTTGAGAGCTGAGACCATTAATAATACCTCTCTCCTGTAAATCAGATGATGACCTCGGATAACCCAGTTTAACTTACTTCAAACCAGTAAGCTAGAGATTATAGAAAACAAAAGTATATACCCTACCGTGACATGAAGAAGTAAAGCTATAAAAGTGATAGTAAAACACTGAAAACAGATTTAGGGCTATAATACAGAATCGCTAGGCCAGCTGTTCTTTCTAGCCAGTAACTATTAAATAAGAAAAAAATGGGACTAAACTGTACCAAGGGTTAAGTTGAGAGAGAGAGAGAATGAGAAAGAATAATTGGTCAGAAAATACTATATTGCACTGTACAGTTAAGTTGGAGGATTTGGCTTCTCTAGATTTCTTGAAGAATTAAATAGATAATGATGTGTCAACAATCATCAGAAATAAGCCCCAACAGAAACCGATGGGTAGGAAGTGGACTTGAAGCCTTTTTCCTTGGCTTATGAAGCTCACGGCACACCACCACAGACACCTGGATGCATCCAAGGTACCTATTTAGGCCATTTGACAGTTCCCATTACAATTTGAGACCCTGTGCGACTCTGGGAATGCCAACTCTTTCCTCCCCTCTAGGGGTTAGCAGGTGATCTAGTCTAAGCCAGCCGTGAAGACTGATCAGAATGACCCCAGGCCCTTTCTAATGAAGGAACAAGGGCATAGTCATCTTGTCTGGACAGGCAATGCATAGACAGGGGGCTTGGAATGGTTGGAGCCATTTGCCGTCATGAGGGAAGTCAGACTCTGAATGATGCCAAAACACCAGGGAGGGCGGTCAAGGGATTCACCAACAATCAACTCAAGAGTCCTAGTGACACCTTGGCCTCTGGATCAAGTATTACTAGAAGCCTGCCCGACCTTCAGCCTCAGGCATTTACACAACTGATCTACCCTCTTTGTTGTCTAAGCCAGTTGGAGTTGATTTTAGTGCTATGTTCAAAAGAGTATGTCCTAATATATAGTCCTTCCTTACTTGTATCTGTAGCATGCCTTATGCGTAGAGATGAAATAAATGTTTAAATATGCTCCTGGCATTTTTTTTATCTAAAATATTTTCTAATATGTGTTCTTAAAAATGAATATTATTTTGAAGGCACCATAGTCAAGGTTCATCTTATCATCACTGGTTCCAACCTGTCCACAACTCATTTCTCCTCACCTCCTCAAAGCAGAAGTAAGACTGGCTCAAAGGCCTCTGCCCTTTTAAGCTGATCAGATGTAAAAGATCATAATTCAAAGTCCTGTCCTCAGGAAAGAATTCCCTCATGCAAATGAGTTCTCTCTACAAGCCTCTAAACTTATACCCAGATGTCCTCTGAGCAAAAGCTACAGAAGCACACTATTTCAACCCCCTCCCTCAACCTACCCCAGAAAGCCCCAACTAAGGACAAGAAACAATACATGAGGAATCTTTATGTCTTAGGGCAGCAGAAAAGAGATTTCTAGTTTCTTCAGAAATGAGGGGAAGGGGTTAGAAAATGCTAGGTCATGTTTCATTCATTCTCGCCATTCTATTTTTAGTTTCCTCCAGGAAGTAAAGTACCACAGGAAATTTTTAGTGCTCAGCATATTGGATACTTTACATGAACATAAAAACAAGAGCAGGACAACCTATTGACCGCCGGAACATTTCTCCCTTGCTAGCCAGCAGCAAAACAAAGATAATGTATTAACCAGCCTCTCCGATCCATTCATCTTTTCAAGATATGCTGAATTCTTAGCCTGGAAAGATGCACGATGGTGAACATCCATCTTTAATATGTCATTGAAACAAGGCTACTACTTCAAACACAAAGTCGTCTTTTTTTTCCTTCCCTATTGCTAAGTAAAACTTTTCCAAATGGCATGCCCTCCTGAAAAAAAAATAGATAGAACAGGCCCACTCCAAAAATATGCATTGCTCTACATGCTCAGAATATAAAGGGAGTCAAATAGGCCAAATGGAAAGCAAGCAGAAAAGCCAATGGAAAGCAGACATGGGGACCTCAAAGGCGTTGCATGGATCTTGCATGTTCCTTCAGTTATGTTTCACATGAACTTCCTTGGGATTCTATGCCTCTGAGAAAATGTAAAACACTAGAAAGGGAGGGCAAGCAGTCTCAAAAGTATAAAACAGTGTCTTGGGGACAATCCGAGTGGGTCTTTCAGACGCCGGCTGCTTCGTCTGGTCTGCTTCTTCTTGTCCTGATCTATTCATCCCTCACCACATCATAGGAGCCTTTTCTCTTGCTTGGGTAAGCTCCTCTACAAATGACACTTTCTTCTGGTGCCCGGGGGCTTGAAATCCCATTACTAATATACTTGTATTGTGCTTTCCTCCCTATGGGAACACAGAAGAATAATGTTAGAACCATTATGCTAAGCAGGGAAGGCCAAAGGCCAAGGTGCCTTTCTTAAAAGAGATCTGTGTGCTTTCTTTGAGAAAGAAGAAATAATATTTGCAAATGCCCCGCTGGAAATTCCCTTCTACGGGAATCCTACCTGCTTCATCTTTATTTCTCCTTAAATAGATTAGAGTAGAACTTTCACTTTCATATCCCAAAAGAAAGACATCCAAAGTCATCCCGGGTCAAAGTCACAACTGGATTAGGGAGGGGTTAAAATTATTTCCAATAGCCTATACCTCAGACACCAAGAACATTGTGAAAGGTCCAGAATGTCCCTTTTCTCTTGCTAAAGAGATTAACTACCTAGAGTCCAGGATGTGAGACTCCCTTCTGTCTTTTCCTGTCCCCTGTCTCTGAGAAATGCACTAGCTTCAGGTCCCTGGGCCTGTGGAATGATCGAGAAGACCCACGTTAGGGGAGAAATTTGGAAGAATTTGGAGAATTTCCCCAATACTTTGTGAGCAGTGTTCTTGATGGTGAATTAGGGGCCATGTGGAACTGCTCACTTCCCTGAAATGTCCGTTCACCCTACAAGTAACAGAATCAAAGGATGATCTAGTTCAGAAAGTGGAGGGACCTTAAATTGGCTTGGAATGCCCGAGGCTAACACCTCTCTTGATTAACTACATCTCTCACTGCAGCCCTGCTAATGACCATGTACTTATCTAGACTTTGCAGAACTCCAGGACAGAGGACAAATCCTGCCCATCCAGTAAAATCTGTATATGTCTATTTCTTGGAAACTTTTTGAAACGTCAAATGAACTGTTAGTAGTAATCCTTTCCCATTGTAAAACAGAATATGAACCAGAACAACTACAGGTTTTAGAACCTCCTTGCAAACAACAGTTGAGGATAATGATAATGCTAAATTCTATTAGCCTTGCCTGGTGACTTGAAGCACCAGTCTACCTTGAAAATCCAAATAAATTAACATTATAACAAAGTTAAACAGCTCCAAGGACACTATGCTGGTGGGTTACTGACACTTGAGACAAGGTCCTATCCCATAGCAGCTGGATAGCTAATTTCCCCCAAATCTGCAAAGAACCATGTGTCCCAAAGCCATAAATTTGGGGAGAGGGCTGATTTGTAAGGAGGGTATGGTGTGAAGAGCCAAGATGAACATTAAACAAGGATATGAATGGAATTATTTTGCAGGTTCACCAACCTGGCAGCTGAGAAGAGTGGGAAGGAATTTTCCACTACTATGAAAACCACATTGAGCAAAGAAGAGAAACAATATTTTGGTAAATCACCTTTATTAAGAATCTGTGACATGTTCAACACAGACTAGGTTTTGGGACAATAAGATTTGACCTAAACTTCCAATGTCAAGGATGTGAAACAAGAACAGTTAAGTACTTTGTTATCCCTACCACTGACAATCCCCTCCCCTCAAATGGCTTTCTACCACCTCTGCTTAAGGAGATAGTAACTAGCAACTAAACATTCAATTGTCAAATCCAGTGACTTCTGCTCTTAAGTAATTTTTAGGCTAATAATGAACCCAAACAGATCTCTTTCTTCTTCTTCTTCTTCTTCTTCTTCTTCTTCTTCTTCTTCTTCTTCTTCTTCTTCTTCTTCTTCTTCCTCTCTCTCTCTCTCTCTCTCTCTCTCTCTCTCTCTCTCTCTCTCTCTCTCTCGTATTCATAACATTTCAATTCTTTTTCTTTGGCCCCTGTTATCAGTGGGCACACAGCTTAACTCAACATCTTCCAATTTTTATCCATATAAATATTCCATCTACATATCTACTATTTTAAATCATTTTCCATGATTAAGGACACATGGCAAGTGTCCCACATTCACACATGTGTTTGCATACGTAACATATTCCTTCTTCTTACAAGGAATGGAGGAACTTCAAACCTAAAGACAATGGAGAATGACGACTCCTTCTTTTCCCAGTTCTGCACTGATCTCTTCATCTGCACAAATAAAGTATCAAAGTTGGTTTCTTTATTTGCTCTCATGAAAGACAAAATGGTGTGAGTGTAGCCTTTTCCAACTATAGCTCTATGTTAGAATCTCCAAGGTGATCTCCTAAAGAATATTAACACCCGGGCCTCATACTTTGAGATTCTGATATAATTGGTGGAGTGAAAAGGGTCTTAAATTCGCCTGGCTGGTATGACTCAGCGGTTGAGCGTTGACCTATGAACCAGGAGGTCACAGTTCAATTCCTGGTCAGGGAATATGTCCAGGTTGCAAGCTCAATCCCCAGAGTGGGTCATGCAGGAGGCAGCCAATCAATGATTCTCTCTCATCATTGATGTCTCTTTCTCTCTCACCCTATTCCTTCCTCTCTGAAATCAATATAAATATATATTTTTAAAAGAAAGTGTCTTCAATTTAAAGACAGATGGACTTGCATTTGTCTTGAAATTTAAAGTCCCTTTCTATCACTGTGAGTTATATGCTCTTCGGTAAGTTACCTAAATTCTCTACCTCACTCTTCTAATCTGTAAAATTGAAATAGTATTACTCCTGAGAGGATTCTATGTGATATATGGAAAAACCACCAGCATACTCCTTAAATGGCATACCTCCAAAAATGGCAGCTTATTATCATTCATATTAACAATTCTTCAGGATTGCCGATGGTATAAAAAAAAAAACACAGTAAAAATAAACAAACAAGCAAGCAAACAAACAAACAAATGCCCTGAAGTCTTTAAGGATTCTAACATACTTTCAAATGCTATGCTGTTTAGTATCTATGTCCATAAAAAACTGTGCAGTATCTGAAACACTATTGTGACATCCTAAAGAGGTAACATATCTGGGTGCTAAGCAAGGATGCATTCTGATTCTTTCATTCCCTAACCACATCTCTTTTTATTCAATGTATTGATCTAATTTAAAACAAATATATTAACTGACTGGGTTATTACAAGACCCATATTTTCAACCACAACAGAGTAGAACGGAAAGCTCTTTCATGTTTATTTAACAGCAGAGCATCACTTCTGTGTAAATGAAACCTGAAATCCGTGGTCTGTCTTATAACGGTGCTGTTTCTTATGTTTCTTTTTCCAAGCTACATACGAAATCACACTGTCTACAAATGTGAGTAGCTAGGAACTGGACGCGTTACTAAGATGCGATTAAGCTGTTATGGTCTGATAGTCCTCAGTAGCACCCCACTGGCGGGGTGTCTTGTGACCAAAAGCCAACAACGCAAAATGCGTGACTGCAAAACCCAAATATAAACAGGAAGGAGAAAAGCATGTGCAAATGTGGCGAAACATCTTTTCATTTCAGTACATCGACCTGCATTGGAAACCAAGAATGTTTGTTGTTGTCTCGAAAGCAACCCATGTCTCTGTAAACACATCCCCGGATAAAGGATGCAGAAGGAGGTACACTGGACGCATCGTGGGTCCCTTCTTCTGTAGCACGGGCATAGTCTTCTGCCTTTCCACAGGTAAAGGCCTGGCCTCGTTACTAAAAATGAAAGCGAAGAATTCGTGAGCATAGCAGGTCCTGCTGGGACACGGAGTGTGAGCACTCCGACTCCTGAGAAAGCAAGCAAAGGAGAGAGAGCAATTACTTCCATTCTCCGTCGTCGTGTTCCAAAGATATTGGAAAGAATAATGGAGGTATTGGGAAAAGTGCCTGGAGGCGCCACCCCAAATGTTTTCAATTACTATTCTGAACTTTCATTAACCATCAAAAATATGCCACGCCGAATGGTCTTTGGTAGATATCAATCAAAAGCACATTTTCTCATAAATGAACAGGGCAGGGGGGGAGCGCCCAAGACCCAGTTCTGGCATCTTTGTTCCTCCAGATTCTTTTCTCTGGGAAAATATCACTTGAAATTGCTGTTTATGCTCATAATAGACTAGTGCCTTTGAGGTCTTTACTATTTAAAGGGCGCATAATGTACAGTCAATGGACATGGAAAGTTCGAGCTGATTATATGCAGCTCAAAGGATTTCAAAACACACCTCCCTAGAAGCCCTTCCTCTCCCCTCAAAATTCCCATCCGAGTTTCCTGGAGGCTGATTTCCAACAGCGCACTGCGGAGACTCCTCTTGGAAACGGATTTCCCGCAGATCTGGGCTACATCAAAGGAGAGCTCGCTGATGTGAGGGCGATCTGTTACCCCTGAACTTCCATGCAGAACAAAAACCACCGACTCCCTGGCATTGGAAATGTCGTGCCAGGCACCATGCCATGTTACTCCCCCTTTCCTCCAATCTTTCTGGGTCTTATTTTTCTTGTGGTTTCATTCCTCTCATTTTGTTGTGTTTATTTCGGAGGTCCCTGGCCTCGTCACTTGGAATTTCCACCAAATTCAATGAACTCACTTGGTGCGTAGCTTTTTTGTCCTCTCTCTGGCATTTGATAGGGTTAAACCTTAACTCCATTTCTCACACACTTCTCGGTCTCTGTCCACATGTGGCTGTCCATCGGGGACCCACATCCCATTTCACCCTGAACTTCCATTCCTTCTGGGAGTGCTCAAACATTCTTTTTTTAAAAGGACTTTTTAATTGACTTTTTTAGAGAGAGGGAGAGCAAAAGAGAGGGAGAAACATCGATGTGAGTGCAAAGCACTGATAGGCTGCCTCCTGCGCAACCCCCTACCAGAGATTGAGCGTGCAGCCCGAACATGTGCCCTGACCAGGAATGGAACTGGCAACATTTTTGGTGCACGGGACAGTGCCTACACAACTGAGCCACACCAGCCCCAGTGAGAGATCAGCCTATGGGTCAGGGGAAAGCAAAAGGATGGGGAACTAGTCTGCATTCCAGATAAAGGAGCAGAAACCTGGAAACATTACTTGGATGCCACCCCTATATTGTTCTTCACATTATATATTATAAAGCAAATACCGTGTTTCCCCGAAAATAAGACATCCTCCAAAAATAAGACCTACTTCATGGAAACATAATACATCCCCTGAAAATAAGACCTAGCGCATCTTTGGGAGCAAAAATTAATATAAGACACTGTCTTATTTTTGGGGAAACAGGGTACCTACAAAAATATTACTTGGATGCCACCCCTATATTGTTCTTCACATTATATATTATAAAGCAAATGCCTGCAGAGGTCCAGGAGTTAAGTGGTCAATGCTGAGTGGGGACCATGGAGGTGCAGCACACGCCCCCTTCATAAGGCCCAGCACTGCACAGTCATCTCAAACACTCTTGGCTCTTTTCCTATTGCCATACACTCTGCCATCCCAATATAATAAAGTTCCGAAAAGTTTCCCTTTGGGCCAACGTGTCACAGGGCATTAGATCTGGGCAGGTCAAAAAAAAAAATCTTCTTCTCCAGCTTCCACACAGCCTGCTTCCTCACCGACTTCAGATCCTTGTCCCAGTGTCACTGCCCAGGCACCCTTCCCTGACCTCCTAGCAATTCCTTTCCCTGCTCTCCTCTCTCCATGGCACATAGCATCTGACACCCTATCATTTTCACTTACGTATCTGTCTCTTCTTTCTAAAATTCAATCTTTGCTAGGGTAGAGATTTTTGCCCATTTTTTTCACTGTTCTATCTACAATTCCTAGACTAGGACCTGGCTTATAATAGACTAGAGGCCTGATGCACGAGATTTGTGCAAGGGGCTCAGCCCTCGCAGCCCCAGCTTCGTCCGGAAGGTCGTCCATCCGGTCTAATTAGTATATTATGCTTTTATTATTATAGATACTCAGCAATTTATTATTATAGATACTATTTATTATTTTAGATACTCAGCAAATAGTCAGATGAAAGATGATTCCTTAATGGCTAGATGTCAAGAGTGACTGCACCATCGAGGTCTGTTAGCAGCTAATGGGAGAAGGATAGGACACAAGTAGCCTGAAGGTTCACAAGATTAAACAAACATAATTGAATCCATACACCTCTCACGATAACAAAAGTTCCCCCTACACCTCTCCTGATAGTGTCACCAGCTGCTTCTTAAGGTGACACATGTCAAGCGAATGGAGAAGAGGGGAGGAGACAATACCTACACAGTGTTTTGAATGGTTTGCTTCTTCAAGATGGAATAAAGATCCTGCCTAGCCTTCCACCATGGGACAGCAGCCAGCCTGAAGTCAGTACCTGATGTTTAAGGATTGCAAACCAGACTACCTTCTCTGGAGAAACCTTGCAGAGAACTCAGGATTTACAGGTGGGGAGGAGACCAGAAGTGGGTGGATGATATAGTGCAGTGGTAGGCAAACTGGGCTCGCAAGCCACATGCGGCTCTTTGGCCCCTTGAGTTTTTAGCAAAGGCCAGCTCAGGAGTACCTTAATTAAGTTAATAACAATGTACCTACATATATAGTTTAAGTTTTAAAAAAAATTGGCTCTCACAGAAATTTCAATCGTTATGCTGATGATATTTGACTCTGTTGACTAATGAGTTTGCCGACCACTGATATAGTGGAATGATGGCCAGAAGGCAAGTAGAGAGACGCCTTTTAGTCCCAACCAGGCTGTGAATCATGTTACCCCCTGTGCTCTGTAAATTACATACCTGTATTGTGATACACTTACTGTCACTCTCTCTGAAATCATTATTTCATTTGACAAATTAAGAATACCTACCAGGTGCAAAGCATCCTGCCAGGTGCCACAGAGGAGAGAATGAAATCCCTGCCCGCAAAAACTGAGTTACTGTGCAGTGTGTTGAGATTGCTGGCCTTGCATGAGCCTCTGAGTTTTGCCTGGGTCAGGGGACCTGTGGTGCAATCCCGGACAGAACTGTGCCTTTCGTATCTGCATTGATCGGTCCCTTTTAGAACTTTTATCTGCAGTTGCATGCCACAGGAATGCTAGAGACAGTTATTTTATCATTATTTTGTTATAAGAAAGCCATGTATTAGAATCAATTCAGGTCTTGCTGACTTTCCGTGACCCCAAGTCTTCCATAAAATTAACACAATTGCAGACGTACCTCGTTTCATTGTGATTTTCTGTATTGCACTTTGGAGATAATGTTGTCTTTTTTTTTTTTTTTTTTTTTTTTTTTTTTTACAAATTGAAGGCAAGATTCTCCACGAGCAGAAAGATTACGACTTGTTTATTGGGATACTTTCTTTATAGTGGTGGTCTGAAACCTGCAATATCACCAAGGTATGTCCCCTATGGTGTCAAGCACTCCCAACTGTGTGCAAACCATTGTATTCACGTTGCCCACAGGCAAATAGACCTATAGATAATCTGCCATTTTACAGAAAGGTGGCATAGCCCCATGCTTACCTTATCCCCCAAAATGAGACTACCCACCAAGTAACACAAGAATTCGTTATTAGAACATTCCAAGCAAACACCAGAAAGATGGCGGAATATTGACTAAGAATCATTTTGAACAAAGAGTTAGGTGGGTGGAAAAGGACAGCTGAAATCCTAACTTGCTGACTGGTGCAAAGTTGGAGGCCAGAGTCAGGAAACAGGGTTGCCAGGAGCTATGGGAGGTCAACATCATGTTGACATTCACATGGAAAGTACTGCCTCAAGGGAAGGAGGAGACCATGACAAGCCAACATCCTTAACTTGGAGCAGTTTGGAGCACTCTATTTTGAACACGTCAGCAGATAGGAGGTAAGAGAAGGTAAAGTAGGAAGAGTTGCCCATGACTCCTAGGGAAATGGTTAAAATTCCTAATTTTAAAAATCAGAAGAATGGGTAGACCAACGATGACTGCAAAGAAACCATCCAAAGCAAGAGTATTTAGGAGATGAATATTTTCAGTTAATAGCTACTAAGTCCTAACACCAAAGACAAGATTTCTCCTCCACGCGGGGGAAATAGCCAGTGGTGCCATATTTTAGACAGGGCTAATCTGAGTTCAGTGAATGGAGAATTTCCAAAGGGAGATTTTGAGGAAAGAGAGGAGCTGGTGTTTTCTTAGTCAAAACGTCCTTCGCAAGGTTATGTAAAACCCTAAGAATCATATGGAAGACACCTCTCAATAACTCTCATTGTCATCTTGGGGTGCAGAGGAGGAAGAAAATAAATAGATCTAATTCCAAAACATTTTTACACAAATAATGAAAGTACAGCCTCGTGTTTTTGAAATACTAAGTAGTTTTCCACCTGGCATGTCAATATAGAATCAGTATAATTTTTAAATTTAATTCACACAAAAAAGTAAAATGGATCGCTTCCTAAAAGATACAGGAATAAATATTAGCTAGAAAAACTTATTTTTGATGTGTTTGTATATTAATATAATTCAATAAAAAAAACATGGGGTGGGGACAAAATGATTCTAGTACTAGAAAATTGCTTTTTCAGAACCATCCCAAGCAGTATCATAGAAAAAGGAAGTTGAAGGACTTAACCTTTCTGCTTGACCCATGGCAGAATTAAATTATATCTTCCCCAACCTGATTTCTTCCATGAAATCTATTCTGTTTAGGATGAAGGTCAAGTACCAAGTGAGAATGATTTAGTGCTGCTCTTCAAATCCAATTCCATAATCATACTTCTGTCTCAAAATACCAGCTGGACATCAAAGATGAAGGGGGAAAAAGACAAAAAATGCAGCCATACTCTCAAGCATGTTATGAAGCTGGAATATGACCATTGCAGATTCTATCTTCCTCAAGTACAAACAGCACCTTCATTCACCCAACACTGAGCAAACAGGGCGGCCATTGCTGGCTTCACTGTATTTTAGCATCTCACCTTTTCACACGGGCCAGCAACCTCCACCGTCATCTCCCCTTCCTCAAAAGAACTGGACTTCTTTGGAAAAACTGCAGTGCTTACACTAAATTCCTTTATTTCCTTGCCTGCCCATGTAGAGCAGTCACTTGACTCCAGAGAAAGTAAAATTCGACAACTGCAAATACTTCAGAAATAGGCAGGACCAAAATAGCACAGTGGACAAGCAGAGCAACTGTCTAATCCTTAATACAAACCTAACAGCAGCTTGGAATGGGACAAGAAATACTATTTATTAACTATCTTCCGTGCAATGAGATTGCACAGGTGTTGAGGAGGATGAGGTCATTAAAGTAGATGGCTTAAAACAAAGTCTGAGCGAGGCAAAAAAGGAATATTCTCCCCCACTTTTCCCTTCTAAAGCACTGCGGAGGCATGCCATAGATTAAAATTACTCTTTGTGGATAAATTCCAGTTTTAATTTGATACTACTGGAAAGATGAACTAACCACCATACACTGAGTACCTACTCTGTGCTCTCATTTTTGCTTTGGTCTTTACAAAGTAATAGAGGAAGAATCTACAGTCTAATTAGGGTAATCAGACACCTTGCCTTTAGAAGCTAAATGGGCAAAAGAGAAAAATGTAAGGGGTCATTAATAGTAGATTACATAACTTAAGGATTGTGTGATGAAAGGGTATGAATTCAAAGGGACAGGTAGATAGATGCCACCATGAACTTGGCAGATAGGGGTGGGCTTGAAATAAGGTTAAAAGTTCTGGCAGCTCTATAGAAGGGGAAAGAACAAAAAAATTGGGGGAAGGGGATCACATGAACAGAACCTAAAGGTAGAAAGGCCCAAATTCTATTTGGGAGGCAAATATAGAGTGCCATTGGCTGGGTATGCTCTCCTTAAGACAGTTCAAATACTTCTTATACATATCATGTAGTACACATCTAGAGACTGCCTTCCTCTCATTCTCATGGCAACAGACTCGTGTGCCCACCTCTTCACCCATTGTTTTGTGGATTTTTTTTTCTTTTCTTTCCCCTATAATTTACTATCTTAACCAAAGTGTTCAGTTCAGTGGTATTAAGTACTTTCATACTTCTGTACAACATCACCAGATCCCCTTTCATCTTACCAAACTGAAATTCTGTGCCCACTAAACAATAACTGCCCACGAGCCCCCTCCCTCCCTCAGCCACTGGCAACTATCCATCTACTTTCCTTTTTTCTTTTTTCATTAATCTCCCCACTGCCCCCATGCTTAGGACCCTGGTAACTACCATTATATTCTCTCTGCTACTGAGTTTGGCTTTTATCCCCACTACGATTCTACATGTAAGTGAGATCATGCTGTATTTGTCTGTCTGTGTCTAGTTTATTTTACTTAGCATAGTATCTTCCTGATGCACCCATGTGGTCACAAACAACAGGATTTTCTTTTCTTTTTTATGTTATGAAACTGAATATTATTCCATTGTGTTTATGTATAATATACAGTGGTAGGCAAAAGTAGGTTTACAGTTGTTCATATGAAAAAATAATACAAGAATTAATAAATAATACAAGAGTAAACTCTGTGCTTCACATACTCACAACTATAAACCTACTCTTGACCTCCCCATGTATTCTCCTTATCTACTTATTTACTGATGGACGTTTACGCTCTTCCCATATCTTGACAAGTGTGAACAATGTTGTTATGGATATGGGAATACAGATATTTCTTTAAGGCAGTGATTTTATTTCCTTTGAATATATACTCAGTGATGGGGTTGCTGAGCCACATGGTAATTCTCTCTTTAATTTTTGAGGAACCTCCACACTGTTTTCCATTCTGGATGTCTTTTATTTCTTTTTCTTGCCTAACTGCTCTGGCCAGGGCTTCCTGTGCCAAGTTGAATAGAAGTGTAAGAGCAGGCAACCCTTTTCCTCTTCCTGACCCTACAAGAGAAACTTTCAGCTTTTCACCATTGAGTCCATAGGTGTGGACTTGTCATAGGTGGCCTATATTATGTTGAGTTAAATTCCTTCCATACCTAATTTGTCAAAAGTTTTTAATCATAAAATGATGTTGAAATTTGTCAAATACTTTTTCTGCACCTATGAGATATGATTTTTATTCTCCATTTTGTTAATGTGGTATATACCACATTTATTGATTTGTGTAGATTGAACCATCCTTTTGTCCCAGGGATAAATCCCACTTGATCATGTGAATGATCCTTTCCAAGTGTGGTTGAGCAGATATTGTTGGCTAAAGTAACGTAACGTAACATATATATAATATTTCATATTCTTCCTAAAATAATTTTTCTGTGATTTTTCCAGTAAGTTGATATGAGAAGCAAATATGAATTTTTCAGAAGGTCAATTCTCAAAAGGGAGAATTCATCCTTTCTTCTAAACGAGGCTGGGAATATTATTATTATGGGTTCTAATTCCAGCTTTACCAATTAACAGCTTGTGACCCTGAGTAGTAAGTTAATTAACCTATCTGGACCTTACTTTACCTATCTACAAAACACGAATGACAATTGTAGCTAACTCATAGTGCTTCTGAGAATTAAATAAGTCAATACATATAAAGAACTTAGTACAATGTAATGTGATAAGGGCTCAATAAATGTAAGCTAATATTCTTGGGCCTAAAACAAAATCCTAAAAATAATGAGATACCAGAGCCATGAAAAATAATAAGTGAATTTTCAGATGTGGGTCCAATAAATTAATCTCTTAAGCATCTACTATGTACACAGTACTTCATAGTACTTAAAGTAGTGCCTAATATTAACTCTTAAAATAAACCTATTAAGTAGCTTATAACTATAATCACTCTGGAGTGAGGAAAAGCAAATATGAGAGAAAGTTAAGTGATATGTCCACTATGTCACAACTAGAACTTGAACCCAGCAAGGTTGTATGAGTTATAAGACTCAACTTTTTCCATAGAGCCATACAGACAAAAGAACAAGAGTACTTTCAATATTTTGGTTCTGTAAAGTAGAGCAGAATGATTGATTATAGTGGACTCTCATCTGACACAAAGTTAGGGTCTAAAATCAGATTTTAGGGCAAAAATGAAGTATAAAGTGACCTTCAAAATGTCTCTGATTTTATCTTTAAATGTTCAGTACTTGGGTCCTTAAAAGCACAAAAGGCAAGAATTAATTCTTTTAGTTTTCCTTTGTATTTTTTAAGCTTTGAGGGAGGGAGTACTTAGCCATTGGACAAAGCCCTTTTTCTTTTAATTTGGTGAAGAATTCAGCACGTGGAATATGTGGTAAATAATTACTTGCCTTCTTACTCTCTGGACAGATAATATCATAATATACCTTTATTTATGTTCAAATAAATTTTGAGATTCCAACTAAATACTGCACATTGAACACATGTTGACCACCACTCGGACTCAAATCCCCATAAATCATAATGGCAGGGGAAAAAAATTAAGATAAACAAAAGACAAAGAAGAGAATAAAAACAATTAAATTTTGAAAGCAGATGAGATTAGCAAACCAGAAGAAGTATGTCAGCCTGGGGGAACCCCTGAAGAGAATATGTACTGGATTTGGCCAATATATATACCAATGAAATATATGAATAAAATAGAGAATTGAGAACAGGCCAAAAGTAAAACAAAACAAAACAAAACAAAACAAAACAAAAAATACAATTAAATCCCCTAGACCTGTGGTCAGCAAACTGCAGCTCGCAAGCCACATGTGGCTCTTTGGCCCCTTGAGTGTGGCTCTTCCACAAAATACCATGGCCTGGGCAAGTCTATTTTGAAGAAGTGGCATTAGAAATAGTTTAAGTTTAAAAACTTTGGCTCTCAAAAGAAATTTCAATCGTTGCACTGTTGATATTAGGCTCTGTTGACTAATGAGTTTGGTGACCACTGCCCTAGACCACCTCCACACTCCACACTCCAAGGTCATCTTGTGCAGGAGTTACAATGGGGCCAGCTCCATGTATGTTCCTAAGACACACCAGTGCAGTCTTTGCCACACCAAACTCTAAGGATAGCTTTCCATTCAATTTGACCTTTAATTTCTCTCAGCAATATTTCCAACACAGTAAATTCTCCTTCACTACCACTGGAGCTATTTTTCCTGAGTTTTACCTCCATATTCTCAGCCACTCATTTGGGTTTCGCAACTGACTATGGTATATTACTAGTATATCTTTTATTCTGCAGCACCCTAGATGAAACAATATAATGTCCTATCACACTTACATACCGTATTTGCCGGCGTATAAGACGACTTTTTGGCCCTGAAAAATATGCCTCCAAGTGGGGGGTAGTCTTATACGGTGAGTATATAACAAACTCTGTATTTTTAGTGGAAATTTTAGGGGGTCGTCTTATACGCCCAGTTGTCTTATACACTGGCAAATACGTATTTTTCAGGGCCAAAAAATCGTCTTATACGCCGGCAAATACGGTAATCAAATATTATAAAACTAAACACTGGTTCTTTAAAACATTATGCTACACCTATAATGAGAAAGGTGTCTGGTTTAGTTGGGGTTAGGGAAAGAGCTACTAGTGAGTCCTTATTTTCCAAAAGAGAACATCAATAAGTAATATCAAAACCTGAAAAAACCAGTCAAGAAATGTCAGTGGAAGCATGGTTTTTTGTGAACATGGAGGTAAAACTCGGGAAAAATAGCTCTAAAAGCTGGAAGTAGTTGACCCTGGGGAGTGGGAATTGAGCTGAGAGGGTAGGGCAGAAAAAGTATTACTAGCGTTCATTGTGAATCTTGCTTATAACTACAATAATTTTAAGAAATATTTATACATAACCTTGAGAAAATAAAGTGCCTATGCAGGCCTCTCTCTCAGTTATTCACTCCATAGTCAGTTTTACATCCTATTCTCTCCAAAAAATGTGCAATGACCACAATGCACGTCAAGTTGGGATGTCAGAATGATTAAGTGCAAGGCACACTTTAAACAGGTCTGAGAAAACCCATATTTAAATACTGTAAGCCAGAAGATGACACATAAGTCTATAAAGTCTTTCCCAAATGGATTCTTTAACACAGAGATCTTCTAACATATCTAAAATGAGTTGATTGATTTTTAAATATGATTTGCATGCAGCATTAAAGCAATGTGTTCGATGAACATAGCGGAGCAGGCTGTATTCAATCTGCCATCCACACTAGCACACTGAGGGTGATACAATTATGTGAGATTACCACCTTAAGAAAACTTGAAACAGCCGCTAGTTATATTTCAATCAAAATATCCACTTTTCAAATTCCTTAACATGAGGCCATCAACCCATTATTATGTCACTTAACGCTTATGAGTTAAAATGAGTGCTTGCGAGTGAATGTTCTCATGCATAGAGTAGCTCTGAAACATAGATTCACAAGCATCAGGAGTGTGATCAACCCCACTGAGAATTGCTGCGAATAAATGGCTTTGGTAAAGCTAACTGTTAAAACCTGGCACTCACTGTCAACATCTAGCTATCTGTTTTCCCTCCTCACTTCAAAGGTTTTTTTCTCCCGATAACGCTTTGCTTGATAACTTCCACAGCCCCGTATAGTCTACAGTTGTTCAAAACACTCAAATTTGGTTTTTCATTAAATCATAATGATTTTGGGCTCCTGTGTTTGACACATCATGACATTTCAAATTATATATTGATTCCACAATAAAGCAATACACGTCTAGAAGTTCACGAGAGGCACTCGTAAGATCTCTCCGTGTGTGTTTTCACAGATTTAGATAGATGCATAGAACTATTGACATTTTGAACACCCAATTTCTGCCATGAACTTGGCTTAAAAGGCACTTCTGCACAGTGTCTAGTATATAGAGGGCTCTGAGATGGTATACTAAAAGTACCATTTTTACCATACGTTCAGAAAGGTGAGTCATGTAACTTTAATCTAGTTTTTAGAAAATTATTTCCAGAATCAGTGACTGAAACCATTGGAGTGACTAAAATTAAGAAATTAAAATTTTTCAGATAATGTCAATGCATTAGAATGATGCCACATTCATTGCCATGATACCAATGGCTCGATTCGGCTACATTACAATTTTAAATTACCTTCACATCAGTTAATTCTAAAAACAGATATATTTTTATAAGGCTTCTTGTTTTTGGTTATCCAACACATGTTTAGAACTACACATTAAATGTATGTCATTTTTTCCCTCCTTAGAAAGCTTTACCCAAGTGTACTGAAGTATACCATACTATAAGTGTAGCTTATAAAGTCAACCTTCTAAAGAGCAATGAAAATAAATACATCATTAACCCTGACACCAGGATATTGTTCCAAGTTTACATCATAAACTTGAAGGTATAACTGCCATAAACAATCTCATTTGAACTAAACAAAGATATCAAAAGTTGACATTAACTCCCCTACCTGAGAAAGAAGTGTAATATAACAGCATTCAAGAAGATGCTAAAATGTCTCCCCAGCATCTTTCAAGTTTGGGGTCCCAGTGAGACAGTATCTCCCACTGGAGATACTCAGGAAAGATAATAAGCCAGTGTTGGAGTCAAGTCATTCCTCCTTATACCAAGAGCATCGAAGGCCACAGCTCTCTCATGCAAACACACTCCAGGCGCCATCACTGTGAGAAGAGTTGGCTGTGTAAGGACAATGTGCTTGACCCCCTTATAACAGTCCATGAGCCACAGAGCATCCCTTAATCTCTAGTCTCACACAGGGGCCCACTCACCCTGAGGTAGGGGACCCCATGAAAGCCCAATGGTCAAGGAAGGCAAGAATGACCCAATGCCCATATAACATTAAAGCCCTGATATATACATTAGAATGATGCTACGTTCATTACCATTAACCAATCCCAGCACTGTCTTCTACATGATGAATGATGATCTAGGATGGGGTTTCCCATGCTCAGCCTACTGAAATTTGGGCTAATTCTTTGTTATGGGAGACTGTCCGGTTCACTGTGTGATGGTTTGCAGAATCCCAGTTCCATTAGCAGTCTCCACTCTTGCAGTCGTGACAACCCAAAATGCCCCTGTGGGTGGGGGAGGGGTAAAATTCCCCAAATTTTGACCACTTAATTTCAAGCTCTGGAAATTGCAAACAGTGATTAGGGACTTTGTGAATCTCAGTGACTTGCTTAGAATTGAATTTAAAGAGAATAACAACGTGTTTTTTAGTCGTCTGCTGTGATTTAACCTAATTTGAGTAAAATTTGAAATTTACCAGAGGGTGAATCTTTTATCATAAAAATAAGACCATCTCATAAATTTTGCACAAAGTTTCAGTCATTCCTTTGTGTCCCCCCAAGGTTGGCCAGTAAAGTAGGAATGTGCCAGAAGGCAAATTATAAGACCCTGTTGCCAACACAAAACTCTCTATAATTAGCATATTTAGATTATGCTGTAATGAGCATATATGCATATCATCAACAGATTCAACATTATATGTACAAGGGTGAACAGTTGTGAGTTCCTGAAGCCCAAAGTTAATAAAGCTATTGTAATAATCATAACCTGCCCGTCTTTTTCCATATGAACACCTGTAAACCTGCTTTTGCCCACTCTTGTACACAAGAATAGTCTACTTGGAGAAAACGTTCGCTAAGTGTCAATAAAGAGGCTTCTGATGCAAACACTTAAAGTAAATCTATGGGAATGTGTTTCAACCTTGATTTTTTGCTCTAATCTCTACCCATATCTTTAAAAGCCTGTATTTTCTCTGCTCTAACGTGGGGTGATACACTTTAGACACCAAACATTTCTGAGACTTTTTCTACCAGGATGACCCTTGCATCAAAGAGGCAGCAAGCACTAATGACACATTGATGGGGCAAGACGGGGCTAGAATGCATAGGAAGATTAGAAAGTATGATGTTCTGTCATAAAAATTTTATTCCTTACAAATCAAATGGGCTTGTTTATTATAATTTATTATAATATCATTAGTTATTTATTATTATTTAGAGAAACCTTTTAACCTTTATTTTTTATTACTTCTTAAATATTTTTCTCTCCCTCCTTCTAAACCCTGAATTCTCATCCTCGACCTTTTTTTCCACGTATTTCTTTTTCCACATATTTCTCTCTTAGAACACTAACCAGCCCAATCACCAGGCTGCTCAGTACTGTAACTGGACAATCAATGGGTCTGTGCTGTTTCTCACTATTTGGGCCAATTAAGCAGAGACAGGGTAGAATCATATATGAGCATTTATTTATCCCAATACTGCTGGCAAAAAAATCTGCCCTGCTCCCACCATAAGCCAGTTGCTTACATTGGGTAGAAGGACAAAGATCACATGGGGAAGTAGGCAAAAAGTATGCCAAACGGGCAGTCTGGATATTTGCAAAGGCCTGTGGGTATGCCACGCCGGGGTGTTCAAAGGACTGCTGCTCTGGTTTCTGCCACAAGGTTGCTGGTATTTCCAGGACAACAGGCAGCTCCCTGATGAGGAGGAATGGCTGCATTTCCAGGTGAGCTCCCAGCTCCAGAGTGCTGCTGCCAGCCAGGTTAGAATGTGTCTTCTTCCATCAGAACAAAGCAATCATGGCTAGCAGAGCAAGGTTTGTATTTCTTACAAGTATAGCTGGTCCCTAATATTCTGTCTGCCCCTATCAGTACAATGTGGGGTCAGGTGCGTGGCCCTAGAGCCAGTTGCCTTGGGTTCAGATCTTCACTCCGCCACTTATTATGTGAGTAGCTTTGGGGATGTAACCGTATGCAAGGTCCACATCTCTTAAGCTGAACCATGTTAAACATCTATTCTACAACTCTTTGGATGTACATCAATCACAACAATGTCACATGATTTAAGCTAAATAAAATGGCAACACTAGTCATACCAACACTCCCGGGATTACTAGAAAGTTTAAATAAAGTAATGCAAGGAAAGGACTTACAGCATACCCAGCTTTAGTGGGCATGCAATACAATTTTATTATTACTATGACTATTTTTTATAATTATTTTCTCTCCATGGATTTAAACTTCTTGATCACCAAGACTCTTTCCAACTCCCCTCTGAATTTACCTTTATTCTAAGTCCAATGCCTAGACCAGAGCTGGACAAATAGTACATGTTTAATGGATGTGTGTTTTGGGATGAATGAATGAATGAATGAATGAAATAGGGTGGAAAGGGACTCAAGATCACAGCACCGTGAACCAGGAGGCCGGAATAATTTGCACAAAGAAATGGCCCATAAAATTGGCAAAATCCAAATGTGTAGAAAGAAACAGGAGGACATGTTAAACTGTGTGTATCAGGAGAGGAAGGGGGGGTGTTTGTTGAAAGGATGGAAAGAATTTGCAAGGCTGGCCAGGGCCCCAGCGCTACAGAATGACTTACGTGAGTGAGAAAAAGGCACCTCTCTGGGCCACCACAGTTCTGCGGGGGCCTCTTTATGTAGTGAAGCACATGTTAGATTTCAGGGTCCATTAGCCCAGGATCAGGGTCCACTAGCCCAGGAGCACGGCCCTCTGACGCAGCCCTGAGAGGCAGCAGAGGATTTCATATCTCAAGCAGGTGCTCTGGACCTGATGCCACTACCTGGTTACTTGGCTGCCATAAGCAAAGGCTCTCCTCGCCACCCAGGAACAGCTGGTCCCATTTCCCTCTCTACATCCAGACCGGAAGCCAACAGAACAGCACACCACGGGACTCGAACCTGGGCTCTGCTGCTTACATGACCGCCGTGAGTTAAACTTAACCCCTCTGTCCTCCAGTTTCCCCTTCCGGGAAATGGGGATAGTGGTCTTTTGAGAAGCAGGTTGAGTAATCTGTGTGAGACTCAGCACAGTGCCGGGCCCCAGGCAGTAGCCAATGAGGGGCCCCAGGGACCATCTAGCTGGCCAGAGGGTGCCTCCGCTTCCACTGGGAAGCATTTGACAAGCCAGTCATCAAAATGAAAACAGCTCTTTCTGCCCCCTGGGGGTTGGGAGATTGTATATGCTCACGCTTTAAATTGCCTATTTTACGGAGTGCAAGAGGTTGGCGTTATTTTTTAATCTAACAAAATCCTAATATTAGAACACTTTTGAGAAGCAGAAGCTCAGGAAAGCATTGAGATTTTCTATGTGTTCTTAACTGAGAGAAATAGCAGCAGAGCTGCCTGGAGCAGATCAGGCTGTGAGGGACCTGGAGCTTATACAATGAGGGAGGACCAAGAAGAAGAATTCAATGCCATGAACAAAATTAGGTACAGTAGTCCGGGAGGATCCTGCTCGAGTGAGAGGCTTAAATGGCCGAGGTTAGAATTCATCACATGCAAATGCAATGTTCACTAAGTGTTTGTGGCCCTGTACTCAGTGTTTTATCGGATGTAATTCTGGAAGTATTCTCCCACCCTCCCCTAGTGTCATGCTCCTCATCTTCCAACACTATGACAACAAACCTGGGTGTGATAGTTAGGTGCTGTTATGTTTTTTTTAAATATATTTTATTGATTTTTTACCGAGAGGAAGGGAGAGAGATATAGAGCTAGAAACGTCCATGAGAGAGAAACATTGACCAGCTGCCTCTTGCACACCCCCTACTGGGCATGTGCCCGCAACCAAGGTACATGCCCTTGACCGGAATCGAACCTGGGACCTTTCAGTCCGCAGGCCGACGCTCTACCACTGAGCCAAACCGGTTTCGGCCATAGGTTAGTGTTTGATTAAATATCTAGATACTATAGTTTAGCCTCATTGATTAAAAAAACAACACCTAGACTAAACCGGTTTGGCTCAGTGGTAGAGCTTCGGCCTGCGGACTGAAAGGTCCCAGGTTCGATTCCGGTCAAGGGCATGTACCTTGGTTGCGGGCACATGCCCAGTAGGGGGTGTGCAAGAGGCAGCTGATCGATGATTCTCTCTCATCGACGTTTCTAATTCTCTATCCCTCTCTCTTCCTCTCTGGAAAAAAATCAATAAAATATAAAATTAAAAAACAACAACAACACTAATCTATGTGTTGCTGTGAAGGTAATAGTAAGATGTGCTTAATTTCTCCAATCAGTTGACTGTAAAGAAAATGTCCAACCTTCTGGCCTGCCCTATATATATATGCATATGTATATAGACATAATATTTTTATATTTACAAATACAGGGAATGTAGATGTTATATACACACATACACAAACACACACATATATTTCTCTGCAACCCTGACACTCAGGGCCGCCTCCTTCTCACGGGTTGGCTATGCTCAGCTCTTGGTCGACTGTACATAGGTAAGCTGCAAGGAATTTCAAAGGAGAGGGCCCACATCATCCTTAATTGCCCTCTCAGCCAAGGTACAAGGCACGGTGATATACATCACAGCCCAGGACCGGGCCCAGGCTACTGACAAAGACGCTGGGCCCAGTCCATGGGCCAGCATCCCTGCCCCCTTTGTCATCCCATGCGGCCTCATGGGTGAGCCTCCTCCACCGATTCTCAGCCTTATGCTTCAACCTCCCAACGCCGCGACTGTCCTTCCCGACATGGTGCCCAGCCCGGTGGGAGTAACTAAGACATGACAACCCAGGCCTTGGCCCTGCTCACCCCCGCACTCGTTCACAAGCTCTCAGCAGGGGAGCTGGATCCCACGGCGGACGTGCTTTATTGGTGCCGTCGTGTCTACAAAGAATCAAAGCCAACTTGTAAAAACTCATTAGGTTTCCCATTAAAAAATGAGCTTTTCCAGTTTCCTTTGAAAAGACTGGAATGTCTGGAAATACCTGAGGGGGCCGGGGCGGGATTGTGTGTGGATAACGGTCCCTTTAGGAGCAAGTGCTCACCTGTATGTCCTCATCTCTATCACATCCTCCCTTCTTTCATTGAAATTATCCACTCGAACCCTATAATCTATAAGTTTTTTAGAAACAAACAAACAAACAAGAAATCACTGCCGAAACCGGTTTGGCTCAGTGGTAGAGCGTCGGCCTGCAGACTGAAAGGTCCCAGGTTCGATTCCGGTCAAGGGCATGTACATTGGTTGCAGGCACATCCCCAGTAGGGGGTGTGCAGGAGGCAGCTGGCTGGTGTTTCTCTCTCATCGACGTTTCTAGCTCTCTATCTCTCTCCCTTCCTCTCTGTAAAATATCAATAAAATATATTTAAAAAAAAAAAAAGAAATCACATGCACTTGTAATCCTACCACCAGCCAGAGACAAGCAAGGTTAGCTGCGGGAAGCCACTGGCCCGTGGGTGGCCAGGCCCACTTCTCCTGCATCTCAGCACCCCTCACATCCCGGCGGGAGCCCACTGAGGGCCTGGCTGGTCCGCAGCCTCCTGCTCTCCTCTCTCCTGCCCATCCATTAGTCATTAGCCGAGCCACACAGGAGATGTGCAGGAAAAAGACATAAAGGATTCATATTTTTTTTTCTTTCCGAATTGTTAGCAGGTTTCGCAACAGACTCAGTGCGAGCATGAAATGAAAGATCTTGGCTGAGAGGGCAATTAGGGATGATGCGGGCCCTCTCCTTTGAAATTCCTTGCAGCTTACCTATGTACAGATGGTGCTAAAAAAAATCCATCATTAGTAGGAGACGCTTTTAGAGTTAATGTTCCGGTAGAGGGAAAAGGATTGCGACGAGTTATGTGCATGATTATAAGACATCCTGGAAATAACAGCAAACCGCTCTGGAGTGTAGGGTTGATCATGGGCCTGGGTGACAGGAGAGGAAGCTGGTTTTCATGACATCCTACACCTACATTGTGAACAACAGGCTTAAAGGAGCAGGGCATTTATTTCCTCTTCCTAGTCCCTCTCGGCCTTTGGTGACCATGGGAACATGGTGGCGGAATCCTGAATTTGCTGCCAGGGCCGCTACGAGACTATCTTGTGCCTGTGTATCAATTTGATAAGAACGTGTCTTCTGAACAGGAGAGTGAGGGCATGGTGCTTGTGTGGTGGGGACAAAAGGCCCACAGACACTTGGATTGGCCAGTGGACAGTATTACTGTGCCACAGCGAGAAAGGACAGCCTTCCCTCTCTTTGATTGGACAGGGCCCCTTGCGGGCCCCCCCCCCCAGGTGAGCAGCCGATGGGCCGAATTCCAATGCCAAGCTAACCATCTCCCTGCCCGGAAGCTTCTCTGCAAAGCCCACCCTGCACAACTGTATTTAGCAGGCCAGCCCGAGGCGCAAAGTGGTATGATTTTGTGTCTATCAGTAAGACACAGAGCAAGGAAGGAAAACGGGAAATGCTCTGGGCATTGAGGAGCTCAACATATTTCATGACAGGCCCAGACACTAAGCTCCCTCGCTCATCTGTTTATTCAACAAACAATGATGGAGCAGCTAATGTGCACCGGTTAATGAGGACGGGAGGTGTTGCAGACACAATCCCTCAAGATGCCAAGGGAGAGGATGTGTCATTGAGAGCTCTGCAGGAGTAATCATTTCCGAAAAACGTGCGGGAGATGGAGTGACTGGCGCCGGGAAGGCTGCTGACATTGAGGTGCCTGGTGCCCAGGCTCTCTGCATTTCACACTCAAAGGCATTTCGGGAGGTTCCCCCTGCATGTGCCGCTTTTAGGAGGTATAAGGCTGAAAAACGGGAATGAAAACCCACAGATCCGGGCCTCGCACTCACCTGTTTCCTTGGAAAGCCCAGGGGAAGACAACCCATCTAAAAGGAGGTGGGCGCCAAGGTCCAGGAAGATGTGATGAAAAATGTGTTCTAGCCAAAACCGGTTTGGCTCAGTGGTAGAGCATCGGTCTGTAGACTGAAAGGTCCCGGGTTCGAATCCAGTCAAGGGCATGTACGTTGGTTGCAGGCACATCCCCGGTAGGGGGTGTGCAGGAGGCAGCTGGTCGATGTTTCTCTCTCATCGACGTTTCTAGCTTCCTATCTCTCTCCCTTCCTCTCTGTAAAATATCAATAAAATATATTTATTTAAAAAAAAGAAAAAAGAAAAATGTGTCCTAGAAATTCGGTGCAACCGGCTCTGTTAGCAAACAGAAGAGATTCGTGTCTTCTCCATGCAGCTCAGCAAACCGGACACAGGATGTTTGCATCTGAAAACGTGAATCCCAGGGGGAAACTATTTGGAAAGTTACCTTTACGGGTCCCATCCTGTATTTTTAGTTACTCAAAATAACCTCGTGAACCAGACACTGGCTCCTTGCTAACTGCTCTGAAAAAAAAAGTCTCCAGATTCCAAGTGGCAACTAGCTCACATTAAGCTCCATCCTCCTTTTTCAAACTTTAACCCTGCGAGGATCCTGAGGGGAGACTGATATTAATAGATCGTGGTTGTTCGCCCCTTGCTCTGCGTTGGGCTTTCTTCCAGCTGTTTTTGCTAGACTGGCTTTCTGAATCCTTGCGGCATGTCCTTTAACTGGGAAGCAAAATAGGGCACAGCGAGTTTAAGCAGTTTGCCCAGAAACAAGGAGATAATGGATGGGGAAGCTGGGATTGACACCAAGGCTGCCCAGCTCCGACATCTGGGATGTCAACCACTGCACTTTCCTGCCTCTATAATGACCATCGGCATTCTGTCTTACTCACCACATTGGTTGTAATTATTGGCGTAGGTGCCCGGCTCCCCCAGGGTACCATGTGCTCTCTGAGAACACAGGCCCTCCACACACTAGCACAGGAAATGCTACATATCAGGCATCCAATAAACATCTGCTAAATACATGAATGACCTAGACCAGTGGTCGGCAAACTGCGGCTCTCGAGCCACATGAGGCTCTTTGGCCCTTTGAGTTTTTAGCAAAGGCCAGTTCAGGAGTAGCCTACTTAAGTTAATAACAATGTACCTACCTATATAGTTTAAGTTTTAAAAAAATTTGGTTCTCAAAAGGAATGTCAATGGTTCTACTGTTGATATTTGGCTCTGTTGACTAATGAACGAGTTTGCGGACCACTGACCTAGACTCATGGGTCTGTTTGGTAGGTGTGGAGGCCCTAGCAAAAGAATGTTCCACCTGTGCCACAGGAAACGGCCAAACTCAATGACACGCGGAAGCCGGAAGGAAGACTATGCTCAGTGGGCGGAAGCAGGTGTTTGAAGAGTGGTCGCGCTGCCCATGGTGCTGAAGGAGGATCCTTTGGGCTGAGCCTGCTCATCCAGGCGGCAGGAGGCTGACAGCTGAGAGGGGGGTGAAATCTCTCGCACAGACATGCCCAGAGCTTCGTGGAAAAGGGCAGGGTGGGAAGTGACAAAACATTCCCACCACCAGTAAGGCGATCCCAGCTAACGGACATCTCCCTCTTCCAGGATGATGGGTACGTAGCAGGATGCCAGCAAGGATCTAATTTTACAACATCCCTAAGAGTGAGTGTGTGTGAGTGTGTGTGTGTGTGTGTGTGTGTGTGTGTGTGTGTGTAGGGGTGGGGAGGTGGAGGCAGGGAGAATGAAAACCTGTCTTTATAATGAAAGTTAACCACTGTACCCTGACCAAGAAACCCAGAGGAACAATTCAGAGAAGTACAGAGAACACAACCGAAACCAGTCAGTGCAATCAAAACACAATCACAAACTGCTTATGCTATTGCATTTTTTTCCTGCTTTGCTCTCACAGAAATTAGATTTTTTTAAATCCAAAAACTAGCTTTTAGCCAAAGCCAGTTTGGCTCAGTGGTAGAGCGTCGGTCTGCGGACTGAAAAGTCCCGGGTTCGATTCCTGTCAAGGGCATGTACATTGGTTGCGGGCACATCCCCAGTGGGGGGTGTGCAAGAGGCAGTTGGTCGATGTTTCTCTCTCATTGACGTTTCTAGCACTCTATCTCTCTCCCTTCCTCTCTGTAAAATATCAATAAAATATATTTTTTTTAAAAATAGCTTTTATTCTTTGCTGTCTGAAAAGAGGGTAGCTTATGGCTTGTTAAGCTTTAGAAGGAGTTATAAATGCAGGAAACAGGACATCATTTGCCAAAGAAATGAAGAGAAGAAATGCAATGTCTTCTCCACGTAAAGTCAAGTAAGATGTACCATTTAATGAAACCGAATTTCAATAATCATTATCCCACCTAGAGTTAAGAAACTCTAACATTCCTTAGCTCCAGATTTAAGTATGGTGCCTTCCACACTTTTCACCATCAAAATTATCTTGATCTCTGACTTATTTCTTTAGTATTACTGTATCCATTAGGGTCCAAGCAGGAAATGGATGTTACAAACAACCCGGGCAGTGGGAAGATCGCTTACTAAAGGGGCTATTTACAGAAGTGGAGGCCGAGTGTGGGGAAACCACAGGCCAGGGCAACCCCCGGGGCCTGGGAACAAGGAGAGACATTAGCAACCCTGCGCTGGAGGGGCAGGGGCGAGAGCAGGTGTTGGCACAGAGAGAAGAAAAGGGTTTTATATTTTGAGGATGACTGGTAGGAGCTGTGACCTTCAGAAACTGCAAACTGCAAAGACTCCAAAGAGAAAGCTAGAGAAGAAATGCCCCATTCTTCCGCAGGAGCTCTCTATTTTCCAAGCACAACAAGAAGAGGAAAAGGGGGCCTGGCTGGGTAGCTCAGATGATGAAAGCATTGTCCTGATACACCAAGGTTGCAGGTTCGATCCCCAGTAAGAGCACATGCAAGAATCAATTCATGCCGAAACCGGTTTGGCTCAGTGGTAGAGCGTTGGTCTGCGGACTGAAGGGTCCCGGGTTCGATTCCGGTCAAGGGCATGTACATTGGATGCGGGCACATCCCCGGTAGGGGGTGTGCAAGAGGCGGCTGGTTGATGTTTCTCTCTCATCAACATTTCTAGCTCTCTATCTCTCTCCCTTCCTCTCTGTAAAATATCAATAAAATATACTTTAAAAAAAAAAGAAGGCCAAAACTGATTTGGCTCAGTGGTAGAGCGTCGGTCTGCGGACTGAAAGGTCCCAGGTTCAATTCCGGTCAAGGGCATGTACCTTGGTTGCGGGCACATCCCCGATAGGGGGTGTGCAAGAGGCAGCTGGTCGATGTTTCTCTCTCATCCACATTTCTAGCTCTCTATCTCTCTCCCTTCCTCTCTGTAAAATATCAATAAAAAAATATTAAAAATAAATAAATAAATAAAAATTAAAAAAAGAAGAATTCATATGCAAAAATAAGTGAAACAACAAATCAATGTTTCCATCTCTCTTTATCAAATCAATCCATCAATCAGTAAAAATTCAAGAAGAGGGCAAGGGATCTAATAATGAAGGTCAGGGATCGGTGCTTTCTTTCTGTAAAGAATCAGATGGTAAACATTTCAGGCTTGTTGAACCATGGGGTGCCATTGGCAACTCCTCACATCTGCGGTTTTAGGCCAGCAGGGAGTCTAAAGGACTGTAAACAAGTGGGTGTGGCTGTGTGCCAATAACACTTTATTGACAGACACGGAAATTAGTGTTCCATGTAATTTTCGCATGTCATGAAATATCCGTCTTTAGATTTCTTTCTCATCCATTTAAAACTACAGATATTATTCTTAACTCACAGGCCATACAAGCAGAGTTACCAACCCAGCTGTGGCCTGTGGACCATAGCTTGCTGACCCCTCACCCAACCATTTGGATCAGCTCCCCCAGGACTCAGATTAGAGCTGAGAAGGACAGTTGTCAGATCTGGAGCAACAAACGGAAACCAGATAGCACCTTTCTTTCCCCACAATTGAACATAAATACCAGGAAAGCAGGGACCTTGCTGGATCCCTAGCATTTTGTATGAGTCTCAAATATAGTAAGTGCTCAATAAGAAATTGTGAATACCTCATCACAGGAGTTTCCCGTGATTATTCTTTATATGGTAACAATCGTGATAACTATGGAGAACCCTTGAAGTCTCACTAAAATGCATTCCCTGAAAACATTCCTGGGGCATTACTGTGTGGCATTTCAGCTTTTCTTCAACAACCGAGCAAATCTGTAAGTGGATCTGGAGTCCTTAAACCATCTAAAGGAGGGAGGGGTGCAGGCGCTAGCGTGATGTGCATGCTCTCTTCCTAGGCTGTCCAGCCTCGGGACCGCAAGACACTTCAGCCAAAGTCTGGTTCACTGAGAAATGATGCAAAGGAAGGGAAAGAATAGTTTCCTTTGCCATGCAGCCGAAGGCAGCTCTGGGAATGAGCCTGAGGGAATCTGGATGCCTGACTATGGATTCATCTTCTAACCAAAATGGATAAATGTGCCCACTCGGGCTGCCACTGGACAAAGGATGATGGACACCGGTGGGGAGGTTCTGGGCAAGCTTGGGCCTCTCTGCTTTCAGCACCAGAGCAGCCCTGGTGCTGGGCATCGATGCTTCCAGGAGCGAGACGAAGGCGATTGTTGTTTAGTGCCACTCAGGGAAATCCCTACATTTACACTTCTATCTCCAGTTTCCACAGCAAGCTGCTGTCCAGGAAAAACAATGAGATGGTACTTTGTGAATAAAAGGAGAAGAAAGACGTGTGCCCTAACTTGCACCACATTCAACACCAGGGATTTTCACTACTGTGCGCAACAACAACAGCTAATGCTTTTATGGCCCGTTATGCGTCGTGTACTGTTCGCAGAGCTGTACATGTATGAATGTACAGCATCCTCCCATCAAACTCGGGAGGTAGGAGCCAATCTTATTCCCATTTCATACCGTATATGGCAAAAGGACCAAAGTGAATGCAAAACCGCCCTTATTTTTACAGTCACCCAAGTTAATGAACTCAGCTCATGGGCAATAAATTGCATCCTTGGCCCCTCTACAAAGCCAGAGAAGTGTTTCTGAGGAACGCAGCTGGAAGAGGGTTTTAGAGGAGGGCAGAGACAAGAGATGTACAGTTGTCTCCTTGGAATGAAGAGGCCAAGATGTGTGGTATTAGAGGAGTCTACTGCTTAGGTCTGAGAGGACTTGACAATTACACCCAGTGTGGGGCTTGGCTGTTTGATGGGGCCCATGAGGAGCATCTCCCTTTGAACCAGGAGGCCTCCGATAGCCTCCTCCGAACTGCCCTCGTGTTCCTTATTTTTCTGGTGATCGCTTTGGCCGGAATTGTACCATTGTCCTGGAAAGATGGGAAATCTGGCTTAGAGAGCTCTGAATGAACCAAGCAATGCCTTTCTGTTGGTGGCATCTTCCTTCATATCTACTCACCCACCCTTCCACCCATCCTGTCCATTCTGATTTTGACAAAATTGGCCCCGGCTCCTTTCTTCCTGACTTCTAGAAAGTCCCACATCTCCCAGAGGTTTTCTTCAAATCCTTGGGGGGGAGGGGGATTGCCTCAAGGTTACTATGGATCCACCAGACTTCTTCCACATCTCATAGGGTATTTTACCTCAGGCAATACCTCCCTCTGCTCTGGGCCAACCCAGTGGTGGATTTCAGACACTGGTAACCCCAATATGCACTAGAATGTGTGGTAGACTTTACTGATTAAAGTGGAGCTGTACACATAATATAAATTCGAGTATTAGACTATTTCTTATTAATACATCCCTCAGCCAACCTAACAGTGGGCTTTTCTCCCTGGACACCTGTCTTTGTAGAGTCACTCCTCCGCCGTGTTGTCTATCCCATTCCCTTCTTCCTACCAACTCATCTCTCTTCTCTCTTGAACCCCCTTCCCCCACTAACCATTCTGGTTCACTACAAACAGAAATACATTTATCTATTTGTTTACTATTTTTCTTTCAGATCTCACCTACAAAGCTTCACATTTCCATAGATATTTCATAAATAAAAAAATGGTTTCCCCACTAAAAAGAACTTTGGCACCAACTATTAAAATAATAATTTTTTAATCCACTCTCAATTAATAAATACCACATTTATATAGAACATTTCCGTGTTCTAGAAAGGAAGATGTAATTATTGTAACAATAGATTTGCATTTAGTATAAATAAATGTGGTGTAAAGAGTCAATTTGTACTAGAAATATGTCACCTCTCTTCCTAACTTGGCAAGACTTGGCTTGTTTCCAGAAAAAAAATAAAGAGCCGAAGTTCCATATTAACAGGGATTTGTTCTTTGCATCAGTTCTGTAAGATTCACTTGGACAACTGTTTCAGAGAGAAGCTTGCTGCTGCCGAGATCAACGTTAAATCTGAGAACAAGCTTCCTTCTGTGGGTGCACCGCCTCAGTGAATTTCCTGGAAGAGCAGTCCCTTTGCCTTGGCTCTCTGATGACAGTGGCCCCTGGAGAGCCCTGAGTCTGTGGTAACTTCTCCCCATCAACCACTCAATCACATGAACGACTCTGCCCGTGACTTCCCAAATGTACTGCAGGGCTTCGAAACGAAGCTAACCCTGACATGGTGAAAGATGTCTTCCCACCCAAGGGATCACGTCATCGCCCCTTCTCTGCCCAGAGACGGGCCCCTCTCCGTTAGGCTTTGTGCCATCTCTCATCTGGGTTTCCACTCATCCGCCTGAATCCTGCAACCGACATCTAAAGGTCCTGAGCTCTGCACAGGGGTTTCAGAAATAATGGCAATTCTGGCTCACAAGGAGAAAACAAACAAATGAATATTCTGACTGAGGAGCAGAGATATATACCCATTAAATAATTTTTGACCCAAATAATAATAGATTCTGTGGCATTGTTGTTTTTTTTAATAAGTATTTACAACAAGTGATCTTCAGGGAATTATAACACACTGACCTTATTTTTAGAAGCACACAGCACCTCTTCCCCTTCCCCCTCCAAGAAAAATTAGCAGGGTCCCAAGTGTTTCCAGGGTTCCCACTGACAGAAAAGGGAACATCCAACACAGAGGCAATGGCCATGGTGGCATAGCTGGGCCCAAAAGCAAAGACGAATGGAATATTTAGAAAACTATTTTTACCGGCCTATACATGGGCTCAACTCCAGGTTCATCATCCTAGAGCCAAAATTAAATATGATCATGAACTCACTCCAGTATGCCTATCAGAGATGTAAAAGGGACTGTTTCCAATGTTTGGGGTCATGGTTAGAAGGAAGGGCATCTGACATCTATTAGATATTTATCATAGAGACTAAAACTAAACATGTATATTCAAGTGTATGATTTCCTAAGAGTTCTGGGATTTGGTGTAGGGAATTTTGCTTTTTAGTGTGGGAAGCACAGCTCACTAAAAGAGAAACCAGTTCACTAAAATAAGAACCAATTTTTTAATCAACAGGCCTGAATCTTGATTATCAATTAAACAGATTCTAAAAACATCTAAATAGATGCTAAACATATCTAGGCAGATGGTCTCATTCAGTCCACAAATCTCAAGAGAAAAAACTCTCGCTCATTCATGGAAATGTTATCTCCTACAGAGTGAGAGAGACGTGGCAGTAAATGAAATTGGCCTTAGAAAAAAAATCACACTGATATTTCTATGAGAAGTAATTTAAGAAAATTAAGTTTTTTATGGTGGTGAACTGGAATGGGGGTGCTGCACTGGGATTTTGAAATAAACAAAATTTGAGAGTCTTTTATTGGCAAAAATCCACAGTATCCTTTGGGTAAGTACAAAATATTCAACTCTATCTTCAGAGCTGCAGTCCTTCCCAAGTAAGATTCCTATTGACCTCAATGGAACTTCTAAAATTGAAGTAACTTTAGGGATGGTTCCATATATGATTTTAACTTAGTAACTAAAGATTACCAAGCCTTCAAAAATGCCTTCCTGATTGTATCACCAACATATGTTCACAGCAATTTTCTCTTTCAGGGGTTCTTATTATGGAGGATTCTTGGAAAGTGTCTTTTTAATCATTCATAAGATTTCATATTTGAATTACACTAAAATATTTCATTTTAAGACCATACCAAAAACTGTTCCAAAATGGTAAGGAATATTCTTTGAAATGTAAAATGTCATTGGCCAGATTAGGTAATCTATAAATATATAAATGATTAAAACATATTTCCAATAAATGTCTTGGTTTTAAACAAATGTGGACTAGTTTGCATAGTAATGAATATTTTCTTTTGAATTCTGTATCTGTAAAGTTTGACATGTGGGACAAGATGTGAATATGGTTATGGACTAATGCTGGATGTTGGGTGCCATTTAATGCCAGTGGGTCTTGATCTGGAGTCTAGAAGGGTTCTGGAATCTGGAGAAGGGCTGTGTGTAAATTAATAAAGAGTCCAGAGACATAATTTTGAAAGGCAGATTGGGGGCGCAGAGAAGCCTGGCTGAAGAAACCAGGTTCTCTTGTCTTAGGACCCCTTGCTATTTATTAACACAAATTTTCCTAAGGCAAGATGGAGATATACACATAAAAAAATAGGGTTCAGTCTATAAAGTCCATTGTCAGAATGGGGATTAGCCTATGGCTGTTCAGGTGTTTGGCCAGGATGAAGCAATAACATGTAGATTAAGATGCCCTGAGCTGTCTGGCAGCAAGCAATCATCCTTTTCAGGTTTGGGGAAATGTCTTTTTCGCCATCCCAGATGATTAAGCCCTTGCTGACATGCTGGAATTGGCTTCTGGCAATGGATTATTCCAGAGCATTTACAAAATAGCTTCCCATGTTTGACTGGACAATATTTCCTACATCAATAGGTGTTACAGTAGGAGGGATTTGGGGAAAGAAGAAATGGGACTGTCATAGGATTATAGAACTTTGTTTTTTGGTGCTACCTCCAAAGACCACAGAACTCTACAAGAAGAGAACACTAGCTCTTTCTTTCCTGTTTTCCTAAATCCTCACATTTACTTTCTCCCTTCCCCATGGGGAAGTTGCCTGACATAAGGTCAACAAGAGAGAATTTTTCTAGTAGTAGTATCATCTTATACCACACCCCCAAATAACTTCCAAATAGATTGGAGAAATTATGTAGAAATGATAGAGCACAGGTAAATATTTAACTTTTGGAGAGAAAGGTTTTCTAAGAAAAAATGCAGAGAAACAGGTAAGGGGGTGGGGGGGGAATCTTTAATTATTTTCTTAAAGAATTCAATCCTAGAATTCTTTTACTAATAAGGTATAACTACAAGTAAGATAATTTTTCTACTTATAAAATTTTACCTGAACATTTAGAAGTCACAAAAAGAATAAAACAACCAAAAATAAAGTTTAAACCACCTACAATGCCACTCCAAGAGAAGTCACTATTAATGTTTTGTTATGTCCTATTATTTTCTCTGTACTGCATTAAAAGGGGTGCCATGTATACAGTATGCCTATAGGAATGTCCTTGGAGGTAGATTAAGAGAAGATGCAAGCCCAAACTCCAGGCATGCATCTTAGTTAGCTAGAGCCTTAGCTAACTAAGATTTGATATTCACTTTGGCCACAATGAATCATCCATTGAAGGAGACATGACCTAACCCAGTGGTTGGCAAACTGCTGCTCGTGAGCCATATGTGGCTCTTTGGCCCCTTGAGCATGGCTCTTTCACAAAATAACCACTTGTGGGTGCGCATGTACAGTGCTATTGAAACTTCGTGGCCAATGCACAGAAGTTAGTCGTCGGCTCTCAAAAGGAATTTCAATTGTTGTACTGTTGATATTTGGCTGATATTTGGCTCTGTTGACTAATGAGTTTGTGGACCAATGACCCAACCAATCAGAGCCAGTGAGACTGCTGGGACTTCCTTAAAGGAACTCACTCCTCTTAACAGGATTGGTGCCCTGTGTGGCAGCCATCTGTGACCAGAAAGGGTGGCACTGTATGAGAATGGAGCAAATGCCCTAAAAGCAGAGCCAAGAAATAAAAAAGAAACTAAATTCTAATTTGCGTCCTGAAGTCAACTGAGCCTGAAGTTAACAACCCCAGAACTTCTGAGACATGTGAGCCAATATATTTCATTTCTCTAGAGTTGGTTGTGTTGGGTTTTCTATCATTAGCAACTGCAAGAGAGCTATCAGATTCATTTTCAGATAGGGGATTAAAATAACCTCCATGAAGTTAGGTCTCCAATATTCAATCTCTTTTTCACAGGTAGTTTCGTTTTCTTAGTTAAAACCCATCAGTGCCCCATTTCTGGAAATGCGGTTTATACACTCATGTCTGAAAAATTTTACCTGATGAAAAAATTATGAGGAAAGATAAATGGATGACAGACTGTTAAAACCACAGCCATGCCCTAAAAGTTACTGATAAAAGTTGGGGACATATGCGGAATTTCTGTTGCAGTTTAGAATTTGGCCTGTTTCTTTGGAATATAGGGCCATTTGGACCTGACACTATAATAGAACTTGGGTCTTCTAGAGTTTGCCCCATATTCTTACTCTGAGAACCTCCTACACCTGCAACTATGGCTAAATGGCAATGTCCTCCAAAGGAAAAGAATCAAAGGTACAAACTCGAACACAAAGGTGGTATTTCACAACTTCTATTACCAACTAGATCCTAATTATTGTCTTAAAGGATGACTAATGATAGACTACAGGTCAATCAATCAGTAACATGAAATTATTGACCTGCTATTATGTGGCTAGCTTTGCGCATAATGCTCTCTGAATTGTAATGTGAATCGACACTATATTAAAATGTCAGTTATCTTTGCAGCACCTCAAAGAGCTGTGTGGAAAGCACCAGGCAGGCCTCTCCACCGAATCCATTAACCACACACTCCTGTTTGACACCCCCCGTGACATTGACTTACAATGACACGGAGCATATTTCCTTGCTAAGAGGAAAAAAAATCACCTCAATGACAGTTTCATAAACATTCCACTGTGTATGTGTGCATGCATGGGTTTTGTTGGTTTGTGGAGGTTTTTTAATCCTCACCTGAGGATATTTTTTTCATTGATTCTAGAGAGAGAGGAAGATACAAGAAGAAAGAGAGAAATGTTGCTGTGAGAGAGAAACATTGACCAGTTGCCTCCTGCACTCACCCCAACTGGGAATCAAACCCACAACCTTGTATGTGCCCTGACTGGGAATCAAACCCTGGACCCTTCTGTGCACAGGATGGCTCTCTAACCAATGAGCAACACCAGCCAGGACTATGCATGTGTGTTTTAACAGTAGTTTTCAAATGCAGAAAATAAGAAAAGATGGATAAGACAGAGATGCTAACCACCAACAGAAGCCCCAAGCATATGTATTTTTTAAATATATATATATATATATATATATATATATATATATATATATATTATTGATTTTTTACAGAGAGGGAGAGAGTTAGAGAGCTAGAAACATTGATGAGAGAGAAACATCAATCAGCTGCCTCCTGCACACTCCTTACTGGGGATGTGCCTGCAACCAAGGTACATGCCCTTGGCCGGAATCGAACCCGGGAGCTTTCAGTCGGCAGACTGACGCTATACCACTGAGCCAAACCGGTTTCGATTCCAAGCATATGTAAAGGCCATTATGATTTGTGTTTTGTTTTGTTCTTACAAAACTGAAGATACTTTGCTCTTCCTGTCTCTCTTCTTGCTTTTTGGGGCATATAAGAGATAGAGAATAGAAAAACTAGTAGGAGAAATGGCACCATCCACTGAGAAGTTTTCAACAGCTGCTGAGATGGTGGCTTATCACAGGAGGTCAGAGCTTTGGAACATGAAGCACCGGAAACCTGGCAGTTGACTAAGCCAAAGAAGCACTTCGGATCCCATGCAAAGGAGCAAGGTGAATGAGAACGTCAGGATGACTGAGAATTACAGGAAAGTTAGGCCACAGGGGAGCAGCTGCTGATGACAGTGGTCCCTAAATAAAAACTGCATCTGTACTAGACAGATGTATGGATTGACATTTTGGCTACTCACCATCCAGATGTGCTCTTCGGTCCTAGTGGAATTATAAAGCAGGCATATTCCATCCCATTCCAAGAGGCAGTCATGTAATCCAAGCTTCAGTCCTTAGACTCTCTATGGTTTAGTCTTGAGTAGAATGGGACAAGATCATAAATGATGAAACTTTTAGCTAGATCCTATTGGGGGATGCCAAGAGCTGCCTGTTCCTAATCCACAGCCAAGCGTCATCCTTCAGTTTGCTATCCAGATTGCCCATCTACTCAGGATACATTCTCTAAGTGCGCCTTTCATTCCCTAACTTAGACTTGAGATCTATGTTTGCACCAAAGACCCTTAACTGATAAATATCCAACTGTACTTCGGCGTCTGCATCTCTTTGGCTCTTACTCTAGAATGCGTGTCATACTTTTAAAGGTATTTTGTAGCCATGACAAAGAGCTCAATAAAAGATGTGAATTAAGATTGGGAGTAATGCGCCCATTATCCAGACCTTGGTAGCTCAAAATAATAGTATTTCTTCCATAAAAATATTCCCCATAGCCATAATTCACGCAAAACACCGTGATCTGTAAGTTAAATTTTTATAGTAAAAAAAACTTCCTTTTTTTATATAATATAATTCTGTATAATTATTATCACCTTTATTTTAATTCATCCTGGTAATATCCCAATTCATTCTTTTTCTAAGAAAGGTTCTATTGTGTTTCTAACAGCACAAGCTATATAGTGGGATCATGACCTTGAGTACTAGAAGACAGTCTTTGCTAACAGCAAGCCATAAATGTTAATAGTTATGATTTGATAGGAAGGAAAGTATAACCAGCTCAAAAAGATATCCAATCGATTCTATTAGTAATGATGATTGCTGATATTTATAGATTATTTACTCTCTGCCGGGCACAAAGCTGATATTTTACATAGTTCTCCTTAGTTCTTCATGACAATCACAGGTAGGGGGGACCATCTTCTCATGGTACTGATAAGACAATGACGAGAAGTCATTGCAAACCTAAATCCTAATGTCTGTCTTCTTCCCAAAATGCTACACAATTCACAGCTGCCCTTGCTTCAAGGAAACCAGGCCACCTACTCTCCAACCACTCTCCGCTATCTGGCAGGTTTCCCAGATGGCAATCGTAGTAACCAGCTAGTAATTAAAGCTCTACAAACCCTTGCATGTGATGTCATCACTTCCCAGAGAGCTTCAAAGGAATCTGGAACGTTCTCCAAAAATGTCACAGACTGATGACATTCGGTCTGATTCATACCTTATCATTAAACACGATGAAGTAGATTACTCAAGAAAAAAAGATTCTATAAATTTAATCCATTAAAACCTTGCTAGCAGGTACTGTAAGAAGATGAGAATCTGGGCTCTGTCTGTGCTTCTGGTATCTTGGCCTAACTACAGAGTATAAACATCATCAAAAATCCTGGAGCCAGTCATCCAGAAATGTTAAGCTTCTACACTCTGATGCATTACACTCCGATGCTAGAAGCTGAAAAGGTCTTTGGTTTGAGTCTTAGTGCCTTTCAAGTTCTATCCTGAAATGTAAAGGACAGGAAGAATGGCAAAGAGGCAGCAACTAAAGGATTCACAGAACCTGACAATCCATTAATACAGATGTTCAGACTCTGTATCCCCAAGATGTGGCCATATTAGCCACAGTGCTGATAGACCCTTTGTATGCAAAAACAAAGCTTTCCTAATTACCCTGAGAGCAGCCATAGGGAACCATGGGATATTACCAGGGAACTAGCCATGTGTGGCTATGGCACACTTTAAATGTGGCTAACTGCACACTGAAAAGCATAAGTATAAAAAGCCCAATGTAGCCGAAACCGGTTTGGCTCAGTGGATAGAGTGTCAGCCTGCAGAATGAAAGGTCCCGGGTTCGATTCCGATCAAGGGCATGTACTTTGGTTACGGGCACATCCCCAATGGAGTGTGTACAGGGGGCAGCGGATCAATTATTCTCTCTCATCAATGTTTCTAACTCTCTATCCCTCTCTCTTCCTCTCTGTAAAAAATCAATAAAGTATATATATTTTTCAAAAAGCCCAATGTAAAAAGCCCATTGAATTTCAAGGGGTAGATATCGATAAAAATAAAAGAATATAAAATATCTTGATAACTTTCATATTGACTACATATTAAAATAATTTTTGGATGTAATACAATAAACACATTAAGAAAATATAGTAAAACACATTCTTAAAAATATCTTTGCCTATTTCTTTTTACTTTTTAAAAGGTGGCTACTAGTGCGTGGCCAGTGTTGCTCAGTGGTTGAGCACTGTCCCATGAACCCTGGAGGTTACTGGTTGGAGTCCCGGTCAGGGCATTTGCCTAAGCTGTAGGAGGCAACCAAACCACGTTTCTTTCTCACTGATGTTTCATTGTCTCTATATACCTCTCTTCCTCTCTCTTTAAAATCAATGAAAACATATATTTTTTTTAAATCCAGGTAAATTATCTCCCCATCCTGAAAAAAAAAATCTGCCCAAGAGCTTTAAAATTGATTGACTGATTAACAGGTGGTTATTAGAAAAGTTAACATTACGTTCTCTTTCCATTGGAAATGCTCTCCTCCCCTGCCATCCAGGTTTGGATCTGGGGCCTGTCATTCGCCAGCAGGGCTGCCACATACACGAGGGCACCTGGCAGAGGCTACATCAGAGCGAGAGCCTTTTCCTAAACTGTGCCATGCCACAAGGACCACGCGCTGAATGGCTGCCTGACTTTGAGTGAGTGACTCACCCTCTCTTTCCTTTCCCATTTTCCTCCTCTATAAACTGGGCAGAGAGACCCTCTGGCCCTCACAGGGTCCTTGCAAAGATTAAATGAGTTCATTCATGGCAAAGGCCTAGTCCAGGGTTTAGCACATAGTAAATACTCAATAAATGTCAGTTATTAGTTGCTGTTCTGTATAAATTCCCCCTAAATTTTGAGTCTTCTACAGACTGTTCTAAGTCTTCAGAAAGGTTTTCATCCTAATGCTAGTCCTTCAAGCAGGTGACTGTTCTCTCACTCAGACATCTCTGGTTTAAACTTTAAAGGAACGTAGAGTGAGTGGCTAAGCATCCTTTTTCCAAAAGTTGACTGATGAAAAGAAATCCCTCCCAAGAAGTTGCAAGCTTGGATTTCAAAAAAACAAAACCAAAAACAAAACAAAAAAAAATCCATTACCATAACAATTGGGAAAGAAGTAAAGTGAATGGGGAAATTTTAACTGAGTCAAATGTAAATCTGAGGAAGGAGAAAGACTACCAAATAAATTATTTCTCATCAATTCCCGGTGACTATATCTTTCCTTCTCAAAAATGAATGCCAGGTGTATAAGAAGGATAAAATTTCAATTAGGCTGCTACATAAAGATTAAATGACCTTTACAACAACGAGGATACTTGGAAAGGCTATTCATCTTCATTAGGGTGTGTGTCAGCCACCGTCCAGAAGCACGAACGAGGCCTCAGACCGGGCACACCACTGCCAAGGTGCTAATATGCCACTTCCAAGTGCAAAGTGACAAAGGCCCACGAGAGGAAGCGGGAGCCCGAGTTCCCATCAGGGAGGCCCGGTCCCTCGGCCTGCTTTCCCACTATGTGGAAATGAGTTACCGGACGCGGAGTTCATTAAGCTGTAAGCCCAATTACTATCACGTGGCGTCAACCGTATTGCAATTACAGTCCTTCCGAGAGAGACAGCCAGCCGCCGTGTTCAGGAGAGAAACACTGGTTTGGACAAGGTTTATAAATGGTTTTCATTAACTATCATTTACCATTAGAGCAAATAAAAGCACTAAATGCCCACTTTGCTGTAGAGAATGACCTTTGGCCCGGATCCTCTCGCTAACCGATGAAGGCTAAATGCATTGTGACAGCTCCTAATCACGTTTAGTGCCGCCCGCGATCTGATGGCGCTGGGGTGTCCCATCAACAACAGACAGCTCTGGCGAGGCCATTAGATTCCATTTCCGTTTGGAGACATGCATATTAATATCCCGGGGAATCGAGAAATAGAAGCCTTCTCCAATCATCCGGAGTATATTTCAAGAGCTTCAAAAACCTCCTAGTTACACCATTACCTCCAAAGCATTGCTTGCAACGAGAACATATTTCTCTTCTTTATAATGCAGGTTTATAGGCCTACAAATGGATTAATCCGATCAGCCCACCTCTAGTAGTTACAGACAAAAACCTCGTCGTCATAACTCACCGGTCAGAGACAATCCTCTCCAAAGTCCACGCATACATGTTTTGTGGCTCAGCTTCATCGCATTAAAAAAAAAAAAGTTAATGTGATATTTAATGCCGAGGCCTCGGTGCCTGATTCGGTGCTAATCCAGGATAACACATTTCACAGAAACATCAAGGGGAACGCTGGGACGGGCAGGCTCGTCCCAGGAAAATGATTTATACTTTGAAACTCTGACTCCCGGGTTTGAATGGAAAACGTAAATGGCCACCACACGTTCAAAATAAAGCACTAAATTATGAGCCCGACGCCACATTACCATCGGTGATGGGTTTCCTTTTCCTGAAAAGAGGCCGGATCAGACGCTTCCCCGGCGGATGCCTGACCCCGAGCGGGATAATGGTTTCTGAGTGCACCGTGTGAGGCCGGAGGGGAAAGAGGTAGGAGATTTACAGGGGATGCGAAGGCTGTTTGCCGGAATAAAAAGCCGAAGCGAAGAGGCGGCTGCCTTAAATATCGCCCATGCTGGCGCGGTTATCAAGCAGGTGCCAGTGACTGTCAATTGTCTCCGTAACGGGAAGGCGCACTTGGCCTCCACTTTGCGTTCCCTGCAAACGAATTCTTCTTCACTGTCGGGGGGAAGCAGCCAGCTCACGCCTGCCCTCTGTTCCTTTCTACAGGAAAGAGAAACATGTTGGGGGGGAAACACAAGAAAAGGGGATACTTTTATTTCCACACAAATATTTCGGGGGGAAGAGGGGGAAGATAACAGCTAAGGATGTTTTAGTGTTTTGGAAGTTAAATAGATGATTTCTAGAGACGGGCCCCCTTTCTGCAGACTTTTGGCAGAATGCTTTGTTTTGTATCAACACCAAAAGAGCCTAAATAATGTCTAAGTTGGCTACGTGGGCAGCCTTTTAAAAAGCTCCGTTATCACTGTTCTCTTCGCTTGGAACCTAGGAGGACTTAGAAGCCAGGGGAAATGTTTTTCTCTGTTGGGTTAAACTTTTAAAGTCAGAGCAGGGCAAAGTCACTTTAAAGAGCTAGAATGACTTCGGTGTGAAGAACGACATTGTTGGGCAGCGGAAGCACAAATGGACTAGAACAGGGGTGGGGCACCCTTTTTCTGCCCAGGGCTATTTGTATATTTCTAACATCATTCGTGGCCCATACAAAATTATCAACTTAAAAATTAGCCTGCTCTATGTGGTCAGACATTTAATGAACTCACCCCACATGCCTTGGCAGGGCCAGGCCCAATGATTTCGTGGGCCTTATACAGCCTTCAGGCTGGACGTTCCCCACCCCTGGAGAGAAGATGATGGCTTCTCATGGGCCGAGTATTCTGCTAAACCCTCACTCGTACATTTTTATACACTAGGGACTTGGAACACGGTGAGGCGGGTAACTTGTCCAAGTCACAAGGAGCAATTCCGGTTGACATGGCCACCCAACTGCTATTTAAGTAAGGTATGTGGTCCTCTGACGGCAGTGTCACTCTTTGGCAGAAGTGATGTAACCAACTATCTCAGCTTCATGCCACTGAATATCTGAAATCATGTGACCCCTTCACCATGGCTGATTACAGCTGACTATCATTTGCTGTCTATGTTTTCAAAGCCATGATGGGTGGGCTGATGGCATGGGCTAGACTTTTGACAAGAAAGGCTTGCTGTATGCTCATCAATTGGCTTTCTGGCTTTAAATATTAGGGTCAGGAGTTTGTGACTTTACGAGTCCACACCTAAGAGAAGAAACCACTGAGAAATGAGTGTTCTGAGCCTCCTGGGAGTGGATCCACAATGTGACACATTCACAAAATATCATGCTATCTTGTGATGAGATCCCCAGTATGTGTGGGGGCCACTGAATGAGTTAGACCAGTGGTCGGCAAACTCATCAGTCAACAGAGCCAAATATCAACAGTACAACGACTGAAATTTCTTTTGAGAGCCAAATTTTTTAAGTTAAACTTCTTCTAATGCCACTCCTTCAAAATAGACTCACCCAGGCCATGGTATTTTGTGGAAGAGCCACACTCAGGGGCCAAAGAGCCGCATGTGGCTCAAGAGCCACATTTTGCCGACCATGGAGTTAGACCCTTTTCCTTTTAGTTAAGTGTACACAATTATACAACTCATGCTCTCTAGTATCTCATGATTTCCCAAAAATGTTTTAAAAAATACAGAAAACAAAAGCCTAAGGTTATACAGTTAACCTATAAAGAGCTCATTACATATCCCTTTAACACTACCCTTGAAAGCTATTCCCCTGAATATAGCAGTTCAGGACATGCTTTATTTGTACTTCTTCATGCTCTTCTGCACTTTGGATATGGATTATAGAACCTATTGTGCTGCTGCTTTTTAAAAAAAAAAAAAAAACTTCAAAGTCACTAAAACTGAAAGCTCTGTTCCCCTCCTTAATATCATGCATTCATGAACAAGCCACCATTGGAAATAAGATATTCTAAATGCTTCTTCAAATAGACGGTCCCTGTTTTAGCCAAACAGAGCGTTTTCACTTAATCCAGTCCCCTTTGAAGACAAAGTGCTTTTAAATTCCATCTTTAAAAATGGGTCACCTGCAACTGTGTCAATTTCCTAATGTATTCATTGCCTTAACCTTGACTTGCCCAGGCACACCGGGCACCCTCTTCATAGACAGTCCACGCTGGAGTTGAAATCGCAGGGAAAAGCATCCCAAACAATCCTCAGAAAACAGAGTTGTGAGGCCGAACCCCAGGATGGCATTACAGCAGAGGGCTTACAAGACAAGACTGAGGTTTGAAGCTCATAGAAATTAGAATCCCAGATTTGCTACTATATATACTGTATTTGCCGGCGTATAAGATGACTTTTTGGCCCTGAAAAATATGCCTCCAAGTGGGGGGTAGTCTTATACGGCGAGTATATAACAAACTCTGTATTTTTTAGTGGAAATGTTAGGGGGTCGTCTTATATGCCCAGTCTCTTATACGCCAGCAAATACGTATTTTTCAGGGCCAAAAAATCGTCTTATACGCCGGCAAATACGGTATATATGTGTGTGTGTGACATATATATATGACACATAAATATAGCCCTTGACTAGTTAAATTGGAATAAGATAACATTCAAGCAATTAATATGTTCTCAGCATTATTCTGATTAGCAATTTAAGCCTCACCATCTTATGATGAAGGGGTATTATTGTTGCCATTTTATAGACAGGAAGCTGGAGTGTCAGTGACATTAAAAGACTTGCCAAGGACACCCATCTATACTGTTATATGGAGGAACTGGGATTAGAACCCAGACTTGCCCCCTTCATCATCTTACTTAATGACTCTTAGGTTCAATAATAGGATTCAATGAAATGACATATCTCATTTAAGCCCTCAGAAACTGTGTTTTGTACTTTATTAGTAGTTTATTTGATATCGAGATGAAAAGAAATGTAGGACCTTAAGGTCATACGTTACTCCTTGCATCAGTAATACTCTCCATTTATTGAATAAAAACACTGTAACACTATAATAGTAGCAGCAATGATGCCATAGTAGAAAACAGAGTAGTTCAAAGCATGGCTCCAAACTCAGAAGGTCTGGGTTCAAAATTCAGGCTATAAACTGTGTCCCCCCAAATCCATATGCTAAAGTCCTAACCTCTAATGTGATGGTAGTTGGAGGTAATTAGGCTTAGAAGATATAATGAGAGTAGGATGAGTGTCCTGATTTAAAAAAAACAGAAGGAAGTGTCTCTTTATGCTTAAGCACAGAGGAAAGGCAATGTGAGGACATAGCAACAAGGTGGCCATCTTCAAGTCAGGAAGTGGGCCTTCACCAGGAACCAAGTCAGCCAGCACCATGATCTCGGACTTCCCAGCCTCCAGAACTGTGCGAAATAAATATCTGTTGTTGAAGTCACCCAGTTGGTGGTATTTGCTAGAGTCCCAACTTTCTAAGACTGTAGTGAGAATTCAATGAGATGATACACCAAAAGCACTTAGAACAATAGTGCCTGCCCCAGAGTAGGGACCCTAAATGTCAGCTATTGTTTTGGGTATGACCCCCTTCTCTCAACAGACTCCAAGTCTTTCTGTGGAAATAAATCAAATTCAGATGCTCCTTGACTTATGATGGGGTTACATCCCAATATACCCACCATACACTGAAAATATCGTAAGTCAACATGCATTGAATTCACCTAAACTTGTCAAACATTATAGCTTAGCCTAGTCTACTTCAAAGCTACAGCTGAGCAAAAGCAACTCGCTGCCACAGCTCAGCATCACAAGAGAATATCATACTACATATCACCAGCCTGGGAGGGGGGAAAAAATCAAAACTCAAAGCATGGCTTCTACTCAATGCATATCACTTTCACACCATCGTGAAGTTGAAAAATCCTAAATAGAACCATCATATGTCAGGGACCATCTGTATGTCCATTGATATGTTTGCTCATTTGGGGGGGTCATATACTAACAGATGCTTCTAAAAACTATCTTAGGAGGCAATACTTACAAATCCCCGGAATGTTTCCTCTTCTAAGCCCATTCACTACCATTATCCTAACAGTGTTCACACATACCACATAAGAGCCACATAAGGCTTTTCTGCTTTTCCATTTTGCTTCCCAGGTCCTTTGACTAAGCACTTTTTCATTTTCATGAACTCCTTTCTAGATGTGGCTTTCTTGGGTTGTTCACTTAAATATATTTTTTTTCTAAAACGTTTCTCTGTGCTTCTTCCCATACAACTTTCATTTATAATGCTCCCACCATGAGTGCAGGCTGCATAAAGCTGTCCCTTGACAGCACTCAGCAAACACTGAGGGCCTGCTCTTAGGAGCACAGCTGAGATTCTCTTTGGTTCCTCACCTGACAATGATGCCATCCCTTCTCCTTTGCCCAGCCCTGGCCTGTGATGAGGCCTGGAGATTACATATTTCCCTTACCCTATAATAAACATATTAAGTCAAAGATGCCCAGTTATAGCTGTATATTTTGCAAACGGAAGGAGAAAAGGGTGATTTAGAGAAGGTTATTTGCTTTGGCGCAGAAAGCAACAACCTAACATTAAGGCGAGATTTTCAACCAGTTGAGTCAATATGGTTTAAAAGCCTTAAAACTGTCTTTATTTTCCCTAGCTATTTCAGATTATTAAAAAGTCTTTACTATCCCATTTTCTTTTTGCCCTGTAGTCTCTGGGCCTCATTAGAAACGTTTATCCTGGAGAATGTCAGCTTCTGCCGTACAGTCAAAAAATACTGAACTCCGCTCCTTTAATCACCAATTAGCATTTTTTTGGTTGTTTGCTCCGTTTCTCTTTTCTGTTGTTTATGCACTTTGGGAGTTAGACTCTTATTTCTCTGAAATGAGGCTAAGCCCTTTCACACCAATTTCAAATGGAGAAAATGAAAGGGAAACATTTCAGCTTTCTCCTTCCCTGTCGCTTTTTAAATATTTAAGATACGAGCACCAGTCCATTACAAAGGCATTTTGTCACACACTATCCTCTCTCCCAGAAAAGTAAGAGCATTATGCATGCACCTTCTAACCAAAATCACCTCAACAACAAAACTACACCTTCCGTACTGGGTGAGGATGGGTCCTCAGGAGGAAGAGACTGAGAAGGATCTCATAATCCAAATGCTTCCTAGAGAGCAAATGCCGGTCCCAGCCAGTGGACTTGCCACACCTATGGCTCCCTGATGAGGAGGTTGCGTACTTAGGTCAAAGACAACGATGCTCCTAACTGATCTGTCCCCATCTCCCCTTCGCCCCATTTTAAATGTGGGCTCAAAGTCATTTCTCTCTTCAGATGCAACTCCACCAAGTGTTACTCAGGAGAATTATATTTATTTCCTAATTGTTTAAAGCAAATCGCTTTGTCCCCAGTGGTGAGGAGGGCATTCGAAGGCACGGACATTTTGCCTTGAGGGACTGTTAACTCTTCTGTGCTTTGTTGGTAAAGGTTGACTCTAAAAATGGAAAACTAACAAGGAGTCCTTATAATTTTTATAAATGTGTAGATATTATACAGTTTAGGACCAGGAAGAGTGAGCCGTAATAATAAATAAATCATAAATCACCTCCAGTTGGAGATGAGGATTCAGGTGCTCGCTCCAACTGACCTCTGACCTTCTTTAAATTCTCATATGAATTCTGTTTGGCAACTACTAGAAGCTGTCAATCTAAAGAGTTATATTTGCGTTGCTAAAGAAAATTTTCTTCTAGTATGTTTTAGCTATGTCCTCTCTTATTCTTCCTTATTCTTTCCTTCTGGAACTCCCATTAAAGTCATGTTGGATACCTAGACATCTGCTTCTTTTTCTGCCACTGTTTCCCAATTGGCTGACTTTTTTTACTGCACAGTGTGGAAAGTTCCCTTGACTCTGTTTTCAAGAACACCAACATGGTCTTCAGTTCCATTCCATTTATTATTTAGCCCATCCATTGTCTTTTAATGTTGTGACCTACTTTTTGGTTTTCAGAAACTCTTGCCTTATTTTATGAATGAAAGCTCTTGATTTACTCTGGGAACACATTTGACATTTTCCCCCATTACCTAAATTATTTCTATTTAATTTAGATGCATGGTTCTGATAATCTTTGTTCTCGGGATTTTCCTCATGGTTTTCGTCACACATCTGCTAAAACTTTGTCCATTTATATATTTGAATATGTGGTTTAAGAGAGGCACTGTGGATTTATATTTTAGGAGAGGCAGTATGTATTTACTTTCAAGTCTCAAAGTTAGCTTACACAAGCATCTCTCCCTTAGATGGGAAGATTGAGCACAAGTTCTTAGTAGATCATTATTAGAGTATAGGAGTGTGTGAACAGGCATGAACCCTGGATATGGGATCATCCATGATTACTGTAGGGATAGTTTGCTATACTTCCTTCCTGGCACCAGCCTTTTACTTTCTTTACTTTTCTCTTCTTTTCTCTTCTTTTCTCTTCTTTTCTTTTCAATGTCTGATGTGGAGATCCGGATTTCCTGCATATACTTCTCTATTTCACCCTCAGATGCCTATATTCTCCTTGGAATCTTTCCCAATATAAATCACTTTCATTAGGCAAGTTCTTTAGCTTTAGTTCAAGGGCTAAAGCCCATTTCTCTCAGCTGTTCCGATGAAGGACTAGGGGAGTGACAAATGTGCAGGCTGTGAGAAACACTGGTCTATACCGGAACAACTCTGATGATGCTCCATGGGCCACTCTAGCTCCTGTTGTTGACTGCAGGCTTAGAATCGCTCTGGATTGTGGTTTCTATGGAGCTCTCTCCATCACATATGGTCTCTGTCCCCCACATATTCTTCAAAAGTTCTGACCACTGACGGTGCCTTTACTCGTTCTCTTTACAATTTCATTCTTTTTAGAACCCTTTTCCTATAACTTTAATGGATGAGAGAACAGTTAGATGCATATCCTAAGTCTACCATTTTGAGCCCAATGCCTCTAGATACCAAGAAAAGCTTATTGGACTGACACAAATTAAAATGATTAATAATGTTGGGTGACAGCAAATGTGTGAGAAATGGGCACTCTGCTCTTAGGGGAAAGGAGGCTGGGGCATCCTTTTTGGGGGAACTTGACAGTTACTATCAACATGTTAAATGTCCATAATCCATGACTTTGTAACTTCACATTTATAATCCACCCCCACGGAAGCACTGGCATGATCACCTAAAGATATAATGTGCAATTGCGTTCACCAAAGCCCACTACCCAAAAACAAATAGGTGACGACATAACTTAACTAGGACAGGGGTTGGACAAATTGAGGTATATCCATAAAATGGGTAAAGAATGAGGCAAGTCTATTTGTTATGGCCTGGTGGCTTGGAAAGATGCCCACAATGTGTGATTAACGAAAGCAAGGTACATAAGAGCATATTTTTTTGATGATCCCAGTTTTTTAAAAGTCAATATGTTAATTATGTGCCTTGGTACTATCCTAAATATTTTTAAATGCTTCTAACGTGTTTCTTTTCTATTGCTCCTTTTTTTAGAATTTGCAATCTCTGCATAAATCAGACATAGTTAATGGGTATTGTCAATTAAAATCAAGCAGCCATAATGCATGAAATGCAAGCTTTCTCGGGGAAAAAGAAGATGTGAATACAACATACTGAACAAAAAAGTGTTGCAAATCATAAGTAAAATATTTTGGTATTTTAAAACATTTTATTTTTTGTAATTTTCATAGTCACACCTCCCCAATTTTAGCTATCCAGATTCTATGGCTAATGTCAGACTCCTTCATGCCAAACTCTGAATTTTTCTTCTTTATGGTAAAAATATATTTCACTAAATAATTTCCCCACTGCACATCTTGTATCCAAAGTCACTATGCTATGCTCTCTTCCCCTTCCTATTGCTTCATAAGCAATCTTCCCTGGACATTGTAGACTTTAAGAACATCATAATCAGGCCTGAAATATATTAGGTAAAAAGCCAGGTTTTTCACAGAAACAATAACGTTTAGACTTGTTTATAATTTCAAACGTGACATTTGAATGCGCTCATAACATTTAGACTCACTTAGGCAAGTTTTCCTAATGAGGCCATCAAAGGCATCTTCATTTGTGTCAATGTTTTTGATTTGTAGCCTTTCTTATTGGATTCTTTCTTAGGATTCCCATCTCTCTGCTTACTTACATTACCCATCTGTTCTTGTATGTTGTCTACTTTTTCCCATTAGAGCCCTTGGAATATTAATCACAGTTATGATCCCCAGTCTGATCATTCCAAAACCCTGCCAAGTCTGACGCCGATTCTGATGCTTGCCCTCTCTTCAAACTGTTTTATTGTGTGTGTTTTTTAGCTCATAGTATGCCTTGTCATTTTTTGGTGAAAGGTGGACATGAAGCACTAGGTAGTAAATGGGCCTTTGGTGATGAGTTGGGGAGGGGTGAGGAAGAGGAGACATTCTACAGTTCTACCAGTAGGTCTCAGCCTTCAGTGAGCCTGTGTCCCCGACTGTGACCTTTACACATGCTTCTCAGTCCTCACCCCAGCCCTCAGGTGAGGCACAAAGGCTCGAGGGGCTTCCCTACCCCCTGGTAAGCAAGGCTTTGGGAAATGGTTTCTCTTGAGGGCAGGCCTTGCTAAGAAGAACAAAGGGGACATATTTTATGTGTATTTTCAAGGACAACCTGATTGGAGTAGATGCCTATGTGGAAGAGGAGAGTTAAGAAGGGTTAAGATGTGTCCAGGATTAAAGGTGGGAAATGAACAAAAAACAGGAGAGTGGCCTAGCATGGGGAAAGAACAACACTCACACACTCTAAAATAATCTACTTTTCACCCAAATTTTCGGCTTTCCTGAACCTGCCAACTCCCAGCAGATAGGGGCCCTACCCCTAATTTCTGCCTCTCACAGTGGCATTGTTCTCACAGGCCCCGCGTCCACCTGCTGGGTCCTCAACCAAGTATTAGCTTCCTAGGAGTTGGTCATTGAAGTGATTCAATTAAAAATGCAGACTTGTAGTGATCATTAACTCCCACTTCCTCATTTCACAACTTTGGACTTATTTCACGGTTTCAGAAGTGATGCTTAATACACTCAGCCAATTTAGGGGCATTTAAGACAATTTTGTATCCTGATACCAAATGCTTACTTAAGTGTGTCTGTAATGTGGAAGTATGCGTTCTGCTTATTACACCTAGGAGAAAATGGCAGGAGAAAGTCTTGCTGAGGCAGATGGATCTAGTAAATTAGCGGCAGGCCGTAAATGAGAAGTTAGGATCCCTGACCCTCAGCCTAGCTCCTCCACTAACAGGGGGAAACCCAGGATGAGTGCCCTAAGGCCTCAGAGCCCATTCCAGGCGGTCAGTCACACCATAGGGCTCCAACGTCCCAGATCAATGGGCTTTCTTCTTTTGCCATTGCACATATTTGCACTGATTCCAATTGACCAGCTGGTTCCCACCATGGTCCCTTTCTGGTGAAACCAGTATTTTTATTTTAAGTGAGGGTATATAGCCCTCTGATGCCCACTGTAAATTTTCAAGGGAAGAACACCACAAACACGCACCTGTCAGTGTTGGAAAAGGATAGAGTCAACAGACAAGAAATTAGGGTCTTGGGTGGGCGAGGGGGAGGGGGGCGGGAACTAACATTTGCATACTTCCGTGTTTTTCACATGAAATCCACAAAGACAGAAGAACTTGGTTACCTTTTAATATTTTTCCACATCTGGGTAAAGGCTTCAGTCCTGAAAACCCCACATGAGATGGTCATATTTCCCTGAATCAAAACCCCTATCTTCATGTGTTAATCTCACGTTGTCATCGTGATAGCACTAGAAAATTAAATTAGTTCTCACTGACAAAATACTGAACGGATAGGAAGAGGAAGTTCACATAGCTCCCCCCCCCCCAAGGTAAAACTGTCCCAGAAGAGTGAATAAAAATGCTCCTTTTATTTTCGCTGAGGTCTAAATCTCCTGAGGCGCCTTCTGTGATCTTTTATTTAGAGGGGAAAAAATATTCCACTGGCTGCCTATACTTTCTCCTTCAGGCTTTCAGCCCCAAAGAAAGAGGAAACAGGAAAATATTTCTAAAGAAAGCCCAAAATATAAAATAAAAAAAAAATGAAGAAACAGATGAGAATCGAAGTGAGTTTTGCAGGAGATTGAAAATGGTGTCATTTAGAGTAACCCTGGACGTACAGCTTACATGTGACTAAATCTGATCTTTCATAAAGAACTGGAATCTGTATTGATAGAAAAAGCTTCCAGCTATAAGAAAACAAAAGTAGCGACAATAAACAACACTGATCTCTTTTCTCACAGAAGCACTGTTCGTGGACAAAAGAATTGAAGTGGAAAAATAACTTCAGATTTCAATCTACTCTATGGAATGAGTCGCACAAACATACACCGAAACCGGGCTTAACTGATAATCACTTGAACAAAGCACAATAAACCTTGGGTAATGGCACATCTCCCAGGTTGAAGAGTGACTTCATGCACTTAGCGACCACCCAGGGAGGTCACGAAGGGGAGCATCTCATTCTAACACAAGTTCATTTGCCCACTTCTGCCGAAAGAGGCTCTGAAAATGCTTAAGGATCTCCAGGTAAGACTGAAGTTACAACCAGGAACTCATTTCAAAGCTCAAGAGCCTACACTACCAGGAAGTGATTTCATCCAGGTAACTTTTTGTTGTTGTTGTTGTTGCTTATGTCAGAGGATAACTGCGGATCCTGCTTCCGGGAGGAGTCATCCCTTATTGGAAATGTATTAGCAAGTTGCTCTTTGGGATGAGCCCCTGTTCTGTTTGACTGTTTCTTCTGGTTCTCCAGTCACAACACTCCAAACAGGTGACTCCTCGGGAAATCCACTGTAGCCTGAGAATAAATCACATGCAGAGAAGTGCAACTGTAAGGAGACTAGGAAAAGCCTACCATGAGCCTGTAGAGAGTGGGAGGAAACTGAGACCAAGTCTCAAAAGGATTTCGAGAGACCCGGTGATTGCTTTCTAAGCATTTATCCTAAAGATGCTTCCTAACATTGACATTCATCTACCAAAGACCAAAGTCATTACCCTCTTCCCTCCAGCCTGCTCTTTTCCCAGGATTCCTTCCCTTTATTCAATGGCATCATCATGTATCCAAGCTAGACTTTTTAACTCCTCCCTCTCTGTTAGTCTTCAAGCAATTCAGGAAACGTTGTGCCATGTCCACCACACAAATACTTCTGGTATCTGCTATCTCCTCATTTTTCCTTACAGCCTTAACTCAGTGCTCCGCCATGGCTAATCTGCATCTAATACTTCTTCATTCCAGTTCAAAACGTAAGTCCATTATCACATCCTTATGAAAAGCCATCTAGTGTACACCCCACCTGCAGGATCAATCCAAACTGATTTTCTTTAGGCACAAGGCCCTTTAAAGTCTAGTGCCAACTTATGCTCCAGTCTTAATATAATATTCACCAAGACCACTACCCCTCCCTCCTCCCCTCCCTCCCTCTCCCTCTCTCTCTCTCTCTCTCTCTCTCTCTCCCCACTACCTCCAACTTTCTACCAAGCCCAAACATGAAGCACATGCAATGCCCATGTGTCACTGCATCCCATTTCATTTCTACTGCCTAGAAATTCCTTTTCCCTGCCCATTATCCATTCTCTAGCATCTTTCTCAAACACTCTTTTCTCCCTAAATTAAGCCTCAAGCCCCCCACTCCTATGTAATCATTTTTTCTACCATGTTTTCACAACATCACACACATTCCTCTTTTATACTCCTTGTACCCCATTCCCATGCTACCCCTACCCCCAGATGAGGCTATAGGTAGGGCTCTTGGCCAAGTCCTCTGTTGAAGCTGAGAAAGCTAAATAGTCCCTTCCCCAATCTCTCTCGCAGCTGGAGATGCTCATTTGTCCCAGCCTGGCCAATGAGATGTCAGTGAAAAATTGCTAGGGAGTCTCTGCACAGCTTTTGTGTTTTCCTAACAGTAGCAAAAAGAACATGGCTGACACCTCCCTCTTCCCCTGACCTCACACAGGGATATGACGTCTAGAGCTGCAGACGCTATCTTGCCAACATGAGGTCTAAGCCAAGAGAATCACGGAGATTCCAGCCCTGAGATCCTGCCTTAACATCACTAGCAGCCACCAATCTCCAGAATTACTAGGTGAGAAAAATCAACCCTGGTTTTTCTAGCTATTTTTCACACTGTCTGTTGCTACATTCTAACTGCTATTTTTATGAAAAAGTTAATGTAGCAATAACTATCCGGGGACCTACCAGTCTCCTGAAACTGTACTGAGTATTTTTATTTCTTTTGCTTTATTTAATCTTGAGGCATCATCGTTTCTATTTGCAAAATTGAAGACCGATGTACTGAAAAATTAAGTAATTTCTCAAACATCACACACAGCGATGAAGTTTCTGAGCGAGCCAGAATTCCAAGTCAGAGCAGTCTGAGTTGAAAGTTTGTTCTTTTCACCACTGTTGAAAACCAACTCCTCAATAAAGCTAGACCAGCCGTGGGCAAACTATGGCCCGTTTGGCCCGAGGAGCCGAAAGAGCGGAGGGTTCTCTTGCTCTCCCCTTCACTCCTTCACCAGCAGCCCAAGATGAGAGTGCCAGCATGGTCAGGTTGCTTTTGTTCCGGCCCTCCGGTCCAGTTTAAGAACCCATTGTGGCTCTCGAGTCCCAAAAGTTTGCCCACCCCTGGCCTAGACTGAGAAAAAAGCTGTTGAAGACACCTTGGACTTAAAAAGCCCAACAAATAAGCAAATCCGTATCAACTGCATCCATGTGCCAGTTTACTGAGGAGTGGGTAGTGCAGAATCAAATAAAAAGCCTTGGGAAAGGTGGTGATAGAGGAAGTCTTTCTAAACTGACAAGAATTACCCATCCTTCACTCTTTGTTACAGGAGATTGGAGTCTCCTCTCTAAAGCCAAAATGGTTACTGCCCAATATTCCATTTTCCTCAAGACTCTTGCAAATTCATTCATAAAAGGAGATCCATGTTCAAAAAAGGGGAAAAGTTTGCTTAATGCATCTGTGAGTTTACAAAGGCATCATACAAAATAAAATGCCTCTGTTTGGAAGTGAAGAGGCCAAGTTTGGGATCACAGATGATTGTAAAAGATAGGAAAATACCTCCACTGTGTGATTTAAGGATCAAGAAACATGTCATTTAATTAAGCCTCAAGATATGAGACCAAAAGTCAAATGTACTTATATGACTCTAGTCTGATGTGCATCATATTGTGGAAGAAAGGGCAAGAACCATGTACCAGATAGAATATATTTAAATCTCAGTTCCACCATTAACTGTCTCTGAAAGTCATTTAGCTTAATTATCAAATGAGGGTAATATACTTACTTTATAAGGTTTTGTGAGTATTATTAAATGAGATAAGAGATAAGCAAAACACTTAGGTCACTGGCTGGCCCCAGTAAGTGCTGGGTAAGTGGTGTTGCTGATGATGACAATGACAATTAGAAAAGCAGTGTCAACAACAATGGCTCAGAAGTACCTCAACTAGATGCTGATCATTTCACATTGGGACAAAAAGAAGTGGTTTCGATAAACAAGCCAGAAGATTAGAAGGAGCAGTACCATGAGTATAACTGTAAGAACACTTCAGGTAAAAGAGACTGATTATGTCTTATGTTAATGTTGGTGTCTCCAAGACCTCACATCATTCTAGAATGATCCGGAAAAGGAATGGAGGGCATTTATGTTGATCAGTGCAAAGTGGGACCCACCCATTCGTCAATAATGTGAACAGTTTACAATGCACTTATCCACCAAGTGTGAAATTGTGTAACTCTTGTTGAAAAAAAATTTTAATATATTTTTTATTGATTACAGAGAGGAAGAGATGGATAGAGAGAGATCGAAACACCAATGATAAGAGAGAATCATTGCTCAACTACTTCCGGAGCCTGCAACCCATGCACGTACCCTTGACCTGAATTGAACGAGGGACCTTTCACTTGAGCCAAACCAGCTAGGCTAGGGCTTTTGTTGAAATTTTTATTATGAGAATTGGTTCACATAATTTAAAATTTTACTTATCAGGTAAAGTAATTTTAACATTTGCCACGAAATTTCCCATACTGCATAATTTCAGTTCTCATAAAATGTCAGTTCCCAGGAGCATGAAAATCTCAAGTACAGATGGTTGCTTCTTTATCAAAATCCATTTTGACCCCAGAACCCCCTCCTTCAAGAGAATAAACTTGGATCTGGGAAACAGCTGCCCCACAAGGGATCACATTTCTCAGTCACCTCGGAATAGTCAATGCCTGTGACAATCTCGCTCCACAGAACATAAGTGGCCTTGTCATCTCCACACTCTAACCCAGGCATGGGCAAACTATGGCCTGTGGGCCTGATGGCTGTTCTAAACTATTGAAATAAAAATAAAAAATAAAAATAGACCGTACCCTTTTTTGTAGTGATGTTTACTTTGAATTTATATTAGTTCACACAAACACTTCATCCATGCTTTTGTTCCGGCCCTCCGGTCAAGTTTAAGAACCCATTGTGGCCCTCGAGTCAAAAAGTTTGCCCACCCCTGCTTTAACCCCTTCCTCAAGCTGCATGCAAGGGATAACTTGGCCACCAGGGATGGCAGACCACACGATGGAAGGAGTCTAGGTCCCTGGCTCAGTGCAGGAAGGAAAGCCACCACTGACCCGGAAACACATAGCTTGTACTGTCACATGAGTGAGAAATAAAGTCGTATTGTGTTTGAGACATTATACATCTTTAGGTCTTTTTTTTCCCTTTTAATAGCAGTTCAGCTTCTCCTTACTAAAACAGAGGAAAGTTACATGAAAAATATAAGTCAGTAACACCTGAGATTCAAATGGCAAAGAACTAAAGCCACCTACCAACAACCAACACCACCTTGAAGGCTACAAGATGGGACCACATTAGATGATCATCCGGCCCCAGTCCAACCTTCAGATCACGGCAGCCCCGGCTGACATCTGTGCACTGCAACTTCATGAAAGCCCCTCATGTAGAACCGTGTACATATGATGTTTGAATATCTAACCTAAAAAAATGTGTGAAATAATAATTTATTGTTTTTTAAGCTGCTAAATCTGGGGATAAGTTGTTACATAGCGATAGATGATTAATTCACTAGATTGTTTTGTGTGAGTTTGTCTATGTAATTGTAGGAAGGAAATGGAAGAGAAGAGAAGAGAAGAGAAGAGAAGAGAAGAGAAGAGAAGAAAAAAGAAGAGAAGAGAAGAGAAGAGAAGAGAAGAGAAGAGAAGAGAAGAGAAGAGAAGAGAGAGAAGAGAAGAGAAGAGAAAGCCAGCTCTACCCAAAGCTGAAAAGCTTTGTCTATTTTTCATGCTTCCTGAAAATAGGAGACTGGACTGCGCCAGACATGTAAGCATTATATTGAGTTTTCCTCAAACAGGTCTGATGAAATTAGTTCTTTATGCATAACAGGCTCTTTTTAATTAGACAGGAAAGCTTTTACTCATGAACTTGTCACTGGATCATGTGAAAAGCAAATGTTTAATGTTGCTTTCTTTGTATAATGTGTGTGTGTGTGTGTGTGTGTGTGTGTGTGTGTGTGTTGACTGCTAGAACTGAAGAAAACCTTGCTAATTGAACATAGGAATGTAGTGAATATTTCATTCAAGAAATCAGAAACTATTTCTGAAGAGCCTCACATTTCCCATAAAATGAAGACTTCGGGGCAATTTTACGCTTGTGCTTTCCACAGCACACTGCGCCTCCTGCCCCAAGATTGAGAACTCTCACACAAAAACTACTTCGGTTTTATCTTTCTTGACTGAGGGCACTTAAGAGGTGGGGGGAAACCTCTCATTGCCTCCACATCGTGACTGTCTGGCTTGTTGGAAGTGTCACAGTGTTTGATCACAGTGGCGTGATTACTGAGGAATAGAGAGCAAGGAACTTCTTCTGGTGGCTCATTTCTCTCTTTACAGTTTGTGCGAACTGTCGCTCCCTCTTACATTATGTTAGCTGACACGTTGACAGGGCCTAATAACAGAACCCACGTTAGAGAAGCTGTATCAGGAGGACCCAGAATACAGGGAATAAGACAGTGCCATACTTATCATATGCTACCAAGGTCAGAGCCAAGCAGTGTCTGATGACTGTGGAGAGAGACCCACTACTCTGACCAGCCCACAGCGCAGCTCCAGCCTGCAGGGAACCCGGGTTTGAAAGGACTCATTTCTTTCTTCCCCCAACCTGACTCTTCACCAATTCTCAAATCAGGCAAATATTTAAAATGATGTAGTAGAAACCCTCGTGCACTGCTGGTGGGATTGCAGGTTGGTGCAACCACTGTGGAGATCAGTATAGAGCTTCCTCAAAAAACTGAAAATGGAACTCCCATTTGACCCAGTAATCCCACTACTAGGAATATACCCTAAGAAACCAGAAACACCAATCAGAAAGGATATATGCACCCCTATGTTCATAGCAGCACAATTTACAATAGCTAGGATTTGGAAACAGCCTAGGTGCCCGTCAGCAGATGAATGGATCAGAAAACTATGGTACATCTACACCATGGAATACTATGTTGCCATAAAAAGGAAGGAATTCTCATCATTTGCAGTAACCTGGATGGAATTGGAGAGCATCATGCTGAGTGAAATAAGCCAGTCAATGAAAGAGAAACACTACATGACCTCACTCATTTATGGATATTAAAGAACATTATAAACTAATGAATAGAAAGATAGATATAGAGACAGTAAAACAACAAGCAAACTGTCAAATGACAGCGGGGGAGGGGGGGAGGGAGATCTGGGGAAGATAAGAGATCAACCGAAGGACTGGTATACATGCATATAAGTACAACCAATGGACACAAAACTCTGGGGAGGAAGGGCATGTATGGGAGGGGTGGGGGCAATGGTAAGCTATGTACACATATAATACCTTAATAAATTAAAATAAATAAATAAATAAATAAATAAATAAATAAATAAAAATAAAATGATGTAGTAGGCCTGGCCAGTTGCTCAGTGGTTAGAGCATCAACCCACAGACTAAAGGGTCACAGGTTCTATTCCCAACCAAGGGCAAGTACCTGGGTTGCAAGTACTTGCCCCAACCCTGGTCAGGGAGTGTGCAAGAGGCAATCAATCAATGTGTCTGTCACATCGATGTCTCTCTCTCTCTCTCTCTCTCTCTCTCTCTCTCTCTCTCTCTCTCTCTCTTTCCCCACTCCCTTCTACCCTCCCCTCCCCTCTCTCTAAAATAATCAATGGAAAAATACCTTCGGGTAAGGATAAAAATAATAAAATTAAAATAACTGGTATGTTTATAATAAACTAACAGAATCTATTAGACAATTTCTATGAACATTGATGCACTTTTTAACAAAATCAATTTGTGTGTGGGGGGGGGGGAGTAGTCTTCTCTTATGATGGTGAGGATGTATGGATCAACACATAAGTGCATCCCAACCTAGAGGCTTTGAAGATCGTATTGGGCTTCCATAAATAATCCTCACCATTGCAAAAATATAACAGGAATGATGCCTTTGCCCATGATAACGCTGCCTGGGTTCAAGCAAGCAGAGGTGGAGACACTGGAGCTTGAGGGCCAAAGTGGGACCAATGCCTGTTTTTATCAAGAAATGTCATTGGCATGCAACCACATCTACTCATGTGTGGATTGTCTACAGCTGCTTTCGCATTGCAGCAGCCAAGTTGAGTAGTGGAGACAGAAGCCGTATGGCTCACAAAGCTGAACTATTCAGTATCTGGCCCTTCGCATTAAAAGTTTGCCAACTCCTGAAAGTATTACGCTCTTTGTTCTGAGCTCAGAATGTGGAGACTGATGTGGGACCTTCCTTCCCCTGGCCATCTCATGCAGACATAGTTAATTTCTTGTTTCAATCAAGTTAAAAGAACAAATTCGGTAGATGAAATCTTGCAAGATTTGGAGTGTAATAAACAGAATGTTCCTTCTTAAACCAAGTATGTCCTTTAAAAAATGACTTTGGACTGTGTGTACCTTTGTTTAACAGTTTTTAAACCCATCAGGTGGGTTTAAATAGTCATCTCTCTTCCAACATGATTTCTTTAGTTGGTCACCGATACTTTACAGGGATAAATATTCGTAGCCTTATATTGTCTTTTTTAAAATGTGTAAACTACTTGAAATACAATGTTTTTCTTGATTTGAAAAGTCATGAGCATGGATTAATCCATATTGTACAAGATAAGAACATGCTTGTAGCAAAATTTAATAAGAGTATAACAGCTATAGGATTTGGATTCACTGATTTGGAAACATGAAGCGTGTATATTTTGGCACTGAGAGAGAAAATCTTTGTGATAGTCTAAGAAAATTATGTTTAGGGAGGAGAATTCCCATTGTCCACATTCAAGGCAACAGAAAGAGTCTCAGTGAGTGTCCATTTTGTGAAAAGTAAAGACAATGCTTGGAATTTTGGCTGCCAAGAACTTCCTTCTCAGACTCATCTTCTCAAATCAGATCTAGAGAAAGGATGAATTCACAGATTTGGGGGTCCTGAAAACTCCTTAACAAGAAAAAGCCTTAGATATTTTCTGTTTAACTCTTCCCCTCAAAATAGTATCCTCATGAAGTAGACGCAAATCTTCTAGACCCACCGATCTAGAACATTCTCTAAATGTGGGTTTTTCAACCTTGGCACTATTGACATTTGGGGCCAGATGATTCAGTGTTGTAGGAGGCTGTCTCGTGTGCATTGCAAAATATGCAACAGCATCCCCGGCCTCGACACAGTAGATGCCAGGAGTCCCTTACTCCTGGTTAAGAACCAAAAATGGCTACAGCCATTACTGAATGTCCCCAGTGGTGGTGGGGGACAACATTGCCCCCAGTTGAGAAGCATTGCTCTGGAGAGCAGTAGGCCTTTTAACTTGCCAAAGGCTGTTATTTCATTCAACCGATGCAAACCAACTATCCATCCGATGGGAAGCTAAATCTGGTCCTTTCCACGATGAAGTGGCTACACGTCCCTGTCAGTGATCACTGCCACGCCGGAAAGGAGACCCATCCCTTCCTCAGAAAGCTCATCTGTGCTGGCGTCTCTGATTGCCATCTTGTGCTGTCATACCCGGATTTCCTTCCCGGGATCTAATCAGCATGTAGAAGGCATCTCCAGCATCTACAGGGAGACACGCTTTTCAACTCGATATTTTCCAACCCCGCTTTGATTCAGCAGCAGTGACGGACAGCCTCTTGTAATGGATGGGGATGAAAAACGAAGTCGCCTGCACTCTCTGAAGAGACCGCTGCAACAGAGGACGGCCTGCCTTACCCATTGCACATTAGCAGAATTTCTTACGACAGCACCAAACGTTGAGCGCAGTTGTTTTCCTGTGATCCTCTTAAGTCCCCAATTCAATTACCGTGCTCATTTTTCTGATGAATCATCAGCGGAAAGCCAGACGATTTTTCCGAGAGTGGTATGACCCTCAGCTGGAACATCGCTTTGTAGGACTCTGCTGTACCTACTTGGCACGGAACAGATACCCAGGCGAACCCCGAAGAGGGTTAGGTCTTAGCACTTAACACAGCATGAAATTAACCCTTCATGGATCTTTCAGTTTTCTGAAAATAGCTGTAACACAGGGGATACAAAGGGGGAAAATAAAACTAAATAATGAAGTGTGTGGCGCTACTTTGTTGTTGTGGCTCTATAGTTGAGAGCCTCGGAGATGCAAATCTCAGCCCTAGGCTATCATTAAACTGATGCATCGAAATAATGAAGGCTTCACGTATATTTTCAACATCACAGAAGCAGGGAAACGTTAGATCTTCGATATTGCTTTTTCCTCAAGGATTTCCTTTTTCTTCCTTCACTAGAGGGATACACACCAGCAAAGCAACATCTGACACATTGACATTGCCCCAGATACCAGATCCCCGCAGAATTCGGGGACTGTGCCATCAATGAGGGGCTTCCTTTGAATTCCAAAACTGCCTTGAAGCTGAAAGGAGAAGAGGAAATGGACAGTGACTGTCCAGCATTTGGGCTGGGACCCTGAGCTAGCATTGATGCCCTTGTAATAATCTGGTTATTATTACATAGGAAAGGAGTGAAAGGGGAGACCAAAAGATACAGACATGCCATTTACACAGTTTTGCCCAAAAGTCCCATTAAACATTCTCCAAGTTTATCCCCCATCTGCCCCACCCCCATGAGTTTGCCGACTCATGCCCCCCCACCCTCCAATTAATGGGGGAAGGAATTAGACAAAGGCAGGTTAGACACATGGCCAGGTCTGAGTGTCCCGGGAAATGTTTTCATGTCAATCACTCCTGGAAACAGGTAATTGGCCAGAATGGACATGGCCACTGCAAGAGTGCAAAATCTAAATATATCAACTTCTAGGCCAGTAGTCGGCGAACTCATTAGTCAACAGAGCCAAATATCAACAATACAACGACTGAAATTGCTTTTGAGAGCCAAATTTTTTAAACTTAAGCTATTTAGGTAGGTACATGGTTATTAGCTTAATTAGGGTACTCCTTCAATCACACTGCACGTGCATGCCCACATGTGGTATTTTGTGGAAGAGCCACACTCAAGGGGCCAAAGAACCGCATGTGGCTCCAAAGCCACAGTTTGCCAACCACTGTTCTAGACAGAGAAGCCACTACCTCTCTCTTGGCTCCAGGGCACCTGGCTTCTATGACCCCTGCCTGACCCCTGCTGTAGGAACCCAAGAAATATAACCCTATGCCAATAAAAGCTTCTTCCACATTTCATCCTCCCATGGGGGCTTCTGAAAATTCTTATTTCAGCTGTACCCCAAGAACCTTGCTTCCCCCATTTGACAGGAGACTTTCATCCTCTGACAGCAGCATGAACTGAGTGCCTTTGTTAGCTCGACAGACAGGCAATGCGTACACATTGCTGACAAGTGAGAATGGGAAGATCCAATGGTTTAGGCAAGGAGGTCCTCAGGGATTAAAAGCCCACTAGTTACTTGTACTCTTGCTCTTAATACATGCACCTTTCTAGGTTTCGGGTTGCTTGAAGCTGTTGACCTCACAAACACCACAATTCCATCTTTTTTTTAAAAAATATATGTCTTGCCAAAACCAGTTTGGCTCAGTGGATAGAGCGTCAGCTTGTGGACTGAAGGGTCCCAGGTTCGATTCCGGTCAAGGGCAGGTACTTTGGTTTTGGGCACATCCCCAGTGGGGGGTGTGCAAGAGGAAACTGATCGATGATTCTCTCTTATCAATGTTTTTAACTCTCTGTTCTCTTCCTCTCTGTTAAAAAAAATCAATTAAAAAAAAATATATATATATAAATGTCTTTATTGATTTCAGAGAGCGGAAGGGAGAGTGAGAGATAGAAGCATCAATGATGAGAGAGAATCACTGATCGGCTGCCTGCTGCACACCCTCTCCTGGGGACCCAGCCCACCACCTGGGCATGTGCGCTGAGGGGAAATGGAACCATGATCTCCTGGTTCATAAGTTGACGCGTAAACACAGCCACACCAGCCAGGCCACAATTCCATCTTTTCACCCGCAACATCTCAGTGGCGAAAAGTGAACCCTCCCTGATTCCCAAGCCTCTGAAATGAACTCCAGCTTCATGTCCTTAGCTCAAACATGAAGAGAAAAAAAGAGAAAAAAGGTAATGACTAATGGGTGATTGTGGTTGCCTTGGCTACAATTCTAATTTTTGGCTAATGTACCTCTGTGTGCTTAATATGTCTTTAAATGGTACATAAAAATACCAAAAAGGGTGTCATTTTCACAGGCTTGGCCATATGCCTTTTTCTCTCTTGGTTACTGGCCTCTTCTATTACCTGCTTTCTCACACTCTGGTCCAGATAATCTGCCACAGCTGGGATGGAGGAAGGCGTGCTCACATCTTTCTCTCTCATCTTTCCCAGGCATTGCTACCTTCTGAATGTGATGCCTAGGGGCCTTCCAGCTAACTGGATGTGTAAATTAAAGAGTTTTAAATCACTTCAAGGTGTCATTCAAATTTTCATCCCAGCTAACAGGGAGGAAATTCGCCAAATCCACCCTGGGGCCATTTTCCCATCTCTTTCCCTACTGACACTCATGTAAAGTGCTAGACAAAGGCACAGCCAATCCCATATTAGAATCTTTTAGGACTAACTCCCAGTCCTTCCTCCTGCCTTAACAAAGATCGCTTTTCTCACTCATGAAGAAAAGAAAGAAAGAAAGAAATATATCAAGGGCGGAAAGGTAATTTTTATTATCAGACTTTTTCTTTTTCACATCCTCTCTTTTTCTTATTTATCCAGATGTGAAACCAATAGTAACCAAAATGTTCTTGGAAATTTATTGAGTGCAATATAATAGAAAACCTTAAGGGGAGAACTTAGTACTCTTTATCCATTACATACTTCTTTAAAAATGTAATTCTTTTGTTTGTTTGTTTGTTTGTTTTTTAGAGAAAGAGGATGGGAAAGGGAGAGAGAGAAAGACCGATAGGTTGCCTCCTGCAGGGGCCCCACCAGAGATTGAAAATGCAACCTGGGTATATGCCCTGGTTGGGAATTGAACAGATGACCTTTCGGTGCATGGGGCAATGCTCCAACCAGCTGAGCCACATAGACCAAGGCTAAGCATTACTATATGATTTTAAAATTATTCCCTGTGCTGTTACAAGGATAGGGGCTCTGTGATGCTATCCGATTTGGGCTTTCAGCAAGATTCTCTGCCTTTGTACGCTGACAAGTGCCATCATAGTGATCCCAGGGTGTGAAGGCAATCATCAGTAAATGGCAAAGGGGAGGAGTCAATGGCCCTTCAGCTCGTGGCTCAACCACCCATTAATGAAGACTCTGAACTAGGATAACAGAAAAGCCATCTTTTGGACCACTTTACCAGAGACTATTTTCTAGAATGGTCAAACACAACTACCAAGATTCCGTGGAACACCTAAGGAAAAATAGCAACACCACTAGCCAAAGTTTTTGAATGAGAGCAGCCCGTATACACAATATAGGTCATTCAAAACCAATCTGTAAGTAATTCACCGAGAACCCAAAAGCAAACACCAGGAATGTGGAAACTCTCCTTCCCCGTCAACGGATTAGTTTCAGAGCATCTCAGCGAGATTTCAATCAACAATGGCTAGGGCAGACAGGAGAAGTGACTGACTTCCCAGTCTGTAGCACTGTTCAGTAGAACTCTCCTCAATGACAGGACTGTTCCATATCTGCACTACCCAACATGGCAGCCATCAAACTATGGGCTTTTGAACATTTGAAGCATGACTAGTCCAAATGAAGAACTGAATTTTTAATTTCATTTAATTGTATTGACATTTCAATAGCCACATGTGTCCACTGACTCCATAGTGGGTAATACAAGTCTAGAAATGGGAGCAGGGAGTGCTGAGGATCAGTCCAAGAAAGCTGTATGCCCAGAGCAAGAGTGGCACCGCAGTTTCATCTTGCAGGCCATCTGACCTGTAATGAAGGCCTGCTTCCAAAGCTAAGGTTAACTCGTTGGGAAAGAGTGCTGTGGTTAATTAGCGACGTATGTGCTGGTGGCACATGGATTGCAGTTTCTCAGTGGCGATATGGTGCACAGAACTTCAATTCTGCAGAGAATGTAGAGGAAAGTAGAGGAGGCGACCAGGTTGAAGGCCATGAGCTAGATGGTAATTCAAGAAACTGGATTATGGTTATTTATTTACTGCGCTGAATTAATGCTCTCATATAAATATGGGTAGGCAGTGGTTTTAAATGTATGCCTGCAGCCAGACAACCAAGGGGCTACTGATGTCAGATTATTTATTTGGTTGTTTATTTATATGTTGCATTTATTTAGTTGTTTACTTGTGCAGTATGTCTTCACCACTAGAATGTGATATATTTAAGGTCATGGACCATCCTGGGCCAGAAAGTAGGTACCATGTAAAAGATTGTCAAATGAGTATATTCATACCAAAATTTGTTCTCCAGAAATATATTTGAAGGTCTGCTATACGTAATGTACTATGTTAGGGTTGGAAATTAGCCAGGAAAAGACTGACCCAGTCCCTATCCTCATGGCTTATATTAAACAGCTAGTTACACAATTTAGAATGTATGGTACATAGCAGCAAAGACCTAACTTAAGGGCTAGGCAGGGAAAGGTTCAAGGAAAAGCTTCCTGGAGGTGTGGAACTGAATTTTGAAGGGCTAAGTAGGAATTAACAGAGTAAGATGGAAGCAAAGGGGGAAAGAGGAAGAGCAAAGGAAATGGATTGGGCAAAAGCTCTGGGCAGAGTGAGCTCCAAAAACTTAAAAAATAAAATAAAATAAAATAAAATAAAATAAAATAAGACCAGTATCACTGTCATCCAAAGAACAAGCAAGGCAGAGGGGCTGGAGAACAAGTAATCAGGGTCAGTCAGTGATGTAGTGATTACTGAATCTATTGAGATACTTGTTAGCTCATTTTCTTAAAAAGGATATAGAGAACCATGGGAGAAAACTCATTTATCCAATAAAACCAAAGAGACTTATACACACACACACACACACACACACACACACACACACTCAGCCTTTTGTAAGAGTTTACAAAAAGGCTTTGCCCATGTACTACTGAATTGGAACTTCCAGTCTAGACAGTTCTTAGAAAGGTAAGCATATTATACCCATTTCACAGTTGGCAACTCTGAGGCTCAAAGAAAATGTGACTCATCCAGGACTTCAGTTAGACAGGACACAGCCAGGATTCAAAGTCACACACTCAAGTCCCATTACTTCCTCTACTGCAGCAGTTTCTTCTCAACTGGGGGCCCCATGGGAAATATTGAGTCTGATCAGTAGACCCTACCAACTAGGCAATTTTCAAAAACTTATTTTCTGAGGCCATTTTTGTCCTGCTCTCCCAGAGCACCTTCCCTTCTCCAGGGAGGGAGGCTCAGCCAGCGGTCTGAAGCACGCTTCCTTCATGGTTGGAGGCCTTGGGGTGCTGCTACCTTGGAAAGTTCTACAGCCACTCCTTCAGAAAGGTAATGCTCTCTGTCCAATTCCACTCCAGGGCTTTGCTCTGAACTATTTTTTAAGTCAATTCGGAGAACCTGGAATCATTCACAGAGCCTCATTAGTTCTGAAATGCTATGAGTCATTTTCAGACTCATGGATCAAATGCCCCAGAGCACTTTCAACAGTGACAGCTCTCATATCCTGAGAGTCTGTAATGGTCTAGATACTGTCCATGCATCTTGTAATTAGGGTGGCCAACTGTTCCGGGTCATCTGGGACCCAGGGTTTCCCGGGACTGAGGGAGTCGGTTACCTTACTGAAAAGAAAATCCAAATCAGAGTGTTCGCATGGTTTGCCCAAGGTCCTCACAGACTGTCGGAAAAAAACTGGAGTTTGCACTCAGATCTTATTCCCAGGGGTTAGCCTACCCTGGCCCTCTGGGTAACCATAGCACTGCAATTTAGCTCAGAAAGATGTAAATGAACACCTCAAACCTCCTATTTCTCTGGAGAATTCTCCCTTTTCTACCTTATGAAGTGGATCGGATTTTTTTTTTTCCAGGATTGAAATATAACTGGGAGCACTCTTTTAAAAAAAAATTTTTTATAGATATGCATGCGTTATTCTTTTTTTTTCTTAATGGCAAATGTCTTTGTTTTAAAATTGAATTTCTTGGGGTGGCATTGCTTAATAATGCCATGCAGGTTCCAAGGGTGCAACCACTGTAACCCACATCTGCATGCTTCATTGTGTGCTCACCACCCAAAGTCAAGTCTCTCCACCTTCATTTATCACTCTTTTGCCTTAAGCTCAATGTCCTGATTTGCATGTCAATGCCAGCGGTGTTATTTCACCTGAGGCTGCTTTTGAAACACCCAAAGCAGTGCCAGCAGTTTGGGCTGGGAAACTAACGGGTGAGTTGTGGAGAACAGGACTTGAGTCACTCCTGAAGAAATGGAAATAGTAGGAGTAGAGCAGATTTAAGTGGAAATCCTTCCTCTGCCACAGACCAGCTGTGTGATCTCATGGCTAATAACAGTTATTCCGAGGGTTTCCTGTGGAGCACAAAATGAGATGGCTCAAGGTGAATCCACCCGGCTCCATGACTGGCACATGATAGATGCCCAATAGATGTTAGTTCACCAACAGGCACCCCCAAAGAAAGGAAACTCAAAGTGTTCCTTGCTTCCGAATCTCCTCAAACCCCCACCAGAGTTTCTGCAACCTAAACCTATAATAGATTGCATCATAAGAATACAAACAGCCCCATTTTGTTTAAAATAAGAATGGGTCAAATATTTGAGCGGTCTTTACATGAAAGAAACATACAAATGGCAACTAGGCACATGAAAAGGTCTTCAACCATATGAGTTTATACAGGTTAAAGCCACAATGAGGTACCATCACACACCTACTAGAATGACAAGACCAAGTGTTGACAGTGATGTGGGGCAAGTGGAAATTGCATGCACCCACAGTGAGGATGTACCAGTATGACAGGTACAAATGAACAGCGGCTTTTCAAAGCAAATTGACAGCTTCTTACAAACTTATCATAAAACTCAGCAATCCCATTCCCAGGAATTCACCTAAGAGGAATGAAATGTATATCCACAAAAAAAAAATAGTTTATAGAAGCTTTATTTATAAAAGCCAAAAACCTGTAAATAACCCAAAGGTTCATCAACAGGCAAATGAATAGATAATGTGTGGTACATCCATACAAAAGGATTCTACTCAGTAAGAAAAAGGAACTACTGAGACCCCCAAATTAGTGAATATTAAATACATGTGTTAAGCAAAAGAAGTCAGATGCAAAAGATACACTTTTTTTTACTCCAATTATGTGAAATCTTGGAGCAGACTGCGGTGGGGTGAGGGGATTGTCTGCAGAGACATAAGGAACTCTAAATGGAAGTGACGGAAATATTCCACTTCCTGTTTGGGGTGTAGTGACACAGGCATACACATTTGTCAAAACTCATTAAACTGTACACTTACAAAGGAGGAATTTTACTGCCAGTAAATTATATGCCTGTAGATCTTCCTTTAAAAAGAAAAATAGATTATAATAAATACCATATGACTTCCCTTATATGTGGAATCTAAAGAACAAAATAAGCAAACAAAATTGAACCAGACTCATAGATACAAAAGCAGACTGATGTTTGCCAGTTCAGCAGGGTTTGGGGAACTGGAAGAAAAAGATGAGGGGATTAAGAAGTACAGATTGGTAGTTACAAAAGAGTCAGAGATGTAAAGTACAGGCTAGAGAATACAGGCAATATTGCTTGAAATACAGGGGAAGGGACCACGTTGTAAAGTATGTAATTAACCATTATGCTATACACCTGAAACTAATACAAAATAATACTGAATATAAACTGGAATTTTAAAAAAGGGTTTAAAAAAAACTTTAAGAAATATAAAGTGATGGAATTGTGCCACTGACTTTTAAATCTATGACTGCTACATAGCAGTTCTTCTGAATATTTTTATAAATGTTACAAACTGTGCATAACTACTGTTTAAATAACTACATGATTAAAAAAGAAAAAGAAAATAGACAGTAAAATACAGGGAGTCTAGTGTGGGAAGGGGATGCAACCCTGGGAAAGAGATGGAGGAGGAAGCTTGGGAGGAGGGATGGATAGGGCGGATCAGCCACTGGCCACAGTGTGAATGGACATGACCTGAGCCTTTGGTTACTGGGGGAGCACACCGAGAAAAAGGGAGACACTCATTGGCCAGTGTCCCCATGGGTCCCACAAGTGTCATTTCACTTGGCTACTCCTAATGCTTGTTAAATAGGTCAACACTTTACCTCTGAGAATGTGTTCAGTGGCCCCACCTAGGAAGAATGCGCCGGCAGAGGCACCACTCCTGCTGCTGCTCCCAGTTACATTTCGGCTGAGCTTAAGGCTGCTTAAAAATATTTACTAGACAACAGCCTAGTCCAGTGGTCGGCAAACTCATTAGTCCCCAGAGCCAAATATCAACAGTACAACGGTTGAAATTTCTTTTGAGGGCCAAATTTTTTTAAACTTAAACTTCTTCTAATACCACTTCTTCAAAACAGACTCGCCCACGACATAGTCTTTTGTGGAAGAGCCACACTCAAGGAGCCAAAGAGCCGCATTGTGGCTCACTAGCTGCAATTTGCCAACCAAGGGCCTCGTCTAAGAAAATGGATCTTTCTTTCAACTGCTTTCACATCTGCCAAAGCTGCACCCATGAGAACAGGAAGACAATCTCAAAGTTGATGCCGGGGGGGTGGGGGGGCAATGCATAAGTACACAGAGGCCCATAGATGGATGGGATGGATGGGATGGGATGGGATGGGATGGGATGGGATGGGATGGGATGGGATGGGATGGGATGGGATGAGGTAGGGTGGGGTGAGGTGGGGTAGGATATGATGGGATGGGATGGGATATACATGACAAGAGTGGGGGTGTGGAAGGGAGTACTGAGTAAAGCGTTCAACCTTTTCTTTCTCAATAAAGCCTACTTTATTTAGGAAAAGAAATATTTGTTCGTTTGTTTGTTTATTCTTTTCTTGTGCTTAAATGGCCACACTTAAGCAGACATCTGACCAATAAGCAGATATCTGATCCAAGCAAGGCCAATTAGATATCCTTCCCATGGACTCTGACACTTGAGCAGTGACATGAAGGCAAAAATGGTTGGAATTTATTCCTCTGCCAGAGCACTTTGAGAGGCCATCCATCACTTCCTACTACTTAGGTCCAGATTCCCAGGCCTCCTTATACCCAGCTGCATCTTTTTTCCTTTGATTCTGAAGTTACCTTACTACTTTACAAGAAAATACTTTTTTGCTCAAATTAAAGTCAATTTCTGTTGCTTGAGATCCAAGAGGCTAGAAGGATACAATTGTCTACCAGCCATGGGCAAACCACAGCCCGTTTGGTTGTTCTATCCGGCCCACGGAGCCCAAAGAGCAGAGGGTTCTCTTGCTCTCCCCTCCGCTCCTTCACCAGCAGCCCAAGATGAGAGTGCCAACATGGCCAGGTTGCTTCTGTTCCGGCCCTCCGGTCCAGTTTAAGAACCCATTGTGGCCCTCGAGTCAAAAAGTTTACCCACCCCTCGCCGCTATGCTCTACACCTGAAACTAATGCAAAATGACATTGAATATAAACTGTAATTGAAATCATGTTTTAAGTGTTTAAAAGTTGCTTCCCACTCCTCCAAAGAAGCCACAAATGTGACGTGTAAAAAAGCAGCTCACTTCACTGGCTTTAAAGTCTTGCATGTACTCCAGAGGTATAGACTGGAATCCAGGGGCCTTCCATCCTGGTCCTCTTGGCTTTCCCGATGAGAGAGGAGCAGTCTATTGAGAAGTGAGAACAAAGGATAACCCTTTCCTAACTTCCTGTCTGCCAGGAAATGACACGGGAACATCTCAAGGCCAGCAGGGCAAAATCGGATCCCTGAACACCAACTTGGTTTGATGGCGGAACAATGCATTTGTATCATTTCCAGCCCCGTGACCTACAGGAGCCCTGGACAGTCTAGGTGAACTTGGAGCCCCAACTCATTCTCCTTTTCAGGACCCTGGCCCGCAACAGTAATAACAATAAACACTATTTATTATTATTATTATTATTATTATTATTAAACAGTTACTGAGCCATCAATCACTGTGAAGCACTGAATCAAGAGCTTTACATGTTGTATCTCATTCAAGCCATGCCTACAATAACCGTAAGTGGTGGGCACCATCATGATTCTTATTTTACAGAAAAAAACAAACCGAGGTTTAAGAAGGTTAAGTCCTTATCTGAGGGTAGCAGCTGGTGAAAGAGCCAAGATCAAATGCAGGTCCTTTTGATTTCACTCTTCATCGGAAAGCCAACACGCTTAATCACAAATGGCATCCTATCTGATGCGGGCGCGTCCCTGCCGCTGTGCTGGCAATCAGAGTGGTCCTGGCTCACGCAGTGCCAAAACAAAAGGGCTCCCTTGTTGGAACGAACGCCCAAGGGGTTAGGCATCAAAGTGAACTGTCTTAATGTTATCTATTGCCTTTTCTCCTCTCCTTGCCACCTGAGACCTTGCTGTCCTCTGCGTGCTGACAACCCCTATCCGACCTGGGACAGGAAGGCTTCTCAGGATAAAATAAGAACGAAGACTATCACTCCCCGTAAGTTAACAGCACTCCAGGGCATTGCCAAAGTGGCCGTTCTCCCAGGGCTCACTGCAGAGAGCCGAGGAGCTAAGGGGACCTCAACCTTGGTACTTTGCAAGCTGGGTCTGCCCACCAGGGAAAAATGGGGGGAGGGTTAACCCAAAGTTAGATTTGGCTCCTAAACGTCCTCTCATAGAGCTTCTCAGGTGTAAATAAAGTGTTAAGTCCAAAGAGGGTAGAAATGGAAAACATCAATAGGTTACACATTCACTCAACAAAAAGTGACTGGACAAGTTTAGTGATACCAACAGTATTGTCTTCACTGTCACATACATACAACGATTACGTAGGATGTTGACATTAAAGGTGTTGGAGACGGGGTGTAAGCTGACACACAGTTTTCCCAGGCTTGTTTGGATGTCGGCTATCAGTAAAATGAGAGCAACCTTCCATGGCTGCAGCCGGTCAATGGCTACCTGCAACCCTCCTGATCCCGCTTTCCTGTCTCTCTTTCTTTTCTCAATTCCCACCTCCCTACCTCAGCCCGGTTCAACTTGTCAGGCTGGCCCCGGCCTGAGGGAGGTGGGGTGAAGGACATATGGGAAGTCTCTGTCTTATCTTGCAACTCTTCTCTAAATCTAAAATTATTTCATTTTAAAATAATGAAGTAATTCTTTTATTTCACTAAATATTTAATTAAATAATTACTGATGTGCTGGGCAGGCTGGGTAAGAAATTCCCTACAGCATCCTCGGTACAACTGCCAGGACAGCATCCCTGAGGGAATGCAGCTGAGGTGAGAACCCGGAATCTAGTTTATCAGAGAAGTACCATGAATAGCAAAGGCACGGGGTCTCTCTCATCCCAAACCACCAGAATAACACAGCTTGCAAACCCAGGCTTAAATGAGAGCTAGACGAAAAAGAGAGGTTATTTATGATACCTCACATCTGGGCCATAAACACATGCTTACTACACATAAAAATATCATGGCAAATGGTAGAGGAGGGGTAGGCAGTGTGTGTGTGTGTGTGTGTGTGTGAGTGTGTGTGTGTGTGTGAAACATACAGACAGACAGAGGGGAAGAAAAAAAATATATGAATGAATGAAGGTAAAGCAGACAAAAAAGAATCATTTATGTCACTCCTCCGCGATCACGGGAGGAACTCACATTTGTATAAGTAACTTGGTAACATAAACGAAGAAGATACTAGGGTACTGGTCCTCAACACAAGGAGCTTTTTTTCAACTTTTCCAAACAAAGTTTCAGAACTACCCACCTAAGAATTATTTCCCATAAGCAAAATATTTCTGGGGGGTTTTAAGAGGCCCAGGGAGAATGAGATGTTTAAGGCCTACAGAAAACGCTGCAAGTAAGTTTTAAGGAAGATCAAACCCAGGGTTGGGAAGACTTCCCAGAATTTGAAGGTCTCATATTCAGTGGCCATTCTGTCTTCACCTGTAAGACTAGAAGGAAAGAGTTTGTCCAGGTTAGACAAGCTCTTTTCAGATGTGAGGAAGGCGTCCCTGAGGTAATGGGTGAGGAAATATCCCCTGAGGTGCCCCAAGGGGTTTCACACTGTCTTTGGGTGTCACTGCAAGATCAGGAGATGGCTTTCGTAAGGGTTTAATATAAACCGGCCTTAAAGTGCAGAGGACGAACAAATGATCGATTTCGGATATTCTCAGTTTGCAGAATAACAGCATACTAGGTGTACCAGTTAATAATGTGGATTTTTTTTCACTAGACGGAGTTACACATATAGTTATATATATGCAGTTTGATATGTATGCTATTTTGTTGTATTGACAACAAGCTTGAAAACGTCATATGTCAAATTGTCTGAAGGTGTTAACATCATAGATATTTTTACGCCTTAAAAATGTTGAATCTCATGTCAAAAAAAAAGAGGATTTGCGGGAAGTTTTAATTCATTACTTTATTTTGAAGAAAAGTGCTGCTGAAAGTTATCGTATACTTTGGGAAGCTTATGGTGAACATGCTCCATCTCAAGATACTTGCAAACACTGGTTTAATCGCTTTAGAGGTGATTTCAATGTGAAAGACAAAGAACATCCAGGTCAACCAAAAAATTTGAAGACCAACAATTACAAGCATCATTAGATGAAAATGGATGTCAAACTCAAAAACAACTTGCAGAAAAACTAAACATCACTCAGCAAACAATTTCCAATCATTTACAAGCAATGGAAAAGATTTTAAAGGAAGAAAAATGGGTGCCACCTCAACTGAATGAAAGACAAATGGAAAACCGAAAAGTCATCAGTAAAATGTTGCTTCAACGGCATGAAAGAAAGTCTTTTTTGCATCGAATTGTGGCTGGCAATGAATAGTGGATTTATTTTGAGAATCCCAAATGCACAAAACCATGGGTTGATCCAGGTCAACCATCACCATTGACTGCAAGGTCAAATCTCTTCGGAAAGAAGACAATGCTCTGCGTTTGGTGGGATCAGGCAGGTGTGGTGTATTATGAGCTTCTAAAACCAGATGAAACTGTTAATACTGATCACTACCGACAACAAATAATCAATTTGAACCACGCTTTGATTGTTAACCAGAATGGGCCAGAAGACATGGCAAAGTAATTTTTTAAAATATAGTCTATTGATTTTTTTTACAGAGAGGAAGGGAGAGAGATAGAGAGCTAGAAACGTCGATGAGAGAGAAACATCGACCAGCTGCCTCTTGCATACCCCCTACCGGGGATGTGCCCACAACCAAGGTACATGCTCTTGACCGGAATCGACCGGAATTGAACATTCAGTCCACAGACCGATGCTCTACCACTGAGCCAAACCAGTTTCGGCGCAAAGTAATTTTGTTTCATGATAACGCATAATCACACACTTCAAAACCAGTTAAAGACATGTGAAAAGATCTTGCCTGGGAAGTATTAAAAGTATTAACCCACCCGCCGTATTCACCAGACCTTGCACCTTCAGATTACCACTTGTTCTGATCATGGCACACACACTTTCTGAGCAGCACTTCAAAACCTACGAAGAAGTGGAAAATTAAGTCTCTGAATGGTCTGCCTCAAAACAAGAAAAGTTTTGGTATTGGGACAGTACCCACAAATCACCTGAAAGATGAGGGAAATGTGTAGCTAGTGATGGAAATTACTTTGAATAAAGCCCTTTTGATATTTCTCTTGAAATTATCGTGTTCACTTTGATTACAAAATCCACATTATTAACCAGCACCGGTTAAAAATTCTGGTTGACCCTTTACCGGTTAAAAATGTGGATACTGGTTAATAATGCGGATTGACATTTGAAGTTTTGAAACTTGGTGTCAATATAACAAAATAGCATTCATATCAAATCACATATATATCAACATATGTGTAACACTATCTATTGAAAAAATCTGCATTACTAACTGGTACTCCATGTACACAGCATGTGGCTGCTTTAATGTGTCTCTGACGAGTACTTGCTAGAGAGAAATTGGGCATCGTTATTCTAGGAACAGAAAGTGCCAGTCACGTCACAAAACTCTGGCATAAAAAATCCCCTGACTGATCCAGTTTTCTAACCTTTCTGCCTATTTCAGAGACTTTCGAAGACGTATGACCGTGAACCTGCGATTCAGGAGATAAGCCGATCGGGCACTAAGCTCTGATTTCTTTTCCAATAAGACAACTGGGATAAATTCACGAGAGGATACATCATGGCCCCAAACCTGAGTCGGGGAAAAAAAAATAATGATAAAATAAATAAATAAAAGCCATTACCCCCCTGACACTTGTAGCAGAAAAGGGTATTCTATTCATACCCACTGACATCCTGTTTACAGTACCCTGCTTGGGGAAGACGTAAGACAAATAATGCAGTATTCACAATTCACATTACTTTAGTCTCATGAGTGAAAAGAACATAATGGTTCAGTACATCACATCCATACATTAAATCCGACGGTGATAATCCCCCAACCTCACCCCACACAGCTTGGTGAAACCACATTTCACTTCATCCCAATCTGTCTCCCATTTATATTCCAGTAGAACTATCTGGTTACACACCCAAAGGCCTCTCTCTTAATGAAACCAGCAATTGCTGAAGGACATCCGTGTATCACCTGCCTTGGTACCCATCAAAGACAAAAGGAGTCATTAAAAGTCCAAAACACTGCAACCGCCCTTAAACTCTTAGAAGAACAGGTAGGAGCAAGCCAGAGACAAGCAAAGAAAGGGTTAAGCACAGCTGATTTCTGGGTTAAGAGAGGGGATGCAAGATCATCTTCTAAGGCAAACACCTGGAGGGGGAAAAGTAGTATTTTGTCTCCACCTCGAGAAATTGCAGACAAACATAAAGCAAATCACATCAGTGGAATACCCAATTATCTGAACATGCTAATTAGCGAGCTGTAATCAACCGGCTTTCAGTCCTCCCTTCACCTGCTGTAGTATTTGTAGTGCATCGCCTTCCCTTACTCCTCACAACCGGCAGAACGTTAGACAGCCTGCATGGTGCATCCAAGGGAAACAAATAAGCCCAGATTTTTGCTGATGGCAGGAATTTCTCCTGCTCCGGGCATAGGAGCCAACATTCCGGAAATGGCAGCGCTGGCTGTATATTTTAATTATTCCCCACCCCTACTTTGCAAAGGAGACTTATAGTCCAATTAGGTAATATGATGCTCAGTGATGGTTATTTCCGAAAACTGAGCGCAGACAGTCACTTAAAGTAGTAAATATGCAGTCATGACAGAATTAAATATTCATGAAATCAGGAGCGACCGGGGAAAGCGGAGGATATCAGAATATTAAAATTCATCACAAGCTTTTACAATGTAAATCTTGTATGCATTTGTGTGGCACCCGGTCAGGTCTAGAACGCGCTGAAATTCCAAGTTCCTCGGTAGGCTGCCATTAAAATTATAATATTGATTTTGGTAGATAGACCACAATCTCAATCCTTCGCTCAGTTTCAATTCCCAAAAACAGTTTTGAAACATTTGCAAATACCAACTTGTCAAGTGAGCCTGTCTCCAAATACAGAACAACAACAGTCGATGCGATTCCAACGTGTTTCGGATATTTGTTTAGTCCACCAACACCTCTCTTAGAAGGACCAGTACACCAAGGCAATCGCCTGCCAGGGACATCTCCTGACATTCGGTTCTTTCCTCGGTGGCAGAAGTGACTATATGAACGTGCTTGTACGCTCTCCCTTAACGTGAGCAAAAGGGAGAAAGAAGGTCTATTGACCCACCCTTCTTTGGAGCCAACGCTCTGATTTGTTGAACCAACTTTTCTCCCCAACCTTAGCAGCACGTTTCAAAATGTATCAACAAACCCATGTGCACACTTTTAGACAGACACAGCTGAACACTAGCTCCCACAGAACTGAAACTCCGAGTTTGTGTTGGAGAAGCAAGACTATGTACGTGGACGTGGACGCAAAGCTGTAACCAACACGCTCTCATCATCTCCCCAAAGCATCCTTTTCCTATGGCATTGGATCCTCAAGCCGGGAAGCACCAGCACCAGAGAACCAGCATCCGAACCACCTCCTACTGGGATCCAGTGACCCCCGGAGAACTCTCTCTGCACAGGAAGTAGCAGCTGTGTGTCTCCCCCCACCCCCAAGTCTACAATGACACAGCAGGGCTCACCTGCTGCCAGGGTCCCCCACCCTCCGAGGTGGGAGGGTGCCGTGCGGGATGAGGAGTTGGGAGCTGGGCTCGGCAGCGATCTGCATTCTACAAAGGAGCCAAACTTTGCTCCCATTGTTGTCCTCTTTGGGTGGATGTCACACTCTTCCGAGGAGTCTCTCAGAGGCCACCTGGCCAACTCCCCGAGGACACATGGGTTTCCCCCTGACCTAGATGGTCCACATTCGCTCGGTCCACGGGGCGGAAGCAGAGGTCTCCGGGCACTGCTCCCCCGGGCTGTGGGCTCAGCCCCGGCATCCCATCGCACGAGCCAGGAGACTTTCGCCTGCACACACCGCTCGCTGGGGAAACCAGGGCACACTTGGGCTCACGCCTCCCAGTTCAGAAAGTCACTGTCGCCCGGCGATCCGCTGCCATCTCACGCCGTCCCCGCGGCTGCAGCCCCCCCCCCACCACCACCACACACACACACACACACACGCGAGGGGAGGGGGCATGAGGGTGGGGGAAACCGAGGGTTTAAAGCGACAGCCGCTCCTCGAGCTCCTCGGTTTGTGTTCCAAAGGTGTCACAGCGCCAGCACTGTGGACCTACCTTGCTCTCGCCTCTCTGGCCGCGGGGTCTCGCCTCGGGGTCGTCGCTGTCCTCGGGTCCCGCACTCCCGCCGCCGCCGCCGCCGGGCAGTTCATCGGGAGCCGGCGGCTGCGGCTGGGGCTGGGGCTGGGGCGGCGGTAGCGGCGGCGCCGGGCAGGCTCCGCCAGCCCCCGGGGGCCGGGGGATGGGCTCCGGGCGCGGAGAAAGTCCCTCCACATTCATCTCCATCTTCCCATTCACTGGAGGGCAAGACAAAAGCGGAGCGGAGACTTGGCGGCGGCGGCGGCTCGTGGCTCGCGGCGGCGGCTCTCGGCGGCCCGCGGCGCGCACGGCTCGCCGAGGAGGGGCCGCCTCCCGCGCGCCCTCCGCCCGCCGCCCGCCGCTCCGCTCCGCTCGCCGGCTCGGCTCCGTGCGGCTCCGGCCCCGGCGGCAACCCGGGCTGCGGAGCGCGATCGCGGGCGGCGCGTGTCCTTGGAGCGGCGGCCTTCGGGCGCCCCCGGCAGCCCCGCTACCGGAGCGCACCCGGCGGCGGCGTTGGCGTTGGCGGCGGCGCCTCCCAGCCGCGCGCCCAGCCCGGGGGCACCCGGGGACTCGCCCTCCAGCCTGGCCTCCCGGTCCCCGTCGCCGCCCCCCGCCCCGAGTCTCTCTCCGCTTGGCGTTTGCCTTCCCCTCCGACCTTCCCGAACAAAGTTGCGGGAAGAACCACCCCGATGGCCGGGGTTCTGCCGGGCGAGGCGGGCAGCCCCGGGGAACGTCAGGTGCGAGTGCGGGCGGCCGCCCCCCGCCCGCTGGCCCGGCGCCGGCCGCTCACCTCTGCCCTCGCCCCGGCGCGGCGGAGCCCGGGAAAAGCGGGGGGTTCTCCCTCCGACCCGGGGGGGTCGGTGGCGGCGGCGAGGACCGGAGGAAGAGGGGGGCTGGTGCCTGGTGCGCCCGCCCCGCGCCGCCGGCGACCCCCAGCTGCACTCTGGCCCCGGCCCCCCTCCCTCCCCGCCGCCGTCCGGGGCAGCCCCTCCGGCGCGCGCGAGTGGGAGCCGGGGCTCCCGCTGCTCCTCCGTCCGCTCCGCTGCCCGCCCCGCACCGCCGCCACCGGGGTCCGGAGGGGGCGAGCCGTCAATTCCCCGCAGGAAAGCGACCTACCCTCTCCTCCTCCTCCTCCGGCCCCGACGCGGGCTGGAGCCGGGAAGGGAAGAAGGGGTGGGGCCCCGCGTGGCGGGATGGCGTGGACGCGAGCCTCGCAGCGCGCCCGAGTTTGGCGTGAAGGTTGGCAGTGGAGGGTCTTGGGGGGGGGGGGAGGAGGGAAAGGCGAGAAGTCAGCGCCAGGCATTTATTTACTGCGGTGTGTGTCCCCCCTCCCCCGGGGTGGGCGCCAGCTGGGCGCCACTGCTCCCCAGTGGCCAGTCCTCGCAGGCCGGGTCTCCCGGAGGTTCCCGAGGTGACCCCAGGCCAGGCGTCTGTGAATACAGATATATATATACAGTGATGTCAGAGGGAGACTGGGGACATCTGAAATCGGGGCTCACCGACAGTCAGGTGATTTGGGATGGCTTCTAAATTTAACACCCCCTGAGTCCTGGGAGGAGTCGCTTCCAACTTCACGGGGGAACTGTCCCTGCAACTCTCTGCCTGTCCTGGGGCACCCTTCCAGCAGCCACGGAGAGGAAGAGCGAGCTATCGGGAACCTGTTCAATATTAAGTAAAAGCCTATTGTTCTGGGCTCGGGAGTTCCATAATGCCCCCAAATGGATCAGGAGATAAATGAACAATCCATGCATTTCTCAGCAGAGGGTGGCTGTTTCCCCGCAGCACACAGTGTATCACAGGTAACACCTGCCTAATGGAACTGGAAAATGGCATTGTTCATCCCGCGACTGCTTTGCATGAACGTACAACTTTTACACATCAAGACATAACACCCTCACATCCCCCCCCCCCCCAATAAACGCAGTCACACAAGAACACATCATTAGGTCTTGTCCTTCAATGCAATCTCTCACTCTGCCTGTATGACAGAAATTAATTGCCACTTTAATCAGCACAGACAGCCAATCTGGATAATGCGATGTGAACATGCTTTTAGAAAGGAAAAAAGTTTGGGGATGGAGTTACTCAGTTGCTTTTTCTTCAGATTTTCTAAGAGAGAGAGAGAGAGAGAGAGAGAGAGAGAGAGAGAGAGAGAGAGAGAGAGAGACTCCAAGCTCACTGTCAAAGTCTACACTTTTAAAATAACATTATGACCCTTTAAGTTTATGCAGGCATGTACCAGCCAGAAAACAGATAATAGAGATAGGTGCCTTTAAAGAAGTTACTTAATCTCTGGTTCCTCCTCAGTCCATTGTACTAAATCAATTCTTACAGTATTTTTATAATGGTAAATGAGATTATCTGTATAAAGGGCTTAGCAAAGTACCCTAGTGCATAGTGAGTTCTCAACAGTCGCTGCCTGCTCCGCAGAAAAAAAAGTAAGGTAATACAGATTCACATGAGCATTCATCTGAGGACCTGGATTTAGTTTAAAGAAATTGCCAGCTTAATTAATCGTTTCATATACAATATTCTAAAAGATACTTGGCATCTTCAAAGAATGAAGCTTCTGAAGGCAGAAAGAAAGTCAATAGTGTTTTGCCCAATAAAGTTTTGAATTTGACAGATTTTCTTTCTACAGTGTAGGCATAAAAATTACATGTCAGTTTCCACAGGAGCTGGAACAGCTGACGGGTAAGTTACCATTCTCCCATGCTTGTAACTTCCAAAATGTGTTTGGGAACTTAAAGCTTAAGTGAAGATTAAATCAAAATAAAGATGCAATCCCTCAGCTATATTTGTCCTAAATTTAGGCATGTGCTTGTAAAAATTCCCATTGTCAAATGAAAATATATTTTTCCTTTCTCTGCCCTTCTATTTTTTGGGGACACTGAATTTTCTTTTGCATCTGCCATAAGTAAATATGGGCTCAGAAAATATATTACATTTCAAAACTGTTGATTGCACCTAATTATGCATGCAAATTGCTACTTCAAGCATGCAGACAGCTTGCAACGTTTTCAAAATTTTGCCCCACTAGTCATTTGAGGTATTTGTGCTACTAGTTTTTGCTTTTGCCTTAAATCACTTCATTTCCGAATTAGCTTTCAATTAATGACGGGTCTGTGAATAATTTTGACCTTTTGATGTCCATGGTTTAGGTGATTCCAATGAACAAATCAGCACTTTCAAGAAAATCACCCTTCTTCTTTTTTGACTCACTGAGATGAGTGTTTACACAAAGGTGTCCTGGAATAGTCAGCTAACTCAAAATATGATCAATGGACCAATAGCATCACAGCACTTGTGTTGCAGAAATACAGTCTCAGGCCTCACCCCAAACTTCATTCCTCAGAGTCTGCATTTTAACAAGGGCTGCAAGTGCTTTCAACCACATTCAAGCTTGAGAAACCTACTCTGTCCCATTACATACTAGTTGGCCTATATTTGGGGCTGTTCCCCTAAAATAAATGCATAGAGACTTACTTGGGAAATACAATCTTAGTAGAAACTGTGCGTGTGTGTGTGTGTGTGTGTGTGTGTGTGTGTGTAGAAATTAAAGTCCCTCTCTATCATCCCCACCACCTCAGGATCTTAGTGTTGCATAATGAAAACTTACATAAATTAAGAATGCATCTGTGTTGGAATCTCTGTAATGAATGAGGAGCATACAGTTTTCAAAAAAATCAAAAAGGCATTAACCTAAAAATGGAATAGTGCTTTATCTTGAATAATTACTTTTTTGCTGGGATTTTTGATGCCTTCTGTGACGACGCAAGCAGAAAATGCCAGATTTGTGTCTGTGCAATGACAAGTCTAATAAACCTTCAATGATTTGACATAAGTATGGTCTCAATAATATGACCTAATATTTTTAGGAACTAGCAGAACTTATCACTTTTGAAGAATTTCTGGAAAACACATACACATAAATCAATAAATTATTACTTGAAAGGGCTATCTATCTAGTAGCAGCTCTCACCTTCAATGTATAAGAACTCACCTGCGGAATGTTGAGGAAATGCAGATTGGGCCTGAGTCCCTGCATTTCTAACTAACACACTTCCAGGTGAAGCCAGTGCTTCTGGTCCTCAGATTTCATAGACTTGCTTTATCACCTTCAGTGGTTCTCAAGTAGCAATCACTGGGGGAGCTTTTTAAAATCTTCAATGCCCAGACTGCACCTCGGGCAAATTAAATCCAAATCTCTGCAGGGGAGATACAGGCATCGGTAGTTTTTAAACCTCTCCGGGTGATCACTATGTGGAGCCAAGATTGGGGGACAGTGCTGCACATCATTGATTCCCCAAGTGTGGTCCTCAGAACAGCATCAGCTGCTTCACCTGGGAGCCAGGTATGAATGCTGACAGTCAGGCCCAACCCAGACCTAGCGAATCCCCATCTGCAGACTGAGATCTCCAGGTGATATGTATGCTATCATTTAAAGATTGAGAAGCATAGCTCTGGGGCAGTGGTCGGCAAACTCATTAGTCAACAGAGCCAAATAGCAACAGTGCAATGATAGAAATTCCTTTTGAGAGCCAAATTTTTTAAACTTAAACTTCCTCTAATGCCAATTCTTCAAAATAGACTCACCCAGGCCGTGGTATTTTGTGGAAGAGCCACACTCAAGAAGTCAAAGAGCCACATGTGGCTCACGAGGTGCAGTTTGCCAACCACGGCTCTGGGGGATCCTCATGAGATGGGGAGGTGGCACTCAGCAGCAACCGAGCCCTAACCCCTGCATCTCTTGGCTTTCTACCCATCTACACCCATCCTGAGAGGTTCTACAAACTCTTGTAGATAAAGTTCCAGTTGGTAAGAGGAATTATGCATCCCTAGCTCTATTTTAATACCCACATGGTTAGCAGCACTGTCTGATAGAACTTTCTCCGATGGGAATATCCTATGTCTGAACTCGTCTGTTAGTAGCCACTAGCCACATGTGGCTATTGAACACATGAATCATGGCAAATATGACTGAGAGATTTTTAATTTTAATTGTAGTTCATTTTAACTGATGTAAATTTAAGTAGCTTCATGTGGTTATTGGTTTCCCTGCTAGACAGAGCAGCTCCAGAGTCACCCTCCTTCCTGTTGCTCAACCCTTATTCAAGTTTCCAGGTTGAACACCCCCCACTTGGTTTCTGTGTTTATTAATCCCCATTGAGTGCACCGGGACGAAAAACATCTGCCATGCCACTTCATTTACATAATAAGCAACATTGTGCTTATTATTTTGAATGAGAGGAGTTTCACTTGAATTAAGTACCACCAAGAGTTGTCAAAACCTTTTTCATAGCATTCATGATTGTGTAGCTTTAATTTTACAGACTTCTCAGACATCACACGCAAGGGGTATGTTTAGAATTGTCTTAAGAAGAGACAAAAGACTACAGATGAATTCTGGGTAGAAGACAAAAAGACAGCTCCTTCCCCAGCTTTTTACTGATGCACAATGGAAAGTTGAATAAGTTAAGTGTGTATCTATGTGGAAAATAAATATAAAAACTTGAAGATTCCTCTCAAAATGGGAGATGAGATACAAAACAAAAGAGGGATCAAGGAACTAAGATGCCAGAAGATAGCAAATAAAATTCCAAAAAAAATGTACTCAGTAATTGCCTTGAAAGAAAATATCTAATCTGTGGAACCAATTCCAATTAATGGAGTGGAATAGGAAATGATGGGATGGGATGGGATGGATGGAGTGGGATGGATGGGATGGGATGGATGGGATGGGGTGGATGGGATATGATGGGATGGGTGGGATGGGATGAATGGGATGAGGTGGATGGGATGGGATGGATGGGATGGGATGGATGGGATGGGATGGGATGGATGGAGTGGGATGGATGGGATGTGATGGATGGGATGGGATGGGATAGGATGGATGGGATGGGATGGGATGGATGGAGTGGGATGGATGGGATGGGATGGATGGGATGGGGTGGATGGGATATGATGGGATAGGATGGGATGGGATGAATGGGATGAGGTGGATGGGATGGGATGGATGGGATGGGATGGATGGGATGGGATGGGATGGATGGAGTGGGATGGATGGGATGTGATGGATGGGATGGGATGGGATGGGATAGGATGGATGGGATGGGATGGGGTGGATGGGATGGGATGGATGGGATGGGATGGGATGGATGGAGTGGGATGGATGGGATGTGATGGATGGGATGGGATGGGATGGGATAGGATGGATGGGATGGGATGGGATGGGATAGGATGGATGGGATGGGATGGGGTGGATGGGATGGGATGGATGGGATGGGATGGGATGGATGGAGTGGGATGGATGGGATGTGATGGATGGGATGGGATGGGATGGGATAGGATGGATGGGATGGGATGGGATGGGATGAGATGGGAAATGTTGGGATGGGTGGGATGGGATGAGATGGATGAGGTGAGAAGAGAAGAGAAGAGAAGAGAAGAGAGGAAAAAGAAAGGATGGGAGGGGAAAGGAGGGGTAGAATGAAACAAAGACTGATGATTTAAAGACAGGCACCAGCCCCCTAGTGTCTTCCATTCTCTGGGTTAGGAACAACATCAACCCTGATTACAATAGCAGTGCCACCATACATTACCTCCCGCATTGCTCCCAACAACCTGGAGGTGGGAATGATCAGGAAAGAGATTGTTTGAGGGACATTATTTAACAGCTACACCTCAGAATAAAAATAAGCAAATTTCTGCTTGAGAGGGAAGAGGACAGTGTTAAAATAGAATCAGCCATTTTCTTTGATTGAAAGAGATGTGTGTCATTTCTAAGCTGAATTAACCACAACCTGTCTTAGAAAAGGAGGCTACCCCCAGGGAACTATTCCTGCAGGGCCGGTGCCTTGCCCAGCTGCTGCTGATCTGCTACTGTGTGATACAAGATTGTGCCCACAAAGAAATGTGTAGCTAAGGGAAACAGCCTCACTTCTGAGGATGGTCACTTCATAGCAACAGAATCCAATAAATAGACTGCCTTTATTGTCCTCGGGAAAGAAACTCCAAGGGACTTCAGACAATACAGTTTCAGGGTTGTGAGCTCAAAGGCCATTCAGAACTCATCCTGACTCTCATGCAGGCGTCTTAAAACCCTCTTACCCATGCCCTCCTTTTCTTCAGAAAGTGAAGGCAAGTTTGTTTTTTTATAATCCACGTGAACCTATCTCAGAAGGCAGAGGGGCGGGGGGGGGGGGGGGCGGGGGGGACAACGTGACCAGGAAAGAAGAAGAAAAGATTTATTCCCTGGGGGTGGACAAAAAAGGAGGAACCCAATTTATGTTTATATAACCTTGCTGATCTCATGCCTAACAACACAGCTTATTATTTAAGCCACAAGCCCTAATTGTTGTTCTAGGCAAATATACCCATGATTCGTAGCTAAAGTTGTAGGTGTAGTTTACAGACACGGGATTCCCAGGGCTTCTGAACTTGACCTTCTGAGGCACCTGAAAATATCCCAGGACCCTGCAGTTCCACAAGCTGCCCCATTCTGCCCCGACAATAGTGGAGCAACTCTACCTAGTGGCTTCCTGAATCTTGTACAGAATGCCAGATTTGCTGAGCTGTTTGTAGACTTGAACGGTGCCAAAACATCACCTTAGTTACTGATAAAGTCTAGGCCAGAGGGAGTAACTTGTGTCGGTAGGCAAATTGTCTTCCTATTTCATTTTTTTTTATTTCAGAGAGAGAGAGAAAGAGATGGAAGACAGCGAATCACTGATCATCTGCCTCACACACAACCATATTGGGAATGGAGCCCACAACCTGGATATGTGCCCTGACCGGGAATCGAACCATGACCTCCTGGCTCATAGGTTGATACTCAACCATTGAGCCATGCCAACCGGGCTGATCTTTCTGTTTTTGAACACTTGGATCAGGCGTACAGATCCGCTCAGTCACAGCCCCATGGGGCTGTGGCAGCGTTGCCTGCATGCACCCCACAGACAATTAGCTCCCATAGGGCACAAGCAAGAGGCAAGGGAGCTCGGTTCATTTCCCCAAAATTCACTAGGCCAGTAAGACTCCTCTCCTGGGGTGGGGGAGTGAAAGAGTAAAAAGATGACCAAAAGCATTATGTTACTTGCACTTGCTACTCATGGAAAGAAACGTTTATCAGACGTTTTTTGGGGAAAGTGTGAATCCCACCCACAAATGAATTCTGCTTCAACATCAGCAGATCCCATGTCCCTTCTCTCAGTGCCCCTCACTGCCTGGCTCTCCCTTCAGAGCATTCTGTTTTCTTGCCTCTTGTATCTGCTCATTGGTCCTGGGTGGTCACCAGGCCACCGTCAGCTGTACTGGCCACACTCCCCTCAATTGTGAAGCTAACTTACTGGGTCTTAGACCGGGTTGGTGAATTCACATCCCTCCTACAAAGCTGTCAAAGAATTAAACTCCTGACCTGGCTCTCTCGTTAGCATCCTACTTGTATCACCTGAGCCAACCTGAAATTGTAAGGAGGCGTGAGGCTGGCAGAGGGGAAGCCTTTTATCTTACACATGCCTAATAAATATTGCATTTTCATAATTTGGCTTCTTAAACCAGAAATTACCTTTCATCCCCGCGTGTAGACTATTTTAGAAGACCCACCTAATGCAGTGCCTCCCACACGGTGGGAACTAAATAAATGTTTGAGGATGAATATTAAAAACCTTTTATGGGAAGGCTTAGCAATGACTTTGCATCTCATCTTGGAAAGTAAAACAAGAATAGGCTATTGGGGCCATGTCTAAAAGCAGCCATCTTTCTGCAGGATTATGTGGAATTACAGTGTGAGGGGGGACGAAGCAGAGAAAAGTAAGAAATGTTAAATGCCCCTGTTTTGTCCATTCTGGATAAATAGGATTCTCTATCAGATATGAGAAATTGTAGCTCTGATAGCTAGCTGCAGCCTCCTTGATCTGCTGATTACATTGTTTTGATTTGCTTTTGTGGAAAAGCATTCTTGCTTAAAAAAATATATACAGACTTTTCCCTTTCTATCTAGCAGTATAGGATAGCTTTGTGCCACGCAGCGTTCGAAGACTGGGTTTTTTAAATTACTGATCTGTGGCTGACTCTATTGTGTCAATACCTATTTCAATAGCCATTTCTCTTAATTCGGGATATAATTTCTCATGTACCTTTCCACACACCATTTTTTTTGTGTGTGTGTGATATGAGGTGGATGGGGGGAAAAACACAGCTTTTTAATTTTTAAAAATAGACCTTCTGCCTGTTCCATTTTGTGCTCTTCACCAATTAAAGAAGCCAATGCCATTTTCAGTTTCTTTTTCTTTTTTTTAAGAATAGACTATTTGGGCTGAAACCGGTTTGGCTCAGTGGTAGAGCATCGGTCTGAAAGGTCCCGGGTTCGATTCCGGTCAAGGGCATGTACATTGGTTGCGGGCACATCCCCAGTAGGGGGTGTGCAAGAGGCAGCTGGTCGATGTTTCTCTCTCATTGATGTTTCTAGCTCTCTATCTCTCTCCCTTCCTCTCTGAACAATATCAATAAAATATATATATTTTTTAAAAAAGAATAGACTATTTGGAAGCTAGGTTTTCACCATGAGTTATCGTGATCACGTTTGTATCAGTTTTACTGAACTGCTGTAAGAAGACAAATAACTGTACCTTTGCACAAGTATGTTTTCTGAGTCTCTGTCTCCTTTTTTTTTATGAATTGAAGAACCTGTCATTCCTTTCAGCTCCAAGACACTGAGATAACAACATTATAGCTATTTTCTGACCAGTTAAGTGCACTCTGAAAGGATTCAATAATCAAGTGAGGGTAAGAAACTCTGTGGTTTGTAATGGCATGCTTTCATTTTCATCTATTAAACAGCAAATCTCCTCTCCTCTTTCTAGACGTGGCTTTTGGTCTCCTGATCGTTGTATCCTTTACCTGTACACTTTGCTTTCCATTTTGGAAGCAGAATCTAAGCGACATGTGCAACTGCAGTAATAATTTGGCAAGACATTTTGGGAAACCAGGAATTTAAAGGTGAATGTGAAACATACAATCCACAGAGACCGTGATAAACATAACAAATGAGCTCGTAGGGAGAACCAGAGCATGTGGGTGATGAGTGGCAAAACTCACCTGGATATATTTCTAGAGCAAAGAGAGGGAGCACTGTAGTGGGGAAAGTAACAATTCAGTGGGTGATATATACCTTTTTAAATGTAATAATTCTCTCATGTCACTTAAGAATATCATAGATGCTTATAAATGAAGGCATATGTAAATACCAACTGTTGATTTCCCTCAGCATGCGGACTCACAGCCCTCTGCTCTGTTGGTCCTATTGGGTTATGTGTCACTTGTCACTTCCCCACTGCTGAAGGCAATACCTTTCTCCACTCTTGAGCCCAGCTGGCCTTCCGTCCTGGGTTTCACTTCAAGCTCCCCAAGAAGCTACTCAGACTTGACTTCTTCCTCATCCTCTGACGAGTCCCTCACCACTGGTTTTTTTGTTTGTTTGTTTTTACTCTTCTTTTCTTATCCATCGCCAAGTGACTTGTTCTAGTCTATGTATACTTTTTATTCAAGGAACTAACGAAACTTCCACCTCCTCATCTTGGGGAAATGGTGCTCACTATCAATCACCGGAGAGACAGCATTAGGCAATTACATTTAGCATCTCTTTTCATTATCACAATAGTTCTCTGCAGAAGCCATTGTTGGCATCATTTTTTACACGAGGAAACAAGGTTCTGATTGGCTAGGTGACATGACTAAGGGCACAGAATCAGAGATTTGAACCCAGTCCTTTCTGACTCAATTTGCATCATCTTTTCATTGCACCTATGTATATCAATTACTGACATTACTGACTGCTGTGTAACAAACCACCAACTCAAAGCCCTAAAACACTGATAGGCATGTATGTTACTTCAGGTACCTGTGATGCATGCCTCTGCTGGATCTGACGTGCCTCTGCCCCATGTGGCATCAGCCAGAGCAGCTCAGCTGGGCTGGAGGCTCCACATGGCAGAGGCTCACCCACAGGGCTAGCGAGTGGGTATTGGCTGTTGGCTGGGAGCTTGGGGGCCTCAGTTCCTCCCTACATGGGCCTCACTGAAGGCTGCCTGGGCTTCTTCATGGCATGGTGGCTGGGTTCCAAGAGCAAAGGACCTAATAGACGGAGGTAGAAGTACAAGGTGTTATGACTTAGTCGCACGGTGTCATTTCTGCTACATTCTGTTGATTGGGACAGCCAACCAAAGGTCCACCTAGGTTCAAGGGGAGGTGACATAGACTCCACTTCTTTTTAAAAATATATATTTTTATTGATTTCAGAGAAGGGAGAAGGAAAGACAGAAACATCAGTGATGAGAGAGAATCACTGATAGGCTGCCTCCTGCACACCCACACTGTGGGTGGAGCCCGCAACCTAGGCATGTGCCCTGACCAAGAATCGTATTGCGACCTCCTGGTGCATAGGTCAGCTCTCAACCACTGAGCCACACTGGCTGATCTGGACTCCACTTCTTGATGGGAAAGGAGCAAGGTACTAGAGAGCACACAGGGCAGCAGGAAGCATTGCTGCACCATCAGTGGGAGAAAGAAGCTGCCACATTGTTTTCCTCTATAAAGCCCATGTATAAAGATGACTTTCTAAAGATGACTTTTAAATCTTTACCTCCACACCCTGACTTCGCTTCTGAAGCCAGTTCCACAGTTCTGATGGTCTATTGGAATTTTTCAAGATCCGAATTCACCGAGTTCTTTGTCAACATCAAGCCTTCCCTTACTCTTCATTGTTTACATTATCAGCAACGTTCTTCCCAATCCCAGCACTCGGCAGCTCACATGCGGATCAGCTCCTCTTGTTCCAATCCCTTCACATTCATAAAACCTACTACTTCTACTTCAGCTCATAGTTTATCCTTTCAACAAAACATTTAGCATTGAGTACCTACTTTGTCATTGGCCTCATATTGGTTATTGTCAGTTATTAATGATGGCAATACAATATTGTGTTCACACACACATAGGTATGAAAAAATACATATCTTTGCTCTCAAATAGTTTGTAGGCTCATGCAGAAAGAAAAGACAAATCATCAAAAAGTGGTCATTGTTTCAAGTACCATATTCCAAAGAAACCCAGGATGCTGAGGTTGCAAAGAAAAGAGCACTAACCTAGATTTGGGTGAGTGAAGAGAGAAGGAATTGAGCTCTGATCCAAGTTTAAAGGCACAGTAAGAGTTTTATTCCATCTGAGCTCGCACATTACAAACAGCAGCCAAGCCCAAATTGAACAGAATCCCATTTAGCTCAGGGCAGCTTTTGGTGGGTTGGCCAAGAGATTGCCTCTGAAGCATTGAATGACACCCAAAGGTAGACCTCTGTTCAAACACATTTCTCTATACTCTTTGAATATGGCCAATCTATTGAGGTTAATTAAGAGATTAACCAGTTTTGCTAAGCATGTAATGTTTGAAAATCACCTATATAATTTTATTAAACAATGCCACCCCAATAAATTCAATACAATTTTTAAAAAATAAATGAGCCAGACATGAAAGGATAAATACATAATTATTTAAATAAGGTACCTAAATTGGCAAATTCATAAAGACAAATATAGAATGGTGGTTCCCATCCGTTGAGGAGAGGGAGGAATAGGGAGTTAGTGTTTAATGGGTACAGAGTTTCTGTTAGGGAGGATAAAAAAGTTCTGGAGATGGATGCTGGTGATGGTTGTATGTACATTATGAATGTACTTTTTGCCGGTGAAATGGTAACATTTATGTTAAATATATTTTACCACAGTAAAAGCCAAAAAAATCAACGTAGAGTACTTCAAAAAATTCGTTAAAGAAATTTGAGAGAGCTTTTTAACTGACAGGGAAAGATTTTACATGGCCCCATGTGCTGGTGTTTTGCCAGCTTGTGGTCATACGTATGACCATGTTTGTGGTGTCCTCTGTCCCCTGTTCTGCTCTGTGTCTCTGGACTCTACATTCTTGGGTTCTCTTGCACACTTGTGTCTGGCTAGTTGAAGTCCCTAGAAGGCACTGGTGGGAAACAGGAGGGTGCAAGAAAGGGAGAAGTAAGGGTGTTTCTTCCCTCTCTTGGCTGCAACTGTAACCTACAGCAGTGGCATTCCCTCCTGTCAGGTGCGCCCAGCTGTCCTGTTGGGCAGGGATACGTTTGGGATGGGACCAGCATCCTGCTCTTGTTAACCTCTCATGGTCTTCTCATCTTCTGGCTGCCATCATGGGCATAACCAGTTGTATCACAGCCCCTTCCACTTGAAATATTAGAGTGGTGTCTGTGACTGAACCCAGAATGATACACCTAGCTAACTCATTTTTAAAATTATTTTCAACTGTGGCAAAATACACATAAAATTTATCAACATAATTGTATTTAATGTGCAATTAAGTACATTTACATTGCTGTGCAACCTCCACCAGGCATCTCTGGACTGTTCTCATTTGCAAAACTGAAACTCTACACCCATAAACAACTGCTCCTTTGCCCCAACCCAAGCCCCTGGCAACTACCATTCCATTTTCTGTCTGTAAGTTTGACTGTTCCTCATATTAGGTGGAATCATACATTATTTATTGCTTTTTTTGTAAAAGGTGTATTTCACTTAATGTCCACAAGATCCATCCATGTTGTAGATGTGTCAAATTTCCTTTCTTTCAAAGACTAAATACTATCCATTATATATACACACCAGATTTTGTTTACCCATTAATCTGCTGATGGACCCTTAGCTCTTGTGAATAATATTGCTGGGAACATGGGTATACAATTTCATTTTTGGTTCTTTGTGGCATATACTTAGCAATTGAATTGCTGGATCACATAGTTCTACTTTAAATTTTTGGAAGAACTACCAAATTATTCTCCTTTGTGACTACACCATTACATTCTCATCAATAGCACACAGGGTTCTAAACTCTCCACATCTGTGCCATCACTTGTTATTTTCTATAGTGGCCATTATAATGAGTAGGAAGTGATAGCTCATTGTGATTTTTTAGCTCATCTTAATACCAGAGCAGTCGACCTTGAGTGGCAAAAATCATAGACCCATCCTTGTCTTCTAGTCATAAGCAGAGTATCTGGCATTAAGTTTACTGCTCTTTGTTTCTAAGACAAGTTTAAGAGCTTTAACGTTGCCCACCAATGGAGGCCCAAAGAGGATATCAGAATTAGATAGATGGCTCTTCTTCAAATCCTACCTCAGCCACTCTACAACCTTGGATACCTCGGCTCAACTCTCTCTCTCTGATCTCGGTTTTTTCATCATTACATGGTGAATAATAATCCATGCCTTGTTCAGATAGAATTATATCTCCTCTACATACTTATACTTATATTTCAGATTCTGGGTTTTAAATATTTGATGCTTTGTGCCTTGCTAGCTTGTTTACATAGTTAAAACATCAGATGCTTTTGTTGACACCGTATCAATAAAAAGAACTGAAACTGTGCACACACTGCTTTCCCTGGTGGCTGAGCTCTGCCGAGGTGATTAATTAAGTGTACAGCTCCCTGTCATCTGACAGCAGGACTTCAATTCCTGACTCTACCACCAGGAAATGTGTGACTTTCAAACTTACCCAAATTATTCAATTTCTCTGAGCCTCAATCTTCCCTTCTGTAAAACAGGTATAATAATAGTTCCTCCACCTTTGGGTTGTGGTGGGGATTAAATGATAAAATTACCACAAGTGCTTGCTTATCACATTTATAAATATACATTATGCATTACTAGACGCCGTTTTAATTTTAAATGGATCCACTCTTTAAAAAAAAAACCTTTGAAATATTTTCATTGCATAGAGGGGACTCTAATTTGGGTATATTAGGACACATTGAAAAAGTATACTTCTACCTCAATTTGCAGCCCTCACCTGCCTTTCCCACACTCCAGGGTGTGATGTAATTTTGTATTAAGTTAAGTAACCTGCCTGCATAAGGAGGGCAACCTCTAGGGTCTGGTCTTCTATAAACATATTTGACTAGTAGAACTCCATGGCAATAAGCTTTTTGTGTGGTACAGGAAGTCAGAAGTCTAGATCTTTATTTTTTTTTTAAAAAAACCCACCAACAACAACAGGGCCAACTATGGTCTTCTTACAAGGGTATAATGAGCCTGTTATAATGAACCTGCGTATAATGAGCCTGTGTATAATGGGCCTGACTCGTTCACGTCTTCCCTAGGAGAAAATAAAGCGTAACATCTACCTCATTCATTCATCCATTCATTTCAGCAACCTTTCTGGAGGACCCGTACAAGGCCCTAAGAAATACAGAAACAGGAGGCCCAGCTCTAGCCCTCCATGATCAGGAGACTGACAACCAGCACACGATGCTATGGGAACCCATGGGGAATCTATCTCAGTCTGAGAGATCTGGGGGTGAGGAGGACAATGGAGGGCTAAATCTGAAAGGATGAGGAGATGTTAACAAGGAAGACTAAGAGGGAGCGAGGATGCTGTTCAAAGAAGGGAGAACAACAGGTACAGGGCATGGAGAATGGCACATTGAGGGAACAAGTGTGCAAAGAGATGAGAGGTTGATGCAAAGGTTGGCTGGATCCAGATTAGGAAGGAGTTAGATAGTAGACCATGCACACTATATGGAGGAATGATAGTGGGGTTTTTTTAAGTTGGAAATAAGAAGAGATAGGAGAGTTCTATGACAACTCTTGGAGAAGAACCAGACTAGAGGGCAAGAAAATGAAGGAGTTCATCATAGCAGTAACCAAAGCAAGAAATAAGATCCCAAATAAGTCAATGGCCACAAGAAAAGCACTGGATTGTAAATTACTAGAATGAGAAAAGATGACCAACAGGACAGGGTGTCATTAGATGTACCTGTTAATTCCAAATTAAAAGTACCAAGAATATTGAGCAAACTATAAATATCCTCTGACCATGTATGAGAATACCACGCAAGGTTTCAAAAGATGGACAAAATAAGAGAAAAAACCTATGTGCAATGTAGTTGTCAGATTTCAACCAAAGCTGACCTATTTTCCTATCCACTATCCACTGGAACATCAAGGGCCAACAAAGTCTGTGAAATTATTGAGAGGAAAAAAAGAAACCCACACCTTCAACATGCTGCAAATGTTTGCTTCTACATTTACAGTGTTTCTCATTCTGAAGGCCCTCATGAGCCTTTTGTCATAAAACTAAGTATGTACTTCGCTGTGTCGCGCATCAAACATCCAAAGACTATATTTTGCACTATCTTCACTTAACGATGTCTAACCAATGAGGACCTATTGGTTTTATTTTTGAGGCTATCTAAATGAGTATGTTCCCTAACCTCCAGTTCTAAAAACCCTTCCCATGCCTAAACCGGTTTTGCTCAGTGGATAGAGCATCTGTCTGCGGGCAGAAAGGTCCCAGGATCGATTCCGGTCAAGGGCATGTACCTTGATTTCGAACACATCCCCAGTAGGGGGTATGCAAGAGGCAGCTGATCTATGATTTCTCATCGATGTTTCTAACTCTCTATCCCTCTCTCTTTCTCTCCGTAAAAAATCAATAAAATATATTTTTAAAAATAAAAATAAATAAATAAATAAATAAATAAATAAATAGACCCTTCCCATGATGAAAACCCCACTCACTTACTACTGTAACTCTGTCAAAGGGCCAGGTAAGTCTCTTTCCTCATACCATTTGGACTGCATTGAAGAAGAGCTGTTGTGCCAAAGGCAAAGATTTGCATTTCACTAGATCTTATGAATGGAATTGACTTCTCCCTCAGAGATCAATGCCAGGTGAGCTACACTAAATATAACCTGCTGAAAATTGCACTTCCTAGGTTCCACAGCTAATCACTCACCATTTATGAATAACTGAATTTGGGTTGCAGTGAGAGCAATAACAACCCTGAGTACCACTTTCAGAACTAAGCTTACCTTCCATTTTTTCTTGGCTCAAGGTTTGTATATATATTTAAAACAAGGCAACCATTTTGGAGCAAATAACTGAAAGACACACTATCACAGTATGTGATTATCATGTTCTGTGGTAATTGCCCATGCCTCAGAAGGTCTTAGTAAGCTGGATCACTGGCTCTTTCTAAGGCCAACTATTGGCTGCACTTTGAGAAGATATTGGCAGGCTGGGCCGTGGGTTGTAGATGACTGGAATCCAGAGTTGGAGCCCAGTGAAACAAAAAGGGGATCAGGAGCAAAAGGGGGGGGGGGTCAATGCCAGAGTGCACAAGAAAAGAAGTATGAGCTATCTGTTTCAGTAAAGACGTTTTGGGCTACAAGTAACAAAAACAACAACAACGAAACAACCCTAAAACTGTCTTAACAGCAAAGGGATTTATTGGTTTGTGGAAACAAAATGCCTCATTTCGGGCACGTATTGAACAGAGCTTTGGCTTTATTTCACTGCTGTTCTCTTAGATCTGTCTTTATCATGTCATCTATGTCCTCAGGCTGCCTCCACACTTATTAGACTAAATTATTCTACATACCCTCCCATGAAGTAATCACCATGGCCAACAAAATACAATAATCTGATTGATATACACCAATCCTGTCCTCTCCGAGGATCTGGGTAGGGATGGGGGTGGGGCATTAATCCCACCAAACCACATGCCTGCTACCACAGAAGAACAGGAGTGGGAGAGATGCTACCGAGTCTTAGTGCCCACTGACTCAGTGGTCAGTGAGAGCTGGGGGTGAAGGCAGAGAAGAGGGCAGCACAAGCACTTGAGAGTAGAATAGTCTGGCATCAGCATCAGACTCAATCCATTAGGCTCAGGACAACCCTGGAGCAAAGCTAGCCTCCAATGTAGGCGTTTCTATTCTCCCTCTCTCCTGGGCACCTAAGAATAATTCAGGGAGGACTGAAGCCAAGACTTGCATTCATGATGGTCACTTTCTGATTTTAATGATCAAGAACAATGATGGTTATTAATGCCAGATAGCTCATGGCAGTAAATCGCCACTCTAGAATAAGAAAAAAGAGGTATTTATTCTTTCAAGCAACTAATGGGCTATTTAGTAAATGTCTGCTCTTAAGGACTGGGTAGAACTCTGAAACACTAAGCATTTCATTAAATAAAACAGCTTGTTTCCTAAGAACTGTACAGTGACAGGATGTTCTAGGACTGGCTGATTCCTTTGATAGGAACAAGAAGTTTACAAGCTAATATTGAAGAGGGAAGGGGGAAGGGTCACAGCCTCTGGGAAAGGATTTTATAATTAACCAAGATTTGTGTTTAAATGCCCCTTGTTTTGTTTCTGTTTATGTCAAGAAAGTCTGTCCAAGGATAAGTCAATTAGTAAATGTATCTTACACATTCCTGGGTATGTGGTAGGTTCCAGACAAATGTTCACTGAATTTAAGTATTTATTGAGCACTTAGTAAGTTTTTTGACAGGCACTGATGGTCCTTTAGCAGACCATGTACATAATTCCGGGGACTCATCATGGCCTAGATTCAGAACCTGGGTGGCTTCTTATCTCAAGCACCTGAGGCTCTGCTTGAGGGAGATGCTTTGTTCATCTAGGAACAAAGTGCTAGGTAGTTACTATGCCTGGGAGGAGTTCCCAACTTCTTTGCCTCTCAGGTAGGACAGTTCTGAGGCATGTTCTATGCTGTTTCACAGAGGGCTTGGGTAGGACTGAGCCCTGGTTGCCTGGAACTCATTGACATACATTGCATTGGCTTCCTTCCATTCCTTTTCTCATTTTTCCATTCTCCTGCTAATGCTTCCTAGGATCACCTCCTAATTAAACCAGTTTGCTTACAACCTTATCTCATGATCAGCTTCTGGAGGAACAATAGCCTAGGCCAGTGGTCGGCAAACTCATTAGTCAACAGAGCCAAATATCAACAGTACAATGATTGAAATTTCTTTGGAGAGCCAAATTTTTTAAACTTAAACTTCTTCTAACAGCACTTCTTCAAAATAGACTCACCCAGGCCATGGTATTTTGTGGAAGAGCAACACTCAAGGGGCCAAAGAGCTTCATGTGGCTTACAAGCCGCAGTTTGCCGACCATGGGCCTAGGACGACTGCCCTCTTAACATCCATTCCTCCTTTCTTCCTCAATGTCAATCCCTCCTATTTGGGGGAGAAGCAGTAAACTGAGCTCCAGGAGATGGATTATTATTGGGATATGCCAAACATGACAATCCCACTTTTAGCTACAGATGGTGACATGATCACTTCAGCCAATGAGATGTAAGCAAAAAGATGATGTGAATTTTCTGGAGAAGCTGTTGTTCTCTTGATAAAATGTTATAGATTCTACTTCTGTCTTCCTACTTTGAATGTGATCATGGTGCCACTTGACAGTTGCTACAACAAAGAGATCCATAGGAAAGATTTTGTTGGCCCCAACATCATTCACCCACTGAACCAATAAGAGCAATAGCCGTCTATAGGTCTCCTTGTTATGGGAGAAGATAGAGCCCTATTTGTTTAAGTCAACTTCCAATTTTCTGCAGCCAAAAGCAGTCCTAACCAATATGAGTATGTTAAGGGTTAAATAAGATCCAGGACTGCTTCAGTGTAGAAAGAAAAACTAAGATATAAGATAATTGGAACCATCTTTATTAACTCTAAGATAATGGGTATGATGTAATCATTTGTTCAAGCAGAGGTTGAACAACTAGTTAGTCCAGATTTGAGTAATGTAGATTGTTTGAGGCTGGAGAATCCTTCAGGTCCTTTCTAATCTCAAGGGACTCTCTTATGGGAGGAAAGGGAAAAGTCATAGTAGTATTCCCAGAAAACCTCAGGGAAGAAGAGAAGAAAAAGATGAGCCTTGAAATATGAATAGGACATGAATAAAGTGAAATAAAGAGCATTGCAATTAAAGCAAAAGGTTGGATAAACCTACTACTAAAATACCACTTACAACTTGGAAATCTCATAGCTGAAAGCCCTAAATTTGGATCACTCCTACCCCGCCAAAAAACAAAAACAAAAAAAAAAAAAAAAAAAAAAAACAAACCAATGAAAGGGGAAATACAGCCGCAGTTGGTGAATTTCAATGCAGATGTAAATGTAGACACCAGCCATTTCAGAAGAGGATGTTTCAGCTGAATTATTTGCCATGACTGCATCCAGATGATCTTGCTTTTAAGTCCTCTGAAGACTCTCAAAATCAGCTCAATGGATAATGACAAAAAGTGCTAACTTCTGTTACACCACTCTCTGAAGATGAGACTGCATGTCATCAGGTGTGGCATCAAATGCCAAGATGAAAAGGAAGTGGAAGAGACTGATGTGATGAAATTCAATGACACCGGACCCCAGAGAGAAGCCTGTTGTCATTGCTTGACATTTATAGCATCTGTAATTCATTAGCTATTCTTTAGCAGAATCCTGTGAACTAGAAATTTTTTAAATGAAGAAACACAAAGAGAATCAATGGATGAGTAGCTAAAATATCTTTTCCAGTAGGAATGTTACCATGAGTCTGAAAGCTAGAGAGTTCTGTGTGGGAAGAAATATATGGTCTCTGCTAATCCTAACCAGGATCATTGACTATGTATTACAACAATAATAAAAACTAATGGTGTCTAAATTTTACAAAATGTTTCCCTGGTCAGTGTGGCTCAGTTGGTGGGAGCATCATTCTGTACATCAAAGATAATGGGTTTGATTCTGGTCAGCGTACATGCCTAGGTTGTGGATTCAGTCCCTGGTTGATTGATATATGTACAAGAGGCAACCAATTGATATTTCTCCCTCTCTTTCTCTCTCTCCCTTCTTCTCACTAATCCTCAGACAAGGATTAAAAAATAGTAATTAAAAATAAATTAGCCATAACTGGTTTGGCTCAGTGGATACAGTGTCAGCCTGGGGACTGAAAGGTCCCCAGGTTCGATTCTGGTCAAGGGCATGTACCTTGGTTGCAGGCACATCCCAGTAGGAGGTGTGCAGAAGGAAGCTGATCGATGTTTCTCTCTCATGGATGTTTCTAACTCTCTATCCTTCTCCCTTCCTCTCTGTAAAAAAATCAGTAAAACATTTAAAAATAAATTAATGAATTAAAATAAATTAAATTTTAAAAAATAAAATTTATAAGGTGTTAACATAGACACCACAGCATTCAAACTTCATTTTTTTAAAACCCAGGATGTAGATAAGTCAAAAATTAAATCCCTGTTTTACAGAGAAGGAAAAAGACTCATAGAAGTTCAGCAATCAAGGTCACCTAGCTGTTAAGGGACTAGAATTCAAGCTTTTGAATGAAAATTCCCACTTTGTTTGTTACTCCACCCTGCCATCTAGCTTTCAGCTATGTGAAACCAGCTTAGTGGTCAAATCGGATTAGTTTTAGAGTGTCCAAGGTACAGGCCAACACAGAAATGTAATTTTTTGGAATCTCTATAGATGAAAGAATTGATTCACTCGCTCATTGAACAATTATTAAATGATGTCCATGTGCCAGGCACCATGCTACGTGCTGTGACTATTTACAGAAGGAATTTCCAAGTCCTTCCAAAGGCCCTAAAGCACCTTCAAATTACTCTCCTCAAACGGGAGGCAAAATGCCTTTCCCAGAAACACCCTTTCAGCTGGCTTTGGGATTGAGGGCAAGACTAAATCATCAAAAACAAGGAGGTGAATAGAAGTGAACAAAAGAGAATGGTGAGCAAGGTCTAGGGACCCAGAGAAAAGGATACATGTTGGAAGCAATAGGATACCCCTGGCTCACGGCTTCTTCAGGTCTATTTCTTACTACTGCTATCTCCCTGATGGCTTTTATTCCTGTGGTTTACATTCAGTTAGAATCCTTTCATCGAACAACTGAAAATTTAACTGAAAAACAGATATTCACATATTTATATAAGTAGATAGGCATTAATATTTTTCACGAGCATAAAAAGATGTTTCCTATTAGGAGCCATTAAAACAACAGGAAATGGTTACATGTTATAGGGTAGCCATGAATCTATATTTTTTAGTGATATGAGGGAAAGTTTATCATATAATATTAAATGGAAAAACATGTGTCACTGTGTGTGTGTAAATATACCAATGGCAAAAGTTGTATAAAATTGTTCACTCACAGGAAAATGGTTAAAAGGGAGGTATACCAAAACCCAAGTGTGTGTGTGTGGAGGGGGATGATTTTTCTTTTCTTCTGCCTTTTTTCCCCAAGTGGTTACATAGTCTAATTTTAACTTGTTTAGTGTGCACCATACATTTATACAGTCTTTTTGTTGTTATTTGCTGATGTGTGTATGTGTTCTATCTTATTACATAAGACATTGACAATTAAAATTTCTGGCCCGAACCTCTATTTTAAAAAATATTAGGTTGACTAACTTATTAAAGAACTAAAGAGGAAAATTTTAAATCCTTGTTCATTGTCTCAAATGAGACAAAGGAGCTTGGAGTATGGAGGTCACAGTTGATCCCCTGTTCATACCCTCAGTAATGCAACAGAAGGGGCCAGGCCAGTTCTGCTCTTGGAGTGGTCAACCATGGTGCTGTTTCAGCCTCAGGTAGGGAGCACCAAAGCCTTCTATTCCTCTCTCCCCTCCCCTCACCACCCAACCCTTGCAGGCAACATTGAGTGAGCTAAGACAGTCTTGAGGTTCTGAACATTGGACAACTGAGGACCCTCACCTTCTATCAGGTCCTGTTTGAGTGTGGGTTGGCATTGCTTTTTTAGGAAACAATGACCAGTCTCTAAACTTCAACTCTGGCTTTTTCCTGGTATACTAAAATCCCATTTTATTTCACCAAAAGAAATTCATTGGGGAAGTCTGATGTCCATTATTTTGGTGGCTGTGATAAAACAGTTCCATGTGCAGCAGGCAGATGTTGTGGAATGTCAGTCTAGTTATACAAACTGGGAAGTGCCAATGGGTGGCTCCCACATTGGTTCACTGGGGAGGTGATATGTGGAAGGTGCCCAGGAACACAGAAAAGAAGAGCAGAAGACTCAAGCAAGCAAGCAGAGAAGTTTTATCAACAGTTGTCAAAGCCCTGACCTCCCTTCTTTGCCCACTGATGTGTATTATATTATGTGTGAGGAAGCTGTGTGAAAGTGGTTATGTGCTTAGAACTCCTTCCCCGTGCAGCCTGATTCCCACACATTTCGTTGACATGAAGGTTTTATAGTTCTCCCTCAATAAGATCCTCGCCCAATTTCAGAGTCGCTGCCCAATGACAGCTCAGTTGCTCACTTGGGCATCTTGGAATAACACACATTTGGTGCAATCGGCTAAATCATTTCCACCTTCTTATCAGCAGGTTCCAATCATGGCAACCTAATCAATCTTCTGGCCATCTACATTAATCCCCAAAATGACCCAGATAATCTGATTGGCTGCAGTGCAGCCCAGTCACAATTTACATCAGACCATCTGGTGACTCTGCCTCCTCCAAGGGTAGCCCAGAAGGACCATCTGCTTCAGTGCTCCGTATGTCCTACTGAAGAGGCAAAGGTTGAGACTGACCACACACCAGCAAGCCATTCTCCTCCTGCCTTTGACTGAACCAAAGAAAGCCTGAAATGCACTGTAATTTAGCTGCTCACATCCTGCAGGGCCTGCTTTGCATTCTCAGTGAACACAATGTAATATTCAGAATGCAAATTAAACTTTATGGGTGCCATAACCTTGGCCATTTATTGCAGCAGATTCAGTAATTGCCTGATGCTGCTAATAAAGCCAAGACTATTTGGCTTTAAAAAAAAAAAACTTTTGCAGATAGAACTTCCATGTTAATTAAGCAATCCCAGTGTTTCTTTGCATTATTTCTTAGGCTAATGAATTAGTTAAGGTCGTTTTGCATACAAGCGCTCAGCTAGAGATGGACAGTAAAACTTAAGATTAAATATATTAGTATGCTCCGATTCCAGTGGTACTTGGAAAATGAGTAGAGTTAAATGGTGAGGAAAAATAAGTTTGCACCAAAATACAAGAAGCATTAAAAAGAGAAGAAAAAAGGTCACCTGAAGACCAACTGGTGGGTACAAGTTATACTAGAAGGTAAAAGTTGGTTCTTTGCATGATTTTAAAGGAATCTATGGTTTCCACTAACTTGGAAGACAATTACTCTGCATTAAGATTATTGCAAAAAAAAATTAAGAAAGCCCTGGCTACTGTTGACTTCCATTGACACCTATGTGTTAATTAGAAAACGGTCCCCATTTTTCCAGACAGGTAAATCTGGTCCTAACTAGGTATATTCCATTGTTATCTTCTGCTGTGGAGAAGCCACCATCAAAGAAAATGTCCCAGGACAGCAAACAACCCCCCATATTTTAATGACCTGGCAATATGAGGAGGTGGATATAAAAGCCTAATTTAGGAATGAAAGTAGACAGCATTTCTGGAGTGTCCTGGGGAATGGGCTTCCATAGGGAAAACGACAGGCAGAAACTTGAGTAGAGTTAAAGGAAGAATTGGGAGATTTGAATAAAAACTGAATTCCAAGCATGGGGATGCTTGGGGATGCCTGGGTTAAGGTGAAACGTACTGTTCCTCCTCTGTCCCAGCGGACTGCCATATAAATACATCGGAGTTGGGTTCATTGGCTTTTGCCTCCTCTATGCAATGTCATTGCCATGGAACTGTTTCTTTAACCAGGTTATAGTAGAGCATGCTCCTTTGGGCTTAATGGGAATGCAGCAACCTCAAATGTGCTTCCTACTGGTTATTTGTGAGACGAGGAAAAGAAGTAATGCATGGAACAGGTATGGGGCCTAAACAATCAATATAACCCATATTCTGCCACAGCATGGCAGACTGTGAGAGGCCCCAATGCTTTACCTCTCCTGTGTCACATGAACTTGTCATTTCTCTCACTAAAAAGGTAGAGTCCATTTTCCCACCTTTATATCTGTGCTCAGCAGTGTAACTTGTTTTAGCCAAATAGAATGAGATGGAAACAGAAGTGTGCCTATTCAAAGCCTACACCTGCATGTTTCTGCTTGCTCTCTTGTACTGTGCCATTGCCATGAAAGAACATGCACGAGCTAGTCCTCTGTCCCATGAGTGGATAAGAAACAAAGAGTGTAGTTGTCCCAGCCAAGATCAGAGCCTCCAGCCAACCCGAAGATGCAGGAGTGAGCCTAGAAGAAGTCAAACAACCCATAAATGTGTGCATTATAGGAATACGTGATGTTTTAAGTAACCGAGTTTACACTACTACAAATGCCCCCCCCCCCTTTACACTATTACAAATGCCACCTCCACCCTGCCCTCACACCCTCTTCCCTGTGGCCAACCACACTGTATCTATGGGTTATGCATACATATTCTTTGGCTAATCCCTTCACCTTCTTTCACCCAGTCTGCACCTCTGACAGTTGTTAGTCTGTACCATGTACCCACGCTTCTGTTTCTATTTTGTTCATCAGTTTATTTTATTCATTAGATTCTACATGTAAGTGAAGTTATAGGGTATTTATCTTCCTCGGACTGATTTATTTCACATAGTGTAGTAATTTCCAGGCCCATCACGCTGCTGCAAAAGGTAGGAGTTCCTTCTTTTTTATGGCTGTGTAGTATTCCGTTGTGTAAATGTACCACATCTGTTTCACACACTCACCTACTGAAGGGCATTTGGGCTGTTCCCAGATTGTGGCTGTTGTAAATCACACTGCTATGAACATAGGAGTACATACGTAGTTTTAAATTTGTGTTTTGGGATTCGTAGGATATATTCCAGAAGGTGGGATCACTGGATCAAATGGCAGTTCCACTTTTAATTTTTTGAAGAAACCCCATACTGTTTTCCATAGTGGCTGCATCAGTCTGCATTCCCACCAGCAATGTATTAAGGCTTCCTTTTTCCACATCCTCTCCAGCGCTTGTTTGTTGATTTATTGAGGGCAGCCATTCTGACTGGTGTGAGGTGATATCTCATTGGGGTTTTAATTTGCATCTCTCTGGTGACTAATGCCTTTGAGCATTTTTTTGAATGCCTATTGGCCCTTTGTATGTCCTCTTTGGAGAAGTGTCTTTTCAGGTCCTCTGCCTATTTTTCAATTGGATTGTTTACGTTCTTTAAATATGTGTTCTTAAACATATTTGTCTCCAAATAAAAAAAAAATTATTAAAGCACGCACCAAGCAAACACAAAAAATTTCAACTTACTCTATTTAGTGTATAATTTGTTTGAGGCCTTGGATGTTTAATGATTTTCGGAGAAATTTTTACTTCTTTTCAATTTACTTGACTCAGAAATGCTGTCACCCAGTGACCATTTCTACCCTTTATTTTAATCTCATTTGAGCGGGAAGAATGGCTTTGACTTTATTTAGGGTCACTTGAACTCTGTGAGCTCCAAACTAACTTTTTCTCCTGCACCCGAGATCCACTTAGTGCAAACAAAATATGATTCCCTAGTTCAAATCAAAATACCTTTGAAAAAGCTCATTAAAAGGTACAAAAAATGTGTTGGTATTTGAAATGGCTCTGAGATACATAAGTGAATCGGGCACACAAAGGTTAACTTTCCCTTGAAATACAGAACTTCCCAAAGAAAAAAGTCCTTTGGATGAAACATTTATGAGGATTTACTGTTTTATTTGTTGTTTTGTTTAAACTTTAAGATTGTTGAGATTTTCTATGCAATAAAATTATCCCCTGAAGACTCGTGAAATTAATGTTAATAGATCATTTTTCTGGGGAATGAATATTTAAAGTTCTTGCTACTTAGAGAACCAAAATGTTGATGTTCCGTCAATTTGAAAAAAGTTGTTTTAATGCCCTTAAATAAAATACCTTTAAGGTTTGTGTGATTTAACATAAATGGACTTCAGCATGTGTTTATATTTATGACAAATTTATAAAGATACCAAGATTACAATTCTGGAAAAATGATTTGAAAATTATCAATATTTGCAAATTGTTTTGCTTGTTTTCCATCCAAGTTTAATTTTTAAAAAAATTCTTATCATATCCAAGAGTCTGTATGTTTTAAATACTTCATATTAATTAAATATGCACCAAAGTAATACTTTTTAAAAAATGTTTGCCTATGCATGACTAGGCTGATAAATAATTTCTGTTCATATTTAAAGAACTAATTATTTTCCTAACCTATACTATATATATAGCAAAGGCATTTAGAGCTGAAAAACAAATTATAAATGATACTATACATGGCTGGTCCTCATATATTTTAATCTAGGGGCCCAGTGCACAAATTTGTGCACCTTAAAAGGAACTGCGGGCTGCAAGGCTGCAGTGGGCACAGGGGTGGGTCTTGGCCCATCCTCTGAACCCCCACCTTGCCCCTCCCACCATGGTTCCCAGTCCCCCGTCTGCCGGCAGCCTCACTCCCAACATTGCTGCTCCCATGGGCTGATGGCGCCAGTCCCCTTTGTACCTGCTGATGGTGTGGAGCGATTGAGAGTGGCGCCAGCAGCAGGTGAGAGCCGGGACAGCGTTATCAGTGGGTTTGAGTGGCAGCTGCTGCCCCGATCATCCTCCAGGAGCAGGGGGAGGTGGAGAAGCCTTCAGGGGCAATTGGGCCGGGCAGTCACTACTCGCACCTGCTGATAGTGCTGAGTGATTGGGACTGGCATCAGGTATCAAAAGCGAGTACGAGCAGGGCCTTAGTTGGCAGCAAATTCAAGTGCCTGGCAGGACCATGGCATACAGGAGCAAAGAATTTTCAGTAACTACCAGAGGCTCACCCTGATGACAGTGACTGGTGCCCCACCTTGTTCTGGTGCCCCCACTCACCTGCTCCACCATCCAGCTGTGCCCAATGGCCACCATGTTCCACGCTCTGCCACCTGCTTCCAATGCCCACCATATTCCATGTGCGCCTCCTGGTGGTCAGCACACATCATAGCGACTGGTTGTTCTGTAGTTCAGTCTATTTGCATATTAGGATTTTATATATACAGATTAATATGCTTTAGTAGAAAGGTACAGTAGTAGGTTTCCAGATGAATTGTTTATTAAGTATATTTCTTTTTAGTTGTTTCAAATATTTTGTCTCCATTTAAAATATCTCTTATTTAAGAAAAATACATATAATAGTTTTTTAGGACTAATCTTTTTTTAAAATAATGTATTCTTCTTTCCTCCTATAAACAAATCATAGTACTTAAATGGTTGTTCTTTTTCCTTTCTGGTTGGTTCTCAGAGGTGATTTCTCTACTCTTTACTTAGACACACACACTACAGACCTTTTCTCTCTTTGCATCTCAATGTCTATGTCTCTCTCTGATTAATTCTAGCTATCCTACTCCCTACTCCCCCCATGTGTCCCTCTTCATGAAATCTACTCTTGAGAATTAAAGCACAAAGAAAACAACTCATTAATTTGCCAAGATTATGTTCATAAAATGGAGCAAGCAAACAAGCAAATCACTGAGCTTTATAGAAAGAACACCAGCTGCTGCCATGGGAAGCCATGCAGGAGCCCTTGTGCCACGATAGTTTACAATGTTAAATGTGAGCTTGGATTCTGTGTTGTGCCTCCAGAGGGGCTTTTACATATTAAAGTAAGCATAAACTGGTTTATCTGAGGTGAAGTGCAAGATTAAAAAATTCAGATGTCTATGAAATGCAAACACAATCTTACTTATATCAGAGACATGCTATAATCAAGGCAGAACTCATTTTTCAGTGATCATTCAATTCATTGTGACATGTGTTTCTTTCAGCAAGAGAGAGAAGAGGTGAAATCCGCAGCACGGAATGACAGAACAGTTAGGAAATAGAATTTTATTTGTTCTTCTGTTGGGAGAGCTAATTACTCATCGATTTGAGACCTTATGTCTTGATAAACATATATTGATTGAGCCTGATTATTTCCTGCCATGTCAGAAACATTCAAACATATCTGTGTTAGTCCAAATGCTGTATAATTTATTGGTGGGCACTAATGGCTTCAGTGAAGTCAGAGAGCTTCAAGTGGCAAACATAATGAAAGGAAGATTGCAATCAGTGAATTTTCCAATTCTTCATCCCAGCTACAAATATCAGTCTATTTCAACTCATTAGTCATGTTTATATGTTTATATGATGAATCACATTAACAGGCCTGTTTAAAGTATACCAATATCTGGTGACCTTTCACATTCAGAAAACAAGGGAAAGAAGGATCCAAGCCACCAAGTGAGACTTAAATGTAGAGTTGTGAACCCACTAGTGAAATCTGTGACAAATAGTGAACACAGACTTTATTGAATGTGCCACACTTTCCCAGTCTCATGGCTTTGGCTGGGATGCTCTTTCCCAAATACCTGCACAGATCTCTTCTCAAATGTTTTATCAGAGAAAGCCTTCCTGACACCCTGCATCAAATACATAAAACAGTATCTCCCATCTTTGTTTTATTTTTCTTCTTAGCCTCATGTCATCATTGACCTGGTTCATATCTATATTAAAATGACTATGTGTCTTATCAAGTGTTATTGACTTTGCTACTTTTTGTTTACTGCTTTCTTTATCTCCTAGACCTAGAAAAGTACCTGATGGGTATTAAAGAAATATATGTTGACTTGAGTAGAAGGCAATTGTGAAACATTAACAACATTTATTTTGACTAATATCTTTTTAAAAATATATATTTTATTGATTTTTTACAGAGAGGAAGAGAGAGGGATAGAGAGTCAGAAACATCGATGAGAGAGAACCATCAATCAGCTACTTCCTGCACCCTCCCGGGGGGGGGGGGGGATGCACCCACAACTAAGGTACATGCCCTTGACCGGAATCGAACCTGGGATCCCTCACTCCGCAGGCTGACGCGCCATCTACTGAGCCAAACCAGTTTCAGCTGACTAATATTATCTTAATATCATGTATTAAGACTGTGAAAGACATGGTTCTTTCCTTCAAGATACTTATAATCTACTAGAGGCCTGGTGCATGAAATTCATGCATAGGTAGGGTCCCTAGGCCTGGCCGGCAATCAGGGCTGATTGGGACCTTCCAGCTACTGGCCTGGGATCCCCCTTCCTCAGCTGCCAGCTGCCAGCCAGGGACTTCCTTCGATCGTGCTGTCCCCTAGTGGTCAGCACATATCATAGCAAGCTATCAAACTCCTGGTCTCCCAGTAGAACTCCGGAGGGGACATTTTGCATATTAGCCTTATATATATATATAGTTTTGGTGAGACAAGTCTGTCACGCATTCTATTAGCTATCTAATGCTGTGTAACAAATTATCCCAAACATCAGTAGCTTAAAATAATGAACATTTATTATCACACGTGGTTTCTATGGATCAGGAATCTAGGAGTGGCTTATCTGAGTGGTATTGACTCAGGGTGTCTTATGAGGTTGTAATAAAGATACCAACCTGGGTTGTGGTCATCTGAAGGCTTGACTGATGCTGGAGGATCACTTCCAGGGGAGCTCCCTCACAAGGTTGTCAAGTTAGTGCTTGCTATTGGTAGGAGGTTTTAGGTTCTCACCACATAGACCTTTCCGTAGGGTTGAGCATCCTCATGAGATGCAGTTGAATTCTTCCAGTTGATAATCCAAAAGAGAGCAATGTGGATGCTGCATAGTCTTTTATGACCTGGCCTTGGATGCCACACTCTGTCTTGTTTACAATACCTTAATGGTTACACAGATGTGCCCTACTTGATGTGCAAAAAAAGACCACACAAGAGTGTGAATACCAGATGGTAAGAATCATCATCTTGGAGACTGGCTACCACACACATGAAAAGTAACAAAGCATACATGCCTGTCTATAATTAAATATTAAATTTTGAAAATGTTCAAGGTTCAATCAGTTTGAGAACTTGAAGTTATATAATTAGAATGGCTAAGTTAGATGGCAAATATAATCCTTATTTAGGGAAGGGTGTTTGGTCCAGATATTTTTATAACATAAATTTCATTCATTTGTTCAGCAAATATTCATTTATTAAATCAATATTTATAAACAATATGTATAGGCCCTTGCTTGCTGTGGTAGGTCCTGGGTTTATGAATAAAGCCCAGACTCTGGGAAGGAGGTACTTATTGTGTCTAAGGTAAAAAATTTATAGCAATAATAGTTTTAATAAATGTAAATACTTTGTGCAGGGGGAGGTGGGGAGGACAAGAACCATCATCAAAGCCAGTTTTCCTCTGGGCACTCACAACAGAAGTTACAATATACAAAACAATCACATGTGAGGATGGAAAATAAAATAGTCTTTATGCTCTCCTTATAAGCAACTTCAATTTAATACAAGAAAGGTGGATTTAGGAAATAATCAGCTTAAGTATTCTAAAATCTAAAAGTTCACCGATCATGAATATAATACATGAAAGAAAGCCACGTGACCACCTTACTAACAGCAATCAGTAGAAGCTGATCTTCTCTAACGCAACTCTATTTCCCTGTCCAAATTGCAATGTAGCTTCCTAGATTTTTAAATCTGTCCACCAAAATATTTTCCAGCCCAATGACTCTTCACTAGTATTCATCGTAACAAACACTGACCAAAAGGACATTCATTCTAAATCAAGTAACCAGTGTTATTTGTTTTTTTTAACATTTTTCTTCTCCCTGCCATTACCTGATATATTATTTTTTTATTAAATTTTTATCTGTGTACATATCTTACCATTGCCCCCCCTCCCAAACATGCCCTCCATCCCCACAATTTTGTGTCCATTGGTTATACTTACATGCATGTATACAAGTCCTTCGGTTGATCTCTTATCTCCCCCAGATCTCCCTACTATCATTATTATTATTATTATTATTTAAATATATTTTATTGATATTTCACAGAGAGGAAGGGAGAGAGATAGAGAGATAGAAACGTCGATGAGAGAGAAACATCGACCAGCCGCCTCTTGCACACCCCCTACTGGGGATGTGCCCGCAACCAATGTACATGCCCTTGACCGGAATTGAACGTGGGACCTTTCAGTCGCAGACCAACGCTCTACCACTAAGCCAAACCGGTTTCGGCCTATTATTATTATTTTTAAATATATTTTATTGATTTTTTACAGAGAGGTAGGGAGAAGGACAGAGAGCCAGAAACATCAATGAGAGAGAAACATCGATCAGATGCCTCCTGTACACCCACTACTGGGGATGTGCCTGCAACCAAGGTATATATGCCCTTGACCAGAATTAATCTGGGAGGGACCCTTCAGGCCACAGGCCCATGCTCTATCCACTAAGCCAAACTGGTTAGGACCTGATATATTATTCTTACCTCAGTCACTTTAGGGCCCAAGTCTACGGCCTATGTTAATGCTAATTTTCATTCCCTCTAAGGAATTAAGAAAAAAACTACCATCTTATAGTCATTTAGTCAATATTCTTTAAGACAGAGATTAACCCAATGCACTGTAATAAGTAACATGAAATTCAAGTAGAAACCAAGCCACAATAGTAGAGAAATACTCTCATACAGGTCTGGTGGAAGATAATAAATTATAGATGAAAAAAAAAAAGATAGATGTAGAAATCCTTACTACTGTGTAAGGCTCTTATTTATTAATTTCTAGGAATGTACACAAAGATGGAAGGAAGAAGATATTTGTGGCAAAGTGGTTTATAATTATGAAAACAAGCAAGAGAGTTATTTCATTGTATAAATGTAAAGATAATAAAATACTAATAATTTCTTAAAAATCAGGTTGTAGAACAATATTTCATGGCTTAAAATGTGTTTACAATAAGAGAGAAAAGCAGCCCTAACCAGTTTGGCCCATTGGATAGAGCATTGGCCTTGGGACTGAAGGGTCCGATTCCAGTCAAGGGCATGTACCTTGATTGCAGGCACATCCCCAGTGGGGGGTGTGCAGGAGGCAGCTGATCAATGTTTCTCTCTCATTGATGTTTCTAACTCTCTGTCCCTCTCCCTTCCTCTCTGTAAAAAAAAATAAATAAAATATTTTTTTAAAGAGAGAGAAAAGCAATGTGATTGATATTACATATGTGCTTTCAAAAGTATATATTTACTACAACCACCACCTTATGTTCAAACAAGCAGTGTTTGAAATAGAACTTTTTGGAAAACATTTTAATAGGGTAAGCTGGCATAAAATTTAAAATCAATACAAATGCTCTAACCATCAAGGCACTATACTATGGTCTGGGTGGAGCACACAGGGAGGACATGTGGCCTCTACTTCCTGGAATTCACACTGCAGGAGTAGAAATCCCTTGACACAGATACCTAAGAGAGTTACCAATAACTGAATTAATATGCTACAGCACCTCAGAGCTTTAAATTGCTAGACCTGGTTAAAAATGCATTAGCTCTTCCCCAACAAGATTCTGAGAGCACAGTAAAATCAAAAAGGCTGCTCTGGCTGCCCGGCGAACTTGAAGTAATGAGGTCTGTGAGTTGACTCGAACAGAAGAAAATGATATTAAGCTTTCATGGAGGACAAATGAAAGTATCTACCTGTAACTTCTCTGACTGCCAGAGATCCTTTGCCATTTAAAACTCTGTGGTTATGGTGCATTATTTCCAGGCAGCAAGAGTTTAATAAGACTTCGAGGAGACACCTAACCTTCCAGTCACTGGCTGCCTGCTGGCAACCCTAAAGCGCTCGCTGTGGAAGCTGACAATCTGAGCTAACATCAGGGCACCGTTTTCTCAGACACAGGGACACAGGTTGGCATAGTAATGTCTGCCTGATGCCCCATCCTCCTCCAATCATGCACATCGCAGAATAGTTTGATTCCGAGCCAATCGCAGCACCCAGCACCCTTGGGTGTTTAAACCAGCAGATTCTGGTGATCACTGTTCTCATGACCGCATAACTTGGTTTCCCTATAGAATGAGGTGCTGCCCCTTTAGGATGACATAGGAGGATTTCTTTGCGCAGAGCCCAACCTGCTTGGTACAGCCTTAATCCCTACCCCCTGCACTCCCCATTCCCTGCATTCTGGTTACTGGGATTAGTGTTCCTGCTTTTCTCACCTCTGTGCTTTGTTCGGCGTGTGGCTTTCACCCTTTCCAGCGAGCCTGCTCTTCTCCCTCCCAATTCTGGCATTGCTTTAGAGGTCTTTCTCTTACTAGACTGTAAAAATAGTAATGATAGTCACATAGTGTGCCAGGCATTTTGCTAGGTGCCTTGCATGTCGGAACTCATTTTATTCTGCTCAACAACTCTAGGACATTAGTATTGTTAAGACAATTATTACCATATCATCACTATCATCCTAATTTTCCAGATAAGGAAAGTGAGACATGGAGAGACTAAAGCAGCTTGACCAAAGTATCACTCCCATGGGGTTGAAGGCATCAAGAGTGGGTTCAGCCCTAAAGAAGTACTTAGAATTCTTTAATTGTGGTATGCTGCCGACTTTTGCAAGAACATAGTGCAGTTCCTTCTTCTCCTCACTGGTGGCAACAAGAGACTAATCTATCCAAAGTGCATAGGCAGCTACCATAAAGATAGAGCTAAACCTCGGCTCAGAGAAGTTGAGTAACTTGCCTCAACTCTCCCAGCCAGTAGATGGCAGCACCAGGCTCTGAAGGCAGACATTCTGTTTCCATAGCCCCACTGCTATGCCACCTCAGTCTACAGCCTGCCTTGGAACATTGGACATTTACCAGCAGGGAGGGTTTGCCAACCAGGCAGGATTCGCAGCCCTGACTATCCCTTCATCCCCTTTCCGGGGAGATTCTATCTGAAATTTGAAAGCCTTTGTTCTCACATAGAGGTTCCTCCAGCCTCTTCTTAGAAGGAGTCTGCGCTTCCCAACGAAGGCAGAACCAACCCAAATAATTGTTCTCAGAACTATTTTGAGCTGCTCAAGTACACAATGTCTTAAGTGGAAATTCCAGACTTGTAACACTCAGAACGTGACAGAAATAAATTCAATCTGGATATTTCAGTATCTGATCTGTGAAATCGGACTCTGATGAGCATTGACTGTTCCACCAGCAGGAATTAGTTGCAAGTGACCAAATTGATCTTCTAGATGGGGGTTTATATCAAACAGTTGAATTGCTGGTGAAGTCTTTCAAACATAATTGTAGTCATTTTTATAGTTGATTCTAAGCAGTAACAAAAAATGGGACTAATTACTTTGAGATATCTTGTAGGCTGTGAATATAAAATCATAATGCCAAGAAAAAAAGGAAAAGTTTTTCTAAAATGCTGTGGAACAAATTCAGCTGGAAGAAAGGAAACCTTAATCTTCACTGTTTTATACCACATAGAATTTAAATGTGACATGTTGAGACTATTCTAGTCACTCTGTTCTTAGAGTGGTATTGGGATGCAGGATTTGTCAAAGCATGAGTAGAGTAGAATCCCTGCTGAAGTCACACAGTTTGGCCCAAACTTGGTATTTTTCCAACATTTCTAATCTGCATGTATTGTGAATAGTAGAAACCTGGAGTCATCCTTGACTCCCCCATCTCATCCTTATATCTAGTCCCTAAATCCTAATAATTCGTTGGTATAAATATAGCCTAAATCTATCCAATTCTCTCCATCACAGCACCGCCATACTTCACATTTGAATAGCATCCACATTTGAATGAAGGGATTAAGTAACTATTTTAAAAGCATGTATTTGTGCAGTAGGTTCTCAGAATCTCACAACTGAATACCCAAAGTAGTCTTCTAACTGGTCTGCTGACTCCAGGGTTACTCTCTCTCACTCTATTCTCCACCCTGCCGCTCATGAGATCTTTCTGAAGCACAACAGGGATTCCACTGTTTAAACTCTTCCCTTGGTCCCTACAGTTATAAGCTCCTCCACCTGTCTACACAGCCCTCCTGTTGTAGATTACTCTCTTGCTATCACATGTCACTTCAGCTAATTCAACTAACAGCAGGTACCAGATGTTCTCTTGCTTTTCTTTGGAATGTCCTTTTCGCTATCCTTATGACCAGGAAGAGATGGGGAGGCAGGGCTGGAACTAGAGGTAGATGTGCACAGACACACACCATGATGTGTACAAAACTCTATCTAGACCAAAGCCCACTAAGGCAATCCCTAAGGAATGGGTTTCAGGGGAGATGTTGAGAGTGGTATTGCAGAATGTGCTTTGCACTTTTCTATATGGTTTAGATTTGTTTTATAGTGAATATATTTAACTTATCTGTCTAGATTTTTAACTACATTTGACCATCCCCATTTCCAGATTTACTGATTCAGTGAAAAAGGTCCCAGATTCTGATCTTCCAAAGATCACCAACAGAGTATTAGTCAAATTTGAGCACTGCAGTTGAAATAATTATTTCCAATATAATAAGGGAATTAACATTTTTACTTTTTAAGAAGAGCTTCAACTCTATTATATAATCATTTTTACATTTTATTTTGTAGTAGCTTAATTCTACAAATACACATTCTCTAAACATATTAGACTTGAATTATCTGTAAGAAATATAATAGACTTGTCAGCCACCTTAATATCCACTTTTGAATAAAGGGCTTAAATAACCATTGTAAAGCATGTATTTGTGCAGTAAGTTTCACAATCCATTTTAAACTTAGGACAAACAAGAAAAACAAACTACAAACATTAGGGTTTCTTAAATTCTAAAATTGTAACACTAACTTTAATATCATTTGATTGGATCTCAAAACAATGTATGGCCTCAAAATAGAAAGTAGAAAGTTATTACGAATATCAACTATGGTATAATACATACCTATTTTACTAAACATTTTAAGGTTTTGACTTTGTTTTTATAATTACCTTTTGAAAATATTGATAATGCCCTACAATTCAGATATCAAAGCATCGATTTCTTTAAACTTGTTAGTTATATTTTCAATACATTCCCCAGCTTTTAATTTTATCCCGTCAATTATAACATAGTCCTCTTCACAGTGGTTTTCAAATAGACTGCATGCAGAAGCGTCAGGGCCCCACTGAGGCAACTGTAAAAATAACCACAAAATTCATTAATACTACCTCAACTGTATCTGAGACTAGGTTCAGTTATTTGAACAAAAACAAGTAATTGATAAGTCTTGAACCATAGCAGTTACACAAAGTTTTCTGTTATGGTGGTGGTAAAAATAATTATCCATATGTATAGTATAATGTGTAGTAAATCATATCTAATAAAGAGGGGATATGCAAATTGACCATCACACCATCACAAATATGGTGGCGCCCATATCCACAAGATGGTGGCGCCCAGTCCCTCAACCCCACCAGAATCCCCCAGTCCTTTCACAGAAAATGGGTTGCCTCAAAAGTTGGTTAAACTTCTTAGGACAAAAAACATTCAAAATCTTTGAAAAGGGAATTCCAATATTTATAAAAGTTTGGACTAGACAATTCAAGGTTATTTCCACTATAACCTTCTATGATTTGTTTTTTACATTAACATTCTGAATTCACATATTACTAGCTGTATTGTATGTAAGCAGATATTATTTAAAGGAATGGCCATTATTATTAAAACAACTCATAAAATCACACTGTTTGTATGTCAAGGACATTCTGTGTGATTTCCCTAATGGCTGCAGTTAATGCCCCTAAATCGGCAGCCGGACATCCCCCAAGGGGTCCCAGATTGGAGAGGGTGCAGGCCAGGATGAGGGACACCACTAGTGCACCAGGCCTCTACTGTTAATATAAAACTTGGGTCTTGTCTGTTCCCCAACAATACACTTTCATTCTTAATTCTGAAAAAATTGGATCATTTTGATTCTGTGAGTTTTCTATATTTGTTTACTTTTAAAACTACTATTATAGGAAGTACAAAAGCTATTTTAGTCACATTTTCTGTGGTTATCTTCTCACAGCATCTGCAATTCCTCACAAACAGTGATAGTTTTCTTAAGTTTGTTTAGACAGGACACTGGTAAAAATAATGCAAACATACCCACACATGGGAGATTTATAACTTCAAAGTTCATTTGAGTTAACTTCCCAGATAATTCAAGGAAAAATGTAAATAAGTATTTTCATATATCAAAAGTATACTATAATATAAATAATTATTAAGTAAATTGTTTTCTTTGTAAATAGATTATCTAATTTGTAAATTACTCGGATTTTATAAAAATCTGAAATGAATCCCCACCCACTGCTTGCCAAGTTAGGACATGTCGACCCGTTTTAATATCAGCTAAAGAAGAACATAATTAGGAAGGTGACTCCACTGAGGAAAATAATCTCAAAGTATTTCAATGATAAATAGAAATAAATTCTGAATTTCCATATGTATGCTATTTTCATGTTGCTACTCTCATCCATTAGTATAGATGCTTGCGAGAAATCAACTTGAAAACTCATATGTGAAGTGAATGATAAAAACATCATCAAATTTACAACTTTAAAAATAGCTCAGATAATAGTTGCTCAGAGTATGAACATGCTCAGAACTTTAAAGTTATCAGGTGGTTCTTTTTGGTGGGTTAGCTTATAAGAGGCCACTTTTTCCTAAAAACAAAATACAGTTCCCATTTTAAGTAGGAAAGAAAGAAAGGGAAGGAAGGAGAGAGGGAAGGAGAAGAGGAAGAAAAGAAACCCCTGAGGTGGTCACTTCTTTGCGTTTAAAGTGGAAATTACTCCGGCTTTGATCATTGGTTTCACTGCTATTCTCCTTGCTTAAAAGTGAACAAGGCCCTAAATATCCTGAGCCTGGTGTGAATGCCAGACTTACAAAGCTCAGTGTGGAGAATGGCTTATAAACCAGTCAGCGGGAGGCCTTCTCCTGCCTGCCAGCGGGTTAAAATGGTTAATTTTTACAATTCCTAAATGCCTTTTGAAAGCATATAATATTACAAGAATCTAAAAAAGCAAGCTCTTGCCTGGTGATGTATTAAAACGATGTGTTGTGCCTGAAGAAACAAAAATCAGAAGTAATTTTCTGTTTTATCAAGTTACTAGTTATAATGGCAAAACAGAAGCCAGTTCTGTGACTGTAAAAGCTCCAGGACATCTCTATAAAAATCAACCTGGCTGTATTTTTGAAAAGACAAACTGCAAGGCTGAAAACACATTGTATAGAACCATATGGTGCTCAAACAAAACACACATTTGCTAGAAAAGAAAAATGTACTGTAATCTATAATAAAAGGGTAATATGCTAATTAGACCGGACATCTTTCCTGACAGAGCTGGGGCCCAGGGAAGCCAGCCTGGTCCCTGGTACCCGCGGGCAGCTCGAGGGAAGCAAGGCTGGGTCCTGGATGCTGGAGGGAAGCTGGTGCCGGCAGCCAGGGGAAGGAAGGCCTACTCTTGCACGAATTTTCGTGCACCGGGTCTCTAGGTAAATATAAGATACATCACCAATCTATAGATCTTGTTCTATAAAAGGTGAGACACAGAAAACAAAATGTTTGAAAAAAAGGAACTCTAAATGTAAAAATAGCATTTTCAACTGATTAAGAAAACCATCATGTTTTTCAACTCAGTAAGAGTTTTTAACATTAATTTTACATATTTTCTTTTAACACATGGATATCCTTAATTGTAAATTCTGTACATTCTCTTGATTTCAAAGTCAATAAAGGAGGTGTTTAAGCATCTTCTTTATTCTTGATGAAGTTCTGAATAAAATCATGCAATAAAGTGTGTACACAATATTTTCGTTTTGGGGGGAAATGAGGAGTAGTTACTCAAAGTGAGAATGTGGGGAAAGAGATACAGACATCTTTGTACTCCTCTCTAGTGGCCGCCATTGCCATTTCTCACCCGTAGTAACAACTAACTGTAGGTGTCACTATACAGAGCACTTTCCCCAGTTTGTCTGATTTAACCCTCCAAACAATCCTCTGAGGCAAGTGATGAGCAACTTTGCCAAATTACACAAGTTGTCAGTGGCAGGACCAGGGCTGGGACGCAGGCTGTATTCTAGAGTCAGTGCTCCTAACCACTAAGCTCTGAACTCCAGGCCCACTGCCTATCTAAATGACTGAACGAGAATGAGTAGAGCCATAAGGATACCTGATCCCTCGCTGCCATTCTCCTTCCTAACCCTCAGGGAACAGCTATGCTGCCCATGGAAATGGCTGCCGTATGACTTACTTTTTTCACACCTACCACATCGCTGCTCTGTATTAATGACCTGGGGGTTAAGTGAGACAAACCAGGAAAAGACGCATGGGTGAGCAGTTTCGAAACCAATTTAAATTTATGTTGTCATATATAAGTATTAAATAAAGTGAAGGACACGTGGCCTTTCTCAGCCCAACATGTTGCCCAAAAGGACAAAAGGACGAGTCTAGGCATGAATGGTGAAAGGTATTACAATAAAAGATTCTATCTAGCATTTTGATAATGGAGCCTGTCCCTATAGAAGCTATCCCTATGCATGAAACAGACAGGGCAGATTTCCCCAGCTGCCCTAACCCCAGCGCCCCTCCTGACTGCGGAGACTGGCAATGCGGTGGCCCCTTTAGTGGCATTCCCTTCACTGCATCAAGCCCCTTCCATCTCTCTTCAATTCCAACCTCAAAGATCTGAAACAAAGAGAGCACCTCTGCTGACACTCAGGTATTTTTTCAAAGACTGACACATCTATTCTGCTTTCTCAACAGGCTGCTAGTTTATCATTCAGCTCATGATAATCAAGGGCTCAAATTTGAGAAGCGAGAAAGGTTTCCCATCTACTTAAAATGTCCACCCAGGAACAATCTCTGCCATGGACAGAATTTGAAGTTGTTACTTATAACTATCAATATTACCTTTTCTCCTGTATTTATTTCCTCTCCACGTTCCTCTTTGGGCTCATCCGGTGTTGCTGTGGGTTCTAGAGCTTGCTGTAGCATTTGCTCCAGTTCTTTTAGTAAAACTTCTGTCTCAGAGACAACTAAAGAAACATAATTAATATAGTAAAAAATGATACATCTTAATTCAATCTAATTCATAATCTTAGCCACCACAAAAGAGGAAATCTTCCAAATGTTACAAGATAAAAAATATTTTGTATAAATTTCACATGTGCCCTCTACTTGATACAAAATTATTATAGATTTCAAGGAGAATATTTTATAATAATTATTCCTTGAAAAATGTAGATGACATTTTTGCTAATGTGTTAAGTACCCCAAAACAACAAAAGCTCACTAAAATGTGTGTTTTTAAAATCAGAAGCCAAGGACACTAAACTAAATTATGCTATTAATAGATCAGGGGTCAGCAAACTTTTCCTGTGAAAGGCCAGAGTATATTTCAGGCTTTGTGGGCCAGATGGTCTCTGTCACAACTACTCAATACTGCTGCTATAGTGCAAACCATAGACATGTACACAAACAAATGAGAGGGGCTATGTTCCAATAAAATTTTATTTACAAAAACAGGCAGCCAACAGTAGGACTGAGGGCCACAGTTTACCAATATCTGCAATAAACTATTAAAATTACTCTTTAAAAGGGAGCCATATGATTAAGTGGCTAAGCTAGATACAGGCTAGTCTATTTCTAATCCAAATATCAACACATCTTAATTGCCTAATCTGATATTTTTTAAAAACACACTTAAAAGTTTCTTTTGTGTGTGCTGTGACAGGAATATATTAAATTGGCAAAAAAAAATCTGATAATTCACTAAACTTGCTGAGATAAAACAATACCCCCCAAAGAAATAAACAACTATTATAACTCTATAGACTTAACTACTGATTAACAATATGCAACTGAATTTCTGATTTGAATAAAAAAGCATTTTCATTTGCTACAGAGTCTTGTTGAGGTAATGATCAAGGAAAGGAAGCCATGCGGAGCCTGCTGTCCTGAACAAGAGACAGATGGAGCACCTGAGAAGTCCTTCCAAAGGCAACATGATTCAAAGAGAAAGGCCATGAATACACATCCCCTCACCTTCCACTCTGGTTACAAAAATCTGACATACCACCTCCTATTATCCACCGTTCATTGGCAGACCACCACAAATCACACCATATAGAACAGCTGAAAGTTCATGGAACATGAAAATAGACCCACTTTAGAGCTAAAATTTTATCATTGAATACAGAAGCAAGGTGTTCTCAGCAACAGCATTAATTTTTAATGTAACTGTTGAATGCATTTAAATTTTTTCTTATTAATGCTGTTTAGGAAAAGTGAGTATATATCCACATGAGATTATAGCCACACATGTGCATGCACACGCATACACACACACACACACACACACACTGTACACACACGGACTTATAAACTAAGCATGTTGTAAGGTAAAAAACAAAAATTATAATGTGATAAGTTTTATGCATTGTTTCCTTTTTCTTGATTTCAAAAGAAGCTATACTTTATTATCATCTTTGTTGATAATTTTCTCTTACCTATTATTTCTAAGAAAGAAATTTTAAAATTCTGCTAAAACCGAGTGTCCCAGGGGGCCGAGTGCCCCGGGTGAGCCGTGTGTCCCAGGGGGCCTTGTGCCCAGGTGAGCCGAGTGTCCCAGGGGGCCGAGTGCCCCGGGTGAGCCGAGTGTCCCAGGGGGCCGAGTGCCCCGGGTGAGCCGTGTGTCCCAGGGGGCCTTGTGCCCCGGGTGAGCCGAGTGTCCCAGGGGGCCGAGTGCCCCGGGCGAGCTGTGTGTCCCAGGGGAAGCAGTGGGACCCAGGGGAAGGGGCGGTGAAAACCAAAGGAGAAGCTGACTCTATTCATATAGTCCTGAGATAGTCACCATAAAACAAGCAGACTGCCAAATGAGGAGCGGATTCTATTCATGGGGTCCTGAGATGGTCACCATAAAACCAGCAGATTGTCAAATGACATCGGGGAGGGGAAGGAGACCTGGGGGGAGATAGGAGAACAACCGAGGGACTGGTATGCATGAACATAAGTACAACCAACGAACACAGAACTCTGGGGAGGGAGGGCATAAAGGGGAGGGGGGGACAATGGTAAGCTATGTACACAGATAATACCTTAATAAAATAAAATTAAAAAAAAAATAACCTAAAAAAAAATTCTGCTAAAACACTGTTTATCAAATAATGGTGTTAAATAAGGTCATGGGAGATTATTGAATAGGTAATATTTATCCTTCCCTGGTTGTCCCTAGAGTACTGAAAAAACAATTTTTAGTTTACATTTTTCACATTCCAATTTTTAATTATTTATTTTTTAGAGAGGAGGAATAGGAGAGAGAGAGAGAGAGAGAGAGAGAGAGAGAGAGAGAGAGAGAGAGACATCAATGTGAAAGAAAACATCGATCAGTGGCCTTCTCAATGCTCCCTTACCAGGGATTGAGCCCACAACCTGGGCATATACCCTGACCAGGAATCGAACAGGCTACCTTTCATTGCACGGGATGATGCTCAACCAACTGAGCTACACCAGCCAAGTCACATTACAATTTTGTCTACAAAAGAAATTTTAAGTCAATATTTATTGCTTGCCCAAATTTTCTTTATACTAAATCAACAAATATTTATTCTGTGCCTACTAAGGGCCAGGGACTCTAGACCAATAAGACTTTCTGATCCTCATATCTTCACAGCCAATCTTAGGTTTTCTCAAAACATCTTGAAAACAGCATTCTGATATGCCATTCCGCACTTTAGGACAAGTTCCTATGTTCAAAAATAAAACAAGCAAAAACTGGAATTGATATGTTAGTTTCATCCACATAGATCTGTGTTCTATGGTAACTGCTAAAGCCTAAGAACATGAAATCTGAACTATTACATTCTAGAACAACGGTATTCAAAGTTTGTGGACGTAAGAATCACCTGGAAAGTTTATCTAAAAATATGAAAGCAACCCTATGGCCAGACTTTTCTAGAGGAATGTACATTTTTGCTGAAGCAATTTTGTTAATGAAATTGATCTCTAGCCCTAACTGGTTTGGCTCAGTGGATAGAGCGTCAGCCTGCGGACTGAAGGGTCCCAGGTTTGATTCCGGTCAAGGGCATGTACCTCGGTTGTGGGCACATCCCCAGTAGGAGGTGTGCAGGAGGTGGCTGATTGATGTTTCTCTCTCATCGATGTTTCTAACTCTCTGTCCCCCTCCCTTTCTCTCTGTAAAAAAAAATCAATAAAATATATTTTTTTAAAAAGAAATTGACCTCTAAATATGACAAACTTTTCACTTAGTAACCTGTTACTTAACAGACCTACTTATGGTTACCTTACACTGATTCTCCAGCTCTACTTACAGGTGTTGTGTTTTCCTGCTTTCGAGTCTATGGCTATTGACACTGACATTTAATGCATGGTTGAAAAGATGGATTTTTGAGCTATGCTATAAAGGAAAAATGGCACAAAAACATCTTTATACTTCTAAAGCTATGCTAAAATACAATCAATTTATGATAATGAACATCGGTGCTGAATGGCATTGTAGGCTCTCTGTTTTCAAGTGAGCTGGAAAAATATGTACATTGCTTTTTGAACAAGGGTAGATAAAGTAATGGATGACTTCATAAATCAACTAGGGTTCATAATACCAAATTGACGGATGTCAAATCCTGTTTCCAGAGCCACGGGAGCTTTGCTTTTTCTAAATAGGTATTCCTATTTTGTGAACTGATAGAGTTCAAAAATAATTCTCAAGAAAGAGCAGTTACTGTAATCTACAAACTAGGTTATCAAAATTGGTCAATGATAGCTTCCAAAGATAGAGACAGAATAAATGCCTTTGCTGATTGTGTGAACAATCATCTTCTATCAATACTGATTATCCTGTAGTTTCCCTGACTTCTTTGAATTTGTTGTGCAGAGTAAAATGATAGCATTACAGCTGCTCCATCACTCAGAGAAAGTGAAAAAGAAATCTGATGCTGAAGTCCATATCTGGCTTTTAAAAATGAAGTTTTGTAAAATAAATCAAATTGTTTTTCCATTTCCAATGAGAAATGCTGTTTGTCTCAATAAATCAGTCACTATTTTAAAATCTTTCAAATGCATATTTATGGAGTTTTCTTTGAACTCTACTTTTCTATTAAATGTTTAAAGAAGCTGTTTCCTTCCTATGTAAAGAGGCTACTGGTTGGGTCAACCCAAAGCTGTCACTAAAAAATATCATATCAAGTAAATTTGCAGGGACGTTTCAATGAGGACGTTTAGAAGGCATTCTTATAGAAAACTAGGTTTTGTTTGGATTTTGAGTAACCATAAACACTCCTTTGTCTGCTTACAATGAATACAGAGATGAGAAAAATACAAGGTGAAATATAATGGGGAGGACAGCATCATTCCTGAGGACACAAACAGGAATTGGAAGCACAAGGCTTTGTACAAGGGGCATGAAGACCAATGACACCTTACTAAGAGGTAAGATTTGTCTTGAGTAGTAAGATATCACCTCTCTCCTTGTCACCTCTTCTACCTCCCAGACTCAAGCTCCAAGCTCCTCATGCTCTTGATAGGACTCACCTACGATGCAGATCTTTTCTAAATTAACCATCCCCTTCCATGCCTACATGTCCCAAGTCGGTTATGAATACATCATTTGCTAATTTAATAATGAATGCTAATAGATATATATTTTGCCCTGGGAATTATTAATATGTCAATATATTTTTAAATCAAACTTTTTATAAACTGCCTATTCATCCAAAAGAAAGGAGCTATTTACCAACAGAAAAATGATAAAAAAACTAAAAGATTAAAATAAATAAAAAGCAATTCATTAAAAGGGATACTAATGGCAATAATTACATTTTAAAATGCTTAGACTAATAGTTATACCAGTGGTGTACATTTTTAAAAAATAGCTTTAAGGTTCCTGGTACTTAAAGCAACCAAAAAAATAGCTTCACACTTTGATTAATTTTAAGAAAAAATGTGACTTTAGAAAAGTCATATAACCTCTGAAGTACCTCAGTTTTCTCATCAATAAAATGGGAGATATAGTATCTACTTTATCAACCTCATACAGGGGTTAAACTAATATATAAAATACTTAAAAGAGTGAGGATATATAGAAATTGTTATAAGTATTGGTTTTCATTGCTATAATTATTGCTATTTATATTTCATCATCATAGATGAATTTTCTTATCCCTAAACACTGGGGGAAATGAATCATAGAGATAATACAAAAATAGGGTGGGGCAAAAATAGGTTTATAGTTGCTCATATGGAAAATAATATAATAATTAATAACAATACAAGAATAAACTCTGTTTCACATACTCACAACTGCAAACCTATATTTTGTCCCACCCTGTATAATACATGATATTCCTGGTATCAATTTTCCAAAATACAGACAGGTTCCACAAATAGTATATCTTAGATTAAATCTTTACATAGTGGTGGGTATACAGTTTAAATTATTTAATGATTCCTCAACTTTTTCTTGACTATTCTGTCCTTTTGCCTCAAGAATTAATTTATTTCCAGAAACAGTCCTCTCCATGTTGGATAAGCTGCTTTCACTGCATCTCTTGATTACAGATGAAGAAACTGATAGTTGGAGGTAAAGTAGCTGCACTTAATTAGTTCTCCTCCTGATCTCTAGGGTGTGTGTGAGGATGACAATTGGTAGAGAATATATATATATTATAGATATATAAAACAGTGACCGGAATGCCATAAGGACCAGAACGACCAGTCACTATGATGCCCACTGCGGCTAGCAAACCTGCCCAAGGTGGAGGGGGAGGTGCCACCTGACAGTATCATGTGTCCCCTCCCCCCAGCAGCCTGATCCTGATCAGGCCCTAATCAGGGTGGACCTGCTAGCCAACCTCGCACTGTCTCCTCCTCCTGATAGGCCCGGCCCCAATCCACCCCATTAGGGCCAGGCCGGCTAGACCCTACCCATGCACAAATTCATGCACTGGGCCTCTAATAACTTCATAAAGGAACAGCAAATCTGGATCAGAAGACCAATAGGAAAGCTAGTCCAGAAAGTAGGGCTTGCAGAGATTCCAGAAGAAGATGATACAATTTTCCTACTTTACTTGATCTAGGGTTGATTCTGCCTTAAGAATAAATGTGAGATATTGGAGGCTTGCATTTAGGGGGTCCATAGAAATATAGGTAGCAGGTAAAATATCTGAAGAGGATTAGACTTCTGTTAAATAACTACTCTCTCAATATGTAGACAGCGCTTGCAAAAAAAACTGTAGGCTAGATGCTTCTGCTCTTCAGATTTTCAAATGAGATGGAGGAATAAAACTCAGATTGGGCTATTTTAACCATTAACTTGAGGCTTTTAAAGCCACACAGAATGTGAGACTTCTAAAAAGGCTTCCCTTCCGATGGATAAGTCCTGAGATGAATTCACTCGTTTATACAGAAGAGTCACTTCCTGTCAATGGGCTCCCGGTGGTACTGGGTTTCTTGTGCAGTACCCCTTACAAGATGGAGGGCAGAAGGATCCCAGTGATGGAGCCCTCGGCTGCAGTGCCAGGGCTTCCTCGTGGGCACTCAGTGAGGGATAAGCTACAGGAATGTTTGAACTGATCTTGTGAGGCAAAGGGACAAAATAGCCCAAAGGGGCACCTTAATTAAAAGGAAAGAAGCAGCCAAATAAGAAGAGAGAAAAACAATAGTATTTTATAGCAGTTTAGGAGAATAAAGGATTAAAAGTAATAATAACCATCCCAACCTTTCTCTGCCTGTTTTTCTTTCTTTCAATGAGACTATAAATAAGTGACTATTTAGCTAATTGAAACACAGTGCCACAGGGTTCTGGGGGTGGCTACCAGTGAAAGGGAGGGCGGCATGAATAACTTCCGGGGGGTTACTGTGCTCTGAAACCTCTGTAAGGCTGCCTAAGTTCCACCTTGCAAATAAGCATTTGCCTGCTTTTCAAGACATACAAATGTACAAAGGATAAAGCACTTTTGACATTAAAACCTTCTCCCTGCATTCCACTTTCACCCACTGTGTCCCAATACCAGCGGCTATTCAGCTGGCAGCCCCAGGCTGCCACTTTTCTTCCTCCTCTCCCTTTGGCACCCCGTTCCATTTGGAACGGAGAGGTCTGGATTGAAATGTATTGTTGCTGATATTTCTTCCCACAACTGCTGGTACTTTAAAAAAAATATATTTATTTCCAGAAACAGTCCTCTCCATGTTGGATAAGCCAGCTTTCACTGCATCTCTTGATTACAGATGAAGAAACTGGTAGTTGGAGAGGTAAAGAGCACATAATTAGCTCTCCTCCTGATCTCTGAGGTGTGTGGGGGGGTGACAATTGGTAGAGAATAACTTCATAAAGGAACAGCAAATCTGGAGCAGTAGACTAATAGGAAAGATGGTCCAAAAAGGAGGGCTTGCAGAGATTCCAGAAGAAGATGGTACATGCTAAAAACAGAGAACATTTAACTCAAAGGAATAGAAATGTAAATACAATGGAAAAGACCTAGAATGTAAATCAATACCCACGATAACCCACTAATGTTTCACAGATATGTATATATGTACATTATTTTTCTTCAAAGGACTACAACTACATTTGGTAGAATAGAAGTAAAAGAGCTAAAAGCAGGACAGGCCTTCACATACCCATATTTTCCTTTGATAAGGCATCATCTGAACAAACACTTTCAAAACAGCATTTTAAAATAGCTTTCCTAGAAAAAAATGTGACATAGTTAGTTTGAAATAATCAGTCATGCATACTTAAATCGTTCATGGATATGCATTGGTAACAATAAATTATATATATGCCTAAGCGACCATTATGACTGGGCAACCAGCAGTAGCTATGATGCGCACTGACCATCAGGGGGCAGGTGCTCAATGCAGGAGCTTCCCCCTGGTGGTCAGTGCACTCCCACAGCCAACCTCCTGCAGTCCCTCCCCCTCTGCCACCCAGGGTCCCTCCCCAAGGCTTGCCAGCCCCGATTGGCCCTGATCACCAGCCATGCTAAGGGACCCCACTCGGGCACAAATTTGTACACTGGGCCTCTAGTGAGTATATATTTACCTTAAAGTATTCTTCATTGTTTTATACTATAAGACAGTATGATACAGTGAAAAACCAAAGGGGAATAGTATTGATTTGGTCTCTCTCTCTAGGTGAAAAGCGCTAATAATCTACCAAGCTCCTTACATAGGCTTTTTCATGTAACCCTTCCCCCAGAAACGTACTAAGTAATTGTGACTCCCATTGTGTAAAGAAAACGGAGGCTCTGAGAAGTTGAGCAACTTGACAACACAGGTAAGTGGTTGAGCATGACACACTAAATTCTGTCTGACTGCAAAATCCATGTTATTCCACTACATGGTGTTGTTGATTAAGAGTCAGAAAACATTTGTCCAAACACATTTTCTCTAACCATCAGATCTTGAGAAAGCCATTTAGCTTCTCTAAGCCACCAGTTCTTCACCTTGACTGTGGTACTCCCCGTACCTATTTTGATGGTGTTACTGGGAAATATAAATGAGATAAGTCAGCTAAAGTCATTTTTAAAACTTTATTCATTTTCTGAAAAAGGACTATCAGAATTAGTTTTTGAGTAGGACTCTCTTTAACACAGTACTGATTACCATTCATTAAAAATAAATAAACAAACGAACAATGGCTTGTTCAATGATAAACACTAAAATTGGTCATCAGTGCTTATTAGTTCATTATAAAGACCTGTTTCTGGTTTCCATTACCTATTTTAAACTGAAAACCTGCTTCTCATCTAGTTGCTCTCATGATATTAATCTTTGAAAGTCCTGGTTCAACATGTTTGTATAAACACCAAACTTTCTCCATACTTCTAAAAACTACTACTCATCATTTTATTAATTATTTTAGAAAATTTTAAACCCAATTGTCTCCTGAGAGAAACAGAATCAAGAGCCAGGGGGAAATGCCATATAATAAGTAAACCCAATATATATTTCAATTTTATTATAATACTTTTTAATTTAGAAAAAACATACCTTTTCCTTTTTCTGAATTTGAGTTTTTTTGTTTCAGTATTATTTTGGGGAACTGGCAACTGTAAATAACAACAAAAAAGATGATATAATTCACATGGGACTGGAGGAGCTCAGTAAAATAGTGGATCCTAAATGGACCCAGCAATTTAGCCCAGAGCTCTGGACCAGAGCTCCAAACAATACCCTAGGTCAACTCTAAGTCAACCACTTCACAGTCCCTGCGATTGCCCTGATCTGCTCAACTTCCAGGAATGGTGGGATAATTCAGATGAATACTATCCCCTGCATCCAGGATTGTCACCTTCATATACACATAAAAATATTAAGTAAAACAACTTTTTAAATCTTAATTTATTTAAATCTTAATTCATTTAATTGACCATTAAAGAAAGGAAAAGAAATATGTATGTGCCAGAAACATGAGGAATGCAACACCATACACGTGGGAATTAGCATGGTGAAGGCCACAAGGAATTTGCACCAGGACAGGGCACAAAGAACTTGGGACTGTGGTTTTAAAGATTCAACAGATACAATGAAAAATGTGGGGAAATTAGAACCCTCATACATTGCTGAGAATGTGAAATGGTGAAGCCACTTTGGAACACAGTTTGACAGTTCTTCAAATGCTAAATGTAAAGTTATCCTATGATCTAGCAATTCCACTGTGAGGTATACACCCAAGAGAAATAAAAATATATATCCACACAGAAATTGTACATGTACATTCATATCATCATTATTGATAATAGCCAGAAAGCAGAAACAGCCCAAATGTCCATCAGTAGATAGATAATATGTGGTATAGCCATACAATGGAATATTATTCAGTCTTTAAAAAATGAGAAGTAAAGACACATAGGACAATGTGGATGAATCTTGAAAACATTATGCTAAGTGAAAAGTCAGAAATGTCAGAAACAAAAGGCCACATATCTGTTACATTTATCTGACACATCCAGAAAAGGCATATCCATAAAGAACAGAAGTAGATTAGTAGTTGCCAAGGACTCTGGAGAGGAGAGAAATGGGCAGTGACTGCTAATGAGTATGTGGTTTCCTTCTGGGATAATGAAAACATGTTCTAAAATTAGATAGTGGTATTGATTGCCCAACTGTACCTATACTAAAATTCAATGAACTGTAAGAGTGAATAAATTATATCTCAACAAAGGTATAATTATAAAAAATAGTGACAGAAAAATTGAAAGGAGATAGAATATACTATATCAATAACTATTAACAGAAGGAACCCAATGTAGCAATATTGCTGTTAGAAAAAAATTGGATGTTAAGTCAAAAACCATAATCAGGGATGAAAGGCTTATTACTCAATGCTAAAAAATATCCACCCAGAAAGTATAATAGTCCTGAACCTGTATGTTCCTAAAATCTTATCCTTAAAATATTCAAAGCAAAACAAAAGTAGAAACTGATGAATCTACAGTTAAATGTTTTAATTTACTTCTCATAAAAATTATAAAGCAAACACAAATTAGTGAAGAAATAGGAGAATTCAACAAAACAAATAATAAATTTAATCTAATAAACATGTATCAAACCTGGCACTGAGTAATTAGGGAATACATATTATTTTCAAGCCTAAGACATTTGCAAATTTGACCACCTATTGAATCACAAAAGAAGTCTCAAAAATATTAAAATAATTTCTATCTCACAGACCATATTCATGGACTAAAATGCAATAAAATAATAAAGAAAATAAGAAGTCAAAACCCAAAATATAGCTGAATAAATTTGTAATAAAATCATAAATATAGAAGAACTCACATTCTCCCATGGACCTTCCTGTGATAAAAGTTATGATTATGTCAGGATATACTCTCACATTTTAATTATTTGTATACAAGACTTACCTTCTCTCTGGGTAATGCACTTTGTCTCCATGTTGCACCTTGTATATTGTAGGTGCACATGAAATGTATGTGGAATAAATTAATAATTGTTGGGAGAAAGATAGGATAAAGGCATATCAGCATAAAGGAAAAATGGAGTTGATTTTACTATCCATTCTGTACTGCCATTGTTGGTGACATAGGCATTTAACAAATTCATTCCATTTATCCTCAGCTTCTAAGACAGCTAAGTGCAACTTTCACCTCAATATATTTGTTAACGTCTTTTGTCTTTTCATTTCAACTTACTAAAGTGAGAATTTCTTAGCCTGCTGTGTTGAATTCTTTCACAGTTTTACTGATCTTGATTTTACTAATTTTGAATCAAGCATCTAAACTACAAATTTTTTAAAAATTTACTATATGTTTAGCAGTTAGTAGAGTGAATTTCAGATTACACATTCAAAAGCATTAACTATGAAATGAATTTAATAATTCCTCAAAGTATTATTAAACAAGTTAAATAACTTATTAATCATTCAAGGGAAATTTGTATGAAACACTCATGAGGTTGAAAACTAAGTAATTGTTCTTCTTTTTGTGAACTTCAATCTCAAGGAGTAATTCAAATATTTTTCCAGGACTGGAAATACACATACACACACACACACACACACACACACACACACACACACACTAATTTGTCCAATTATGCTATCTAAGTTATGACCAGTCAACGGGTTGCACATGCACAGGAGCTGGGGGGCGGGATGGGGGCGGGGACTCTGCCCTCAGTAGAGGCACGCCCAGGCCTGCCTAGCACTAACATCCCAACCAGTGCTGAGGTTAAGCTGCCTGCCTGCATCGCTGGCCAGGGACGTGATGCTGTCTGCCTGTATCCTTTACCTGGGATGTGGCACTGCCTGCGCTCTGGTCGGTCCAAGGCCCGGAGCGTCCACCATGATCAGGAAAAAACGGAGGGAGGGGCCCGAAGGAAGGGAGGGCAATCGACGGAAATGTGTCTAGACTTTCCCCAGCCCTCTCCCTCTTTCTGCTCCCTGCAAAAGCCCCAGGCGCAACCACAGTTCTGTCTCCTTCTAGTCCCCTGTTCTCCAACCACAGAGGAAAGAAATAAGGAAGGAGTCTGTGCTGCCTCCAGAAAGTATCTATATACCTGATTGGCTGGTCACCTCCTGTAGAGGGAAGCGGGCTTAAACCATCAGTAAGACATCCTTGAGGGCTCCCGGATTATGAGAAGGGGCATGCTGGGCTGAGGAACTCTCCCCACTCTCCCCCGCCCCTGCACAAATTTTCATGCACCAGGCCTCTAGAATATATATAATTGTGTTTAAATCAGATTTATGTAATCTGCATAAACTGGCTTGACGTTGTCTATTTCCTTAAGTCACTATTCATCAAAATGAAAATATTTTTTTAAACAAGAAGAAGTTTGTTAGTTGTGTTAAATCTGAGAGTGTAAAATTCTGATTCAGCATTTTATGCTCATAGAAGATAAATATATTTTGTAACCTTCTTTTGAGAGTAATTATTAGTCAAATAATCACTACAGAGCTGCCTACTTTTACAGAATTTCTAAAAGTGTATCTGTGCCTTGAATAATGTACACAAACTCTTTGTCAAAAGTTATTGTACAAAAGAACAACCAATGCTCTCATTTAACTGAAAAATCTGCTGGGAAAATAAGGTTGGCATAAGGTGAAAACTAGTTTCATGGAGCACTGTAAATGATGGTTATTACTTACACTGAGTATCCGGAGAGTACAACAATAAAGTCTTCAGGCCTCGATAATGATTGTTTTTAACACTTGTTTGAGAAAGGGGAAGGTTGAAACGAGCATTTTCTAGCCGTATTTTCAACATGATTTCAACAGAGAGAATACAAATTTGCATAAATGTCCATCAGTTACCATATGCTCCAGTCTAGCCAATCTTTAGAAGAGTTCAGTATTCCTGTGAGATTTGAACAATATTACAGATAGTCCCTGGCAAGATGACTTATAGATATCCTGCTGTCCCCTGCCCTATTTCTTCAGCCATGTGTAAGTTCACACTAAAGCGCTGTGAATTTCTCTGCTTTGAGGGGCTTACCAGAGAAAACACTGAAGTGTGTATTCAAGCTGTGAGCTGAGACACAGGAAGTATCCTTCCTAAAAATAGAAGTTGGCCACAAGACCACCTTAAACAGAAGGCATGAATAGACCTCCTATTAAACACCTCCCAACCCTGGGTGACAGTAGAAAGAACAGGACACTTCAAGAAGCTCTGTGATTATCTACTTCACTTGATAATTTTTAAAGCCTTGGTCTTAATTTCTGTACCAGGGAGAGAACATAAATTCAGGAGGTTTTTATTTGTTTGTTTTTAAACTTCTCAAATTTCACTTGTATCTATAAAGAGCTTAAGGATATAAGGGTTAATCAAGACAGGGTGTCCTGGGAGGAAGATGCCCATGAAAAGCAGAACTTATGTCACAGTGTTTACCTGATTGCATTGAATTAGATTACTTGACCTCTAGTTAAAGATGGTCTAACAATCCAAGTCTATTGAAAATAATTCCTATTTGTGTATAGTTTTTATCTAAAGTCACTGCATATTTTAGCAAGATGAATGCTGAAGATAATGTTTCTAAGGAAGGCTTTCTAGAATATACACATTTCAATTAAATTTTAAAAATCTGAAGCACATAGAACAATGGTTATAGTACCTATATTACACATATTTTGTGAACAAAAGAATGAATATTGAGAGGTTCGTTATCTGTTTTACCCTTTTGTGCTCCATCAACTAGTAAGGAACACTAGACTGATTAACCCATAAATGACTGTCAAGTGTTCTCAGCATTTATTGCCAGCGATGTGTAAAAGATTCTCTTTCTCCTTCAGAGAAATAGACATACTGTATCTATACAACAGCAACATTTTAAAAGAAAGATTATTCTTTAAAAAAATGTTGTCTGGATCCAAGCCTTTCCATCAAGTTCCTGATGATTCCAGAGGAAGAAATGGAGGATTCCAGAGGTTAAATCCAGGTTCACCTATACCTCTCTTTGTATGATCTGGATAACCATGTCTCCCAATAGGTATAGGAGTATAGCTGTAAGGTATGTAGCTAATATACATAATTCATGGTAAAGCAAATAATTTTTGAAACAAAGTAGAAATATGAAATACATAAGCAAAAAGAAAGATAAATAGCACCTCAAAGTCATTATAATTTTAAAGCATTAAAAAGTAATAATTTATAGGTTTTCAAAGAAAGTAAATATGTTTACCTTCTTTAATATACATGAAAAGTTGGAAGACTGGTGGGCAAAAGCAAATGTTTATAAATTTGAAGTTAGGGGTGAGTTATCATGAGTTAAAAGAAAATTCTACTAATTTTCACTAACACTGTATTTTTACACTTTCCCTTTACAAATAGGAAAAGAGTAGTAATTACTATTAGGTTTAGAAAGATCATTTAATATCTAATGCAACTGCTATAATTTATAAAATAAAAATTCACAAATTCCAATGGTATGATATATCAATAACCACTCTACTGATGAGTAATATTGTTTTTAGTTTTAATGTAATGAACGAGGAAGATCGTGAATGAGAACTATTCTAACCTTAAAAGAAACCAAGATTCATTTTGTGCATAGCTGATGTTGGAGACATGACTTACGTGTTGCTGGATCAGAGAAAGTATTATGCTTGTAATGAATATAATCAGCAAAATAAATTGAAGAGCCGTCAGTCCCAAATAACAAAGGCAACACCTAGACATTTCTTCTACGTGATAACTGGGCCTAGAGTTGAAGAAGTTTTTGTTTCTTAACAAAAAAGCAATCATATTTGGTAGAATTCTCTTTAATGCCTTCTCGCTCAAAGTTTAAATACAGAATATAAAATGTGGAAAGTTATAGTTGAAAAGTTTTAAATTTCTGGAATCTGTGACAACCACTTGGAATTTTGTAAACTTGAATTCCAAGTGGGTTTTAAAATAAGTATTATGTATTGAAAAACAAAATTAATACAATATTCTATCATTATAAATGGTGACATTCAAAATGGTATGTATTTGTTTTTTAGTAATTAGGATGAAAATAATTCTTAAGAGACAAAAGAAAAACTTGCTGACAAACATAAATTCTTCCATTTACTAAGCACCAGATCAGCATATCTAAAATGAATTTTCTCAGACAAATCTCTGCACTGAGACAAATCACTGATTTAGGAAGGCAGCACTAACATCCCTTCCCTGTTCGTGTCCACTTTCTACAGTACCCCTTAGGGCTGCAACTGCACAAAAACAGGCTGCCCAGCAGTCATGTGGATGGAAAAACTGCCCTCTGCCACTGCTCCTAGGAAACACATCTCCCACCACAAGCCCTGTGAACTTGGAGAATAGCATGCTCCCCAACTGGGACACTGCTGTTTTATCCCCAGGGATGAAAACCAAAGGAGACTGCACCTCTGCTGCACTCACTCTGATGCACATTTCTCCTCTATCCCCGGCTCCTCCCAATGCCCTGCCCATCTGAGGGGAACAAGAAGGTCAATCTGGCTGAAGTCAAATCCACTGACTGAAAGTCAAATCAAACAAGGGTCAAACAAGTCCCAAAGCAGACTTTTCTTTTGTTTAAAGATCAAATGCAATCATCCACACCAGAAAACAGTTACGCTGAATCAAAGGATCTTTGCTTACTCTCAGAAATGGTATATTATAAAAGGACATCAGAAATTAATCAATTTTGCCTAATTTTAATATTTTACTATTAACAGTTATCCTATAGAATTCCTATAGATTGTAATTTAAGATGAATATAGGTAAATTTTTAAACAAAATCAAGGTTGTTTAGTTATTAAATTACTAAAGAGTATTTGTTAAAAATTATTCTCCTGGAAAGCTATTTCATTACAGTGCTTTCTGGTAGTATAGTTTTCCTCTGAAATTAATATGAAAAGAACTTTCTCTTTTAAGGTTTCCACTAATTGATTTAAAGTAATAAATGGACAATGTTCTCTACTAATGTGTACATATTTATAACTACTTGAAAAATATACATCAAAAGACAATATTTATACTTTGAAATTTATAATAAGAAAATTTAGGGGGTGATAACAATGGTCTTTATTTTGATCGGGAATGGCAGTTACCGAAGTGCATAACATAGAAGTAAAAAAAAAAACCTCATCAAACTCTATGCTTAAGATCTGTGCATTTCACGTGTTTAACTTTGACCTCAATAAAAAAATTAAACTAAGGAAAAGATAAGTCAAATGAAAGATCACTATAGTAACTATGGCAAAGTGGTGATGGAATACCTGAATGATACAAATTTTTAAAAATATATTTTATTCCCTTCTTCTCCAAAATCAATGAAAATATATACTTTAATAAAAGAATATGGTTCCCAAGATAACCCCAGGACTTGGAACATATTAGAAGCTCAATAATATTAAATGAATAAATACATAGAAAAATATAGAGGATAAGCATGGTGGCAACTGTCCTGCAACAGGCTGAGCAGAGTAAGAAAGGCAGGGCAAGAGACCCTATTTACCGTCGGAGGACACTTGTTTCCCAGTCCAAAGACAAAGACTCATAATGATGGGAAACTCAAGATTTTAAAAATCTTAGCTTTAGTTATTTAGTTAATGGGCCTGGTGATTAATGCATGTAGAAAGCTATTGTTCCAGGGACTGGAATGTATGACTGGACCTGCCCTAACTTCCAGAGGCCTGCCAGCAATTTGACCTCTGTCCCCCAGGAGGACTGCAAGGGACCAAGAGGGGCCAAGAGGATATCTGAGTCATGTGATCCAGGGAGAGAACATCAACCCCCCCACCCAGGACACAGATGAAGAATCACCATCACCAGATGAAGGGATGCTCGGAAAACCACCAGATTGCAGCTCTTATCTGATTAACCATTTTCCCTGAATTCCAAACCCCTTACCAATTATTTTCCTGAATTTCAAACCCTTTAGCTGCTCTTTTCTTCTCATAAAAAGAGTCAGCTTGAGATGAGCTGGGAGACAGTATTTAGGGTGTATAACACGCCATCTTCTCAGATCCCTGTCCACCTGAATAAAGCACCATAGAGATTCAATATATATATATATATATATATATTCTTTTTAATTGATTTTTTACAGAGAGGAAGAAAGAGGGATAGAGAGTTAGAAATATTGATGAGAGAGAATCATTGATCAGCTGCCTCTTGCACAACCCCCGCTGGGGATGTGCCCGCAACCAAGGTACATGCCCTTGACCAGAATCGAACCTGGGACCTTTCAGTCTGCAGGCTGATGCTCTATCCACTAAGCAAAACCAGTTTCAGCTGAATGATACAAATTTGGAAAACAGTGGTCCAAGGAAAAGTGAATAATGCTCACAAAGTACAAGGAAACTAAATGAGTCTGAAGCCTGACTAAGACTCTTTCCAAGGGTTTCCTCTGCTTACTATTCTTTCTGGTATTTCTCTCTGCCTGGGACTAGAAACCAGCAGGAGGTATCTATTATAGTATTTATCTTTGTGGAAAGATGAATATAAAGCTAAGTGAATCAAGTGAATTGCAGTATATGAATTCCATATTAGTAAGCAAGCTTATTAATTAACACAAATATCCAGACATCTAGTCATAAAATGTAAGCAATTTATCCTTCCATTGGGCTAATGAAAATGTCCTGCTTATTATGAAGAATTTTTGCAATAATTTGAGGGAAAATATTTTTTCATTGGAAAAAATATAGCCTAAATTCCTCATACACAAATGTATGTCAAAAGAGTAGTCATTAATTTTGCTTTCAAAGTGTATCTATACTAATAAAAGAAAGGAAAAAAACGCAAATTGACTGTACCTTCACAACGCACACCAGCCAATCAGGAGTGTGTATGCAAATGAGCCCAACAAAGATGGTGGATTAATTTGCATACGCAGGTGCCAAGCCCCTGGGGGTGGGATGCTTACATCATTGCCATGGTGATGATGCAGTTGTTCCACAGTGCTCCAGCCTCTCTGGGCCTCTGGGCAGCGTGGGGAGGTGGAAAGGTGGCTCTAGGCCTGAGCCAAGGCAGAAAGGCAGCTCTGGGCTAGAGCAAAGGCATTACTGGCAGCCAGGGGAAGGAAGGCCTATTCTTGCATGAATCTTTGTGCATCAGGCCTCTAGTAAGTTAATAAAAGTGTTAAGGGGGGGAAATGACCATACATACGCACATAATTTTATATATAAGCCAAAAAGTTATCAAACAGAATGAAAAAGAGATTCTTTTACCATTAGTAACATGTTCTTGAAGTAGCCTTAATTGGAAATATGTAATATTCTACACTGGGGAAAAAAACTGAAGCAAAATGAATAAAGAGAATCCTGGCTCTTTCACCTAACTTGTCTCTTTATTCATTTTGCTCTAGTTTTATTTTATTGAATTGTTACCAGTAGCAATAGGAGAAAGGTTAAGTGAATTGTGATATATTTTGTTTTAATGAAAGAGAAAAATTTTAAAACATATCACAAAATCTCTAAAGCCCCAAGAGAAAAGTTTTACTATAAAAGTATAGCTAAAGAATTATATAAATTTTAAATGAAAAACTGAAAAAAAATGTTTGCAACATATTGGCAAAGTATTAACTTTTAAAGAAAAAAAAAAAGACTGTAAAATGGCTAGAATTGGAAAGCTAAGCCACTCATTCCCTTAAACTAATGATGGGACTGTAACTGGTACAATACTATTGGGGGGATTTTTGATAAAAAATGTTAGGCAAATTTGCAAAATTTAAAATGTGCTTATTACTGAAAGCCTACTTCTAGTAATCTTTCCTGAAAACATCTACAGAGATTTGTGTACAATGATGATGTTGCTTTTTTATTTGTAATTTTTCAAATCAAAGCAACCTAAATATCTAAGAGATTGTTCAATAAATTAAGACATTTCCATAAAATAAAATGCTCCGCAACCACTTAAGATTTGGAAGATTTGATTTGAGATGTTAATAAAATATTATTAAGGGAAACAGTCAAGTTTGAATTCATTCCATTTATATTAAATATATATATATATATATTACCTTTAGATATGTGTATAAAGAAATAACTGTAAATAAATGTATTAAATTAACAAAACTTGGTTTAATTAGGTGATGACTCTTAGATTATTTTTAAAATTCTGTCCTCCAAATATAATGTTATATCATAACTTTGAAAAAATTAATCATGATTAAAATGTGGGACTTCTTTAAAAACAACAAAAGACTTCTACATAATCTTAACTATCTAATCGAGCTATGATGCTATTACAAGTCTGAGAATTTTAAATGTCCTTAAGTCCTCACTTCCTATCTCGTTTTAAGGAGAAATTAGGGAGAAAAGTGCTAGCATTTATTATACAAGCACCTACTAAAACATATTAACTATATGCTATTATAATTGCTTTTCATATTAACCTTTATAGCAATCATACAAGGTGAATATTATTGTTCCCAATGCAGAGATTAATTCAATGAGGTTCAGAAGCATTAACTTGCCTAACGTCACAAAACTCAGTAGCAGAATTAGCTCTTGAAGGCAGATTTGGCTCATTCATAAATATGTATTCTTTCCACCATAATTTTCTGTTTCCTAAACACAAGCAACCACACACACACACACACATACATACTCTTTCCATAATCTATGGTAGGCTACATCATCAGCTACTACTGGCATACCACTGCTATTATTCATTTAAAATTATTTTTATTTCTAGGCTAATTAACTCAGTTATTTACTCTGGCCTATACCAGCCTTTTGACATTTTGAAAGTACTTATTGAGCTGTTATAAATATTTTATAGCTCATTGAATATTAGAGGAGGAAGAGACTTAGAACAATCTAGATCATCCCCTTCTTTTTAAAAACAAAAAAACATTTAAGCGTGACATATTTTCTTTCATTCAGACTGCTGCCATTGAGCAGAGATGCGGTCAGGTGGGTGCACCTACACAACTCGCATCTATCTTAACAGTAGCCACATGGATGAAGAGCTGAAGGATGGGGACTTTGAGATGAGGAGAGGCTTGCAGACAGAGCTCTCAGTAACTCCATTTCTACTCTTTATGGCTAAATATATAGTTGAAATGTTACAATATGTTGAATAGAGAATAAGTATTCAATGATCTCAAGAACAGTGTATTTATTGGATTTCAACTTCTCTCCATAATAAGCCTATAAATCCCTTGCCTTCTTGTCTAACATGTTATCATATTATTTTGTATTATGTCACTACACAGGTATATCTGAAGTTTGTTGAGTCATCCAGTGGTGTATTCAAAAGTCATGCCAACTGTTGGGCAGTTCTTGCTATACATTTGTACCATTCATTGCAAGATATTCAGTGTCCTTAAGATTTTCCCTAAAAATACCTGTATTCACCCAAATTACTATATCACAATACATACTTTTCCACAAATTCCTAAAAGAGCCCATAGAACAATGTCTTTTAAACTATCTATGGAAAAGGAGCAGTTTTCCATCCAATCTGTTCAAAATCTATACCTTACAAACTTTTTCCAAATCACCATGGGGAAAAAGTCATTAGAAAAGTAAATACAAAACATAAGTTCTATTTTATTAATACAATCAACAGACAAAAACTACTGTCAAATTATTATACAAATTTATAAATTCTTAATCTCATTTTTTGTTCTTATCTCATTACACACCAAAAGTAAATAGTACACAGAACAGCTATGGTCTCTTGACCACACTTTGAATAACACTTTACTAAGCACAGTACCACCATCATTGAGAATCACTGGTAAAGGTAAAGCAATATAGAGGGAGAAACCAAGATGGTGGCCTCACACAACCACTTGCTGCCTCACACAACCACTTCAAAACTACAAGACAAAAGGAGTATCATCTCCCATTATAGATACAACTGATCCTCACAACCAATTGGCCTGGAGGTCAATTCCTCCCCCTAACCACTCCCCTGCCAGCCTGATCACCCGTAACTGCCCTCCCCTGCCGGCCATCTTATGGCAGCCATCTTTGACCACATGGGAAAGGCCATCTTGTGTGTTGGAGTGATGGTCAATTTGCATATTACCTCTTTATTATATAGGATTATTATATAGGATGCCAGTTATTATTAACCTTGTCATTTTTTATTCTAAGTATCCTTTAGCAGAGACTGAAATAAACAATTCCATCCACATTAACAATCCTGTACTACCTCACATAATCCTGTCCAAAGTTTCAGACAGACACACAAGCCCTATTTCTTTTCTTTTTAAAAGGGTAACATTGCCTTCTATGATATTGCATCCCTCTCTGAAAAGACACATCAATATTACTTAACAAGTAAATAGATCAGATTCTTTTTACAAGCTCAAAGGAGTAAAATAAAATCTGATTTTTAAAAGGACTCATTAAATATACATATTCAGAATACATACCAAAAAATGTTCATCTCATTGCCTATTCATCTTGGTTCATGCCCAACATCCTTTTCTGTTCCCCTCAGGTTACACTCAACCTTCCTTGGATCCACTCTTCACCAACCCCAGCTCTCAACACAGAAAATATCACAAATAAGGGCTTTCCTTTCAATCACAATTCATTTTCTTTTTCTTTTTTAAATATATATTTTATTGATTTTTTACAGAGAGGAAGAGAGAGTTAGAGTTAGAAACATCGATAAGAAAGAAACATCGATCAGCTGCCTCCTGCACACCCCCCACTTGTGGGATGTGCCCGCAACCAACGTACATGCCCTTGACCGGAATCCAACCTAGGACCCTTCAGTCCCCTCAGGCCAATGCTCTATCCACTGAGCCAAACCGGCTTTGGCACAATTCTTTTTCTTATGACACCAATATATTATTTGTCCAGAAGAATTTAAGCATTGACTCTTCTATTTTTAGTGGTATCCTAGTAAGAATATTTTCTCTTGAAGATAATGTCAAGGTTAATACTATCTCTATCATAGTTTTGACAGTAAGTACCATTAAACATGTCTCTGCACACAATACACTGAATGACGTGTTAAATTTTTCAAGTTCTTTAAGAATGCTAGTGACTTTATAAATACCCCCCCAAAAAAATTCTCGGTTTAAATTCGTTCAAATGGCTGCTGTTCTCACTTAATTTTAGGTAAATATCACTTAAGCTATGAATATGAATTGTTTATATTTTTCCATGAGATTGCACACATTATAATAACATGGCATATAAAAAATAAAATATTTTAGTATATGAGAGTATACATGTAAACAATAATGTAAATAAAATAAAATTTGTATTGAAATTTAAATTTTCTATTCTAACTCCTGATAATTCTGTTACACTGATATAACCATAAATATTAAATTTCTAGTGTCAATCTAAAAAAGAAATCATAGTCAACTAACATTTAGAAGAAACATTTGATTATGTTATTTTGTTTTTAAACATTCATTTAATTTTTAAAAAAAATTGTATTAATCAAATGGAATTTGAAGTCTGTACACTTTACATAATAAACCATCATCTTACCCTTCTGTTGGCTATGACAGCAACTTTGTCATCTGCTTTGGATTTATCTGTAAGATAATAAAATATGGTTGCTTAAAAAAAAGTACCTATGTTCCTGTTCAAATAAATGAAAAATTACACAATCAGAATTATCCACTCTCTAATATTGTGGAATGTGTTTTCAGGGTTTTTTAAATTTTATTTTATCGGAATGCTAATACACTCAGCTTACCAGATTTGAGTAGAACACAGTAATTCAAAAGTAATAACAACATCAGGGATTTGTATACTGATTTAACAAACATGTTTTCTTAAGTCTGATTGGTTGATTGAATGTCCTTTAACATCACATTTATCTTATTTCTAGATTCTGGTCAGTTTATGTGCTCTAGAACAACCGTCACCAACCTTTTGGACCTCAGAGACCACCAGTGGTCCATGGACCACCCCTTGGTGACCGCTGCTCTAGAGTATATAGAATCTGGAATTAAATCTCAGCTACTTCTACTTGCATATCTACTACATGCCAGATATGAGATAAAGACTTTATATAGACATTTCTTTATTTAATCCTCATGATAATCTTGCAAAGTATGTAGCCCATCCCACCTTCACAGTTGAGAACATTGAAGTTAAATACTCTGCCTGAGGTCATGAGTGGGGCCAGACCCATCTGACTATAAGTCCCAATCTTTCCAAGATTTCTGCCAAAAGTCACACAAGAAGAAACAGCCAATGTTACTTTAAAAATTGAATCAATATTAATAACCTTCCAAAATAAAAAGTATCAAGCCCATATGGGTTCACTGGTAAATTCTACCAAACATTTAAGGAGGAAATTATATCAATTCTTTACAAACTAATTTAGAAGACAGAAGTAGAGGAAATACTTGCTAGCTCATTCAATGAGGCCATTATTACTCTAATACCAAAACCAAATAAAGACAAAACAGGAAAACTACAGACTAATATTTCTCATATTTAGATTTTTAAAAATCTCAACAAAATATTAGCAAATCAAATCCAACAATGTATAAAAAGAATTATACACCACAACCAAGTGGAACTTATCCTAGGTATACAAAGCTGGTTCAACATTCAAAATTGATTAATATAATCTATGATGTCAACAAGCTATAGAAGGAAAGTTACCTGATCATATTAGATGCAGATAAAGCACACAAAATCTGACATGAATTCAGGATAAAATCCCTCAGCAAACTAGGAATAGAGTAAAATTTCCTCAACTGGATAAGGAGAATCTACCCAAAAAGACCTATAATTAACATCACAATGATGAGAAACTCCAAGCTTTTCAGTTAAGGTCAGGAATAAATAAAAAATGTTCCCCCTCACTACTCTTTTTTTTATACTGTACTGGAGATTCCTAGCAGTAAGACAAGAGAAGAAAAGAAAAATTACAGATTAAGGAAAAATAAAAGCAACTTTGTTCACAAATGACATGATAATCTGTGTAGCTGATAGCAAGGTTAATACATAAAGTCCTATTTACCATCAATTTGAAATTAAAAACACATTACCATTTACATGAAATAGTTAGGCATCAATCTAACAAAACATCAACAAGATCTTTATGAGAAAAACTAAAACATTCTTATAAACAAAATCAGAAAACAAAATAAATGTAGATATAGTTATAGATATTTGTTGATAGGAGGTCTCCATATTGTCAAGATGTTAGTTCTTCCCAACTTGATCTATGTATTCAATGCAATCTCAATCAAAATCCCAACAAGTTATTTTGTGGAAATCAACAAATTGATTCTAAAGTTTATATAGAAAGGCAAAGGTCCAAAGTAGCTAACACAATAATGTAAAGGACAAAGTCAAAGGACTGACTCACCTTGACTGCAAGACTTAACACCTATGTATATATATAAGAGCCTAAGGGACTGGCCAACCAGCCAACTGGCCAGTAGCTATGACATGAACTGACCAACAAGAGGCAGACACTCAACACATGAGTGGAAACCATAGGCATGGAAACATGGAATAGACTGATGAATCTCAGAGGGAAGGGGGGAAATGGGGAGGGCGGAAAGAGATTAACCAAAGATCTTATATACATATTAGAAGCCTGGTGCATGAATTTGTGCACCAGTGTGTCCCTTGGCCTGGCCTTTGGGGATCGGGCTGAAACAAGCTCTCCGACATCTCCTGAAGGGTCCCAGATTGCGAGAGGGCACAGGCCAGGCCAAGGGACCCCATGGTGCACAGGGGCAGCTAGTAAAACTATAATAATCAAGACAGTGCATATGGGAAAGCTAATAAAAAATTGAACAATGAAATCGATTAAATAACCCAGAAATAAACTTATATAAATACAGCCAACTGATCTTTGACAAAGAAGCAAAGGCAATATAAAGGAGAAAAGACAGTATTTTCAACAAATGCTGTTGGAATAACTAGATATCCACATGCCAAAAATGTAATGTAGGCATCAACCTTACATCTTTTTCACAAAATAACTCAACATGGATAACTCATCTAAATTTAAAATGCAAAACAAAAATTTCCAGAAGTAACATAGAAGGAAATCTAGGAGACCTTCGGTATGCTGATAAAATTTTAGATATAACACCAAAGCAAAGTTCATAAAAAATAAATAATAATCTGGATTCATAAAAATTAAAAACTGCTGTTCTGCAAATGACATTAAGAGAATGAGATGATAATCCCCAGAGTGAAAGAAAATGTTCACAAAATACATATATGATAAGGTCTGATAAAGTATACAAAGAACTCTTAAAACTTAAGAAAATTAACAACTGGATTAAATTTTAAAAAATGGGCAAAGAAGATTTACAAATGGCAAATGCATATGAAAAAGGCTGTTCATCAAATGTTATTAGAGAGTTTCAAGTTAAAACAATGAGATACCACAACACTCCTGTTAGAATGGCCAAAATCCAGAACAATGACAACACCAAAAGCCGGTGAGGATGTGGAGCAATAGGAACTATCATTCACTGCTTGGTGGGAATGCAAAGTGGCATAGCCACTTTGAAAGATAATTTGCCAGGTCCTTACAGAACTAAACATAATCTTGCCACATGATCCAGCAGTTGCATGCCTTGTTATTTAACAAAGGAACTGAAAATATTTATATCCACCCAAATATCTATACATGGCCATATATAGCAACTTTATTCATAATTGGCAAAGCTTGGAAGCCACCAAAATGTCCTTCAGTAGGTCAATGTATAAACTGGTACATACAAACTATGTAATATTATTCAGTGCTAAAACCAAGAGCTATAAAGGCACGGAAGAAACGTAAGTGCATATTTCTAAGTGAAAGAACCCAAGCTGAAAAGGTTATATTCTATTTGATTCCAACTATATGACATTATGTAAAAGGCAAAACTATGGGAACAATAAAGAGATCAGTGACTGCCAGTTATTGGTGGAGAGATGGGGAAAGAGGAGAAAATGGAACTCAGGGTACTTTTAGGCCAGTGAAATGATTCTATATGATAATATAATGGTGAACACATGCCATTATACATCTGTCAAAACCCACAGAATGTACAGCACAGATAATGAACCCTACTGTAAACTATGGACTTTGGGGGATAATGATGTGTCAAAGTTGGTTCATCCATTGTAACAAATCTACTACTCTGATGGGGAATGTTGATAATGATGAGGTAAGGAGCATATGGAAACTACTTTCTGCCTAATTTTGCTGTGACCCTAAAATTGCTCTAAAAAATTAAGTTTATTAAAAAAAATTCTGAAAAAAGGTAGAGATAGGAACATCTACTCTAAAATACAGAGCATGTAAAAAATATTAATTTTATAATAATATTATATAGGCTCAATTATGAAAAGACCTATAAAGAGAACATTCGTTTTAAATATACAATTATAATGAATGTTCCAATATAAGAAAAAGCTTCCTTGCCCAGGACCAAACCAGAGACGGTTGGACCTGCATCACCACCATTTGTCCACCAACAAGATCTGAAATAGAATGGCTGACATTTACACATAAGGAACTATTTGACATTGAAATTGGGACTTAAAAGAACTGTTGGCCCAGAAAGGAACTCACTACAGACTGATTGATTCATTTGCCTTTCAGTATAACCATTAAAAGTTGTCTCAGTTTAGGTTCTTACAAGGGTATTTCTTAGATCACATGATCACACATCTAGAGGAAATAATGAACAACATAAATGGATGAACAACAACAGACCCAGAGAAAGAGAAGCAGTGATCAGACTCTCAGACCTCAGAGGGAAAGTAGGGGAAGGTAGGGGTAAGGGGAAGAGATCAACTAAAGGACTTGTGTACATGCATATGGGCCTAGCCAGTGGCCATAGACAATAGGGGGGTGAGGGCATATGTAGGGAGGGGTTTGGGATGGGAATGGGGGGGGGATGAGGACAATTATGTGATACCATAATCAATAAAAAAAATTTAAAATAAATTAAAAAAATTTTAAAAAACATAAAATAAAATATTTTTTTTATAAAGCTTCCTAGTCCCAGCAGAAGAATCGCTCATTGGGAGTAATAGTCAATATAACAGATACAGGACAACCAAATCATGTGGTTTGATGACTTTAAAATTTGTCATCATCTGACTGGGTCTATATTTACATGTCATTTACTGACTCTGTAGATGTCAACAAAGAAAGAGTGGCATCAAACATAATCATGAGCCAATTTCTGCAGGGCAGGAAGAAATGAGGCCCAAAATTAAGTAGTAATTATTTCTGGGTTGGAAGAAGAAATTTTGGAGTGAAGATATCCTCAAAGTTGCTGGGATTAAATAAACAGTTTGCAGGTGTAAAGTATCTAAATAGTAGCTAATTATCTCTCACACTACTTTTAAACAGAATAAGAAGCTAAATGCATACTAGAATTCACCCTGAAAGAAGAGCAGACTTAGGACTAAATTGTCTATTATGAAAATAGTGAAGGGTGAAAGAAAGGGAGTGAGACAGTTATGGCAAAGACTGCACTCATAGTAGTCTGTCCCCGCCCCTCCATTTTTGCTACTTCAGAGAAAATGAAAGGCTTTAGACATAAGGCTCTCAATAATCAGGCTGAATCACATCAGATTTTTTGCATGCAAAAATCATCAGACTCCCAGTAGAAAATGTTCTGTTGCTGCAGACCTGAGGAAAAAACCCATCTTTTTGGACAAGCCCAGAGAGGGCCCATGCTCAAAGACCCAGACATAAATATCCACCATGTACAACAACAGCAAAGACAGTTCCGGAATTTGTTGGGAGAGTGTGTCTACTGCTCATGTAAAATGGTTGTAGTATAATTTTTAAAGTAAATGACTATATTAATTCAGGCACTATGTTTTCAAAAACCAAATTATTCAAATATTTTGGTTACATAATAGAAATCTATAGTCCATGCAAAGCATATAATTGTATTTGTGACAACAGAGTGAATTCAACCTTTATTGCTAATAACGGAGACATTATATTTACAGCACAAGGATAAAATCACATTTATGATTATAAATGTCTCTTTTCCCGGTCTTAAGAGTAAGTCAGAGTAATGTCTTGTGATTCTTTTTCTACTCATTTCTAACCTAAATATTTGCTTTAAAATCTAAAGTTAGGGGGCTGGATTGATATTTAAACACTAGAAGCCCAGTGCACAAAGTTCATGTACAGAGTGAGGGTTCTGAGCCCTGCCTGCACCCTCTCATAATCTGGGACCTTTTGGGGATGTCCGACTGCCGGCAGTTGGACATCTCCCTCTCAATCTGGGACCAGTGGCTCCTAACTGCTTGCTTGCCTGCCTGATCACCCCTAACCACTACCCTGGCTGCCTGATCACCCCTAACCACCTCAGCCTGTCTGCCTGATTGCCCCTAAACATTTGCCTGACTACCTGATCACCCCTAACCAATCCTGGGGAGGCAGGGCCAGCCTGGGCGAGGGTCTGTGGTGTTCTGGTCTCTGTTCATTCAAGTTTTGGTTACTGGGCTTTTATTATACAGGATTTTCTCAAATTTTTTCACATGTATGTTTTAAAATGTGTATATTAAAGTTTTCCAAAGGAGAAAAAAAATTACTTTGATAGCCCTAACCGGTTTGTCTCAGTGAATAGAGTATTGGACTGCAGACTCAAGGGTCTCAGGTTCTATTCTGGTCAGGGGCATGTACCTTGGTTGTGGGCTCATTCCCAGTGTGTGTGTGTGGGGGGGGGGGTAGAGGGGAGTGCAGGAGGCAGCTGATTGATGTTTCTATCTCATCAATGTTTCTAACTCTCTTTCCCTATCCCTTCCTCTCTGTAAAAAATCAATAAAATATATTTTTAAAAATTACTTTGATAAAGTGAAAAGGAGCCTTCGTAAGACAGGAAATTATTATGATTACTAAGAAGAAACATATAAAAACATTTAAGCTTATTGAAAATCAACATTTTATGTGATAATCATAATTATTTTAGAGTTTAAAAATGTTATACCTGCTATAATCCTTATGATGAATTCATTTAAAAAGCTATGTATAAATATAATTTTTAAAACTTTCTTTGAAAATATTTTCCTCTAATTAAAAAGATAATTGAGGATTAGCTTTTATCTCTGTCTTGAATTTATTTACAAATACTTTATTCTGAAATACTACAGCATATCCAATGAAAGTTTCACCCCAGGAATATATTTTAAAGCCATAGTTTCCAATTTTTTAAAAATATATATTTTATTGATTTTTTTACAGAGAGGAAGAGAGAGGGATAGAGAGTTAGAAACATTGATGAGAGAGAATGATTGATCAGCTGCCTCTTGCACACCCTCTATTGGGGATGTGCCCGCAACCAAGGTATATGCCCTTGACCGGAATCGAACCTGGGACCTTTCAGTCCACAGGCCGACGCTCAACCACTGAGCCAAACCGGTTTCAGCCATAGTTTCCAATTTTGAAATATATGTTTTGAAATATACAAGTGTGAAATACAAGAGTACCTATATAGTTAATCTAACAGCAAAGATGATAAACACACCAATTAATATCTCTGTATTTAAATAGTATGTATGGTCCTAGCCAGTTTCGCTTGGTGGATAGAGCATCAGCTTGCGGACTGAAGGGTCCCAGGTTCGATTCCGGTCAAGGGCACGTGCTTGGGGTGCAAGCTCAATCCCCAGTGGGGGGGGGAGGGTGCAGGAGGCAGCCGATTGATTCTCATCATTGGTGCTTTTGTCTCTCTCTCCCTTTTCCTTCCTCTCTGAAATCAATAAAAAATATATTTAAAAATAATAAATAAGTAAATAAAAAATAGAGTGTATGTATCGTCATTTGAAAATTGTTTCAGAGAGTAAAATATATACTATTAATCTATACAAAAGTAATTTTTCAGTGGACAAAGATACTAGTAAAGAAAAAGATTTTTACATGAGCATACACATTTTGGAAAGCATGGATCTGAGTAAATCTTTATTTGAGGTGGCAAAAAAAATTAAAAATCATATACCCTTTTTTGATAGGCAGCACATTTCCAATCTTTGCTCAGAAGAACATCCATAAAGATGGTATGCTTCTTGTAGCGCACTTATATACCACTTCTTCTTTTTATTTTCACATTTTCCTGGCTATGGAAACATAGAAAAATAAGATTCATTGTAAATATATAATTGTGTTTGTATATCCATTTGATTTAGCTGTTGAGCCGGACCCAAATCTCATTTAAGCATTATACAATATATTATTTAGATTTTTATATCTGATTATTATTGTATTATTATTTTAGAATACAGCAAAGTTGTAAAAATTTTGCATGTTAATAGCCAAAAGGGTCATATTCTTGATTCAAGATATTTGCATATGATTCACATAAAACTTAGAAAGTTATAAAAATTAAGGCTACAAATATAACAAAGTAGTCAATGTTAACACATTTATTAGAATAATGTTGATTCCCTCTTAAGTAATATAGCGATGATGCTGAAGTAGCAAAAATTGAAAAGCTAAGTTTCTTATTGTAAGAAAATTAATTCAATTCACATCTAGTTTTGGTGTTATGGAAGACACTTGACATATTCATACAAGTTCCTTAAATTTTCTATGCCTCAAATTCCTCATCTATAAAATGTGGATAGCTGTACATACATCAAAAGGTCTCATGAATATTAAATTAAATAATAGATGACAGTTTGGAAGAGTAGGAAGCACTCAATAAATGTTTATTTAGTTTTGTCAAAAATGTATTTAGAAAAGAAAAACAACTGAAGAATCTCTAGGTAAAAAATGACTATAAGAATTACTTGGGCTCTTCTCAAATTCCACTTTATTCTTGGAGTCTCCAAATTAATATTTACTATCTAGTTCTCATTACACTTAATATTTTCATTTAATTATTTACTACATTCTGAATCATATCATAGTTAATTTGCATTCATGACTATCTCCTTCCATAAAATGAAAGATCCTTGAAGTCAGAAGCAATACATAATATTTCATTTTTGTATTCTCCACAGTACCCATTTGCCTAATCTCTCTGCATATTATAAAAGCATTCAGAAATTGGTTCTTAAATTGCATGTGGTCCTAGACATTGATTTATTTGGTCTAAAAGCAGCAAAGCAGTATAATCAAATAAAAATCTACTTTGTACACAGAATCTTTAAATTTCATTGTTATTTCACATGAAAAAATATGAAAAGTAGAGGTATACAATTCAATAAACATTAGAAAATTTACACTAAATTAAAGATATCTTAGCTAGTATTTGTCTTAAGACATTTCTGTAACTCAAATGCTGTAAGAATGCTAAGTAAGATACAGAAAAATCACCAAATATCTGATATAGCACTAAACAATTGAAGGTAAAGAAATTTCTTGAGAAAAATCAATGCAATATGTAGTTACAGTGAAGTTTGCAAAGTTTGGGTAACTGAAGAGCTTTTTGGAAAACCTATCTGAAGGCTTTTAAGAATTTATCAGTAAGTATGTGCCACCTAGTGGTAAAACAATTAAACATGTAAACTCAAAAAGTTGACATAATTGCGAATTCCAGAATTAGTCTCAGCTTATTGGATTGCATTTTCTACGAGCTTGATTTTTAATTGAAGAAGTGATAGGTACACATTCTAAACATACAGAAGGTACCCATTATTTCCATTTTCTTTCAGTCTTCCAGTGATACTGTAAGCAATGGGCATCACTGGCCAACCTGTCCTCAGCTTTTGTAGTTTTAAAGCTGATGTATGGTCAAGTTTAGGTCTGGTCAAGTCTAAGCCTTTCACTTAGACTTGACCATACCTAACAAATTTCGAACTTCCATCTTATCTTCCTCCCCAAAACAAAACAAATAAAAGTTTTTAAATACATTCATTTAATAAGGACATTTTCAAAGTAACTAGCAAATTTTCAAAAAGCTAAAAACTTTTGAAGTTAAGAATTAAGATTAATGACTTCAGATGAGACAATAGAAAGGGCTAGACACCTTCATATTCCAGTTGTCAAGTCCTTCATTCTTTTTAAAAAATATATATTTTATTGATTTTACACAGAGAGGAATTGAGAGGGATAGAGAGTTCGAAACATCGATGAGAGAGAAACATCAACCAGCACAACTAAGGTACATGCCCTTGAACGGAATCGAACCCGGGACCTTTCAGTCCACAGGCCGACGCTCTATCCACTGAGCCAAACCGGTTTCGGCCCTTCATTCTTTTTATATTACTGTGGCAACCTGACTTTTCTCAATCAGTTTCATTAAATTGGGGTGGAGGGAAATAAGTAATCATCTAGGAAAAAGAAGGAAGATAGTCTAAAAATTGGTGTGGATTTATGAAGGTAAATAATACTTGACAGATGTATTCTTAATAGATGAACAGCATGCAAATATTTGGAGTAAACATGAGGTTGGAGACTAAACAAATGGTTAGACAGGGAAAGATAGTGCTCTATGTCTGAGAAAATTCCTGGCCGAGTCCAAAACTGAAAAGTTTGTAAATTACTGACCTGCATGGTTTTGTTTCAATTAAGTGTTATTGGCTGACAGATGGCCTTAATATCATTTTTACATTTCCCAGGGTTTGAGGGAGAAGCTGAATGACACTTCTCAGTAACATCCGACTTACTCAATAATGTTTGTGTTATCACCATACACTAATATGGAGTGTCCAGTTCAAGGAAAAGAATACAGATGTGTTTGTCCACCCTGTGAAGCCAGTAGAGAGAAATTTGTAATCTGGCAGAAATTAATGTCTTCTGTTGCTTTGTATTTTTAAAATAACTTTTTAAAATATGTTTTACTGATTTTAGAGAAAAGGGAAGGGAGAGAGAAATACCAATTGGCTGCATTCTACATACTCCACAATCCAAGCATGTGCCCTGACCAAAAATCAAACTGGCTATCTCTTGGTGCATGGGATGATGCTCATCCAACTGAGCCACACTGGCCAGGGCCTGCTGCTTTGTATGTTAAGACTGCTTCTGTATGTGAGAATTAATCAAGATAAAATAGCCTGACATTATAGCAGGATAAATTTTACTCTGCAAACTTGAATGTGCACGCAATGTCACAATATCTTATTTTTGCTAAATTGAATGAGAAAGTCCTAATCCAAAAATTATGATTGATTTTAGGTTGGGTTTTTTTTTTTTTTGAGCCATCCCTTACTTTCCTCAGGTTCATATAAATTGGGGGGAGGAATGTGGTGAATGAAGAGTGAGGACAGATCATTACTTTGCAACCTATAGCAGTTACATGAATAACATCTTTGTTCAGGTCCCTTGAAGTCAGGCAGTCTAACAGCTTCTTTGCCACACCTGGACAAAAGCATCTTTAGAGAGGCTGGGAACCATGATGGCCTGGGTTCAATCCTTCTCGGAGGTCCTGCTACTACCCAGAGCACTGACAGACTTTCATCCTCTTCCAAGTCTGACAGAATCTCTTCTCTGCTGTGCTGCTCCTCCCTGTCCCTCTCAGGGGCACTGGCCTCTCATTCCCAGTCCTCTGCTCCCATCCTCAAGAATACAGACAAGCTCTGCTTTTGGTCCCCACAGCAACACTCCCAGGAGACATGGGAATACTAGGGGCCTGACCACCTTCTGGAATAAGTGAAAGGGAAAAATACAATCAAAACAAATTATTAACCAACCACTGCTATTTGATTGGTCGGGAAGGATTTCCTAGCTAAGGGACTTCGAAGATTAGAATAATAGGCAGGGGGTAGTCTTTCTACCCCTTGGCACCCTACTACTCCTTTATTTATTGCTTTTTCTTAATATTTCCTCATAACACTCAACAACAACCAGCATACCGTATTTTTATTTACTTAGCTTGTTTACTATTTCTCATCCCACCAATTTAAATTTCATAAGGGCACTTAAATTTTGTCTGTTTTGCTCACTTCTGAGCCTACAAGAGTCACAAATAATAGGAGCTCAGTAAATATTTATTGGGTATTATAAGTAGGCTTTTTCCCCCCAGGGTAAAACCCATTCAGGAAAGTGGTGATGAAAGTGAGTGGTTGCACCTTGGCCAGGTGGCTGGCTCAGTTGGTTGGGGTGTCATCCTGTACACCAAAACGTTGTGGGTTCAGATCCTAGTTAGGGCACATACCTAGATTGAGGTTTGACTCCCAGTCAGGTGCTTATGGAAAGCAACTAATTGATATTTCTCTCACATTGATGTTTATTTTTCTCGAATCAATAATAATAATAAAAATATCCTCAAGTGAGGATTAAAAAAAAGAAAAAGTGAAAGGTTGATACATCTTAATCCTGAATTATTTGATTATGCCTAGGAAGCTAAAAGAAAAATTTATTAACATGGTGACTACCTGGCCTTATGAATGATGTGACCATACCAGAGTTCCGTTGCACAAATTTGTGCACCAGTGGGATCCCTCAGCTTGGCATGCAGGATCGGACTGAAAACGGCTCTCTGACATCTTACGAGAGGTCTCGAATTGCAAGAGGGTTCATGCCAGGCTGAGGGACCCCACCAGTGCACAATTGGGGCTGGGGGGGACATGGGAGGTTGGCCAGCCAGAGAGGGACCACAGGAGGGATCCAGGATATCTCTGGTCCATCTTGCTGAGTCCTGATCAACCAGACCCTAGCAGCAAGGTAACCTACCGGTTGGAGCATCTCCCCGCTGGTGGTCAGTGCACATCATAAGGAGAGATTGAGCAGCCTTAGCATATCATTAGCATATTACACTTTGGTTGAACGGATGACCAGACACTTAGCATATTAGGCTTTTATTATATAGGATTACTCCTAAAATAATATTTTGTGTACAGAATTCAGATCTATAAAGTGTTTCATGGACCACTGATTTATTCTATTATATTGGAGTGTATAAAAAATTTAACTTCAAATACTTCAAACAGTATATAAAAATAGTGCCATATTTTAAAACAAATCAATCAAATGTTTCTTTATCTGCCCTATTTGGGGTATGGCAGAGCCTCACTACAATCCTGTAGGTACAATGATAGGGTCCACAATCCAAAATTTTAATTCGAATTTTGGTTATATCAATATTAAAGTTAACTGCAAAATCAGTACTCACAATTTAGGAAGTTTTTCTTTTAGACGTAACGTTGAGCATATGATAAAAATCTGGAAAACCAGCATCATAAGCACTTAGCCTGCCTTATTGGCTTCATAAATTCACTGAAATGGCTTCAAATATTGACCATTACTTTAAGTTGCCTCTTAGATAATATGTCTCTTAAAATATGGGGATATAAGTCACAGATTTCATAATCTAAAGAAGTATAAAATAATCTTCCTTTGGAATGCACCCCAACTAAATGAGGATGGGTACCACTGTCTCTTATAAAGTGCTCTGCCTGGTGATTTATGTCAATTGCTGCTACTTATACATTCAAACTTGCAGTGTAGCTCACTGACGAACCATGTATTGCCCTGATGCATCGTTCTATTTACTATCATGCCAAAGCTATCGCTCTTCTCCTCTGTTGAGCAGATCGTTTTCACTTAAAGCAACTCAGTAGAAAGTTAATCACAAGGATATCTTGTCTTCCTTAAATTGGATTTCTGCAATAGCAGCTGGTAATCTAGACAGTAAGAACACTCCTGTTCCTTTGATGCCAACTAGAAGATAGTCACATTACACCTATGTGCACCACACATTCCTTGGCTTCCTAATATCTACCTCCCTCTCATCTGTCCCTTTAACATAAATTCACATAATCTTCAATAATCAACTCTGGAATATTTGCACAGCTTACTCAAATTATTAAAAACCTGGAAGCAAATACTGCTTTCAAAGATGCATTTTTTATCCTGTTTAAGTTTCCTTAGACATAAACAGGAATATTTGCTTACTCTGAGTCACCAAGATTTTAAGATCAAAATAACTTCTGTGCCCCATCCCACACCACTATAAAGTATGAACTAGTTAACCTGACCCCCCCAAAAAAGTACTAGCTCTATTTAGTCTGATCTTTTACATCAGTCTGAATCATAATGCCAAGAACGCAATGAGTGCCAGGGGAGAAATTAGGCAGAAAAGAAAGAATAAAGAAAATTGAAAGTTAAATCTTTATAGTGTGATTCCATTACTTGGCTTAAAATACTGGGATTTTATATTTGAATTCTATACAAAAATTACCAATACAGGAACTGAGTACTCCCTGCAACACTGGATGAGAGGAGAAATAAGAAGTCAAGCCATTTATGGTAAAAATAACCGCAATGGACAAATTTTTAAAAATCACAGTATACACAAAAATAAACTCAAAATGGATAAAGGACTTAAACGTAAGATGGGAAACCATAAAAATCTTAAAGGAATCCACAGGCAGCAAAATCTCTGACATATGCCAAAGCAATATCTTTACTGATACAGATCCTAGGGCAATGGAAACTAAAGAGAAAATAAACAAATGGGGCTATATCAAATAAAAAGCTTTTGCACAGCAAAAAAAAACCATCAACAAAACAACATGAAAGCCCACTGCATAGGAGAACATATTTGACAATGTTATCTCCGATAAGGGTTTAATCTCCAACGTTTACAGGGAACTCATACAACTTAACAAAAGGAATATAAACAACCCAATCAAAAAATGGGCAACGGACCTGAATATATACTTTTCAAAAAATGACATACAGAAAGCCAAGAGACATATGAAAACATGCTCAAAGTCACTAATCATGCAAGAGATGCAAATAAAAATGACTATGAGGTACTATCTCACCCGTCAGAATGACTATCATCAACAAATGACAAGTGCTGATGAGGATGTGGAATAAAAGGAACTCTCGTGCACTGCTGGTGGAAATGCAGATTAGTGCAGCCACTGTGAAGAACAGTATGGAGTTTCCTTAAAAACCTAAAAATGAAACTCCCATTTGACCCAGTGATCCTACTTCTAAGAATATATCCCAAGAAACTAGAACTGGAAACTAGAATATATCCCAATCAGAAAGGATATATGCACCCCTATGTTCATAACAGCACAATTTTCCATAGCTAATATTTGGAAACAGCCTAAGTGCCCATCAGCAGATGAGCGAATTAAAAAACTGTGGTATATCTACACAATGGAATACTACGCTGCTGTAAAAAGGAAGGAACTCCTACCATTTGCAATAGCATGGATGGACCTGGAGAGCATTATGTTAAGCGAAATAAGTCAGTCACAGAAAGATAAATAACACATGATTTCACTCATTTGTGGAATATAATGAACAACATAAACTGATGAACAAAAACAGATCCAGAGACAGACAAGCATCGATCAGACTGTCAAACCTCAGACAGAAGGTAGGGGAGAGTGGGGGTAATGGGGAGAGATCAAACAAAGGACTTGTATGCATGCATATAAGCATAACCAATGGACATAGACACCAGGGGGGTGAGGGCATGAGCAGGGGAATGGGAAAACATGGGGGGCATAAGGACACATATATAATAACTTAATCAATAAAAAAAAGATTCTTTAAAAATCATAGGCTATATATATTTACTAAATATTTTAAATATCTAAGTTCTTTAAAAAGTTGGAATTGATCTAAAGGATGTTCTTTGATCTAAAGGATTTTAAGCAAAAACAAATGATAATATCAAGACCTGAACCTAAACAAAAGTTGACATATTTGACTGCTATTTTCTACTCCGCATTTGCTCATTTTTCATGGAATATGAGTTCATGAGAAAACAATGGTGCTATTTATTACAGAAAGATGCTCAGATAATGTTTAAAGACATAAACATGAAGCAGGTGTTAGATCTAGGAGAAAGGGATGGTTAGTTATGTGACACAGAATCAGTACATATTCTGTGAGATAAACAAAATGGTAAGGAAGTGGTTCTGAAATTTGTTATTTTTAATAAAAAAATAGTCTTAAATTAATAGCAAATTACAGAAAATTTTATATCAAATATAAAATTCTTATGACAAAAACATATTTGAGAGTTTGGTAGCTCTACCAATTTGGCTGCAAATGTGGTTTTCCACTGAATTTTCTTAATAGATTTGTATCCAGTTTCACTTCATTACTCTAAGAGCAAAATGCTGCCTGATAATCTAGTCTACAAACTAATGGACTTATTCTTATTATATACTACATTCTTAGTATTTGGGTCTTAATGAACATTAGAAGCAAAACACTTGCTTGAATAGATGTTACTCCAGATGCACTTGTGTAATGACTAATACTGCATATATAATTTGAAAAGTCAAGAGTTCTGCTTAAGCAAGTCCACCTAAGACTGTCATTCAACATGAGTATCTACATATATATAAAAGGCTAATATTCTAAGTGTCCGACCATCCAACCAGGTACTATGACACACATTGAACACCAGGGGGAAGACACTCAATGATAGGGCTGCCCCCTTTGTGGTCAGTGTGCTCCCACAGTGGGAGCACCGCTCAGCTGACTGGGATGAACAGGGCTGGGATGAGCGGGAGAGGCTCCTCCCTGGCTGCCTGCCGGAGCCTGCCACTTTGCACACTACTATCCCTCAGGGGATGTTGGATGCTTGTTTCAGCTCAATCCCCATAGGCCATGCCGATGGACCTCTAGTATAGAGGCCTCTAGTGTAGAGATAACTTCAAAAAAACTCTGATGCTTCATGATGTGAAAACTTAAGTCAGCAGTTCTCTTTGTCTCTGGACTGTACATCAGATCTATCTGAGGAACTTAAAAATGCTGAGGCCTGGCCCTCCTCCAATACATTCTGATTTAATCAATCCAGTAGAGTAGAACCCTGGCATTGCTATATTTGTGTTGTGTGGTGTGTTGTTACTGTTTTGTAAAGCTCTCTAATGCACATTCAGGCTTAAGAAATGCTAAACTCATAGTCTATCAAGTTGTAGTCTATCACATAGTCTATCAAGCTAAAAAATAAATTCACAAATAATGGGTTCTGCAGACATGTACCTACTAAATATAGGAGAAAGATTTTTGCCAATGGGAAAAGAATTTTATTCCATGCATTGACTCTTAAAAAAATATATAACCATCTAGGCCTAGCCAGTTTTGTTTAGTGGAGAGAGTATTGGTCCAAGGACTGAAGGGTCTCAGGTTTGATTCCAGTCAAGAGCATGTACCTCAGTTACAGGCTCCAGCCTGGTCATGGAACATGCCAGGAGGCAACCAATCAATGTGTGTCTCTCTCTGTCTCTCCCCTTTCCTTCTACTCTCTCTAAAAATATCAATGGAAAAATATCCTTGGGTGAGGATTAACAACAACAACAAAAAAAAATTGCTATCTATTACACGTTCATGACCATTTTATCTGAGTAATTATCAAAGTAATATATATTTTAAATACCAACTTTCAAAAGAATCAAGGTTTCTTTAAAACAGAAGAGTAACTTCGGCTTTTTTTAATAGCTACTGATTTTATGGTAAATGAAAAAATAATGTGTGAAAAACCAATATAAATTACAAATATGCAATCTAAATATTGCCTTCAACTTTCTTCTAAAGTGCATTACAATGTACCTGTAAGTTTTATTTATTGGAGAAAACCCTACCATTTGTATGAATAGACAATAACAGAGTTCTTTTGCACTTTCAACAAAATTACTAATTCAGTGGTCCCATAAGCATATCTACCAGGGGGGATTATCTATTTAAAAAAAGAATAGACAAACATGAAATAAAAGTTACATTTTTTATAATCTAAAACTAAAAATATTCCATTTTCTTATAAATATATGGAATGTCTTTCTAGAGGAGCTTATTTTTCTCCCACCTTAACATACACAAATGTTTGTGTATGTTATAAAAAATTTGACTATAAAAATATGACTATATATGCAAAATTTATATAGTCATATTTAGTGAAGTTTTTGAAATATTATTTAATCGCTTGTTAAACTAAGCTTTTACAAATTAGGAGAAAATGATGTTGAAACAATGTATGAAGTAAGATTAGACAGCTTAAGCCAGTAAAAGTCATATGTGCCTATTAGCAATGTGTATGTTTTCTCCACTACTTCTAGAAAAATCTTAAAGAAAGTCTACATTGTCTACTATATATTACTTTTTGTGTAAGTGATCTTTCTTATGGGGGGTGGGGAGGAGGTATGAATTTAATATCTGGATCACTGTGGTACAGTATAGGGATAGCATCTGAAGTTACAGGAGCTCCAGTGTAAAAAGGACAATAAGAGATTAAACCCCTGGAAGTCTAGGTAATGGAACTACAGGTTTAAGTCAAGACTATCTCCATCTCCAGGGGACAGGGCATAAATTCCAGCTATCTCCAGGTAATACATAGTTTGGGATTAATACTTTTCAACCAATTTCTCATACGTATCATTTTTTACCATTTCTCTTCCTTGGTTGTCTGTATTCCCTGAGTCAACCACCTTGCCTCGTGTTTCTTGAGTGGATTGGGGCATGGAGGCTTCAGTCACGGGTTAATCTCCCCTCCCTGGCATGCTGAGATCTTAGTTAACCAGGAGTGTGGAATCAGAGCAGAGTCTGGCATGTGCCAGCTCAACTGAAGTGAAAAGGAACTAAAATTTCAGACTTGAATGAAGAGACTCACAGAAGAAAGCAACTCTAAGTGGGGGGAAAAAGGGGGGGAGAGGGTGCACAGATAAGAAAAAAAGAGTATAGGCCAAGAGCAGAGCCTGCAGGTAGGTAGGTACCTTGAATGACAGTAGAGGACAGAGCCTGCCCCAGAGCCTGTGCTCCACCCAGAGCACCTGGCTAGTTGGGAAAAGGGGAAAGGAAGAGAAGAAACAAACACTTTCCTCTGCTCTCAGCCTTTCATTCATTTAAACAGCCTTGAATTCCTCATCTTTGCAAGACTTTCTAAGTTTGCTTTAATGCTTTCATTAGGTTAAAAAGTAATGTCTACTGATTCTTGTGTTTGGTTTGGTTTTGCATCAGATTTTTTTCCTTGTCCCAGAGATTAATGGTATGCTCACTGATACCGAATGACTCAAATTAATCACGACAGGAGTCAAATTTTACAAGTACTACACTTTGATTTTTTTAACTTATATTTACATATAATTTCTTAAGAGTGTCCCAATCGCCTTAGTCAGTTTGGTTCAATGGATAGAATGTCAGCCTGTGGACTGAGGGTCCCAGGTTCAATTCCAGTCAGGGACACATGCCTAGGTTGTAGGCTCCATCTTCAGTAGGGGATAATGCAGGAGGCAATTATTCTCTCTCATCATTGATGTTTCTATCTCTCTATCCCTCCCCCTTCCTCTCTAAAATCAATAAAAATATATATATTTTAAAAAGTGTCCTACTCCATAGCACATTATCAAATACCTACGGTTCTAAGGCCTGCTTCATGAGAAGCTAGGCTTCCCCATCCTTCAGAAAAGGGGAGGGGTCAGAGAAGGGAGAACACTACTTCCTGTATTCGGTGACTGTCAGTAGAAGTACCCAGGCATACATCCAAGAAGTCAGAGCCCATAAGGTGCTCACATTAAGATGACTAGTTCACAACTACTGTGACATGAATATAAGCGATGTTATTCCACACTGAAATAAAACAGCCTTTCCTTCCGGCTGTTTTTCAAGCTGAAATGGGCAAATATACTACTTATGCAAAGACAGAGTAAAAGCCCATTTTAAAGTACTTCAAACCCCCACAGATTTACTGACAGTGTGGATTAAAGGGCACATCTTAAATGTACATACACTCGTCTGTATAATTGAATACATAAGCTTCTCATTAAAAAGTAGACCCTATCCTGAGGAAAAGAAATCCACATTTCTGACATCTACTATTCAATCAGATTTCTTATGAAAGCATGATGTGCAGATGAAAAGTTTTAATATTAAAATACAGATAACTGAGCTAATTTATAATAATTAAACCAAATCCATGGAAACAGATCCAGTTTACCTATTCTCATCAACCTGAGAGTCCAGTCTATTCATTAATTGTACTGTGTGATTTAAAGTTTAAAATGAATCAAAGATATACAGAATGAGTTAGTATAATGAAATATTCCATTTGAAATTTGAAAATCTGGCTGTATTCCATAATTAATTTTCCTTATTAGCTACAACTTAGAGTTTTCTCAAAAGAATTGAAATATTTCCAAATAATCTTAAAATTATTTCAAAATACAATTATGTGAAGTCCTCAGTTAATTTATACACTTCTATTAGAAAAATAAAAATTTAAAGTACCCCATAACTATTTTTATATCCATACTTCCTTTGAAAAACTGCTTTAAAAATAAAAATAGGAGTTTAAAACAAAGAGTATATACTATTTGTTTATATATATGTATATATATATATATATATATATATATTAATCATTATGTATCTTTTAAGATCTGAGACAAAAATAGCAATAAAACAAGTTCAAAAAGAATAAAGTTTTGATGTTATTCTACTTACCTTTAATGTGACACTATAATGTCCAACAAATGATGCATTTATCCACGATTTTGAATGGGGATCACCTAGGAATTCTATGTGATACTGTTCAACATTTCCATCCAGGTCATAGGTCACATATTTGCCTTTAGAAGGATCAGGGCAAAGTATCCCTGGCCAACTTTCAAAGAAAATTATTTTTTAATTATTTTGATGCTTTTAAAAAGGCAGTCATCAATATATCTTTCATAGTCGTATATCAAACTTTCTTCTTTGAATTTAATAAATTATTAAATAAACTTTAACATATTCACATCTTAAAAATAGGATATTCATTTGATACAAGTAATCAGTTGTGCTTTTGCAAATACAGAAAGCTTTGAAACAGTGACACATTTAGGATATACATGAGATATGAGAAAGAATTATAAGATAAAGGAATGATCTCCAGGGTCTGTAAGAGACACTTAGGTATTGTTAAGAGGAAAAAGATTCAACAGAATCATGACAGGACGGACTCAACTCTAACCAATCAGAATGACTAAATACTGTTAACCCATTGACAGGGCTTCTGAAAGGGTAGGAGAGCGTTGGCATTTCCTGAGCCAGGGCTGCCAAAAGGGTACTGTTAGCTCAGGCTGTGCTAACTCTGGAGATTGTAACTTCTGTGGGACAAGCAGAAGTAAGTTCAGCAGTCAATATTGTCCCTCTCTTCCCGCCCCCATCTGCTCCATTTGCAGGTGAGCGCATTGCTAAAATAAAATTCAGTGCAACAAATAAAATTTATCCTTTATGAAAAATAAATCTTAAGGGTTGTTTGTTGTTGTTTTTTTAAATAACATAAACCTCTAGAAATTCCTTGGTATGTTTTACTTTTTCATTTGGCAAACCCTAACTAGTTTACCAATCTCTTTAGACTCTGACATACTACTCTTCAGAAAATAAAGCAGGAAAAAAGGTACAAAATAAGGTCAGGAAGCTGTGACTAAATAATGTACAACAGAAATCTGAAGTTTATAGCTCATGATCCAAAATATAGATATCTAATATATACAGACATTCAAAGATCTGTACAACTGTCCAGCTCTATTTCAGTTTGCAGCATTATAGAGTAAAAAGATAACAGGGTTCAAATCAGGAGACCCAGGTTCTACTTCTGCCTTCTCCCAAACAAGAGGCCTGAAGCAGGTAATGGGGCCTCACTGTAACTGTTTCCTCACTGTGCAGTTACAAAATTAAAAAGGAACATTTTAGTTTTTAGGCAAAATAAAATATTTTGAAGTATAATCATTATATATTGAATTGTGAACAATTCGATTTATATGTTGAAGTCCTAACCCCCAATACCTCGGAATGAGATTGTGCTTGGAAATACATCTTTAAGGAAGTAACTAAATTAAAAAGTGGGCCCTGATCCAATATGAGTGAGGACCATGTGAAGCCACAAATCCATCTACAAGCCAGAGAGAGAGCCTCAGAAGAAATTAACCTTGTTGAAACCTTGATCTCAAATTTTTAGTCTCCAGAATTGTGAGAGAATATTTTTTTTGTTATTTTTAAGCCACCCAGTCTTAAAACTCTGTGATGCTTTGCTATGGGAGCCCTAGCAAACAAATACAACCATATACTATATAGTTAAGATCATTGGTACCATTGAGAAGTAGAAGGAATAAGACAAAAATATTTGCCTCATTTCAATAATTATTTTAAAGCTAAATAAATAGATAAATTTAAAATCTAAAGGATGCATACAAATCATGCTGCAAAGAATCTGAAATCACAAAAATATAAAATCCACATATTGTTTGGATTTGGGGATTGTAGATTATTGATGTCCTACTAAGTTATCAATAATATTTTATTGATATTACAGTTATGAAGTCATAAATATATAAATATATCTATCATAGTCAACTATAAAAATGTTTCACAGATTATAGATTAATGAAGAGTTTATGTTTAGTATTATAAGGTAAAAACATATGATCCCAGGAAGCTGATACTAGTAAGTCCCGAGAACTGCAAGGAGGTGGTGACTAGGTGGTGACTTGGGGCACCAGTCACCAGGGATGGCGGAGTGTGAGAATGGAACAGCTAGCCACTGTCCCCTGGTGCCGAGCGGAGTCCTGTGGCTTTGGGCCTCTCTAAGGGTAGGGGAGGTAGAAGGCTGCCTTGGCCACCTTCCATCATGGAAGAAGAGGGGCTTCGCTAGAGGATTACAGATTGAGTCACACTGTCTGGAACCCAAACAAGCCTCATACTTCGGGAGAAAAGGAAACGATAATGGAAAGCAAATGGAGGTTCAGGACTTAAATGAAGACTGTCTGGTTATTATCAGGTTCACATAACAATATGTGAAAGCTCTTATTGGGCAGTGCTTAAGAGTAAAACTCAAGTGGAGTTAATCTTTTAAAACTAAGTTGAAAATCCACTTTCTGAAGGAACCCACTCAAGAGAAGACTTCAATGGACAAACGACTAAGGATAAGTGGCAGCTGCAATGGAGACCCCCAACTTTTTGAACACCAATGAACAAGTAGGTGTGTCAATCCAATTAACAGCGTTTTAAAAGATCCAAACTGATAGTTACATTATATTTGTTTAAACTTTTTGTAAAATATAAGGGGCTCATGTTTAATGCTATTGATTTACACCTCACAGCAATTTTAAAAAGGATCATTGCCAAACAATAGCAAATTTATGCATAGCAACTACCCCGTTCAGTGTCAGTCTCAGGGTTTCTAACACTTAAGATATGAAAGAAAGAAATATTTTGCAATTATGTGTAAGATGAGCTGCTATTTTTCTGACACAAATTCTGATATACCGTATTTGCCGGCGTATAAGACGATTTTTTGGCCCTGAAAAAACTGTATTTGCTGGCGTATAAGAGACTGGGCATATAAGACGACCCCCTAACATTTCCACTCAAAATACAGAGTTTGTTATATACTCGCCATATAAGACTACCCCCCACTTGGAGGCATATTTTTCAGGGCCAAAAAATCGTCTTATACGCCGGCAAATACGGTAACTGTTTTTACATCAAATCTCCTGGGCCCAAGAGTCTTCAATCGAAGTTACTACTCTATGAAATATAAATAAAAAAAGACTCTAAAAATTATTGAATGCCTCTGTTCATTAAAAGTATGCTATATTATAGAAAATATTGCATGTTGATCCCCAGATGAATTATGTTAAGTACTGTCAAATGTCTAAATAACTCTGGCACTTTATTTCTTCAGGCGGTGCAAAGGAATCATCTGACTCCTAGTCTCTATATCTCGGCTAACTCAGAATGTTCCTAACAGTGGGAAGAGCTGAGCAGAGGCAATAGATGTAGAAAACATGATTACTTCCCTGCAGCTGCTACATCTATCATCTTCTCTGACTTGCTGTGATTGAAAAAAAGCTGATGTCCATTTTTGCCCTCACTCTGACTTCAATTTCAGTTCCAAAGCTGTCAATGATGACAGCATATTGCGCACGTCTATTTCCCAATTTTTCACTTTCATATTGATGAGAAATTCGGAAGCTTAAAGGTGGAAAGGGAGAGCAAGAGTAGGCAGCCCAATGGAAATGTATCAGAATTACAAGGGAAGTATATGATCAATTTTAGAATCTGTGGGTGTAAAATGTACAAACACAACAAGGTTAAACATGTACAAACACAACAAGGTTACCTGGTTTTATAATAACCTTGGGAGGGAAGAACATTTTGGCAGAACAAGTGGTTAAGTCATGGGGAGGTGCAAAACTTATATATAATAAAAGCCTAATATGCAAATTGCCCCCTCAACCAGGATTTCAACCAGGCATCTGTCCTCTCACTATGATGAGCACTGACCACCAGGGGGTGCGCAAACATAGTGGGCGTCAGTGATGTGGTGCTAACAGCAGGTGGCAGTAGAGGCACTGGCAACCCCAATGGGCTCCGAAGAGTGCGGGGTCACAGCAGGATGGTAGAGCAGATGAGCAGGCAGCGCCAGGCTAAGGTGAGTGTGAGCGGGGCCTAATCAGCCTGCTGACCACCCTGCAGATGGCGACCAGCAGCAGTGGTGGGGAACGGGGCCTCCTCCTGGCTCCCAGGCACTGAGGAAGCCCAGGGGGGCCTGATCACCCTGCCGACTGCCCCACAGACAGTGTCCAGTGATGGCAGGGGCAGGACCGGGGCCAGGATCCCAGCACTGAGGGAGCCAGGCAGTGGCCTGATGACTTGGGCGAGGTGAGCACACAAGGGCCTGCGGGCCCAGGTGCTGCCCAGGGCCCAGAGGTCAGCTGGGACCTGCCCTTCCATGCCAGACACTCAGACTTTGATCACCGGCCAGGCCTATAGACTGCATCCATGCACCAATTTCTGGCACCGGGCCTCTAGTATATTATGAAGAAACCTATCTTACACATTCCTTATCTTGGAAAATGCTCTTTAATATGATAGCTATTGCCCTCAATAGGAACTGAAGCTTAAGAATGTATTTATTTATTTCCAATGAGAAGAGAAGTACATGACTTATTTCAACTAGCAACTGTGGTTTGGATGTTTAAGAGGAGAGCAAATTTTAGTAGGACCTCATTCCTAATCCATAAGAAACAGAATAGATGAGCTAGAATCATCACTAACATTTTATGTGCCAAGAAATTTCTGGGCTTTGCCTAACTTCAGGGGTTGTTGGTGAGAAGAAATTTCCCATCCATACACACACATGCACACACACACACACACACACACACACACACACACACAGAGTATATCAATCCATAGGCAAAAAATACAAAGTAATTAAATAATAACTTGTAATACTGAAAGGATCTAGCAGAAATATCAATTTATAAATTTACATACTATATCTAAAAAGTATCACTGGGTTGGTTTGTCAACCTAAAGACATATTTTATTACTAAACTGTTTTACTACATTACATTAGGATGGAAATATATTTTCTATAAATTAATTTTCATATTCATGAGAAAGCTTTGTATGTCTGTGTAAATATGCCCAAGGTAGTTATCCTAAACAGAGCTTAACATCTGTTTGACAATGTGTCCTACTATACTAAATGAAATATAACTGTTATAATTTGATTTTCCATGGAGTTTGCTGTAGGAAAGAAAGTATTATTTTATTGGTAGATGCAAGTGCCAGGTAAGACCATGGCACACGGAAGCAAAGAATTTTCAGTAACCACCAGAGGCTTGCCTGGATGACAGTGACCAGCACCATGCCTTGGTCTGGCGTCCCAGCTCACCTGCTTCACCATCCCATTGTGTCAACACCCACCATGTTCCACGTGCCCCCTGGTGGTCAGCGCACATCATAGCAACTGGTTGTTCAGTTGTACTGTTATTTAGTCTATTCCCATATTAGGATTTTACGGATATAGATACACACACACACACACACACACACACACACACACACACACAGAAAATATTTCACATTTGATTCCTAGAAAAGCTCTCCATAACAAAATGTACAAATCTCAGAGCGATTTCCACATTTGTAAAGATATTAAATGTATTAGTTTGTTATGGCTGTCATAGAAAAATAACACAACCTGAGTGGCTTAAACAATAGAAATTAATTTTCTCGCCATTTTTGAGGCTAGAAGTCCAAGACCAATGTGTCAGCAGAGTTAGTTTCTCCTGAAACCTCTCCCTGACTTGTAGGTGGCTTCATATGGTATTTGTTCTGTGCATCCTTGGTGTCTCTTTGTGTATATAAGTCCTCTTCCTATAGGATCACTCAAATTGGATTAGGGCCTACCCTAAGAACCTATTTTAACTTGATCACCTTTTTAAAGGCACTAACTCCAAATACAGTTACATTCTGAGGTTAGCACTTTAACATGTGATTTTGAGGGACATAAATTAACCCAAATCTAGGTATATGACTTGAAGGTCTCTTGTGTGACAAGTGTATTTTAGAATAAGCTCACCACAGTTTACGAAAGCAAACATATTCTTCAAACAAAATAGTTCAATATGAATGCAAACAAGGTAACATGAGCCAGAGTATCCCAACTTTAAGAATGTTAAGTGAGAGAATGTAATATATAATAGCAAGGGATTCTGGGAAGAAGGCAGCAATGTTGCTATAGCTTTAAAATCTCCTGGTTTCCCATAAATACAGGCAGAACAATTATAACAGAAAGGCAAAAACTGAAACAAAACCCCTATAACAAAACTAATTGGTAAGCTATATACATGAACACCAACACTATCAACACTAACAAGAACCATATTATTAGCATCTTTATATATGAGAGAGAACAAAGTGGGTGGGGGCAGGCAACCAGAATTCTGATGTGTTTGTGGCATAAGAACCTTAAAACCATAAGAAATTCTCTTTAGAAAGTCAAACTGAGAACAGCAGCCAAAATTGTGAGACCAATATTGAAAGAGTTAGAGCAGTCTGGGTCCTATGAACACTTAAAACTAACTGGCAGAGCTCCTTTTCAGAGCAAAAGCTCATGCTGAGGAGACACTGTTGGAAGCATAATCCAAGTTTAATAGGGTAGGACCAATAAGAATAAAGAAAAGAGATGGTACAAATAAAAGTGGGAATACAACACTAAAAGTTGACTTAATACAAATTAAGAAAATAATGTAGGTTGTGAAAAAATATATATTAGAATTAGAAAAACTAAAAGAAGTAGGTTTTGAAGAAAAGGAAGATTTGAACAGACAGGTGACTAAACTCATAAAACCATTTTAAATTTTTTCAATAAAGACTAACCTGGAAAAAACACAAAAGACATTAAGTTCAACTGATAATACCTTCAGAAAGATAAAAGATAGAAAATAAAAAATAATTAAAATTTTAAAGATGAAAAGAGTTGAAGAAAAAATACCAATGATAAAGATCTACCATAAGTAATATATGTAAGCCCCAAAATAAGAAAATCAAAACAATGTAACAGAATACTTATAATTTTTAAAAAGTAATTGGAAAAAAAAAAAGACTTGAAACTATATACTATACATTACATTCTTGAAAAAAAATAAACCCGGAATAGGAAACATTGAGGTAGACAATAATAAATATACAAAAATCTAAAGAAAAAGAAGACAAAAAAGGAGAAGAGGGGGAGGAGAGGGGTAAAAAAAGGAGAGGACAAGGAAGAAGGAACAGGAGGGGGAAGAGGAAGAAGAAAGAGGGGGAGGAGAAAAATCTAATAATAGAGGAATATGCAAATTTGTCTGTTACAGCATCACACCACCACTGGATCAGCAGGCAGCTGCAAGGCCTGGGGCAGGATAGCATACAGTAGGAGGGAATAAGGAGAGGGAGAGAAGGCAGGACTTCATGCAGACAGGCTGAGAGGAGGAACAGAAATACAGAAAGGGAATAAGAAAGAGATGCAGGAATGGAAAAGGGAAGGAAACTGCATGCAGAAGTGGGTGGCGACTGCCGGGGGGGGGGGAGGTATGGGGGTTGGCAGAGCAGGTGTGCCCAGCGAGGGGCAGGAGCAGGCGGCACTGAGCAGGGAGCCCTGTCCAGACTCGGGAGGACTACAGTGGCAGCCGTTGGTGGGGAGATGCCCACGGGTCCAGGACAGAGTGGAGGACGGTCCAAGGCCTTCTGGGCAGAGGTGCTCTTGCTTCATGGCAGCAGTGCCCGGGATGCACGGGCCTCAGCCATCCTTGTGGGCTGGGTGTCCCAGGCAGAGAACAGGAGCAAGACAGCGGCAGGGAAGCCAGGGAAGCGGGGAGTGGGGGAGCGGCAAACACTTGGCCAGGGCTGAGCTCTTGGCTGGGGTTAATGTGCCCCCCACCCCAATGGAAGTTTTAAGAAGGGAAGGAAGGAAGGAAGAAATTTATAAAGGAGTCAGTAGAGAGCAGAGTTAAAGAAGGAAAGAGGATGTATGAGTGAACTGTAGGAGCCATAATGAAAATCAAGTATAGTTGTGTACTGGGGACAGATTTTAAAAGTAGGAATCAGAAAAGAAAAAAGGATAGATAGTGCACTCGGGGTGGGAGAGGGGGGGATATCCCCTTAGCCCGGCCTGTGCCCTCTTGCAATCTGGGAGCCCTCGGGCCTAAACTGGCAGTGGGACATCCTTAGCACTCCCGCCATCACCCTGCCTGGCTCAGGGCTTCTCTGGTTGAGCAGTGCTCCCCCTATGGGAGCACACTGACCACCAGTGGGCAGCTCCTGCGTTGAGCATCTGCCCCAGAAACTGGTTGTTCTGCCATTTGGTCAATTTGCATATTAGCCTTTTATCATATAGGATTATATAGGATAGCAAAAATCTTACCTTGGCCAATTCTTCAATGTTACCAAAACCAGGCTACCAACAGGTATCTGTGAATAGACAATCTTAAACCCACTTTGATGAAACTGAGACTCTTCAGGAAAATCTTCTTCAGAAATAGAGCACTTATTATATTTTGAATCAGTGTTCATGTAGCAATACCATGATTCATTGTGATCAACTCTGGCTGCATCCTCACTTGACAACAATCTCCATTTCAAACAACTTTCACATTGAACCCACATTTTGTTTATGTATATATTGTTTTCCACGGAGGAATCCATTGCAGTGTTAAGATTACTATTATCTTACTGTCAAGTTTTTTTTTTTTCATAAATGAATTTAATCTGGAAAATAAGAGGAAAATAAAATGATTCAAGAATATAAGAAAAGTTCATTCCAAAATCCGAGAAATAGCTCTCTAAATATCATCTTTGCCCACCTACTCTCTATCCTATACAGATTATACACATTGAGCATGTTGTATTTCCACTTACCCGGAAACAAAATAGATACATCAATTCCCTGGGGCACAAAATGCTCCAAAATTAAAAACAAGAACAGTATGATGGAGTAGAAGACTAGAGGTTAGTATCTTATAATCTACTATATCACACACATCTGGTAGATATCCAATACTTTTGCCATAAAAAATAGTTAAACCTATTGAATGCTATGATCCAGGTATCATTCTAAGTGACTCATGCACACAACTTATATAGTTTTCCCAACAACCTTAGTATAACCATTTTAAAAGAAATAATTTTAAAGAAAAAAACTGAAGCAAAGGAAAGGAATTTGTTTAAGGTTCCAGAGCTTATATATGGTAGAGTAGAATTAAGATGAAGGCAGTTTGGTTCCAAATTCGGTGATATTACCTACTAAGCAGTACTGTCTCTGGGTATATATTATAGCATGACTTGATAAGCCCATTCTTTTTCTAATTCTGAGGAAAATCAAGTGCAGAAAAACATTGCATCATATGAAAATGTGAAGTGCTTTAAGAAAACTTAAAATTTTTTGCATGTATAATGTTCCCTTTTATTAATTTAAGTGATTTGAAAAAGAACATTTCTCAGAGCTTTCTTATTATAAAAGTTTTAAACTTGTAAGAAGAGTTAGCATTGTAGATTCAGGTATCAATTTCTAACTTCAACAATAATTGCTATGTGCATACTACTAAAATATAGTTAAACTAATAATTACTGTAATTAATAAAATACAAGTAAAATAATAGCATCTTATTTTGCAATGCAAAACCTATTTTTTAAATTTAAAAAAGTTAGATATGCTCTATTAATGAGCTAGTAGAAAGAACACTATTAGCCAAAAATAGACACCATTTTAAAAAGCTCTTAATTCATGATTTAATTATGTGTTTTGAAACTCACTTATATGCCGTTCCAGGATAACTACAAATAGCTTTAGAAAAAAAAACTGCCAATATATTACAATTGGCACAATTCACAATTTTTGACCTACTACTTCCACTCATGCAAATGCATCAAAAGAAAATTTTCCACTTTCCTTCCTGTTACTGATTTCTAGTTTCATACCACTGTGGTGATAAAAGATAACTGATATCATTTCAATGTTCTAATATTTGTTAAGGCTGGTTTTTGGCCTAACATATGATTTATCCTGAGGACTGTTGCATGTACATCTGAGAATATGTATTTTTCTACTATTGAATGTTCTCTATGTGTTAGATTCTTTTAAAGTGTAGTTTAAGTCAAATGCTCCTGTACTGATTTTGTCTGAGTGATCTGTCTATTGTTGATAGGGGTGTATTGAAATCCCCCATTATTATATTGCTATCTATTTCTCCCATTAATATTAGCTTCTTTATTTTGATGCTCCAATACTGGATGCATAAACATTTTCAATCCTCTTGATAAATTAACACCTTTATCATCTATCTATAAATAACCTAATAGCAAATAGACCGAATGGCAGAACAGCTGAACAACCAGTCACTATGACGTACACTGACCACCAGGGGGCGTGTGCAGAACATGGTGTGAGCATCAGGCAGCAGAGCACAGAACATGGTGGGCATTGGCAGTGGTGGGATGGTGGAGGTGAGCGGGGGTGCCAAACCAAGGTGGGGTGCTAGTTGCTGTCATCGGGATGAGCCTCTGGTGGTTACTGAAAATTATTTGCTTCTATGTACCACGGTCACGCCCGGCACTTGCACCTGCTGCCAGTACCAGAGCCCGGTGCCGGCACTGAGTGATTGAGGCTGTTGCCAGGTGCCGGCAGCAGGTGCAAACAGTGGATGCTGGCCCCAATTGCCCTTCAAGGCTTCACCTCTCCTTGCTCCTGAAAGCAATCAGGGCAACATCTGCCACTTGCACCCGCTGCGGACGCCAACCCTAATCGCTTTGCACCCATCAGTGGGTATAAGTGGGACCAGCATCATCAGCAAATGGAAGTGGTGGTGGTGAGAGTGGGGCTTCCAACAGCCTGGGACCAGGGGCCGCAGCAGAAGGGCTGGGTGGGGGTGCGGAGGATGGGCCGAGACCTGTCCCTGTGCCCACTGCAGCCTTGCGACCCACAGTTCAAGGTGCACAAATTTGTGCACTGGGCCCCTAGTTATATAATAACCTTGACTTTTTTTCAAGCTTTTACTTAAATTCTATTTTGCCTGATATTAGTATAGTAACCTCTGTTCTCTTTTGGTTTCCATTTGCATGGAATATTATTTTTCATCCTTTCACTTTCAGTGTATGATTAGAGAATTAGTCCACTTACATTTAGAGTATCTATTCTAATAGAGGAATGTTCACTAAAATAATGCATGTATTGTATGAACCAAGTACAGCACATAGTAGGTGCTCAATAAATGGTTGCATTACTTTCTTTTCTTAAAACTTTAAAACTGCATCAACTTACATTACTTGATACATATCTAATATATACAATGTGTTCTGTCTCTACTAGTACGACTTGGCTCATGTTATCCTCCTTACTCTATCATAACCTGTAAATTTTCCACTTTTAAAATCTCCTTCAAATACCATCTCTTTTAAGAAGTTTTTCGGGATATCCCCAACCAGCTGCAATTTCTCGCTGCTTGACCTTTGTGTCCTCTTAACTTCTGGAATGTATAACATTCTGCTTCCTATTATAGTGATGTGTACTGACCACTTCCTATCACTGGACTGTAAGCTTCTGATGGAAGAGGTATTATTTTTGTGTTGCCAGCAATGTATGAATTGATGATAGAAAAATTGCCCCTTTTATATTGATTCCAAAATGCCAAAAAATGCTTTACATGTAGGGATTTTTCATATCACTTACCTAATTTTGTTCAATTTCTCCTATACTTCTGTGAAGCATATGGAAGTGGATAAATATTCTAACAGATGGGGAAGGGATTAGAGAGCAATTTTTATTTGTAACAATACATTACAATGCATTACTAGTTAAATTGAATTTATTAAAGAAACCACCAAGGTCTGCAGAACTCCATTAAACAGTTCTAGACAACTTAATACAGTGCAATCATTATATATAATTTATAGTATTAAAGTGAAAATCATGCGCTAAAGAAGAAAATAAGAAAATTCCATATAGATTTTACATAAATTCTCCAAAGATTTTTGTATTTCATGAATGTTATTTTAGAATGTTATAGCAGAGCCTGAAAAAAAAGAAAGATCAATTTTTCTTGAATAGATATATTACATAGTTCCGTTGTTCAACAGAACAAAGGTCTTTAAGATGGAGTACAGCCAATGTGAATTCTTGTGAAGCATCAGTTTTTATTACAATGTATATACATTTTATGACTGATGCATCCCAGATGGCAAAATTATAACATACCCAAGGAGTTCTGAACAATATCAGAATTTAATGAGACTGTGTGAATAAATACATACAGATGAGAAATGAAGATAAATGGCTACTTATGATAGAAATTGTTTTTATTGTTTGTATGTGAATGAGAAAAATGACTGTTCTTCCAAACAAACAAAATTGTCATTATTCTTTTGCTCTCCAACACTGTTGTAATAGGAAGTAATCCATTTTTAACCACGGGCTATCCCAGACAATACAACTCCTCTCGGTTTGAGAAAAGGAATAGTATCTGTACTGCTATCTTCAAAGTTGGAGCATTTCAGCCTTATAATTTCAATTACTTCTATTTTCTAGATAATATCTCACCTGTAACCAATGTGTGGCCCAGCAGTTGAGCATAAACCCCTGAATCAAGAGGTCATGGGTTCCATTCCCAGTGAGGGGTATGCAGCAGGCAGACAATCGACGTTTCTCGCTCGTCGATGGTTGTCTCTATCCCTCTTCCTTTCTCTCTCTAAAAATCAGTAAGATCATATTTTTAAAATTATACTAGATTTTTAAATTTAAAATAACTAAACCCGCCTACTTTCAAATAGAACTTGAATTAATAATTTTAATGTTATAAATTAACATTTTATAATAGTAAAGAGACAGTATAATAGTAAAGGAAAGGATGAGTACTTGGAATAAAAAAATATATAGTTTCTAATCTTGGGAATGCAACTTTCCAGCTGTGTAATTTTCAGAAGGCCTCAATGTTCCCATCTGTAAAGTAAGGGGAGTATAGCAAGATGACCTCTAAAAAGTTGTCCTGCTTTAATGGTTCATAATTGACACATTCTGGCTGTTTTCCTTCAAAAATCTCTACTCCCTGCACTGGATTATCTGCTCGTCTATATTCTTTTAGCCACATATCAAAGTTTAAATTTCACCAGCCCCCCTTTCATCACTGTGTTAGTCTTGTTAGCTCTGAAGACTTGCTAAACTTTATTTGCTTTGCAGTAATGGTCGGTTCTTAGTGTTTATTGTCTTTGGTTCATATGTAATCTCCCTCACGTGGGCAATCAGATTAGTCTACAAGGTGTGTTTCTCGCCAGTCATTGAAATGCGGCACTCTTCATCACCCTCAATCCCCATCTGGCGCCTTCAGACTGAGAGCTTCCAGCATCTCTCATGAAAGATGCTTTTATTACAATCTTCAAGACAATTAATGACAGCAGATATAAATTCTTCCAATTATTGGCTGTATAACTTTGAGAGTCATTTAAAGTCTTGTAATTTTATCTATAAAATTATTATTTCATAGAGAGGTTGAAAGGATGATTTTTTAAAAAATATTTTATTGATATTTTACAGAGAGGAAGGGAGAGAGATAGAGAGCTAGAAACGTTGATGAGAAAGAAACATCGACCAGCTGCCTCTTGCACACCACCCACCAGGGATGTGCCCGCAACCAATGTACATGCCCCTGACCGGAATCGAACCTGGGACCTTTCAGTCCGCAGACCGACGCTCTACCGCTGAGCCAAACCGGTTTCGGCTGAAAGGATGATTTTTAGTAAATAAATAAATAAATAAATAAATAAATAAATAAATAAAATAGTGAATAGTAATAGAAATAAAAATGCATCTGCAGCAAGAGCAATCAAGTTTGAAAGTTTTGCAGTACTGCTAGAGGGGGAATTTTTAAAAATTATTCTTAGAAAGATTTTATGAAGGAGAAAAGATACTACAGAGAAGAAAGGTGAGGTCTATAATGGCAAAAAGAGATAGGGGTTCCACCGGGATGGATCTGAAGAAGTCACATATCAACCTAGCAAAGTTTAAAAATAATATATTTACAATTTTAAAATGATAAAGAATTATTTGACATCCTCTTATACTACTCAACGTATGAATTTAGGGGCACATAATTTTTGGTACATAATAATCAGTCAAACCAAAACCTGGTTCCTTAAACAGAAAAAATTCAGGAGTAAGTCATATTAGATATATAACTTTAGGACTTTAAAATTTTGAAATTACTAGAGGATACCTTATATATATTTAACTCAAAAGGAAATTTCAGTTTCCTTTTGAGCATAAGAAAACAAAGACTATGTTAATCTCATTTTAAAAAGTAAACTTTCAAAAACCTTAGCTAAAGCATTAGATCAGATCTGTGAAATGAATCAGATCTGCTAGAGGAAAATTAATCATGGCCAAATATGCCATTCCTTCAGCTTCTCAGACACTGCTTTTTTATTGCTGCAGCAAGGTTTAAAAGGATTTTCCCAAATTGTCTTTTAAGATAAATCCACAGCATATTTTCTGCCTTTTCCAACCTGAGAGGTTCAATGAAAGAGACAGGTATTCTTATTAGAACCGGAAGCCATCTGCATGAGAGCCATCTTCTGGTAACTGCAATAGGAGATGGGGCTAGAGAAGTACTTGAGGTGGTGCCCTGGGCATCAGAATCGGGAGGCTGAAATTCTTCTCAGTTTATGGATCTGGTTTCTTCTTTATCCTGTTTCCAGATAAACTTTTCACTTTCTTTGGTGTCAATACAGAGAGCTCAGGCTGGGTCCTGCCCTTGTATCTACCACGTAGTTCCAGTTTTTGCTTTGATTTTATTTTTTTATCCGGCCAGCAGCTTTTTCTTTCTTTTATCAAGTAACACTCAGCCACTGTGGAAGTCTTCTGTAGTCTCACACAACTGCAAACAGCTCTGAAAGTCATTTCATCATTTACTGTCACTAAACTGAGAATTGGAGAATCTAGCTCTGCAAATACAGCAACCCTCTCTACTTCAATATGTCTTTGGCTTGTAAAACTAAACATCTTTTCTTCTAGAAATAGTCTTCCAAAGCAGCCATTCCACACTCATCTTCTCTTTTTCCTCTTGCACCCTTAGTGATTATTTGAAACCTTTATAAATCTCAGGCTATCTTCCTCATTCTCAAAAGATAAACTTTCCTCCTATATTACAAGAAAATCTCCCTTTTCACCTCAATACCTAAAAGTTTATCTAAAACTGTTCTCTCATTTGCTGCAGTTTCAGACTGTTATGTTTATTTGTTTTGAAATACTTATTTTTTTTTTAAAGAAAAATATTTGATTGCCCAGCTGGCATGGTTCAGTGACTGAGGTCACGGTTCCGGTGCTGGTCATGGCGCATGCCCAGAGTTGCCGGTTTGATTCCCAGTGTGGAGTGTGCAGGAGGCAGCCAATCAATGATTCTCTCTCATCATTGATGTTTCTGTTTCTCTCACTGTCTTCCTTCTTCTCTGAAATCAATAAAAACATATTTTTTTAAAAAGAAATACTTTAGGGTTTGATATGAGCCAGACAATGCTCAGGCAAAGACAAGATGCCTCTCCTCAAGTAATAGTAAGTACTATCGTAAGACAACTACAAAATGCTGTGGAAGCACATAAAGCACACCTGAGACTTTCCGATAGGCTAGGGCAGTGGTCGGCAAACTCATTAGTCAACAGAACCAAATATCAACAGTACAACGATTGAAATTTCTTTTGAGAGCCACATTTTTTAAACTTAAACTTCTAATGCCACTTCTTCAAAATAGACTCACCCAGGCCGTGGTATTTTGTGGAAAAGCCACACTCAAGGGGCCAAAGAGCCACCTGTGGCTCTCAAGCCCCAGATTGCCGACCACTGGTCTAAGCCAATCTGAAAAATGATTAAGAGGCAATGCCCCTACTATGTGCCCCAGCAGTCTCTACACCCTCTACATACCACTATATCACAATGTGAAAATCCACTTAGGGAAAGATTAATTTCTATATTGTCAGCATCTAAAAAATACTTGCCAAAGAGAGGCATTGAATATTTATAATATTATGAAATAATATGGACCATAGAATTAGACTGACCTAACCAGTGTTGATATTTAAAACATGTAGCAATGAAGATGGCTGTATCAATGGGATAACTGTAGTTCTGGACTTAAATTCTGGCTCCATTTCTGTTGAAATTTTTAAGTGAAGACAAGTCAGTTAAATGAACTGAGCATAATTTTATCATGTGTACATGAAGGTAATAATAATTTATATGATGAAATTTTAATTTTAATGATGAAACAGCATATGAAAAAACCCATTACAATGCCAGATACACTAAAGCCCAATAATATATTTTTTATGGCGAAACTGGTTTGGCTCAGTGGATACAGCGTAGGTCTGCAGACTGAAAGGTCCCGGGTTCGATTCCGGTCAAGGGCATGTGCACTGGTTGCAGGCATATCCCCAGTGGGGGGGTGTGCAAGAGGCAGCTGGTCGATGATTCTCTTCTCTCATCGATGTTTCTAACTCTCTATCCCTCTCTCTTCCTCTCTGTAAAAAAACAAAACAAACAAACAAAAAAAACACCTCAATAAAATATATTTAAAAAATAATAATTTTTACTTTGTTGCTAAACTGCTTTAAAGTGAGTTATAGTTGTAGCTACATTAAAAAATTAAAATATGCAGAATCCAATGTAAAATGAAAACACTCTAATTATTTTGTCTTACCTTCATGATTTTTCAACAGCTTAATTTGGCTTCTAAGCTTTAAAATGCATTTATCCTAATCTTCTCTATGATATAAATTTAACACTGACTGTTCATTCATTTATCTAATTAACAGTGCCTTTATGTCAACTGTAGACCATATTTAATGATTCAACAGAAATTTATTAAGAGTCTATTATCAGTGCAAAATCATATTTATCTTTATCATTCTGGGACTAGTTTGCACAGATACTACTCGATGGCTTATAAATGTTCCAAGATGCTTAATAAATACTTTCTTTTTTTGTTTTAGTAACGTAGATAGATAATTGATGGTTTTCATCTAATATCAGCAATCAAATTAGAACGAAAAGAAACAATTCATTTCCATACTAAAAGGCTGATATCTTTTGCAGCAACTATATTCTTCTTCTACTTTACAATTTTTCAAGGAGAACATTAATAATTAGAAATCTGATTAACTGTGTTAAATGCCAACTTCAAAACTTATTCATCAATCTATATATTTTAGATCTATATTAGATGGCTGTAAAGTATCCAGCTTATTCAGTATATTGAAAATAACTGATCCAACTAAGATAATTAAAATTTAGCTCTTCGGACTGTCAATCAAATGTAATGGTGCCATAAACAGACTAGAATTATATCTGTAGGTTGAACAAGGAGAGTATTAATTTCAGGCTGGCTATTTCTCCTTTACATGTGGCCATTCTCAATTGACCTTTATGTAAGCTGTATTAGCTTGGAAGTCACATAGTTCATTTGCTTAAAGATAGAATGTGTAGAAGAATAGTCTTTATTAAGTTTACCACTTCCTTTAAGTCATAAGACATAAAAATAGAACCTCAAGCCAATCTAATTAGATAATTTCATTATTCAAAATGATTTATTTATCTGTTGTCATTTATTTTGCTCATTTTAAAAATGTGTCCATTCTAATAAGTAAAAAGTGATAACTATCTTACTCCGGGTTCTAGTGAGTAACTTCATAATTATTGTTTCAAGAATCACTACACAAGTATTAAGAAAAGAAACCTTTCACTTGAGAGTTTTGAAATAAGAATTTGTAAATGGAAGTAGTTTTGAATTGCATAATACAAAACTGAAAGCATGATTCAACGTGTCACATCTTAATTTGCAAAGCAAATATGACATAATAATAAGCTGGAATTATTACCCTGGAAAGAAACAAACTAAAGGTTTTGCCCAGTTTCTCCAATTTTCTTTTTAATTTTTATAGAGAATAGCCTCTCCTCTTTTGGCCTGGGAGAAACCATGGACTGCCTGTCTTTCTGCATGACCAGATGGGAAAGACAAGAAGGCACCTTCGTTTCATAAAAGACCTCCTGAAACCTCATATTCACCCTCCACCTTCTATTTGCAGTGGTTCTCCACCTTTCTAATGCCTCAACCCTTTAACACAGTTCTTCATATTGTGGTGACCCTCATCATAAAATTATTTTCATTGCTACTTCACAACTGTAATTTTGCTATGAATTGTAATGGAAATATATGTGTTTTCCGACGGTCTTAGCCAGTGGTGGGCCAACTGCGGCTCTCGAGCCACGTGGTCTTCTTTGGCCCCTTGAGTGTGGCTCTTCCACGAAATACCACGGCCTGGGCGAGGCTATTTTGAAGAAGCGGCGTTAGAAGAAGTTGAAGTTTAAAAAATGTGGCTCTCAAAAGAAATTTCAATCGTTGTGCTGTTGATGTTTGGCTCTGCTGACTAATGAGTTTGCCCACCACTGTCTTAGGCTCTACGGCAGCAGTTCTCAACCTGGGTCACTGCTGTAGAGCCTAAGACCATCGGAAAACACAGATATTTACATTATGACTCATAACAGTAGCAAAATTACAGTTAGGAAGTAGCAACGAAAATAATTTCATGGTTGGGGGGGTCACCACAGCATGAGGAGCTGTATGAAAGGCCACGGCATTGGGAAGGTGAGAGCCACGGAAGGGCCTCCAGAGCCTCATGGAGATGGCTGGGGAAGACTGAGCCATCAGTCAGCTGGCCACTGTCAGCTCATCAAAGTATGGACTCAACTCTAGGCCTCTGAAAAAATCACAGCTGTTAGGAGTAACAACCGCTACTCAGGTATGGTGTGCTTAAAATACTTAAAAACACCTGCCCAGCCTGCTCTGGGCTGACGCTCCTGGGCTCCCTTTGACAACATGCTCACACCCAGTCCTCTCCGAGCACTGGCCGAAATCTGTTGTTCCCTGATTGTTCTCCAACCCTCTTCTTTTCTTTTCTTTTATTGATTTTTACAGAGAGGAAGGGAGAGAGATAGAGAGCCAGAAACGTCCATGAGAGAGAAACATCAACCAGCCGCCTCTTGCACACCCACTACTGGGGATGTGCCCGCAACCAATGTACATGCCCTTGACCGGAATCGAACCCGGGACCTTTCAGTCCACAGACCGACGCTCTACCACTGAGCCAAACCGGTTTCGGCCCTCTTCTTTTCTGTTATGTGCAGATTTTCTTTTCTGTACTTTTTAATTGTAGTTTTAATAGAAAAAAGATAGAAATAAATGTCATCTTGAACAGAACTTGACAATTTGCTTGAACAATATTCTAAACATGTCCCCATGTTAGTAAACGTCTACACTAAAACTGCAATCTTAGTTTTGAAGCTAAACTTATATTCTTTGATTTAGTTTAACCTTCAATATTTTACTAACTAAAACATACCGATTGGTTTTTAATTTTTCCCCCTTCCGCTGCCCTGACTGGCTAGGGATGACCTTCAGGAATTAACTATTACATTTGTACGGCGCCCTGCCGAAGCAAACAAACAGGATTCTTGTCCACTAAGTTACAAACACCGGTCTCTTCCAGGCCCCAGCAGAGACACTTTCTAAATGAAGCGAATGAACTTTCTAAATGAATACATGAAATCAGGTTTTTAAGTATTTTAAGCACACCATAACTGAGAAGCGGTCGTTACTCCTAACAGCTGTGAGTTTTTCAGAAGGCTAGAGTTGAGTCCATACTTTGATGAGCTGACAGTGGGCCTGATGAGTTAGTATTTAAGCCTTCCATCGGCAAAACACTAGGGGGGGGGGGGGGCGAGGAGCGGCCCTGGGGCCGGTTGGCAGTCAATAAGGGATATCAGCCTGTCTTGACCGTTTTCTGGTTTATTCCTTTAAACCGAAACAGCCCTGGAGCTTGAGGGGCTCCACTGGCGACCTGTGAGGGGCCGTTTCTGTTTTCCGCGATCCGCTCGGAAAACAACAGGTTCCTGAGTGGAGCAGTTGGGGATTAAGAAATTAAAGGGGGGGGGGGGGAGAGAAAGACCAAGACACTGAAATAGATTCAAGCTGGGACCAGGGTGGGGGGCTGTCACTCTGAAGGAGACAGTCAACACCCACCAGACAACACCGCGCATTTATTTCCAAAGGGAGAGGGAGGTTTAAGGTCAAAGAAGTTTTGGGTGTGCCCAGGTCCTATTCACTCCCGCATTCCTGGGATTCAGCAAATCCAGACCTGGGTAAATCCAGGTCGTGTTCGCCCCTCATTCCGAGCACAGGGATAAAGATAAGAAGTAAGTACCGCTAAGTCTCCCACATTTTGGGGAACCGTGTTCCCAGGGCTCGGCTCTGCCTAGGCCTCGAGTTCGGCGGACGACAATTAAAGGTCATCCATGCGCATTCCCCAGGGGCCCTCTACCGCGACCCCCAAACAGAACCCCGGCCACTCCGGACGCCACAGCTCAGGATGTCCTCCCCGAAAAACCACAGGTGGTCACGGCCGTTCCAGGGAGGCTGGTACGATCCCGAAATCCCAAAGCCCTGTCCTAAATCCAATCAGCTTCATCTTCTAAGAGACAGCAGGGTGCGGAAGGACCACGGGGCGCTCAGCACCGCGCCGAGGGGTTCGAATGGTCGCCGAGGGGTTCCAGTCAGCGGGGGAGGGGAAACTGCTCCCCGCGCGCCCCGACTCCCCACCCGCCGCCCGCACTCCCCACGCGCGCGCGGCCACGGGCTTCCCAGCTCTCCCCGGTCTCCGCGAGGCGACAGCTCGGGACGCTCGGGAGGGGCGCTACCAAGCGGAGCGACACAGGCATCACACACGCTCGGGGACCCCCTTCTGGACGCGCTGGACGACACCGGGGTACCCGCCGCGTCAGAGAACCGCGCCCTCACCCAGCTCCTCAGCTCCGCCTCCCGTCCCCGCGTCGCCGCGGCCCGCCCAGGCCCGCCGCGGAGGCTCACGGGACACGTAGTACGCCACGCCCACCTCCTCCCCTCCCCGCCCCTCCGAGCTCCGGCTCCGGCGGAGGCGGGGGGCTGACTTCCGGTTTGGTGGCGTGGCCCCGGCGCGAGCGCACGGACCGCGGCAGCCCCCTTCCGGCCGGGAACCGCTCGCCTCCGGCCCCTCGTCGGCCGCGTCTCCCTGCCGCGCGGCGGCCCCAGCGGGTGCTGAGGTGGGGGGGCCGGCGCCGGCGGTCCCGGGCCCCGCGCGCGCGTGTTGCTGGGTAACGGGGCCTGCTCCCGGCGGCGGCGCCCCGGCCCCTCCCTCCCGCTCCGGCTTGCCCCTCCTTCCGGCTCCTCGGGGCCCGGCCCACTCTGGTCCGGCCCCGGGGCCGCGGAGGCCCAAGCGATGCGAGCCCCTCCGCGGCGTAGCCGGAGCGGCGGCCTTCGCCGGGGGAGCGGCGGCGGCGTCTTCGAGGAAACCGGAAGCCCGCGGTGACCTCCGGCGACCCGTCTCCGAACGCTGGGGAATCGAAACTCCGCGGCCCTCCGTCGCCGGCCTCGGGGGTGAGTGAGCGCCCGGCGGGGGCCGGGGGAGGGAGGGTCGCTTGGCAGGGCCGGGCCGGGAACCAACGGCCGCCGCGGGGGCCGCCCCGGGAGACCGGCCCTCGTCTGCGGCTGCGGGGGAGCGAGCGGCCCACGCCCGGGCATCCCTTCCCCTGGCCGGCCTCGCACCCGCGCCGGGCCAGGCCCGTCGTCTGGGTCCTGCGCCTCACTTCTCCTTCTCCTCGTCCCGGACACACTGCCTTACGGGGGCAGCTTCGGGTTTTAGTTCATTCATTGAGACTGCTTCTGTAGCCACAACGTAAGAGGGGCCGCGGCCGGGAGGCACCGCCGGGGCCGTCCGGGCGGCGGACTTCGCCCGCCTCACCGTCCAGGCCGACGGCGAGCATCGCCTCGCCGGAGCCACTCCGTGCGCCGTGCGGTCTCCCATCCTGACCGCAACCTGCGAGGTGGGCAGAGACCCCCCGCTCCTGCAGTTAGGAGCTCAAATACTCGCGATACAGGTAAAAAAAAAAACAAACAAAAAAAACAAACAAAAGAAAACAAAAAGATTGCTCCAGGATGTGTAGTTAGAAGTATGGGAAGATGATGAAAGTCAGTGACGTGCGAGGTTTGGAGTGGACCCCCTGCCTCGGAAACGTGGAAGACGCTGTCGTGTTTTTGTAGTTTTAAATGGGATTGAGCAAGATCTCGCTGCTCAACGTGGCATCGTTGACATTCCAGTTCTCCAAACATGCCGTCTCTGGTTTCCCAACCTGTTGTGATCACTCACTGCAAGCATGTGGAAAGTGGGAGTTGCGCGTCCCTCGCGGGGTTGTTGTCAAGTTTTAAGGCGCTCTTGTTTCTAAAATCGGAAGTTGGGTGCAAATATAAAGTTTTAATTTAAAGAAACAACACAGTGTCATGGGAAATGCGCCAGAATAAGTCAGAACTTATTAATAAGTCAGGATCTGAGTGCTGATTTTTCTGTTTATGCATTTATTACTGGGCAGGAGATTAGATCTCTTCGTTTTCTCTGTCTCTCCAATGGTATAAAGGATTACTCTCCAAGGTACCAAAGCAGAGTTTCTAAGAGTTTTGCTGACTCTGGAGTCATCTGGTTGATTTTCATTTCTGGCTCCCACACTTTCTACTTTTGTCTTTCTCAGTTGCTCCACCGGTGATAAGAAGAATTTCCTGCCCACCTCAGAGGTCTTAATGTAGATTTAATGAGTCGTTAAAAATAAATGAGTTTCCCTTTAAGACAAAGCATATTGCCTGACATGCTATAAACACTTGGTAAATATTAATTACCAACACAGAAGCTGTCATGATTAATAAAATGTTGTGACATTTTTCATAATTCATGAAGTAACAGAGCCAATGTGGTATTTCTATTCTGGATGATAGCTGTTATATCACTATTAGAGAATACTCATTGCTAATACCAATAACATTTAGTGTACTACACAGGCGCTCAATTACATTGAGATGTATTATTTTATGAAAGGAATGAAAAGTAGACTGCTCTTTATACCTGTGTTAACCCTGAAAAAATTCTTATGATTTCTGGTCGCACAAATTCATTTCTGGACTGATGCAGTTAGTGAGATAACTCAGTGAGGGTTATAAAAATGAGAACGAAGTTTTTCATACTATAGAACTTTAAATCTGGTGCTAATTAAGCAGATTTGGCGGCCCTCACTGAGTTATAGGGCAATAGATAGGATAGTTAGGCCATTCCTGTATCTAATTATTCGTTAAAATAGAGAAAGGAGTGTTCGTCTTCTATAAGACTTAATTCTTGCTCCATAGTATCTTGACTAACTTTATGAAGGGATATTCTGGCTTTTCAGAGGTAGAAACAGGATGGAAATGCTAAGTGGAATAAGCCTGTCAGAGAAGACAAATACCATTGACCACCCCTCCAATATGTGGAATCTAATGAACAAGACAAACAACAGAATGACAAAGTTTAGAGGGTGGGAGGGAACTGGGTAAAGAAAGGAGAAGGGATTAAAGAATGTAGTGTTTACACAGCCCGTGGGCAAGGACAATAGTGTGGTGAGGGCCTCAGTTTAACAATTAAAAAAAAAAAACTTGGGGGGAAAAAAGAGGTAATGTAGAATAGAAAAAAGAGAGTAACCATCAGGCCTTTATTTAAACCCAACCTGTCACACTGTCAGTGATTTTAGGCAAATTTACTCACCTCTGAGCCTCAGTTTTCTCATCCGTGGTAGTCTAACCAGCATTCTAGCCAAGTTTGGTGTGGACTAACTAGTGTTACATACCTTTTACTCAGTTCCTGGCAAAAATGTGCATCCCCTTATATCTATAGGTTGCCATTCCATGTTCAGAGTAAAATTTTGCCTTCACAATTTAAGGAAGGTGGCATCTTAGTAATGTAGTTCAACCCTATCATTTTATTGGTGGGAAAATTTAGATCTGGGGAATTAAAGTAACACTCAAGGCAACAGATTGTATACTAGAACCTAGATTTCTGAATCTCGGGCTAGAGTTCTTTCTACCACTGAGCTCTGCCTTGTCCGGATTATTTTTGGAAAAATCAGAATCCATGCTATGTCGCCTCCAAGAATGTTGTATTAAGAGCATACATTTGGCCCTCGCTGGCTTGGCTCAGTGGATAGAGTGTCAGCCTGGGGACTGAAGGATCCCAGGTTCAATTCCAGGCAAGGGGACATGCCCAGGTTGCGGGCTTGACCTCCAGTAGGGAGCATCTTGGGAGGTAGCCGATCAATGATTCTCTCTCATTCACGTTTCTGTCTCTCTCCCTCTCCCTTCTTCTCTGAGATCAATAAAAATATATTTTTTTAAAAAAGAAAAGCATACATTTGGCCCTGGCTGGGTAGCTTGGTTGGAATGTTGCCCCATATGCCAGGGTTGGGGATTCGATCCCTAGTCAGAGACAGAGCAGCAGTCAGCCAGTGAGTGCTGGAGCCACAGTCAGTGTCCTTTCTCTCTCTAAACAAAAGTTCGATAAATGAAAAAAATTTTAAAGGAAATAAATTTGGAAGCTTATTTGGGTTCATAACCCAGCTTTGCCACTGATTAGTTATGTATCTGTAATTAAAGTATTTAATGTTTCTAGAACTTTGTTTATAAATTAGAATAATAGCACTAAATAGAAAAAAATGCATGTGGAAACACCAGTGTTGACATACAGTAAGGGAGCAATTAATGGTAGATATTATGATGGTGAAATATGAGATGATCTTATTTATTCCAGAAAGACCAGTCTGTAGGAAGGTATTTCTTTGTTTTCTAGTGTCTCGCACCCAGCATATGTAGCATATCTCAACTGAGGGTCCTCTCAGTGTTAACTGTAGTGAAGACTGAAATTTAAGATGTTAAAAAATAATTGTGATTAACAATATTTGAGTCTATTTTTTTCTTTATGCCTCTCCCCTAGCCTCAGGAACTATTGTTTCCTATCCACCTGATGTGGCAAATTGTGTTTTGTTTCTCCATTATTATTGCAATATATGATTTTATAAGATTATATATATATATATAGTCATTCAGGTAACCAAAATAATATTTCTTATATATATTATTGATTTTTTACAGAGAGGAAGAGAGAGGGGGATAGTCAGAAACATCGATGAGAGAGTCATCCATCAGCTGCCTCTTGCACACCCCCTACTGGGGACTTGCCTTTGGCTGGAATTGAACCTGAGACCTTTCAGTCTGCAGGCCCACTCTCTATCCACTGAGCCAAACCTATTTTGGCAATAATATTTCTTATATATCATAGCTCTCACAACACTTGGAAGAATTCACTGAGCAGTAAGAGCTATAAGAGCATCTTTTGTCATAATACTGGAGCAGGCAAAGTAGCTCTACAGTTGTAATACAAATAAATACTACAGCAATTAAAAATAATACAAGAAGAAACTGTTTCACATACTCATGGATGTAAACCTACTTTTGCCTATCGTGTATTTGGTCTCATCCTCAATTCCTGAAATCATATCAGAGCCATACAAGTGAAATGGGAATCTTGTTATTTACTGGTATAACAAGCCCTTTCCACAGGACTGGGTTTATGTTAATGAGAGATGACTTGTTCAGCGCCTCAGGATGGTGGCTGGTTGCCAGGAGAACCACCCATCTGATTAGAGGGTTGGAACTTACAGTCCCAAGGACTTCAGGGTAGTGGAGAGGAGCTGGAGTTTGTTTCAAATCAGTTATGGCTATTATGTAATGAAACCTCCATAAAAATGCAGGCATAGTGAAACAGATTCTGCTCCTGTGTTTACATCTCAGCTCTCCATTTACTATGGAAAATTAAATTCCTTCTATATCAGTTTCTTCACCTATAATACTTTTAGAACAGTGACTGACACTAGTAAGCAATCAAATGTCATCTCAAGCAAGGATTGGTAAATAAAAACATTTTTCAAGCATCAATTAATTATGAATCTAAGATACATAAAACACCATTGAGAGTCTTCATTTAGAATGCTGTATTTGGTGTCTTATTTTAAAGGATTGTTTAGGTTCTCTTATGGCCTACAGTCCCTGTTACCCTGTCTTTCCCATGAGATCTTAAAAGGTTCCAGCTACTATTTCTTCTTCCATCGTGTTTTTTTTCAGGAATATAACTCAGGTGGGGAAGTAATGCTGAATCTAACAACAAAAGTAGATGGAAAGAGTGAGTATATTTCAACTAATTAAGTAATTGGCTTCTCTTAGGTTTTAGACTCAGAGTTTGGTTTGAATCCTATCTCTATCATTCTTCACCCAATAATCAATATTGAGTCTCTTCCACACAATGATGAGTTGGGGACACAATGAGCAAAAAACAGACGCAACCTCTGCCTTCACAGAGCTAATGTTCTACTAGATTTAATTTTGAGCAAATTGCTTTATCCTTCAAATTCCAACCATGAATTTAAATAATACTAAAAGAATGTAGTACATGGTACTGGGACATAATGGACACTCAAATGTTAATTACTGTGTCTCCTACTTTGAATGTATAACAAATATAATCAGTTACTAGTATGGAAAGAAGATAGTGGAGTATGCATTAAAATATCTGTAATAATGTAATGAATTACACTAAAAGAATTTTTGAAAATTTATAATTTGAGAGACTGTAAACTTGCTATTTATATCTAAGAATGGAAATGTTGATGAGGAAATATATGGGTATAAAGAGTTTAAACTGTTTATTCTTTGAAAATGGTGTTTTAAACTTTTTATAAAACTTACTAATAGCTGAAATGGTTTTATATGATTTATAGATATCAACTATTTTAATATTCTTAAAAACTCTATGAAGTAGTTGCTATTATTTCTTATACTTTATAACTAAGGAAACTGAGGCAGAAAGGTTAAGTAACTTGCTCAAAGTCACATAGACACCAAGTAGTAGAGCTTGGATTCAAACCCATGGCAGTCTGGTTTCTGAGTCCTTGCTGTTAACCATATACTATACTGCCTCTAAAACTAACAGGAATTTTGAAGCATCGCCTCAATATTCACATTATTCTAAATATTCTTTTTTTTCCTGTTCATTTATTCAGTGAGACATTTATATTATATATATTTCCTGTTTTAAATAGCTGTCATGGATACACTGGTAGAAGATGATATCTGCATTCTAAATCATGAGAAAGCCCATAGGAGAGAAACAGTGACTCCGGTCTCAATATATTCCGATGAGTCTGTTGCTTCACATTTTGCCCTTGTCACTGCATATGAAGACATCAAAAAACGACTCAAAGATTCAGAAAAAGAGAACTCTTTTCTAAAGAAAAGAATAAGATTTTTGGAAGAAAAGGTAATTATTTATTATCTTCATTATGTTTTGTGACCCAATGAACATTTGAAGATATTTAAAATATTTAATATTTTTCTGTCCTGTCTTCCATGGTTGTACTAAATTTCCAAGGATAACTCACTGCTAACTTCAAAACCCTGAGTATTGTACTGATAGCCAGCACTGTTTTACATACACTCTGCTGGGGGAATATTTATAGAATAGGATTTAGCAATTTGGAGGGATATATGCCAGATATTTTCTTAACCTCTTTTTCAGATTGCCTTACCTTCATAATTGCATATTTTTTATTCAGGATTTTAAAATCTGTGTAAAAGTTATAGCCAATAAGGAAATTAAGTGTCAAAGGAGAAAGCGCCTGGAACAGTGTTCTAATATGCTTAATAATATCTTCACCAGGACTTACATCTTTACCTCAACATTCTCTTTTGCTTTTGAACACACATAACAAGAATATTGCCTTTTTACTGATTAATTTCATCTACTTACCTTTCTCCTGAAAAAACCTGACACTTAAATGTTGTAAAATATACAGCAAGGTAGATGATTTAATTATGAATCATCAGTTCTACTTGGCTTTGTGTATTAGGAAGCTTTCCTCACTTATCCATTTGTTTTGAGTTTTAAAGTTTTAGCCTAATTTGTTTCTTCAGATCAGCATGTTCATGTGTCACAAGCAGCAGATTCAGTAGAGGGGGGAGGAAATGTGTTCCTTAGCAAGCAAGGAAATGAATTATCTGCCTATGAAAACTTGAGGATGGAGCTTGATAAAGTTTAATTCTTTTGGAGGAATAAGAGGAGTCTGTTGTAAAAATTATTCACAATTTCTTTGTATTTATATGAATTTACTTTGATGGTGATGAAATAAATTTGTGACATTCTGGGATAAAGTGAGAAAAAGTAACATTTTGGAGCTCATAGCTGTGTGTGTTTTAAAGTTCAGAATAATATTGGAAATATTTCTGTACTTAGTGGTCAATAATCTATTAATTTCCATTCTGGAGAAATATAGGATTTGATGAACTAATCCATCCTTTCCTTGACATTTTTTGTGATAATGGGAAGTAAATACTATGACTTGGAAAACATCTAAAGACTACAAAAAAAAATGATGTACTGTGTTCTAGTATGACAGAAGAATATGCTATAAAACAGATACTGCAAAGTATAAAATATTTTAATAAGTACAGTCAAACCTCAGTTCTCAAACATATCCCATCTGAATAATTCATTTCTCAACCCGGTAACTTTCATGCTGATACCTGTACAATCAGTCACTCATCTCTCAGGTGACAAAGGAGAGAATGCGTGATTATGAGTCAGTTTACCACTAAACCTTACATTGTAACATCTCAAGAAATTGTGCTGTGAATATTTTAATTTTTTCTCTCTAATTGCTGCTTATTTTGATTAAGTTTCCATTTTTAGTGTACATTTCATTTCTTTTTGTTAAATTTCCATTAATATTTCATGTCCTTTTCCTTTTTAGAGCATGTATTTATAGTATTTATAAAGTAAACAGTACATTAGACAGGTACCGTGTATAATAAAGATTAAAACAAAATAGGGAGTCATTTGGGGGTCAGGAAGAGATTCATTCAATTTGCATTATTTCTAACTAGGAACCCGCGCTCAATTCGAAATTGAGCGGCGCCACCCATCCTCATGCCATGGGTCCGGCCCTGCCTCGCTCTCCAGGCCCTGCAGCTGCTGCCAGTCAGCCCTGCCTTCCTATTCACCCTTGAAGCAGCCATGTCCCCCCCCTGCCCCAGTGCAGGCATGTGGAGGCCCCGCCAGCACCCCACCTGCCACTGCACACGTAACCTCTTCCTGTCTGGTTGACCCGTTACGGCATCCAATTAATCAGCATATTTTATATATATATATATATATATATATATATATATATATATATATATATATATATTTCCTTTTTCAGTCAGCCTTCCAGAACAAATTGAATTTGAGAAAGGAGGTTCCACGGTAAAAGAATAAAATAGAATACTTAAAAAAAATATTCTGTACTTTTCTGCTTTCTTAATCAGTAAAGGTTAATTGTATGGAAGTGAAATGTTCAGATAATTACAGCCCAGGCTTTATCCCTGTATTATAATGATTAACATAAGATGTGATGCCATGAGAAGACTAATTGTTTTATGTAGAATGCCCTTTTAAACTTCCTCTTATTCTGTATCATTAGCTTACAGGCGCTTATTTAGATGAAGAAACAAGTTCTGTGGGACGAGAACAAGTCAATAAGGCCTATCATGCATATCGCGAGGTTTGCATTGATAGAGATAATTTAAAGAGCAAATTGGATAAAATGGTAAGTTGGGTTGAAAAGAATGATACTGTATATTGCAAATGAATTTTCTCATTCAAGATATTAAAGTTAGACATACAAAACATACTCAAGGCAAAAATAAAAAAGTATTAAAATAGCCTTAGCTGGTTTGGTTCAGTGAATAGAGCGTTGATCTTCGGACTGAAGGGTCCTGGGTCCAATTCTGGTCAAGGGTCAATCCCCAGTGGGGGCATGCAGGAGGCAGCCAAACAATGGTTCTCTCTCATCATTGATGCTTCTGTCTCTCCTTCTCCCTTCCTCTCTGAAATCAATAAAATATATATTTTTAAGAAATTATTAATAGTAATGTTTGCAACTTAATTCTCTGCAAAATAAATCTTATGTATATAAAAACCCAGTGACTGGAATGCTGGAACAACTGCAATGACCAGTCGTTACGACGCCCCACTTTGGCCAGCGAACCTGCAGATCAGGGGTGGGGGCAACTAGCTAACCTCCTGCAGCCCCTTATCCCGCCCAGCCCCACCCCAGATCGGCCCCTCCACCCCGATCAGGGGCAGGGCTGGCTGACCAACAGCCTGCAGCCCTTCTTCTCCCTCCCCCCCCCCCCCCCCGGCCTTCCCCTCCCCTGATGGGCCCACAACCTCCCTCCTCCCCACTCTGATTAGGGGCAGGGCTGGCTGGCCCACCACCCACAGCCCCTCCCCATGGCCAGCCCCACCCTCAACCAGCCGCCACCACCCCATTGGCCTGCAGCCCCTCTCAGCCAGTCCCCCCCCGCCCCCCCAATCGGGGCAGGCTGACCGGCCAATCTCCTGCCATCTCTTCACAGGCCCAGCCCCTATCTGCCCCGATTTGGGCCAGGTGTTCAGACTCCACTCATGCACTAATTCGTACACTGGGCCTCTAATAGTATATATAATGAAGTCAGGACTTAAATACATCTAACACCACTCACTTATTTTGAAAAATCAGGACATGGTAGAATTTGTCAGTATTTTCTTTAAGGCCAGGGAATAATATGTCCCAGTTAGAAAAAAAAAAAAAGAGTGAAAAACTGATTTCATTTTCCCACCTTGCTTTTAAAAGGCTAGAATCAGTTTTTCATTATATAATATAACCTGCAGATTTTATTGAATGTAATTTGTCATTTTCCCTACTTAACTAGAATAAAGACAACTCTGAATCTTTGAAAGTATTGAATGAACAGCTGCAGTCTAAAGAAGTAGAACTCCTCCAGCTAAGAACAGAGGTGGAAACTCAGCAGGGTATGCCACTTACTTGTTATAAATATTTTAATGGGGTTAGTATATTTTTTTCCGTTCGTGTGTTATATCCATGATCACTTTATCTCTATGCTACAGCTTTAACTTATTTAATTTTTAGGCTTATATTTATTCTGTTTTCAACTCCTTTAACTTTCCTTAGCTATAAATTTAACTATTCCTGGGGTAAAGAAGAGGGAAGTTTTTAATTCAGGGTTAGTTTGTGATAAAGTAGATGAAGAAAGGAGTAGAGCCTCATCCTTGTCAAAACCTCTTGCCCACTGGTATGTCCTGGCTTTTCTTCCCACTAATCTTTTGTCCAGTGTTAGACATATTGCTGTGGACTGGTTACAATTACGTGTTCGTTTGTTTTTAATTTCTGAAGGTTATTGAAATGTGCAGATGAGCAATGAGTTGCTAAGGTGAAAGGTAGGTGTGTGGGAAATGAGTATAGCATGTTCACATGAACATTCTAATGAAACAAGCTGAAAAGTAGGCCTCTGAGGGACCCTTTGATAGGAGATTGACATGAGATCTCTTATGGTAGGTTAGTGGGACTTTTTCTAGGTAGACTAAGGAACAAAGTCAGGATAAGTCAGTATTCCCTTGTATCGAGGGGTCTACAGTGGAAAGTTTATGAATAAAATTGTTTTGACAGTGTTCTCAGTTTAAGTGTCAAACTTGATACTCTGAAAGGATTATGTGGAATGATTAGCAGAGTTTACTTAATTTATTAATTTATTTAATTTTTATCACTGTCTTAACCTTGACTTATATACAGATTATTGATCTGTCTATAATTTTAGCACATGCTTGACTAGTATATATCTTGAAGTTCCATACTGACCAATTTGTACTTTAACTTAAGCAAAAATTCAGGGATAGGGGTGAACAATACATTGTAAAACAAGACTTGCTAGATTTCTTATCCTAATTAGCATAGATTTTAAAAGTAATTAGTTTTTAAAAAACTACTAACTTTCCATATTTTATATTACTCTTTCTACTATCTGCATTTTACTAGCATAACTTTTTTGAAATGTAAGTAGAAGACAGAAAAAAATTGTAATGTTCCTCTTTTTTTCTAGTGATAAGGAATTTAAATCCACCTTCATCAAACTGGGAGGTGGAAAAGTTGAGTTGTGACCTGAAGATCCATGGCTTGGAACAAGAATTAGAACTGATGAAGAAAGAATGTAACAATCTCAGAATAGAGCTACAAAAAGCCAAACAAACGGTACTGCAGAGTTAAAGTGAGAATTTCAGATTCTGTGTGCATTGTATGAATGACTTAACTAACTTTAAAATCACAGAGTTAACAAATTCTAGCTACTTAGAGTTACATTCTCTGAAAAATTCACCTTTATCCTCCCATTTGTGCTGAAATTTGATATACTGTATACTTTTAACATAATCCCATAATTATATAATTTTGTTGTATAAAAACTAACTTTTATAAAGCTTATTATTTATCAATTTATTAAAGCTATTCTTTCAAACTCCCTTTCCTTCAATTTCCTTAAGTCATTTTTCTCTGGTTTAAAGAGAACTTGGTTTTAAGTTTCCCCTTTATTTTCCTTAATTTAATAAATATAGACACCACAAGAGACAACTTGATTTTTAGGATTTAAAAAAAAAAAGACTTTACAGAGGCTACTCATTTTCAGAAGTCTTAATACTTTGGGGCAAGTTTAATTTTCAGCAAATAGCTGAGAATTCAAGAATTTGGGGCTGGGGCAGAGGAGGGAGGAGCAAAACCAAAACACCCAGCTTAGCTGCTTAACTGTGGTTAGCTTAAAGTCATCCAGTGAAACACAGTTGCCTGTCTGTTGTCACCAAGAGTCTATTTACTAAACATTGGGTTCTAACTAGTTTGGATACATGTTTTTCGATGTCATGGCAAACAGTGCTGAAGATAAAAAGGAGAGATGATAGAGAAGCAGGGTGATATGAGAGCAGAGAAGCAAATGCAAATTTTAAAAGTTATTACAAGAAATGTAAAACCTTAGTAGTCTGGATTCAGATAGCCTTTATATGCATCATATATACAATCATGTATTTCAAACTAAGGTACCCAGTTGGATAATTATTTCTCAGCTCAACCATTTTGCCCATCTGAGCATCTCAGCACTATTGAGGAGCTGAGCCACCTACCCGAGGTGCCTCTGGGATGTCACTAACTAAAAGAAGACTGCTTCCAACACTTCCTGACAGACAGCCAGGATGTGCCTCTGAATCCCAACTGTCCTTATCTGGAGCTCATTGCTATAGAGCAGTCTTCATCGAAGGTGACCACTGGTTAAGAATGAGCCAGGAATCAAGAGTAATACAGCATCCTGCCTCGGCCTTGACCAAATGAATTCCTGTGAACCGAACAAAGAACTTGTCTTGGAAACAGTACAAAAAATACAGTCAACTCTTGTTACAGCCAAAATGTTTTCTTTTCCTAGTTGACATCTCAAGTTGATTTTCCCAGCTTTGAACCTGTGACTGTGTTCCACAATTCCTTCAAAGGCTTTTAGCGGCCTTTCCCAAAGCCCAGGTGCCAGTAGCCCTGAGAGACTTCTCAAAAGATGTACTTGCAACTAAAGATCTGCACCTTGAAGCTCTGAATTATAACTGTCAGAAGCTCAGAATGTATAATTATGCATTCTACAAATAATTTGATAGCTTTTATACATAATAGATATTTCCGTATAGAGTAGGAAGCAGTACCATAAAATCATAAAAAACTTGTCTCATAATTGTATGTATGTGAGTTATAGTTCAGTTATTACTCTCTTCCACTAGATGGTGCTAGGGGATAAATTTGCTTTTAGTTTAACTCATCTATCATAAATCACAGAAACAGACTTGAAGATATAAGAAACTTTATCATTTCTTATTACTAATGAAACTGAATCTGAGCGACTAAGAAACTTTTTAAGAGTCTAAGGTGAGATGGGGTGAATAATCTTTTTATAAAAAGGTCCCCACCTTCATTGGTATTTATTTGGCAGGGAAAGGTGAGATATAAAGTTAAAAATGCTTACAAGTACTATAAGAAACCAGGAAAAGGAAAAGTGGAGATGCTTAATTCATCAAGAGTTCCAGGTTGAAATCTTACCTTGACATTGTGGGATGTGTACTTTTTTAAAAAAATATATATATATATTTTACAGCGAGGAAGGGAGATAGATAAAGAGCCAGAAACGTCGATGAGAGAGAAACATCGACCAGCTGCCTCTTGCACACCCCCCACCGGGGAGGTGCCCGCAACCAGTGTACATGCCTCTGACCGGAATCCAACCCGGGACCTTTCAGTCCGCAGACCGACGCTCTACCACTGAGCCAAACCGGTTTCGGCGGGATGTGTACTTTTAAATGCTGTTTCAAGGGTGGTGTTAGTCAGCATGAGAATAAAAAAGCAAGCCAAAGAGAAATATATGTTCACATTAATCTTGCTTATATCTACTGTAGCCAAATATTTTTAAGATAATACTTTCTGTGAAACATACAACACCATCTGAAAAATGATACAGCATTCTACGTGAACATACTAGTGTTTTTGGTTTGTGTGCTTAAATATTAGTGTTTGGTATTAATGAGGTCAAGGTTCCAGGGTCAGTTCCACTATGGTCCTTTTAGACCAGTGGTACCTTTCGCACCTCATGGACGACCAGTGGTCCATGGACCTTCGCTTGGTGACCACTGTTCTAAACTTTCTGTAGCCCCCAATATTCCAGCCCTTGTTATCAAGTATAGTTGATACTTTGATAAAAACAGCCACCATTGCCAAAGAAGTATAGGAAACACTGGGTCAGTAAAAGGGAGATGGTGTCTAATAAGAGCCCATTTACAATGTACTATAATGTACTGTAAGGTCTGAAAATTCCCATTTAGTACCAGAAGCTGTTTAACTTGAGCAATGTTTCCCAAGCCATGGGCCTGGGCCCTTTATGGGAAACTCCCACATCATATGGCACCAGTTAGGAAACAGACCATACTGCCTTTTAGAAAACTGGCAAACTAATGGCTGGCCAGGAACTGGATTTTTTAATATTAGAAACAATTCATTTGTGCTTCATGCTAGTTTACATTAAATTTTTCTGAATCATTAGGCAATAGCTGAAAAAATATTTTCCAACCCAAAATGTCCTAATTTTAAAAATATATCATTAGCTTTAAAAATGAAATGGCTCACTCATTTGATTGGGCATGCACCAGGAGGTTGCTGGTTTGATTCCTGGTCAAGGGCACAGGACTAGACAGCTGGCTCCATCCCCAATGGCAATCGATGCTATACTCTCACATCAATAATTCTCTTCCTTCCTCTCTCTCTCTTTAAAAACAAACAAAAAAAGCCAATAAACTATTCTTTTAAAAATGAAGGTTTCAATTCTATATATGTTTAAGTATACATTAATTTAAATGTATATTTTTAATCAGTGATACAAAGAAACTAAAAGTGACCTGAGCTGATTTCTTTATCTCCTCTGGAGAACAGGAAAGAAAAATGTCCAAGGTCATATACTATGGACCTTTTGTGAGTCTTGGGCTAGTTCTCTTTTCTCCTATTGTATTTCCCAAGATAACACCTTAAAACTATTTTTAGTTGGTATTTTCTGAATAATCAGAGGTCCAAAAATGCTTTAACTTGTATTATAGAAAATATTTTAATATTTCACCCTCCCAGATTCACAGTACTCACAAAGTCCTTAACAGCTTTTTAATGTTCCATATTAAAACATTTAGATTATGTAAATGAAAATATTAAAATTAAATTTTGTTCTCTCAGCTTATACTGGCCACTCCTGCCAAGTGAATTAGTAGCCATGATAGTGATTTTTGTTACAGATCCTTAAATGAGGATGCACTGAAAACAAGCGTGTAACAGTTGTCTTGAACATATTTACTTTTTAATATCTGTTATTTTTTTCTGTCATATCTATAATCTACACCACTAAAACTTAAAATATATAAAAGATTTTATAGACTTATTTATGTGGAACAAGGAAGTTTAGGCTGATATATTTTTTAAATAACCTGTTAAATTTTGGTACTTTTAAAAAATATCAGAAAGTGAAATACAAATAAAACTTCATTTTCTCGTGGAATTCATTCACATGTACCTTGAATGAGCATTACCCTTTTTTAGAATGTAGGCTTTAGATTTCAGAAATACATTTTATAAGATTCCAAAAATTTTTTACATAAGAGCACTTTTTATTTTTATTTATTTATTTTTAATATATTTTATTGATTTTTTACAGAGAGGAAGGGAGAGAGATAGAGAGTTAGAAACATCGACGAGAGAGAGTCATCGATCAGTTGCCTCCTGCACGCTCCTCACTGGGGATGTGCCCGCAACAAGGTACATGCCCTTGACCGGGATCGAACCCGCGACCCTTCAGTCCACAGGCCGACACTGAGCCAAACCAGTTTTGGCACATAAGAGCATTTTTTAAAGCAATGATTAAATAATTAGAATTGATTTTGAAATATTTTGTATAGGTTTGATAAAACTGAATATCAAATCCAGTTTATGCTGTAGAGTTATAGACATATTCTACCCATTTGAAAAATGTCTCTGGTATTGAGAATAAATAGAATGTAACAACTTTTAAACTTTTTTAAAACAAATGACAGGATCCATCTCAAGAAGACAATCTGCAGAGCAGAGATCTCCAAAGACTAAGCATTTCAAGGTATGAACATTATTCAGCATTCAAATATAATACATATTTGACTATTTCCATAGACTACTTTGTATATAGGCACTAAGTTGTTTTTTTGTGTGTGTTTTTTACTTAGCCTTAAAAACATATTATTTGGGTACTGCATGTAATGTCTGATCACAGTATGTAAGACACATTTAATTGATGCTTAAATATGTTTGAACTTGAAGGGTGCATATCGTAATGCCTAAGACAAAATTTTTGAACATTCAATAATATTTTAGTTAGGACTTTAGAGAGTTAATTGTGTAGAAGCGTTCTGTAATAAATTTTAATTTATTCATAGAGAACTATGCATTTCTTACACAGTAATATCACTTATCTTAAGGATAAACGTGGACAGTCTTAGCTTTTGGTATAACATAAATTCTAAGAGAATTATCCTCCTGGGATAAGAACAAAAGTAGTCTGTTAGGTGTGCAATAAGCATATGTCTAAAAAAACAAACAACTACGTTCATACTTTAAAAAATGTTATTGTGCTAAAAAATGCTTGCCATCAGAAGTAAATGTAGAGTGTCAATGAAGAAAACTGGGCTTTTCCACAATTTTACTTTGTAAGCAGGACATCTACCCCTTCTTGAAATGTGGATTTAAAGGTTTCATTACACTTAAGATTTAGAAGTATGAAATATTATAGTGGGGTTAATAAGGTTGTGTTGACAGTATGCATATGTGGTGTTTGATAAATGTATGGTGGTAATATGAAAAAGCCAGTCAGTTACGAGACTGGATGACTAAAAGATGCCTTTGGGCAGTAGCACGTCAGAGTGAAGTAAATTCTTGTTGGACCCATTTCCTCAAGTAAAATTCCGTAACCTAGTTTGCCAAGTTGGCGTGAGAATGCAAATGAAGTGCCTAGCACTCAACTTTTCTTGTTTGTTTCATCTATTGTTTTTAGGGTTCTCATTTTGGACGTTTTAGTGTTGTATCTGTGTTTGAGTAGTTTTATAAGTTCCTTATAAAAACCATATATATTACTAGGATTTTGCTTGCATGGCATTTAAAGCAACACTTAACTTCAATCCCTGTTGGGTGGGCAAAGGGGGTCAGTGTTACAGTGTAATCTCAGATGCCTTGATAAGTGAAGATTAGTTGGAACTCTGCTAAAGATTTGTGGGTGACAGCTTTCCTTTTCTAATCTCACTTAAGTAAATTTAAACATTTTATTTAAGTAGATTTATTTAAATAGATAAAATTTAAAATAAATTTGTAACACCTTGAAGACTATAGCACTTTGGTGTTAGTTGTAAAGTAACTGCCATTACTTTGTTATCCACAAGAGGGAGAGCTTGTTCTTAGTAATAATTTCAGATATTTGTATCTGTAGTTTTCAACCCGGGTGACATTAAGGACAAAAGAAGAAGACTAGATAGATGTCCAACTTTGTGACATAGCTGTTAGTTTAACAATCTAGTGTAAGCAGTCTTCACTAAACTGATTTGGAAAATCTGTACCAGACATTGCTTTTTAATACCTCTATGATAATTCTCTTATTTATATGCTTAGCTATTTTGAATGTTTAAAATAGGTTTGATATTCCAGTATCCAAACATTATCTTGGGTATTTGCTTTCTTTTCTACAAGTCAGGTACTGATTTACCTTCTTATGCCAATAATGACACACTATTTTTAAGCAGTATGATTCATACTGTGACTGTCTGCATGAATTATTAGCACATATACAGTGTTTATATGTACTGCTATGTAATGAGTAACTCTGGAAAGCACACCAAATGCCCAGGATTGCACCAAGCGCCAACAACTCTCTTCACAATGAAGATAGGTTCCTATGTGAAATATTCAATGTAGCACCGTTTCAGATGTTTACTGGGGGAGTGGAGGTGATTAACTAATTTTTGTATCATAATTATTCATACTTGTCAATAACCTACAAAAAGCCCTGTAATTTAAAAAAATATTTTATTGATTTCAGAGAGGTAAGGAAGAGAGTGGGTGAGGGAGAAACATCAATGATGAGAATCAATGACCAGCTGCCTCCTGCACATTATTAATGGATAAATAATTATTATCCAGTTTTAAACTGTTTACACTTCATTTTCTGGGGGCGAACCCGCAACCTGAGCATATGACTTGACCCAGGGATCGAACTGTGACCTCCTGGTTCATAGGTCAATGCTCAACCACTGACCCACACCAGCCAGGCATCCCTGTGATTTTTAAGACTACTGGTTAACAAGTGATGTTTACAACAGACTAAAACCTGTTGATTTCTCTCAGTAGAAAGTATTCCACTGCTACTATTGAAAGCATTCTGAGTAGAATGGAATATTTATATATATAAAACCTTACATAATTCAAAATAATTGTTACTATATCTGTTGCTTCTGTGATTAAAATAGGACATGAGATTTAAGTATCAAGAGTAGTATTCCTTGAAATTTGTTTTAAAAGGTTTTCATTTAAAGCTAATCAAAAATTAAAGCATGAAGTAGCATGTCTGTCCGATTTGATATCATTGCTCCTAAAATTACACTAACCTGTACGAAACAATAATGGTCATTTGAACACTGATAACAATTGTTCTTACTCTAATATTTTATGTATTCTAGTACAGCAAAGTAAGAATATATGTTGTAGATTTAGATTGATTTATTTAATGAAGAACCTAAAAAGGGGGGGAAATCATGAATATCCAAATAAGAATATTTAATTGAAGATGAAACTTATAAAAAATTAGGTTTAAAACAACATGATTTGTCAGATAATTGAGGTAAAAATACTCTTAATCATAAAAATGAGAGGCATTTGTGAAGTTTTTATTTCTGTTTCATATGATCCTCTCTCCTTAGTTTTTCCCCCGTACCAGGAAATCATCTGGCTTTTCATGTCTTATGCTGTCATGTCATATTGGTTTAGTACCAACAGTATGAGACAGCCCAGTGAAACAGAAAAGAAAGGAATACATGAAACCCAAATTTTATTTTAATGGGGCTTGGGTATACATTCAAGCAATTGATATGAGTATTTCAATTCACAGTGTCAAAACAGAATAGTCATAAGATAAATAAAAATTTAAAACCCATACATGAATATCACTTTAGTTTTGATCAGTTATAAATGAAGAACATATTCCTTACTATTAAATGTATTAACACAATTGCACTGTAGTCTATGATAAAATCTCAATTCTGAGACAAGAACTATAGGAAACTGATTGGTTAAAATACTTTTTTTGATAATACTCTTTTTAGTGTAGTTACGTTAATTGTTAGAAACTAGGTCAGTGTTATTATTATGAATAAAGTCGTTTCACTTGTTATAATGCCCTAATTAAGTATCTTTCAATTATTTAATGAGGAAGTTTTAATTTACATAATCTCAAAACTAATTCAAGCAGAAATGCAGATATGAACATTTCTATTTTAAAGTTATTCTCTTCGGTTCACAAAGAGAATGACCATTAACTTTTTTTTTTTAAACCCTGTATTTCAGTGATGATGTGCAAAATGTATACTGGGAGCTGAAGAGAGAAATGTCTAATTTACATCTGGTGACGCAAGTACAAGTTGAACTACTAAGAAAACTAAAAACCCCAACTGCGATCAAGAAAGGCAAGTCAATGTTTGCCGGAAACCACTGATTCCAGCCAAAAGCTTGAAGAGCAACTAAGCTATCATATCTTATCAAAATCTCATCAAATGAGTTTGATAAGCCAAAGTATATATAGTATGTTCACAGCCTACCCAGTCTCCGCTTTGGCTTCAGTCTCATACTGGTCAACTTCACACATAAAGGTGTTGCTGATGTGTTTTCTCTTCAGTACTGTATTCTTTCCCCTTGTGGCTTTTTTTTCTCAGCCAAGTGTTGCTTATGTGTATAAGGCTGAGGTGTTAAGTTTGCTCTAGTTGACCTTTTACCACAACTACTTCATATATTTGAAAAAAAGAACAAGACACCCAAAACTATTTTTCATTACAGAGTATACCAAAGACCTAGCTCTTTCAATTGTTTTGAAAAAAGTAACTGATTCATTATTTGGTTTTCATGTTTTGCAGTTATTTTTTTCTGTCCATAAAAGATAGGTTATTTAGAAGAGAGGCTAGTTCAGGGCTGGGCAAACTACGGCCCTCGGGCCAGATCCGGTGAATAAAACTAATGAATTAAAAACAACAACAAAAAGACCGTACCCTTTTATGTAATGATGTTTACTTTGAATTTATATTAGTTCACACAAACACTCCATCCATGCTTTTGTTCCGGCCTTCCAGTCCAGTTTAAGAACCCATTGTGGCCCTTGAGTCAAAAAGTTTGCCCACCCCTGGGCTAGATGCTTATCCCCTTTAGCCAAACAAAAATTTTTATTGCTTTGCCTTTCATATTTTACCTGTGTTGCTGGCTAAACTTTTAAGAGTTTTGTGTTAACTAGTAGTGGTTACTTTGCCAAAGCTATTTTTCTACCTCAGAGAAAAATCAGTGTATTTATACCTTTTATTAACATAATAGTTGTATTTCTGAGAAGTTGTGTGATATAAATTTGAATACCTAAAATTTACTTTTAAAAGTAAAAATATGAATCATTATCCAGTTGTAAACTGTTTATACTTCAGATTGTCCCTAGAGTGCAAAAAAAATTGTATTTTATAAATAGCTCTCCTCAGGAGTGGGCGGAAATGTTGCATATTGTGAAAACTAAATTCAGAATTTATTTCATTTCCTACAGTTAGTGACTTATGAGTCAAAACAAAATAATAAGGTGCTTTGGCAGGCCCTCACTTAATTTATGGTTCATTTTGTCTTTGAGTGTTTCAGTGGCCAAGATTATATATAAGAGAATATAAGTTGAGGGTAGAAATAATACTTATCTTAAAAGGGACTCATACAATAATTTTGCAGTGAGTTTTCAGTGTGGCTCTTTATATAATAAATATAATTTCCATATAATCATAAAGGAGAAATGCTCTTTCCTATTTAGAAATGGTTCATTCTGTGTCCTGAGCTGGTGGTAAGTTTCTAGTGCTTCCTAGGACATTTCATATAACAGTGGCAGGCTTGAGGCCACCACTCCTCGCTACAAAACTCAATACTCTGAGGAGTAGACAAAGACGAGACTAGATTACCCTTTTCCTGACTACAGTATCACCCTGTCCCAAAAGCTGAACAGTGTTACCTCCAATTCTCCCACCCCCTGTCTCTCCTCCCAAGCAAAAAGACAGCTTATTTTACAATGTGGTTCAATTGCTTTGTCCTAAAATTATATAGAGTCAAACTCAGTTGCAATTGGCATCCTTTTTGGCTTAGGATAAATGATCTTTCTGCCCTGGGAATTGGAAGAGTAAAAAAACCATTGTGTTGGCTATGACTAAATGATAGCTTCAGAGCAGTCCGTTTTCTACGCCATTACATGTTTACTGAAGACATTTTTGTTGTTTTATTTTCTAGACCTATATTGTAACAAAAGCAGAACTTATTTATTTCATAAAATACTGGATTATTTTATAGCTGTTACTTAAACTATTATATTCATAAAAGTCTGAACACATATTATTTAGGTCTCACTAATTCATAATATAATTTTTTTCTGAAAAAACTTGCTTTTGGACCACCTATGGAAAAAAAACTTTTAATAAAGGAATATGATATTTAATAATAAATACTAAAACTTAAGGAAAGCCTTCTTATTCTCTACGGAAGTAAAAAGTCTGCAACCCTTCTCTCACCCCATTAAGAGCCCAGAACAGAATCTTTACTTGTATTTTAACTTTATTGGTTTCCCACTTTTCACTTCTAATGGTGCAGTGATACAGGTAGGGTAGGATTACTATGCTTTGTCCATTCTGCTAGTGAGAAAAGTGATACCTGGACAGTGCAATGGCTTCTCTAACGTGGAAATGTTCGCTTTACTTCCAGTTATAAATTCAACCAATTACTGCTAACTTTATGATGAAAAATGCCATGACAACTGACATTTGGCCTATACTTTCTCTTTTAGCCTGCACCCCTGTAGGACTCGTGGAAGACCTTGGGAAAGAAAGCACAAAACTGCACTTGACGAATTTCACTGCAACATACAAAAGACAGCCCCCTCTCTCACCAAATGGCAAAACTCTTTGTCACACCACATCTTCCCCTTTACCAGGAGATGTCAAGATTTTATCAGAGAAAGCAATTCTCCAATCATGGACCGATAACGAGAGACCCATTCCTCATGACTGTTCAAACTTTCCGGAACACTATTCGTATGGCAGAAATTCTCCGGAAGACAATTCTTGGGTACTCCCAAGCCCTCCTAAATCAAGTGAAACAGCATTTGGGGAAACTAAAAATAAAACTTTGCTTTTACCCATCCTGCCACCCCCACATAACTTAGATCAACGTAATCAAAACTGCCTTTATAAGAATTAATTCTTTAAAAAAAAAGAATTAATTGTGAAGAGATCTGTGACTTGGTCATGAGGTTGCTGTACCTTCCGCAAGTATTCTTGAGAAATTATTTAATAAACTGAAAGCAGGTTTTGATTAAACTTTTGCAAAGTTCTTCAATGTACACATTTGCACATACTGTGATGTATTATGTAGTTGATTTTCCAGTGTGAGAGCAACCCTCCAGCTTCACATTCTGGCTAAAAATCAGATATTTACTACTAATAAGTTAATAAACTTGAGGTGTTTCAAAAAGACAGTCTGTTTTTGATAATGTTTGTATATTTCGGCCTCACATAAAGAATGGAATTGAAAGTTTTTAGATATGGTTTTAAAAAGCATGTGAAATGTCTAAATAGCTGTTCATTAAAAACAGAGGAGGCCATTAATATAAGAGAAAATTTATGTAAGTTGCTTTAAGTTACATAAAGGAGCAAATGGTAATGTGAATAGTTATTTCCTGTTGATAAATACATGAAAAATATAAATAGTGGAATAACACTATGTAGGTTTTTCCATCTCTATATGCTATTGTGTTTCAAAGTTTAAGATAATTTTTAATCACAATGTTTTTGATAAAGTTTAGAATTGCAATTTGAATTTTTTAAGATATGAAGTAACCTGACCATAGAAGCAAACTTTATTCCAGTGCCTCTCAAGTCCTAATTGAAAAGTGATGAAATAGTTGAAATCTTCGGTGGTGTGTGAATATTATAATCCTATACATCAACCAGTTAGGAATAGAGCATCACAAAGGTTTCAGTCTAATCTGTCCCTTCTGGGTCCATAATGAAAATCTAAAGGTATAACTGTATAAATTAATTTTCTTCAAAGGGTCTACAGTACGCTCACTCATTACATAGAGCAGCTTATAAATTATTAGGTTTTGGTTTGAAATGTAATGTGTTACTTATTGAGTGATTTTTAATTAACTGATTTAAGGGTTTTAATTCTAGAAACCAAATTCTGTGCTATATTGATATAGTATAAATATCCTCAAACTTTTTTATTCCATGTGGCCTACCTATCATTTATAAACAAGGAAATAACAAGAATGGCTTCACATGGAAACTTATTTAAATTTTTTTAGGGCTGCAGTATTAAGAATATTAGTAATAAAATGTATTACTTGATTTCATACATCCTTTGCCTGAGATAAAGTGTTTCATGTGGGAAACCTTTAGCTTTTTTAATAGACAGTTTCAAACATCCATCTTAAACTCAAAATAATATCTCAGATCACGTCTATATTATCTCAATAGCATACATACATAAACAATGTTCACTGTTCATCATATATTTTTGTCTTTCTATTATCTTACTCACTTATTCAGGCTTGTCTGTGATTAATGGAATTGGTGTCAGATGCTGAAATTTATTCTGACCAATGAACACAGCTGACTCAAGGGAGTAGAATCTCCTGCCAAGTAACAGAACAAAATACAATATGCATAAAACAAATACAAGACTCCAGGCGTTAGCTGAAGGAAGCAACTACCTGTGTAATATGAAAGCAGCAGAAACTGCTTCTCGTGTTGCTGCATAGGCTGTCTATTACATCTAGTCTCTAATGTAGCTGACTGGTTTGCCTTTTTTAAAACCAAGATTGGAAATTTTACTATATAAAGAAAATAAGTCATAAGAGATAATGGCTTGATTAATGTTTTGAACAATGCAAAGAAGTTAAAATTATTTTTATTTGAAGTGGAGATGAAATTTGTCGGTTATATATTCCAAGGTCTGGTATTAAATGTTTATTGTTAATTTTAATTCATATAACTTCTTTTGAGTGGAGAAAATGCTTTTCCAGCTAAACAAAAGGGTAGCTATCAAAACAAAGTCATTGGTTGATGTTCTGGCAGTTTAAAGTGCTAAATAAGTGTCGTGTAAGATTACTTAAGATTAACCAAAAATTATTTGTACCCAGCCTTAAGGTTTTTTAACGTATACTTAAATTTTTAAATGTATACTTTATCATCTCTGTTTTAGGTAAAATTCAAAAAGAAATGAATGGCCCATCTGTAGCTTATAAACTTGCTCCAAAGGACTTCCCATGAAAATTTCTTAATCAAATTTCTTTTTAACAATATCCCAATTCTGTATATCCATACCAATGAAAAGACCACAGCTAACAACTAATAGCCACTCATCCCTTCCTCTGGATCCCCTATTAGCTAAAACAAAATTTACATCTTCTCTAAAACAAGCTGAGGTTCTGTCAAATGGAACCTAATTCATAAGCAGAGCAGGGACACCTATGTGAGACATTAGAAAATCACAATAGGGGGAGGATTCAGACCTTAGAAAGAACTGGACTGAATCATGTGAAAACAAAGGAATGAAAGCATGAATAGTCTAAAAGCTATGATGAATAGTTTTTGACTTGCTTTAAGTTCTTTAAAAATGTCAGATCTATTTCAGTGGGGTTGGGGACAAAGTTAAATCTTGTCCTTGTAGGTAGTCATTTCTATTTGAGATTTTAATGAGAACTGTAAACATAAAATGTACTTACCTGGAAAGTGGTTGCAATGGCTGTAGTAAAGATAATAGTTCATGGGGCGGGGCGCAGGGGGGGAGCAATTTTTAATATAAAAGCTCAACCTGGGACCATACTGCATTGGGACAGAAGAATTTTACATTAATTCCTGAAACCAGTACTATATTATCAAATGGTCGTTTAGGTTTATAAAGACCTTTTTAAAAAAATTCAAGTATTTTCAGTAGCCAGATTAACAGGTCAAGGAGTATAGTGATACCTTTAAAAAAATTTCCATCAAAGATGTTAAAAATTGCCGGATTGGCTCAGTGATAGAGCGTCGGTCTGCGGACTGAAAGGTCCAGGGTTCGATTCCGTTCAAGGGCATGTACATTGGTTGCGGGCACATCCCCGGTAGGGGGTGTGCAAGAGGCGGCTGGTCGATGTTTCTCTCTCATCAACGTTTCTAGCTCTCTATCTCTCTCCCTCTCTGTAAAATATCAAAATATATATATTTTTAAAAAGATGTTAAAAATTAATTTTTACATACTTATTTACCATCTATATTTCCAAATAAGCCTTTAGTAATAACAATAGCCATTAAAGAGCATTTACCAGGCCCAAGGCTCTATTCTATGTACTCATTACACTATCCAGTCCTCACGGTAACTGTATGAGACTTATTTCCAGTTGTATAGCTAATAAGTGGAGGACAAGGAAGGATCCTGTTTCATAATCACTGCTGTACTTCCTAGTTACTAACTCCTTCGACGGCTGTCCATTCCTGTTTTCCTTTAGTTACATCAGGCCCATGATTAGGCTTCACTCTACATTGATAGAGAGTAAGATAAGCTCTATATGGAACCCTAAAAATTAGAATTCAGCTGTGGGAATTTTTTTAAAAAAAATCCATAATGACCAGGCAAACTATATCCTATTTCACTAATTAAATCTCATTTAATAAACCTAACTTTATATTTAAAAAAACTTTATTTCAGATAAAATTAATATCTCCATAATTTAGGATAAGCAGACACACTTCCTTGAGTCCATTATTTTGGGTAATTGTGGTTTCCATGAATAGAGTTAGTGTCATTTGAGCATTTGCCTACATGCTTGTTGGAAGCTTCTGTAGCCTTTTCTTGGTAGGAATTCCAGTTTTTCTGAATTCTTCCCTTTCCTTCAGGTATTCCATTTTACATTCTTCATAAAAGGCAGGATCAGTATAGCTATAAGAAAGAAATGAATTCCTTTTAAAGTGAATCACTCTGCCAAGTATTAAATATAGGCTTCCTTTAATAACATTCAGATAGCCAGTTCATCAGGCACGGACATTAGAAGTAGATTTTAACAGCTGAAACTAAAATAATATTGAATGTCAACTGCAATTGAAATTAAAAACATTTTTTCTCAAAAGATATTTAGTAATGGTCATAAATTCACTGTAAACATTACATCACCAAACTAATTAAAGACCAGAAAAATAAAAAGACCTAATGGTAATGACACTAACCCAAAATGAGAAGCACACTGCCTATTCTCAAGAGCCCCCGGTGTTACAGAACAGATAGGTAAAGAGTGAATTATAATTAAGTATACGAAGTGCTGTGGTAGAGGTATGGCCCAGGGCACATGGAAAGATGGGGAGGAAATGGGGGCGGGGAGGTGTAAAGGGAAATGCTTGAGCTGCAGTTTGAAGGACCACCAGAAATCCTTATAGAAGGCACACGTGCAAAGGCACAGAGGTGAGGAAAAACTAGGATGCATACAGAACTGTAGGGAACTTGGAACCACTATGGCAGATTAGACACAAAGGAGAAAGGGCCTGAGATGTAGCTAGACAGGGAAAGAACCAAATCATGATGGCTCACTTATGCCACAGTAAGAAGTTAAACTATCCTGAAGAAAATGGGACACTTATTAGGAGAGCAACTGGAAGGTCAGCTTTGTGTCTTAGATGAATCCGACAGCATGCAGCACATAGGCTAACAGGGGGCAGCAAAGTTAGAAGCAGGATGTCCAATAAATAAGCTATTATAATGACCCAGACAAGAAATGATGAGGGGCTAGGCCAGTGGTGGGCAAACTTTTTGACTCGAGGGCCACAATGGGTTCTTAAACTGGACTGGAGGGCTGGAACAAAAGCAACCTGACCATGCTGGCACTCTCATCTTGGGCTGCTGGTGAAGGAGCGGAGGGGAGAGCAAGAGAACCCTCCGCTCTTTCGGCTCCGCGGGCCGGATAGAACAGCCGAATGGGCTGGATCCGGCCCGCGGGCCGTAGTTTGCCCACGGCTGGCCTAGGCCAAAGGAGAAGCAGCAGTAATGGAAAGGATGAAATGGATCTGGGGGAGATTTGGGAAATGAATCAATAGGAAATAACATTAGTTAGGAGAAAAGAGAGATACTAGACAACTGTACTAGTATAATTCACAAAGACACAATGCAGAATAAAAGCAGATGAGTTCAGTTTTGTGCCTGAAGAAAGAAGCATAGAAATGTCATAGTCAATAGGAAATTACTGAATCTATGAGCGCAAACTGAGCTTTCTCATATTTAAGAATGAGGAGAGAAATAGGGAAGCAAATTTAAAAAACAGGTAAAGGGGGGAAAGGCAAAGAAATAGCTAGAGACGTTAGGAAACAGGAAGCCAGATAGAATGGCATTTTATGAGATTTTCAGAGAGGTCAGGTAAAAGAAAGGACTGAAAAGAGATTCAATTTGGCTCCCATGAACCCACTAGAACCTTTAGGAAGAGCCACTTCAATAGAGAGAGGACAGAAGTCAGATTGCAGTTTATTGAATTCATGAAGATGAGACAGGCAGAAACAAGAGCACAAACAATGCTTCAAGATGTCACTATGAAAAGATGAGAGAGCATAGTGGTTATTTTAGGGAATGCCAATAGTAACTAAGGCAGAGCGCTTTCTTACTCAAAGATGAAAAATACTTTTCCTTAACTCTAAACCCATCTATAATATATTCCATAGATCAACCTCTTCGTGAAAAGAAATTGGTTAAATCACATGAAAAAACATGCTTTTCACAATGGAATACTATGCTGCTATAAAAAGGAATGTTTACCATTTGCCACAGCATGGATGAAACTGGAGAGCTTTATGCTAAGTGAAATAAGCAGTTGGAGAAAAATATGTATCACGTGATCTCACTCATATGTGGGATATAATGATCAACATAAACGGATGAATAAAAATGGAATCAGAGGTCGTGTGAGTGAGCCCCGTGGGGCTGGGGAGGCACCCAGCTTCCGCGGGGAGGAGGCCGAGGCGGCAGCTGGGGGGGGGGGGGTGGCCCCTCAGTGCCTGCGTCTGGCAGAGCCGGTGTGAGACAGAGACAAGCCTTCCCTGCCGCCGGGGTAATCAAGAGTTTTGGCCGGACCTTTGAGCACACACCGAGAGAGTGAGGAGCCAGACGCAAAGCACAGACTATGGCTCTGAAACGGATTAATAAGGAACTTAGTGACCCTCCAGCACAGTGTTCTGCAGGCCCAGTTGGGGATGATAGGTTTCATTGGCAAAACACAATTATGGGATCTAATGGCAGCCCATATCAAGGTGGTGTGTTCTTTTTGACAATTCATTTTCCTACAGACTATCCCTTCAAACCACCTAAGGTTGCACTTACAAGAAATTTATCATCCAAATATTAACAGTAATGGCAGCATTTGTCTCGGTATTCTAAGATCACAGTGGTCTCCTGCTTTAACTATTTCTAAAGTTCTTGTATCCATTTGTTCACTCTATGTGATCCAAACCCAGATGACCCCTAGTGCCAGAGATTGCACGGATCTATAAAACAGAGTTAAGTACAACAGAATATCTTGGGAATGGACTCAGAAGTATGCCATGTGGTGCTACCTTAAAGTCAGAATAACCTGCATTATAGCTGGCATAAACTTTAAATTACTGTGCCTTTTTTGATTTTCTTATCCAGCTGCTTCCCTATCAGACCTCATCTTTTTTTATTTTATTTTTTGTTTACCTCCCTCCATTCCTTCACATGCTCATCTGTGATGAGTTAAGTTCTTCCAGCTTTGGACATTAACTGCTTTTAGAAACTGCCAAGTAATTATAAGAGAACAGTTGCTCAAGATTCAGATTTTTTTTTTTTAAATGGGGCATGTGTATTATGTGGCCAATGTCTTCACTCTAATTTGGTTGAAACCATTCCTCACTGCTCTAACATGATGAAGAAATCACCTGAGGGGGAGGGAAATGGAGGCTCAGTTGTTGCATCAAAGGAAACAGCATTATTCCAGCAGCGTCCATTCTTGTTTAAGCCTTCCACTGTCAGAGATCTGAGGTTACATGATATACTTTATGCTCATAACTGATGTGGCTGGTGAATTGGTATTGAATTTATAGCATCAGCAGAACAGAAAATGTGATGTGTTTTATGCATGTCAATAAAGGAATGACCTGTTCTTGTTCTACAGAGAATGGAAATTGGAAGTCAAATACCCTTTGTACTCCAAAATAGGGTCTCAAACATTTTGTAATTTTCATTTAAATTGTTAGGAGGCTTGGAGCTATTAGTTCATCTATCTTTCAATACACTGTTTCATATAGCACTGAATAAATAATGCAAGTTGTCAATGGATGAGTGATCAACTAATAGCTCTGTTAGTAATTGATTTATTTTTCTTCAATAAAGTTGCATTACCTCCCCCACCCCCCCAAAAAAAATGGACCCAGAGACAAGGTGGCACTGAGGAGACTGTCCAACCTTGGGGAGAAGAGGGGGGGTGAGACGATGGACCCTGGAGATCAACCAAAGGACTTACGTGTATGCATGTATATTAGCATAACCAATGGACATAGACATTGGGGCGGTGGGGGCTTGCTCTCAGGGGTGGGAGTAGCAGGGGGGAAGGTAGTTAATCGGGGAAAAGAGATAAATAATACTTTAAGCAATAAAAAACAAACAAACATGCTTTTGTTTACTGACCTCATATATTTAATCAGATACAATGCTGACCCACATAACTTAAAAAGACACTTTATAAATGTGTTGCTTTATTTTTAGAATAATGTTTAACAAATCGAAATTTTAGACTTAGCTAAAAATATGATGGATTGGGGGGGGTACAGAATACATTACATTGAATGAGTTAAATAATATACTCTTACTACTACATATACTCCATACACTACACACAAAAGCACAAACACTGAGATAACTACTTACTAAGCAGTTAGACATTCTTTTAATGCAGAATTTTCTTTCCGGCATTTTACTACCATAAGCATTCCAGATTCCTTGCAACATTTGGTAAAATCTGAAATAAAACATTTGGAAAGAAAAAAATAATAATTTGTAATTATATCAACACAATTTCTGACAGATATAATTTAATATCTATTTACCTAGACTGTGTTTGGCACACAGCACATGCTCTACCAAAGACATGTACAAGAATGAAAGGCAGAATGAAATGAGTGTCACTTACTTTGTGGAAATAGAGAGATTTGAAAGGAGGGAGAGAGGACGACCTCTCAGAGTGAGGAGACAGATGGGATGTAGAGAAATAGGATTTCTAACAGAGAAAAAGCTTTTTCTAGAAGAAATGAGTAAGAAGGACAAAAAAGGAGCTGTTTCCACCCAGTCGTCATGGCTCAGTGGTTGAGCTTAAACCTATGAATGGTTATGGTTCAATTCCCAGTTAGGGCTACATCCTCAGTGTGGGAGGTGCAGGAGGCAGCTGATCAACGATTCTCGCTCATTATTGATGTTTTTATATATCTCTCTCCCTTTCCCTTCCTCTCTGAAATCAACAAAAATGTATTTAAAAACAAATGTATTAAATATATGCTATTTAATAAATATATTAAATAAATAAAAGAGGAGCTGTTTCTAGACATGGGCACTGGGTGTTCAGTCTCTGCATGTCCTCTCTTATGGCATAGCGGCACCCTCTTCCTTGTTTTTTTAATCTTCACCCAAGGATGTGCTTTACTGATTTTTAGAGAAGAAGGGGGAGAAGAGAGAAACCTTAAATTATATCATCCTCACAAAGAATTAACTAGGTAAAAAATTAACTTTTTCTGACTATCTTTTATAACTTGTAATACACCGTTATCAAGATTTCCTTTTCTGGAGCTGTGTATTACCCACTTAGTTACTAAGGAATACAATTTGTAATTATTTTAAAGCAAGGAGGCAATTTCAGGAGACTCCATGAAAATACATAATGTGTCAAAAATATTTTTTAAACCACAAGCAAACTGGAAATAATGATTGAGATTTGTTAAATGCATAAAGATTCATTAGAGGGACTTTGCTGGGACAAGAGCCTTACAACAGAGATATCAGTATGTACCTGCAGCATCACAGAATACTTTGAATACATGGTAGAATAGGAACAAAGGCAACAGATGCAGGTAATGACTTTAATACAAAAATTTAGGGGGTCTAATCACATTAAATTATGGGTGACAAGTAGTACTCCAATTAAAATATAGGGTTAGTTTATTTTAGTTCCATGTTCACTAGTCTCAGCAGTCCCAACAACTGCTCTCTGATTCCTGAACCTATTCAGATACCTTTTTTATTCCAACTAGGAAATGTTCTCCATCCTCTCTGTGCGAATGAGCTAAATACCAGGCCAAATCATTGTTGTGCGCTTTGACTAAGGACTTCCTACAACTCAAAAACGCAAAGCAAACTTATAATCAGCTCATTATCAGTAGAGACCATGGCTATCAAAAACTTTCACTCTGGAATGTCATTAGCATGCCTACACAAGTGAATTTTTCTACCTATAGTATAATAAAATCTACCTTTCTAGAAGCAAGAATTATTGCAAATAAAATTTAAGACATGAGCAATACTCGTAGGGAAAATGTGCATCAAGGTAACCCAGAAGTGACTAAATCTGGCGAAGGGCTTCTTGAAGGGAGCTGCCATGATGACAGTGGTGATGAAGCATGGGCTGAACTCCCTGCACCACCTCCCCTTCCTGGGACCTCAGAGACCTCCAGACCAGTTCACACAATTAATGTCTATAAGAAAGACTCTGCCTAATGAAATTTTATAGTTGACCAATCCTAGTCCTTTTCTGGAAAACATAAACACAATGGCTATCATCAAAAGTCCACTTTCTGAATTTAACAAACACAATATTTTTACACTGATAAATTCACAACAGAATGCTAGGCATTCATTATTTTAAGACTTCTTTCCTAATATAAATAGAAATGCCCTTAGTAGGGAATTAATGCGAGGTAGCAGTTATGTGTTCTGATCACAATAAAGGCACATTCTATGTATTTTCACACTTGTCCAAATCTCTTCCGGAATAACTGTGACTGGCCTAAAGCCTCAAGCTGTTTGTAGGGTTTTTGTCACTTGTTTAGCAACAAGATTTTAATGAGGGTCTTTCTTTCATACCACATTAGCATACATTCATATAATAATGATGTTGCTAATACTGCCAACTGATTTCTAAAATGGTATTCTGAAACAAATCCAATTAAAATTGCTTCTTTCAATATTATGTTAAATGTTAAAGAGCTCTAACACCTCTATATAATTTAATTACCATTAAACACTATCCTCGTAAAAATAAAATTTCACTCACTTAAGTAAACCTTAAGGTAATGCAAATGACTAGCAATAAATAGTGAGGGTAGACTAGAGAGATTATTAAAAGTTATTCTAACTTTAAAGAAAAGTAGTTAAATATAGAATTCAAGACTTTCTTCCTTAAAAAAAAAAAATCAAGAACATGAAAGAGTATCTTTCTTTTGTAAACCCTCATTTCTTTGAAAACAAAACAAAACAAAACAAAACAACACTACATAAGAAACTATTGGTAAAAATATGTTTTAAGTATAATAAAATTTAGGTCAAGTATATCTATGAAAAACATAAAGAAAGTCTTCTCCTAACTTTAGTCTAAGGTAATGGGCACAATAATCACATTGTAATTATGTACAAGTAGCCTATATAATTTCCAGTTTCTATAGGAAAAAAACCTTTGGGAAAACCTCTGTATAAAAGCAATAAGAGAAATCACTTAGAATTGTTTTTAACTTATTTACTTTATAGAACTTTTATTATATTTTAATATTTCAATAAACCCCAAACATTATTTGCAAAATAATTGAGTCATCCAGTTACAGATAAAGCTTTCAATGAGAATGACACTTTGAAAACATACCAAATTAAAAGAAATAATCCTCAATGTCTCATCTATGACAAAAACCACTCCATTTGTATCTCCACTAACCTACAATTTTTTAGAAATCCTAAGCTTATAAATTTTTACAGAACCCCTTTAGACACAGCATTACTTGTAATTTTCTACTTCGTTAGTACTTTTATTTCATTAAGTAAAATATTTATAAAGTACTTATTTTTCCAGCTATATTATAAAAAACAAATATAATTTAGAATTTTAACATACGAGCTATGTGTAATATTTCTGTAACTACACAAACATCTTAATGGTTTCACCTTAAAATCTAGAAATTCAATTTTATCTAAATGAAAAACAAATTTATGGAGGTCTTGCTTATTAATTACATGTAATAAGACAGATTTTAAAATCACCTTAAGTTCATAATGCATCATTAACTTTACAACTGGAAATCTTAAGCATAAAACCACTGGCTTTTACAGAACTGGGTAAGAACAAAAACAGATATACTTTAAACACTGTATAAAAGATCTTTTGATCAATTATTAAATCAGAAGAAGTTTTAAAAATGTAGAACTGAAAATGATACAGTTTGGGGAGGGATTAGGTAGGTGGCGACTTTCAGTAAGATTATCCTTCAGACAAAGGTGTCTGGAGTGTTAAATCTGTAATATAAATTTAAGTCTAAAACTAATTTTTCGCAGGAAAAGCTATTCTTTAAGTAAAGACTTCTGTTGTGAGCAGTCTAATGCCAGGTCCCTGTAGACCATGCCTAAGTGCTGTGCTGATCTCAGTAATCATCCTCCCTTCTGGAAGCTGTGAAGTAAAAAGTGCCTGAAGACAACAGGAGGTCACCCTCGTTCTGAGCACACCCACCCCGAGTGCAGTAATGAAGGCCCGAGCCAAAGCAGAGAGAGACCACTACTGTTTCTCTTCTTAATGACTGCTCAACTGACACAAACCAAGGCCACAAGGCCACCAAGCACATTACTCTGTATAACTGACAGCATGAACAATGTCATGAAGTTCTTGTGAAAGATTTTCTTTTTAAATCTTTATTGTTCAGACTATTACAGTTGTTCCTATTTTTCCCCCCATAGCTACCCTTTACCAGGTTCCCACCCCACCCCATGCCCTTACCCCCACCAACTGTCCTCATCCATAGGTATATGATTTTTGTCCAGTCTCTTCCCACACCCCCACACTCCTTTCCCCTCGAGAATTGTCAGTCCACTCCCTTTCTATACCTGATTCTATTATATTCACTCGATTATCAGATTTTTTATTCACTTGAGTTTTACATTCACTTGTTGATAGATATGTACTTGTTGTTCATAATTTTTATCTTTACCACCTTCTTCTTCTTCTTCATCATCATAACTTTGCTGGGTAGAATAATCTTGGTTGTAGGTTCTTGCTATTCATCACTTTAAATATTTCTTGCCACTCCCTTCTGGCCTGCATAGTTTCTGTTGAGAAATCAGCTGACAATCATATGGGTGCTCCGTTGCAGGTAACTGTTTTTCTCTTGCTGCTTTTAATATTCTCTGTCTTTTGCTCTTGACATTTTAATTATGATGTGTCTTGGTGTGGTCCTCTTTGGATTCCCTTTGTTTGGGGTTCTCTGCATTTCCTGGATTTGTAAGTCTATTTCTTTCACCAGGTGGGAAAAGTTTTCAGTCATTATTTCTTCAAATAGGTTTTCAGTATCTTGCTCTCTCTCTTCTTCTGGCACCCCAATAATTCGGATGTTGGTACACTTGAGGTTGTCCCAGAGACTCCTTACACCAGCTTCATATTTTTGGATTCTTTTTTCTTTTTGCTTTAGAGTTGAGTGGGGTTTTTTTTTTTTTTGCTTTTTTGTATTTCAAATCTTTGACTTGATTCTTGCGATCCTCTAGCCTATGGTTTGACCTCTATATATTATTTTTAATTTCAGTCAGTATATGCTGAATTCTTAGTTGGTCAATTTTCATATCCTCGAAGGTCTCACTAAATTTATCAGCCTTTTCCAGAAAATTCTTGAAAAACATTATAACCGTGGTTTTGAACTCTGCACAGTTCAGCAGTTTGCTTTCCTCCATTTCTTTCATTTGTGACCTGTTTCTTTGTCTTCAGGTTTTCTCACTGTGCAGAATATAGTCAAACACTGCTGTAGTTAAATATTTTACCCTTTGTTCTCCCTGTGTAAGCTACAATAATAATGTTCTTTGTGTTGATATTCACTGCTGTGTTGCTGACAACTACCTGAAAGAGAAGTTGGGGTGTTTCACTGGGCTGGAAAAAGTTTAGCTAAATATATATATATATATATATATATATATATATATATATATATATATGGCTAAATTGAATTGTGCAGGTGCAATACATATAAAGCTCTCACTGTCGCTAATTACATACATGTGTTTTGATCTATCGTTGTCAATAGTGAATTTTGTTGACATTTCTATTATAGAGAAAGGGCAAATATTGATATTAAAATATTTCTTCTAACTAAGTTCCTTTCAATGTGCCTGAATTCGTATACCAGACCAATAGTAGAAAATAACATTCCTAGCTTTTCCTTCTCCTGGTTCAGAGCCAGGGTGAACACTGTTCCCTTCCTCTACTAACTGCAGTTTCCAGAGTACTGATAAAATCTGGATTACCTTCCCCATAATCTGCTGGTTTGCCAATTTATATATTTAGCACCTTGCTTTGCTCCATACAGAATTTGAAGTAGCTTGGTAACTGCCTTATAAAACAGCATTCATAAAGGTTTAATTAGTTGTTGGAATCCAAACACAATAGGCAGTAAGCCAAATATAAAAATAACAATGGCACCCTAGTTGGTTTGGCTCAGTGGATAGAATGTCAACCTAAATGGTCCAGGGTTTGATTCTGGCCAAAGGCGCATGCCCAGGTTGGGGGCTCCATCCCCAGTTAGGAGCGTGAAGGAGGTAGCCGGTCAATGATTCTCATCATTGATGTTTCAATCTCTCTCTCTCCCTCTCCCTTTCTCTCTGAAATCAATAAAAGTATACTTAAAAATAATAAAAATGGCTACGTCTTTCCGAAACAAAATATATAAATATATAAATATAAATACAAATCACTTTGTATTTTTATGTCGGGAATCATTAAGAGAGTAACATGCCCCCAATCATTCTCTATCCTGTCTTCTCTTAGCTGAAGCAAAACAATATTTTTACATAAATAAAAAATAGCCTTTGACACCATTAAAACCCACTTAACAGCTTTCTTTTAATCTAACACAATCTTCCCACATCCAAAGTACAAACAGTATACCACAGAATACTACACAGCCCCTAAAAAAAACAAAATACATATAAGAATGACCTCCAAAGACTTAAACAGGAAAAGCAAAATGCAAAACAGTCTATTAATAATATGTTGCCATTTCAGTTTAGAATATACAAATGTAGGTAAGTGTATATGTGTATGCATGTATCTAGAAAGATAAATAGATGTGTGTGTAAACAGAAAACGGCTGTGGAAGATGTAAGAAACTGGTTGTGTCGGCGGAGGGAAAGAATTGACAAGAACAAGAATTGAAGAAGCATATTTGTACTGTGTTTTGGTATGTGTGTTAAACTTACAAAATGTATATTTTTTTAAAGTAGTAGCTTTGGTGGAGGAGGTTTGGGGGAGTAGAACCCAGATGAGAAGAACTTTGGCTTTATGAATAAAGAAGTCATCTCCTTCCATTTTCCCCCTAAACAAGTTCTTTCTTTCCCCTAAATTGCTGGTTAGCAACAAAAGGGAGGCAGGGAGGGAGAGGGAAGAAAAAGGAGAGGGAGAAAGGGAAGGGGGGGGGAATTCCTCTACATCTCATTAAGAACATCCCACCCTATTCATCACACTATAGGGGTATTTCTGCATATATGGCTTAATTTCATTAAATGCTGATTGCTATAAAACACAAATCTGGACATTACTTTTCACAAAACATAAAACTACAGAGATCCTACTCTCTCCATTCTACGCAGGCCAAGTGAAAAACACTCTTCCAAGATGAAATGATACCATGAAAGTCACACTATTGGCTTTCTTTTCATTTAACATGGTCACACCAACTGCCAAACGAAAGATATCTGACAATGATAACATGGACTACCTTGCTAATAAGTCCATATTCTCAGCTTTTAAGAGCAAAAAAGAGAATAAAAGTCATGTTATGCTAAATTTAATTAGAGATTTAATAAGTGTAGTATCCCTAGTTAACAAGGCAAATCGATCCTTTCAGTTCTGGCTGCAGTTTATTTAAAGACTTTACAATTTTACTACTTAGAAGCAAGTCCTATGGAGGTGTCATCTCACCATTTATATTTTCACAACACTTATGATATTGCTATCACACTCTTAAAATAAATGAAAAGCCCATGCCACATTTCAGACCAATATAATGCTACAGACTCTATTTTTATTTCTGGAAATAAACACTAAAATAGTTCTGTATTGCTCACTTTATTCTTACAATGTTCAACATTAAAAAAATAAAACTTTATTTTCAAGTCCCAGGTACACTTGGAAAACAGAAGTTTTAATCACTTGGTTTTAAAATTAAGCACCAGAAAAAATATATCATTGTAAAATTCTGGCAATAACAGCATTTTATGACAAAATTATTATGCTTTTAATTTTGTATAAAAATCGTGATTTATTAGCTTGCTACTTTAGAGATTAGTCTATGTACAGAATGAATTTAGTGGTGCAAATAATGAGACAAAGAAGGTAGAAGGATGAACATGAAAAGATTATTTTACATTGCAGTGCATGAGCTATTTGATAATTCCAACATAGTACAAAAGAAAGCCTCTCTCTAGATTGATCATGGTTCAGTTAACATCACTGAATATCTAATACCTCCAACTCAATTAATTCTCACTTGATTAAGATCAGACTGATATTCAAACTAAATCACCTCTCCAGTCAAGTAGAAATCAATATTTCTGATTTTACTTTTAAATTACAATAGAAAATAAAATGCACACATCTTCAATATGCCAAGAGTAGCTTTCCTATCCTAGTCTACCATGGCATGGATAGCACAGTTGATTAAAGAATTATTCTAATTTGAGCACCAATATGTAGCAGAATCTGATTAATTTGAACACAGAGATGGAATAAAGTAATTAAATATATCTTATACAGGGCAAATAGAATATTGACATAAAATAAACTTGACTTCTTTAAAACAAACCTCACTATTTATCGGCTCAACTAGTTAGGAATGTGGTTTTATCAAAGATTGATTACTCTCAGAGAAGAGTATTGTTTCAGGCAGAAATATTTATAAGGTGGGCAAAGAACAGTTCTTTTTTAACTCAAACTCTTTTCACCACTGCCACCTCCAAAAAACAGGCACATACCTAAAACCACCAAATTATTTCTATAGATTTTTCAGAAAAAGGAGGATATACTGACCCACCCTTGCTGATCAAGGTAAAACGTGGTTAAATCCTAAAATAACAAAATGCTTTCATATTTGTAACTCTTACTACTAAAGAGAACATGAAATAGATTTTCCTCCTTTCCTTCCCTAATTCCTTTCTAACTAAAGATGGAGAAGAGGAAAGCTAAATTACTTGTAGTATTAGTTGAGTAGCAAGTATTATTTTGTTAGTAAACTCAGTAATTCAGTGAAATAACAAAATTTTCAAATACTATGTAAAATTTTCAAATATATTTAAGAAAGCAAAATCACAGCTAAATGTACTATTAATATTGAAAATAATACAACTTAGAGTACTTAGTATGTGTCCAACAGTAAGAACTATATATATTATGTATATATTACATGTAAAATACTTTCTATATAAAGGTATAACATATATAAAATATATGAAATATATATTTATCATATATGATTGTTAAACCTCACAAAGTAGGTTACTACTATGCACTAAATAATTCATAGGTATTACTCAGATGTGCCTTTTCTGGTATCTTACATATTCTACTTTACAGAAAAGAATATGAGGAACCAAGAATTCCGCAGCTTAACTTGGAAATACAGATTTCCAAAATTTATATCTGATGAGAAACTGCCTAGAAGTTAGTTATAAACTATAACTAAGGCATGAAAAACAAAACTTGCTAAAGTATTTACTGTCCAAGGATGTGTAACCTCTGAGGCTGGGGCCACCTATGCAACTTGGGAGGGGGGCCGTTACATGTGAGACATAAAAGGATATTCTTTACTTGCACGAAAGACTCCCTCCTGTTTTTCTTGAAGGATGCAGAAATCTTGGTTTTATTTTCTTCCCTATGACTGAAGCATATCTTTGGAAAAATAGTTCTCTTATACATTATAAAGGGTGGGGCAAGAGTAGGTTACAGTTGTGAGTATGCAAATAGGTTTATTCTTGTATTAGTATTTATTAACTATTGTATTATTTTCCATACTTTAAACCTACCTTTGCCCCACCTTGTATATATTCACTTGATTTCTCTAACATGTACATTATAAATTTATATAAGCATAGTATATAAATGACAGTGAGAGCACAGACTAACAACCAGTGTGCATGCCCCATGTTTGAAGGTGCAGACCATTGTTTCCCTTGCAGAAATGGATTTATGTATTTTTAAAGCTAGAATTTCTGTTTTATATAAAATCTTACAATTTTAGATAGTTTAGCTAACTTTGTTTACCAAGACACTGCACAGAGGAAAACCAAAATATGTCTGCACAACGGCTCTGAGCTGAAGGCTGGTTCTGGTGTCATTAGCGTGAAAGGCTTTCCTGAACACTTCACCTCTGAGGTAATTATGCACATGTGGTTATCCCATCAAAAATGTCTATCACTCAACTTGTCAACTGCTCAAGCAGAAGTCTCATAATAATTCTAAACAGCAACTTAGCCTAAAAGCAGAGGAATTAAATGGAGATGTTCCATCACTAACTCCCCAAACTCTAATTCCACAGGCCTCATAACTTCCCAGGGCCCTGTGAGGCAGGCAGTCATGATGGATATTGACATCCTTCAGGAACCTTAAAACAGGGAATCAAATGGACCCTTGCCTTAACTGGTTTGGCTCAGTGGATAGAGCATCGGCCTGAGGACTGAAAGGTCCCAGGTTTGATTCCGGTCAAGGGCATGTACCTTGGTTTTGGACACATCCCCAGTAGGAGGTGTGCAGGAGGAGATGATTGATGATTCTCTCTCATCAATGTTTTTAACTCTCTCTCACTTTTCCTTCCTCTCTGTAAAAAAAAATCAATAAAATATATATTTTTTAAATGGATCCTTAACTAAAAGTTTAGTTTTCCTTCGAGCCCACACTGAATGTACTATTTATCAGTTGCTAAACCTCTCTTACCTCAAGAAGCACATCAGCCCTCTCCCACCCTTTGTCTGTGTCCATTGGTTAGGCTTATATGCATGCATACAAGTCCTTTGGTTGATCTCTCCCCCTAGTGGGGGAAGAGGGGACAATGGGGCAATAAGGACACATGCAATACCTTAATCAATAAAGAAAAAAAATTAAAAAAAGAAGAAGCAAATCAGGTAAGAAGAATGTTTTGTTTTAATGGATGCTACTTGATAAAATAAAGGGGTTTCTTTTTCTCTTCTATTAAATTATCAGACATTTAGTAAGCTAACAGTTTGTCTGCTGCTCTCAGAGGTCTCCAATGGAGCAGCAAAGCAATGACACACTTAACATTAAATAATACAAAATAAAACAGCAATTGTGGGAGCCCTTGCGTTGATTGGAACATCATTCTGTACACTAAAATGTGGGTTTCATCCCAATCTGGTGAGTAGGAGAGGTAACCCATCAATGTCTCTCTCACATTGATGTCTCTCCCCCCCCACAATGAAAATATGTCCTTGGGTGAGGGTTAAATAAACACAGCAAATATGGAAAAATCACAGCAAGTATCACATAGACATGGCAAAAAAAGACTGGCTGCCTAAGGAGGGCACACGCAATGACTAAAGTAAGAGACTGAAGGAGGAAGAGCTCACCCCAGGCTACTAGAAAGGCAGCGCAACTGCTTACACAAGACTCTTCCTACATTTGCAAAGATGGATGAAAGAAATCCAAGAAGTGTCAAACAACAATCTTTGCCTTTACCTCCTATTACACAGTCTATTAATCAACCTTTGGGTACAAATGATGAAATGAACAATTATTTTAAATATTTCTAATAATTCTACATGGTCAGAATGCAGTCTAGTAGCTGCTAATTAAATACATTCACAAAGCATCGTGGCAAAGTCCAACAGGTCAGTATCATGGGGCGTGGTCTTAAAAGCTACTTATGAGACACTGCCAAGTAAGAATTTCACTTGTATGTTCTATTGTATGTTTTAAATTTCATTAAAATAACAAAAATTAATTGAAATATATTTAAAACATAAAAATTTTTAAAGGTTTTTTTTTTTTTATTTTCTACCTGACTGAAGAAAATAGAAAAAGCGAGTGTCACAGTCTTCTTATTTGTTAGATTCCACAAAGAATATTTTTAATTTTAAAATAGAATGTCAACAGGGTTGATTGAAATAAAGAGAAATAAATTAATGCTAAATAATTACTAAGGAAGTTTTGTTTATAGAAATGAATAATTCAGTGTCTTACAAAGTAAATTCAAACAGCAGCTGCTTTGCTAAAAAGAGCTTTGCTTTCTCCAAATGTACAAACTTTAAAACTAGAGCATCATCATATTTTTTGTGGAACAGAATTTATTTCCCCAGGTCTCATGTTATTAGTATAAAATATTACAAAGTTACAATAATAATCCACAGCCAGTAAGGAATCTCATCACTGATTTTTCATGGGAGGTATCTGTCACTTTCTAGTTAATTGAATATATGCATAATTCCTGCCCCGCTAAGTCATAACAGCTGGGGGGAGAGATGAATTAAGATTTCTACCAATCTGTTCCCAACCCACTTGATCCTGGATATTATTCAGATCTCAGAATGGATCGTATGGCTGCCTTTTAACTCCGCTTCAGTTCCATTTCTGTCTCCTTAATTATTGCTCCTGTAAATCAGGAAGGAGCCCTTCCCCCATCAGTAAGAAATGAGCCCAAACTTACAAAAACAAACACACTTGAGAGAAATTGCACGTTACAAATTAAGTTCATTTTCACTAAACAACTGATCCACAGTTTTTGAAAGAATCGGTTTCTTATCACAGCAGCTAATAGATAAACTTGAAAAACAAAGGTTATAAGTACTCGCAAATTAAATCTGAAATAAAACACTTTCAAACAGCCACATAAGACAAAGGGAAAATGGGTTCCATTTAAAATTTTACATTTAAAAATTTTGTGGTTTATCTATTGCCAAATGTAAACTGAAGTCTGCAACGCTTTTGTGGATCACCTACTAATAGCACCTACTCCACCCAGCCTTAGCACCTATAGGAATCACCATTTTCATACCTCAGATCACTAGAGACATTGAGGGGATAAACGGAACTGGATGAGATTAACAGGATGCAAAAATAATGAAATTACTGCATTTACCTTCTCACAAAATTCCTATTTCTATTACAGACTTACAGGAAACCACTAAAGGCATAATTAGCATATACAGGTGTAAAAAAAAAGATTGAGATTCAAAACAATCTCAACAGTATGGACAACCAAGGCCAAAAACAAAAAATTAAGGATAGATTTCTCAGGGATAAATGCAAATTTTTGCAATTAGGTTTTAATTTTTTTTCTCAAATTTTAGAACAAAATGACAGATGAAAACTTCAATAAATAGTTGGTAAAATTGAGAAGATAAAAATGGAAGTTGAAGACCAAAACAAATCCATTACAGTGCTAAGTAAATACATTAGAAATATACAAGAAAAACAATAAACACAGCTATATGAGAAACTTTATAAGAACGACTTATGATAATCATAGTAAATATAGAGGGGGGGGGAAGCTAATGCAAACCAAGGCAACTATCATGGTAGGCAGCTTCTAGGATGGCCTGAAATGATCCAAGCCTTCTGGATCCACATGCTTGGGTAAACCATTCCCTTTGAGTGTAAGCTAAACCTAGAGATTTCCTTCTAGTTCAAGAATATGAAAATGTGAATGGCATCTTACTGCCATGATTAGGTTACAAAAGACCATAACTTACGTCTGGTTAGCAGATGTTCTCTATTGCCTTCCCATGTTTCATGCTTTGATGAAGAAAACTGCCACATGTGGGAGAGACTCATCTGGTAAGAAATGGGGGGTGACCTCTGGCTAACAGTCAGCAAGGAACTGAGACTGTCAGTACCCCATCCCCTGGGAAACTGAATGCTGCCAACAAGCACTGAGTGATCCTGGAAGCAGATCCTTCCCCAGTCGAGAGTTCAGATGAGATTGCAGACCCTGAACCAACACCTTACCTCAGTGGTTGGCAAACTTCAGCCACTGCCTTAGGGAAAAACACTTAAAAAGTATTTTAATAATGTACTAATGTCTTTAATCTGAAGTCAAAACTTCTGGGTAAGGGTAATGCCTTACACAGTGATCGACAAACTCATTAATCAACAGAGCGGCAAGCCACGGCTAGTGAGCCACATGTGGCTCTCGAACCACAGTTTGCTGACCACTGCCTTAAGTGAAGTCTTGTGAGAGACTAAAGAAATGGACTCAGCTTCACCATATTGGATTCCTGGCCCACTGAAAAGGTAAGATAATATATGTGTGCTGTTTATGGCCACTAAATTTTGGGGTAATTTGTTATGTAGCAAATAACATTAAGTGTTAATCCCATTTCAAAGTTCCAAAGACAACTGGTATCTCTAAGATAGAGAATTCAAAAAAGAAAAAAATATTTTAAATGACAATTTAAGAAAAGTTTTGACATAAAGAACTGAATCTGCAAAGCAAAAGGACTCAGTATGTTGCAGAAAGAACTGATGAAGAACAAGCAACACCCAAAATATATGCTAGTTAAGTTCCCAAACTGGAGGATAAAGTTTTTCTTCAATATCCAAGCAGGAAAATCAAGTCACATGGCAGAGTGATTGTAAGGTAGGACAGGGATGAAGATCAGGCTTGTCTCAGAATTCCCAGATCAACATTCAGTGTCATAAAAGTACTAATGCAATATGTACAAAGTTCTGAAGAAAGGGAAATATGACCTGGCAATTTTATACCCACCCTATATGACACACATGTACAAGGCAACAAGCAGTCATTTCCAAACATGATGGATTACCTAGGATTCTACAACCCAGACTCTTCTTAAATAAACTATTTATTTGACAATAAATCTAACCAATCAAGGAATGGATCAAAATAAGTAAATAGAGAAGAAGATGTAATAAAAAGTGAGCTTATGGTTATAGAAAGAATACATATTAGAAATCTTAACAATGTAAAAATACAACTTACAAAAAGTGGGACCTTAAAGACAGGATGTAGAGAAAAATAACAATATTATCAAGGAGGGAATCAATCAGTACTGTCCAAAATTAGAACCTGAAGAATATGTTCCTTATAGTATATAAATTATTTATGACTTTTTTTTTTAAAAAAAGAATGATGTTTTCTAAAAACCTACCAATAAAACTCAGGGGAAAATAAATGAAGAAAGCCTGGAATGCAGTAGAGGTCTCACATAGTGGAAAGATTACTGAATTGAAACTACTTAACCACAACAGGTCCATTAAATATTAAGTTTCTAAGATCACTTACTTTCCCTTAAATGAAAATGTTTCCTATAAGAAAATCCCTGTTTTCTATTGTATCAAGTAGGGACTTCTTTGCTTGGCTTTCAAGGAGCACTGAAATATAACCCTAAACAGTAATTAGTCTTACACAATTACACTAATCTGCTCACTATTCTGTCCCATAAATATCTTACACTATATTCACCTTTCATGTTTGGGATATCTTCTAAATAAATAGGTAATTTAGGTGCTACAAATTTAAAGGCTCTTTTTTCACCAAAACTTAGGAGGCAGCAGATAGATGATTGATGTTTCTCATCAATATTTCTATCTGTCCCCCTCCCTTCCTCTTTCTCTAAATAAAATAATAAAATAATAAAATTACTTTAAAAAACTATTTATGTCTGTAAGAAACAATTTATGAAACTTCATTGATGTGTGATAGAAACCATAAAAGTCCTCTTTAACAACACATAATTACATTTGCAAATAAGCAGCTTTCTTATTTGTTTTTCCTCTCAACCATGATTAAAATATTAACATTCTTTATTTGGATATTCCGAAATATTCAGAATGCCAGATGCAAGTCTGGATTTACAAAGTCTAAAATTATTTTTAATTGGCTCCTTGATTAAGACCTAAAACTTTGTTAACACTTACACCTAATGTTACATTTACAGTAATGAGAAAGAATAGGATTTCCATATATTTCTACCACAAGATGGAGATAAAGTAGATGTTTTTATATATTTCAAAAATATATAATTTTTATTAAAACAATTGATAACATTAGCTCATAATCCAAAATACATGCTGGTCTTTAAGGTATACAGGTAAAACTACTTAACATGTGATCAGTTTCAATTACAGTTGTTTCAAAAATATTCTTTTGATAAAATAGAAGGAAAGAGAAAAACATATTTTCATGTTTCAGTTCATTTTGCAGAGAAGTACCAGTATTAAAATCTTTTTATATATACACTTAAAAAGAAGATTTATGTCGATGTACCAGTGCTGTCCAACAGTACTTTTTGCAGTGATGGAAATGGTCAATATCTGTATTATCCAATATTGTAGCCACAGACCACATGTGGCTATCAAGCATTTAAAAAGTGGCTAGAGAGGAGAAACCAAGATGGCGGCATAGGTAAATGCCTAACTGCAGCCTCATTCAACAATTTCAAAAAATATAACTAAAATACAAAATGGATATCATCCAGAACTACAGGAAAGTTGACTGACTGGAAATTCTACAACTAGAAGGCCAGATAAAGAGCTTCACAAATAAAAATTAAAAAAAGCTAAAGGAGTTCATCACCGCCGAGCCAGAATTATATGAATTGCTGAAGGGGGAGGAGTTTTTTTTTTAGGAAGAGGAAGAAAATAAAGATAAAAATTATGAACAACAAATACGTAACTATCAATAAGTGAATCTAAAAACCAAGGGAATTAAAAAACCTGCTGAACAATATTAACTGGTGAATATAATAGAATCAGAGGTATGGAAGGGGAGTGAACTGACGATTCTCAGGGAAAAGGGGAGTGGGGGACGTGGGAAGAGACTGAACATAAACTGTGCACCTATGGATGAGGACATTGGGGGATGGGGAAGGGCAGAGGGTGGGGGTGGGAACCTGGGGGAGGGGAGCAATGGTGGGGGGGAAAAAGAGGAACATTTGTAGTAATATGAACAATAAAGATTTATTTAATAAATAATAAATAAAATAAAAATAAAATAAAACAAAAATAAAAAGTGGCTAGTGCTATGAAGAAATATTAAATGGCTAATATAAATAGCACCTACTGTACAGGACAGCACAAATTTATATAATAGCCAACTTAATATTTTAATATATATCAAAATCCAGTAGAAACTTTTGGATATTAAAATAATTAACAGATAAATCCTAAACTATAAAAATAAAATAATTATAAATTATTGATAAAAGAGATTCTGAGAATTTTAATAGACATTTTTCCATAATCATGAGGAAATGAATTAGAAAGCTCAATACAACTATGGAGGAGATAAACATATATTAAAAGAAATAAAGCTTTATAGCATCCTTCAAAGGTAATAAAAGAGCATTATATAATAATAAAAGCATAATATGCTAAAAACAACCTTCCAGACATCATTCCAGATGTCCTTCCTGATGAAGCAGCAGCAGTGAGGGGCTGAGGCAGAGGTGGTTAGGGGCAATCAGGCAAGCAGGTAAGTAGTTATAGGCAGACAGGCAGAGTGGTTAGAGGTGATCATGCAGGCAGGCGAGCAGTTAGGGGCATCAGGCAGACAGGCAGAGTGGTTAGGAGCCAGTGGTCCCAGATTGAGAGAGGGTGCAGGCTGGGCAGGCTCCCCTCCTCTACCCTCTGTGCACGAATTTTGTGCACCAGGTCTCTAGTTAATATATATACACAAATCTTTTAGAAACATAACAATAAATGTGAATTTTCATATTTGATATTAAAATGTGCTCAAATATTCTAGGCATTTAAATATCTGCACACACGAGGGACTGGTATGCATGAACATAAGTACAACCAATGAACACAGAACTCTGGGGAGGGAGGGCATAAATGGGAGGGGAGGGGGGGCAATGGTTAACTATGTACACAGAAAATACCTTAATAAAATAAAATTTAAATAAAAAAAAAATAAATAAAAAAAATAAAAGAGGCCAAAAAAAATAAATAAAAATAAATATCTGCACACAAAATAACCCCCATATTTACCATTTACTCAAGTCCAAGTTAAAGTTTTCGATAACAAAAAAGAAAAAATTCCCTCTTTTCAAACAGAAAGAGCCAAATGCCCTTACAAAGTATAGGGCTTTGCACCACACATAGATTCCAATAGGAACCACCTAGACCTCAAGTGATACAAAGATGGGCACCATTTAGGCTAGAGAGCTAACAGTCAATGTGTTTCACACTAGGAGAAGCATTCTCACCAATCCAGACCAAAAAAAGCCAATCAAAGATGCTAAACATAAAAGAAAAAAATTTCAAGATCACATCCTGAAAACATAGAGATTTTTATTGTGGAGTCTCTTCTCTGTCATTATAATTGGAGTACATTTGATGTTCATCTCTCACACACAGGCTTGATCAGTGGTCCTCAATCCTTAATATACATCAGAATTATCTGATGTATAATTCGGGCTCAGGCTCCCTTCCACAAAGAAATGTCTGTACTGAATTTTGGCAGAAGAGGGGAGGGATCTGACATAAAAGTACTATACAGAGATGAGCAAAGAGTACTAGAGAAGAATTTGTAGACTGGTCGCCAAGTAATTCTTGAGACCATGTTGATAGTTGGATTATTCTGGCACAGGTGCTCTGACTTTAAAAACAAACCCCCAAAGGATCTTTAACGAACCTGTTACAAAAGTGAGATATGCTCACTTGCAATAAACAGTCAAAACCAGCTCGCTGTTGACGAGTCGCACTGTACCAGAAAATGAAAAACAGAGCTCCTCCATTTAGATCCACCCCTCCCCGAAAAGACCTCGCTAAATTTCTTTGACACGTGCTGTGTTAAAATGGGACCCCTAGAGGGCAACTGAGCTTCAATTTTTACTTCATGCCACACTTCAGTTCCTCAGTTCAGAGACACCATGACCTATTTCCTCATGTCTTGGAACTTTTGCTTCAAAACAAAAAGGGAATAAATGAAAAGAAGAAAACTGATATATCCCAACCACTAATAACAAATACTAAGGAGTGTGTTCTTTAACGATGTGATAATTCAAAGATCAAGAATATGCCATATTCTTATAGGCATGTTCCTGAATAACACACATAATAAATGAATAATTGAAAATTAACACTCTCAGTGGGAACCATGTAGAAGATAGCAAAGACATACTTAACCATCCTATTTAATATAAATGCTTTGCATAACTTTACATTTATTAAATGGCATGTTAAAATCGGAAAAAAGGTGAAGAATCCAATCTCAATAACAATTAACCCTATATAAACTAACCACTATAACCCACTACAGGAAAACCAACGTTCCTTCAAGGTCAAAAATATGAAGAGGCATCTAAGTTAACTCTAAATCATGATGTACAAACATTGATATTCAATTAGGCCCACTCAAAATACTTATATAGCAAAAAAAAAGAATTGTTATATCAATGTTAGCTAGACCACTTACCTATACAACTCAGTAACATCATATTTAAATCAGCATTTCCTTAATGACACTCAAAAACTAAGCATTTACAAGGCTAATATGTATAAACCTCCAGAGTAACACAATAGAATGAGCTGAGAATTTTCCTGGGTGATATACAGGATTATTCTAATGAATTGATAATCTGATAGATGATGAGGTTTTCTTTTCATCCAATTTTAAGATTTCTAAAAGATCCACTCTCATATTTGTATACATACACTGATGTATACATTTTGCTAACTGGAAAAAAATTTTAACCGAACCCTGAAACAGTTTTTGAATGTAAATGTGTCACCACGGGAGGCCCCCCTTCCGAACAGGGCATGTCACCTGAGGCTCTTTATCTACCACCACCTTGGGGAGGGCAAAGAATATACTAATGTGCGGGTCCAAGACTTCTTCTCCGTCATAACTTCCTTCGCTAATCTTGTAAACTAAGTATTCACATTACATCCTGTGGACTCAAGGATCGGAAACGATCACAAACCAATCTCTGCCGATGATTAGAATCTATGCGTGAAATCTGACAACCCAAACCACGTAATGATGGAACACAGAAGAGGAGGACTGCTGAAGAGGATGGAGTCTGTGTGCCATGCACGAGGTTACTAGTTTTCAGAACAGGAAAAGCGGAAAGGAAGTAGACATATAATTTACAGGGGAACAAAAGGGTCAAAGTTTAAGACTATAAGAGCAAACTTAAGTTCATTATTTCCTTAGAGTTTGCTAAGAATCTCTGGCTCATTGGGGAAAAACTTGAAGGCTGGCATAAAAAACACACATATATATAAAATGTGCTGAGAACAGGAGTAAAATCCATATGGCCTCTTAGTGTGAGCTGCTTTAAGGGATAATTTTGTGCCTTTGGCTAATCCCTTGTTTCTCAAACCCTGGTCGCATATTCAACTCACCTTGGGAGCTTATGGCAAAAACAAACAAACAAAAAATACCTTTCTTTGTGGAAGGGAGCCTGAATTATGCATCAGATAATTCTGCTGTATATTAAGGATTGGGGACCGCTGATCTAGCCTATGTGTGAGAGATGAACACATCAAATGTGCTCTAATTATAATGACAGAGAAGAGGTTCTACAATAAAAATATGATTTGAATGTCATCATCTGAATAAATCTGACCAGGGGAAATGTGGAAGGAAAAGGTAATACAGAAAAAATTGCATGAATCCTTTATCACTGAGCACTGAGTAATTATGTCCACTCTAAAAATCATGGGGACTAACAAAACTAAAAAGATCCTTAATAAATCAGCCATATGTATGTTGAACATAGGGTCTCCTGAGGCCAAAATAAGAGAAAAACAGTTGCAATTTTTCACACTAGCACATAATAAAGTATGGTTGGTCAAACCTTTCTATATGATCAGAAATTAAACTTTTCAAAAGTTTAAAGTTTATGAGCTAGGTATAAAACAAATCTATGGGAGATGTGCCCAGGCACAGAATAGGATGCAACATATCTTAAACTTGAATTTGTACCCTGTACTGGCATAATTTAGGGTTCAATGACTGTCTAGCTCCCTTGAGAATGAGTATGAAATTTCCAAACATGGTCTTGACTCTTCTAGGATGGTCTAGAGCAGCTGTGGGCAAACTACGGCCCGCGGGCCGGATCCAGCCCGTTCGGCTGTTCTATCTGGCCCGCGGAGCCGAAAGAGCGGAGGGTTCTCTTGCTCTCCCCTCCGCTCCTTCACCAGCAGCCCAAGATGAGAGTGCCAGCATGGTCAGGTTGCTTTTGTTCCGGCCCTCTGGTCCAGTTTAAGAACCCATTGTGGCCATCGAGTCAAAAAGTTTGCCCATCCCTGGTCTAGAGTTCAGTCTGTATATCTGAGTGATGAGAAAAGTAATCCAAGGCTGCAGCTGCATTCATCTGTCCTGAGTTGGATCAGAATTGCTACTACTAATGACAAAAGCATCCTCCAGCACAATGAAGGGCTACTGTCAAAATGGAAATATCACCTGAGCTCAAGGATCCAATAGGCTTAGAATAACAACTAAAAGTGAGACAATATGTTTTTCAAAGAGAACTGGAGTCTAGTCATGTGTTTGATATTAACCCATGATTTGACTGGAGGCTGATCAATGAAGAACTTTGGGAAAGAAGACAGACTTTGGCAACCTCACTGTCTATAGGGGTGTAAGGGTGGTGACAAACTACAGAAATACTTGGTAATAAAACATGGTGAAGTTCAGAAAGTTAAGAGCAAGCTAAACTTGTGTGCAACAATCTGGGAACCTTGAATAACAATAATATGTCCTAATAAGTCAAATTCAATAAGGTTTTCTCAAGCTTTGCTAGCAGAGATATTTAAAGTAAGCAAAGACATCTAATAATATGGGTTCAGAGTTAAATCTGTGCTGTGGTTTTGAATTTGGACAGCGTTATAACCAGTTTTAGAGTTATGGTGAAGAATCAAAAGAATAAAAAGAATCATTGTAAACAAACTATTCATTAATGCCTTTTAAAGCTATGAGCTTGAGTATTACATTAAAACTAGAGGCCCGGTACTCAAACCAACTGTTAGCCCAGAAAGAAACTCACTACAGACTGATTCATTTGCCTCTCAGTATAACCATTATTGCTTGTTTCATTTTTGGTTCTTAAAAGTGTATTTCTAGTATCACATGAAGCTCACTCATCTAGGAGAAATGATGAACAACATAGACTGATGAACAAGAACAGACCCAGAGACAAGGAAGCATCGATTAGACTGTTGGACCTTAGAGGGAAAGCAGGGGAGGATGGGGATAAGGGAGAGAGATCAACCAAAGGACTTGTGTGCATGCATATGGGCCTAACCAGTAGTCACGGACAACAGGGGGATGGGGGCATGCATGGGGAGGGGTTTGGGATGGGAATGGGGAAGATGAGGACAAATATGTGATACCTTAATCAATAAAGAAATTAAATAAAGATAAAAATAAATAAAACTACAGGCCCGGTGCATGAAATTCATGCACTGGGAGGGAGGGTGTCTCTCTCAGCCCGGCCTGTACCCTCTCACAGTCTGGGAGCCCTTGGGGGATGTCCGACTGATGGCTTAGGGGGATACCCACCAGCCATGTTTCTTACTCTGGAAATGTTCTCTCTCCCACTTATCTCTCCTTCTCGCAGTCTGGGACCCCTCACTCCTTACTGCCCACCTGCTCGCTGTTCCTTAGTGCTGCAGCATCCTGCCACTGCTGATGTACTCGCCAGCTGTGGGAGTGCACTGACCACCAGGGAAGCAGCTCCTGTATTGAGCATCTGTCCCCTGGTGGTCAGACCGGTCATTCTGGTTATTTCACCATAAGGGTAGCTTAGGCTTTTATTACACAGATGCAGAATAAAACTACTGGTGCTGATTGGGGGGTATGGAGAGGAAGAAGCAACCTGACACAACTTTCTGATTATATAAGCAGAAGTCAATTGCCATTTAAATTCAGAGAATAAACAATAAACTACTGTTTAACTATTTAGCCATTTTTAGACCAAAGAGGTTTTTCTTCAGCTTTGGAAACTGAAAATAAAATAAACTGTTAGATTTAAAAATCTGATAAATCCAGCTAATTAATTTCTCCAGAAAAGATAATCCTGTATAATAAAAGGCTAATATGCAAACTATACCCTTTAACAGGAATTCAACTGGGAGTTCGACCAGAAGGCAGGGCCAGCTGGCTAAAACTGCCTATGGCCCCGCCCCTGATTGCCTCCTTACCCCAATCGAGGGCAGGACTGGCTGGCCAACTGTCCACGGCCCCTCCCCAAAGCTGGCTCCATCAATGATAGGCCTCCTAACCCCAATTGGGGTTGGGCCAGCCAGCCAACTGCCTGTGGCCCCTCCCCATGGCCAGCCCAGCATGATTGGGGTGGGCAGGCCAAACCCCACCTGTGCATGAATTTGTGCACCGGGCCTCTTGTGAATAATATATCCCTTACGACACATGTAAGAATGAAAGGAAGACTGTCATAGTGAACTATGTAGAAATACTACACTGCAGTTAATCTCATCCTCACACAGCAGCATGACACTTCATAAATGCCAGAGGTTATGCCACTGCAGTCTGAGAAAAGTGTCCCTTCATCTCTGGCAAACAAACATCTGTCAAGTTCTTAAACAACTGCTTCTAATTTTAAAAGAATGCCAACATTTAGAAATTGAAATAGTCCATTTGTTTCTTAAAGTACATAATATACTCTTTATATTTTTTAGAATACATACATAATATGTACTGTAACAGATATCATATTTGGTAATTTTATATATTATCCTAATACATCCAAACCAGTATAAAGATATGTTACATCTCCACTTCAGTGTTGGTTAACTTTGGTGAACTGGTTAAATGGCAAAAAATATATGTGGTAAGAAAGTATTCAAACAACAAATGAAATCTTCAGCAGGTTCAAGTAACATGGAGAGATTGATTACTATGTTCATTTATAGCCTCCAATTGTTTGAATAATTTTTTGATAGTTCTCTGCCTGCAAACCTCTGACTGTCCTAAGCATTCTTAATTTGATTTTCTTTTTTGTCTATTCATGTATGTTTGGAATTTAGCAAAATGTAACATCCTTCAGTTGTATCTGACAGATAGAAAAGGGTAGGCATTTTATCAAGCTTCTGTGTTATTTAACTACTAGATGCCCAGTGCATGAAAGTTCATGCACTGGAGGGGGAAGTCCCTCAGCCTGGCCTGCCCTTTCTCACAGTCCCCGCGCCTCGGGCCAGCCCTGGGTGCATGGAGGGCAGAGGGGACTGGGGGACTCTGGAGGCAGGCACTCGGAGCTGCTGGGCCCACCTGGGGGAGAGCCTGGCCTTGCCATGCGCCTGCAGCCCCAGCAGGGCTGAGGGGATTGGGCACCGCCATCCTTGAGGGCATGGCAGTCAATTAGCTTATTCCCTCCTTATTGGATGTGGGTGCCGTCATCTTTGAGGGTGAAGCATTCAATTAGCATATTCCCTTTTCATTGGCTGTGGGTACTGCCATCTTTGTGATGGTATGAGGGTCAATTAGCATATCCCCTCTTTAGTAGATAGGATAGCTCTTTGATGTTTCAGAAAAAAACCAAATAATCCTTGCTTTCTTATATATAATTCCTTTAGAACCAAGCCCTACCTATTATTGGTCAGAAGATCAAAAACATGGCAACAGAAGAAAATGATATAAAAGAAACATTAAAATAATGTAAAAAGCCCAAAGCATGAAAGGACTTAGTAAATAGGAGAATATGGCTAGGTTAAAGAAAGTTCTAGGCCATCCCTGATGACAATGTACTTTTTTGGTTTTGATCTGTCATTGCAAAAGAAAAAAAAAAGGTTATTATTATTTTTAAAGCAAACTTCATTCTTCAGCATAGAGACAATCAGAGGTCAACTATGCAATTAAAAAAAAGCAAATATAATGAGTATTGTTTACAAAATACAGCAATTCAGTGACTCTCTTAATGGAGGCTCCATTTCCAGAAGTGAAATTTATAATTCCTAGAATGCAAAATTTACCAATATACATGACAAAAAATATTTTAAAAACATTATTAACATAGAAAATATACATCATTAAGTTAGCAAAGTGTCAAAACACAAGGGATCGATCCATGACTGGTTTGGCTTAGTGAATAGAGTGTCAGTCTAAGGACTGGGGGGTGGGGAGGGGTTGAGGAGGGATACAGGTTTGATTCTGGTCAGGGGCACATGCCTGGGTTTTGGGCTTGATCCCAGTGTGGGCCTTCCAGGAGGCAGCCGATAGATGATTCTCTCTCATCATTGATGTTTGGATCTCTCTCTTCTTCTGTGAAAACAATAAAAATATTTAAACCTGGAAAAAGTCACAGAGTGGAAAGTAACCTCCAAAGGTCATCAGCCACTTCTCTAAAGCCACAAGTTGTTAACTCCCAGGTCCAAGGGGGGGAAAATGATTCCACCATCACGCTTGGTGGAAGGGGACTTCTGTTTTGGCTTTTAGGAGGGGGAAACTATCAAAATTCAATGTAGAATTAGAATCATGTCACTGTAGATAAAAGTTAAATTTTACTGTACGGTGAGATATTCTAAATATTATCTGCTACTAAAGATAAATTTTATGTTTAAAACATAAGGTGAAATGTACAACTCAGACTAAATCAGTGTACAATGAAAAACAATAGTGTATATATAGATAATGAAGGTATCATGGAAGCTGGTTAAACTTTATAATGAAGAGAAAACTAGTAAGTATATAGCAACCTGGCTGAAATTGATATTCATTAGGGTACTCTTCACATCAATGGGGAGCATTTGGACTCTGTGGTCTTTATCAGTGTCCCAGCTGGTAATGGTTGAAGGTTAATGCCTTACCCCATTCTGTTCAATTTTCTATCCTAATTAGCCCTCCAAATCTATAGCTGTGAGCACCAAGTGTCTGTGCTCAAAAGAAACTAATTAATGCTAGCAAATTAGATCAAGTCCAAAGATCCAACAGCCAAACTCTTAGTTAAATGCTCCTTGTTAATAGGAAGTGTAGCTGTCAATAACTGCTGTTGGTGACTATAATGAGGCATCCTGCTTTCATTGAAAGTGATTTCATTTCTCTTTGTCCCTCAAAAAGCTGTTCCATTCCCTTCACAAACCTAAGTTGCTGGCAGCCTGACCCAAATCTTATGATCAACTGGGTTGCAATGACATGAGAAAAAAAAAAAAATCAAACAGAAAAGATTTCCTACATAATCATGTTTCAGGCATTTAGCAGAAAGTCAGATCACTTGTTAAAATTCCTATATCTTTATATAAGAACTATACAATGTGTAATGATTTTATATAAAATCCTATAATTATTTAATAAAGCAAAGGTGATAAGTCGTAAATGAATTATAACGAAAGTATCCTGATTTTAATTTGCATCTTGTTGTTCAGTTTAAATGTAGCTGTTGCTCGGCCACTTAAATAATACCAATGTATGTTCTTTCTTAGTTCACAAGGTTAAACAGGAAGAATACTAAGGATTATTCCTTTATAAAGTAATCAATTTTAGATTCTAAAACACTGTTTTGGACCATATGGCCTAAAAAAAATCAATATATGATTATCTATAAAATTTCAATTATTAAAAAATCAATTGTTATAACATATTCTAATAATTACAAATGCATTGAAATAACCCAAGTTTTAAGATGCTTTCAATCTTCAGAATATTTTAAGTATGTTAATGAGAAACTAAACCATGTCAACAGCCGTTTTTAAACAGCGTAATTTTTTATGAAGAAGCAAAAATTAAACATTTTTTTCTGAACCATTACAAAGTGTTAGTTGTGGAACACAAACAAATAAATACTTTAAACTTTCACTCTCCTACATTTCAAAAACAAAGTTTCATCATCTACAGGTAAGAAAAGACAGTTAGTTCTAAAAGCCACACAATCATTCTGCATTTTCATCTGAATCATGGGAGTAAAAAGTCAATCTATCACTCTAGATATCAAATTAATATGTTACAAGACTGCATAAATAAAACTTATATTTATAACTTTAGACCAGTTACTTATTAAAGTATATTTTCTTGGTAGTGAAAAGTTAACCCTAACACTGTAACTTTATTGTCCATTTTTAAGTTGTAATCTTTCTACCTAAATCAGGATATATATGTTAAAGTTCTATGAGGCAAGTGAAGGATTATCTCTTGAGACTATCAGCATACCTGCCAATGCCAGATGTCCACTGAACCCTGCCTGCAGGTGCCAATGGGTTAATTTTCTCTGACAAATGGTGTGTGTGTGTGTGTAAAAGGAAAGTGCTCTGATTAAGCAATTAGTTCATAATGAAAGCAAGAGCAATACTATAAAATAACTAATAAATTATTGGTAATTTATACACAAATTTATTTATAAACTAGAAGCCCGATGCACAAAATTTGTGCATGGTTAGGGTCCGTAAGCCTGGTTGATGATCAGGGCCAATCGGGGCCTTTTGGCTGCCAGCTGGGGCCTTCCTTTGTTCTGGGTTGCCCCCTGGTGGTCAGCACACATCATAATGAGCAAAAGAACTCCTGGTCTCCCAGTCTAACTCCTGTGGGGACACTTTGCATAATAGCCTTTTATGTATATAGGTTATATATATAGATGGATTTAATTTAAATCTAATTTATAAATGGAGTTCAACCGGAATATGTCCAAATAAGTCATATAAGAAACAGAAATGACCATCATACAATGTCAGTTCTGAGGAACTATTCTTTTTTACTGCCTCCATCCATTAATCACAAAGGTCATTCTCTAAGTAGACATCAGAGGAACAGAAATATTCCCAGCATCCAAAGTCCCAAAACTACAGTTGACACAGCCTGGCTTTGTAGAAAAACCTGTAGTGAAATGGCAGCTCATCACTCCCGCTAAAATTACTGTGGTCCATCAATGAAGAAGGCTACAGGGAAAGTAAAGAAGGGGAGCCAGGAAAACAGCCTACCTTAGCAAAATTTTACACTATTTATTTTAGTTGCCCATTCCAAGAGGTAGATTATTTTTTAAAGACATTTCTATAGTAATACTGCCAACTGACTTTTTAATCATTTATAGCCTCATTTTTCACCTCCCACTGGTTTGCTTACATTTTTCACCATGTTACATATTAATCAACAATACATCTCTAGGTATATAGAATATAGCAAGGTTGTATTAAAAATATTTTAAAACATTCTCTAAAGAAAGCATACATATGAGGGTGTGTAGTACATCCATTTTCAGGGGTGGGGAATGTCTGGCCCAAGGGCCATATAAGGCCAGCGAAATCATTTGGTCTGGCCCTTCCAAGGCATTTGGGGTGAGGTAATTAAATGTTTGGCCACGTATAGCATGCTAATTTTTAAGTCGATAATTTTATATGGCTTGAGAATCTATAATAATAAAGGCATAATATGCTAATTAGGCCAGACAGCTGAATGTCCTTCTGGAAGACCTTCCAGGCGAAGCCAGGGCTGCGAGGGAAGCCCAGGTTCTGGGTGCCAGAGGGAAGCCAGTGCCGGCAGCCTGGGGAAAGAAGGCCTACTCTTTTTGTGTCCTTGACCAGAATTGAACCCTTCAGTCTGCAGGCTGGCTCTCTATCCACTGAGAAAAATTGGCTAGGGCAGGAAGGCCTACTCTTCATGAATTTTGTGCATCGGGCCTCTAGTAAAGCTATAAATATCCAAATGGCCCTAGGCAGAAAGGGTTCACTACCCCTGATTTACATAAATAGCTTCTACTCATCAAGATAAAACCTTAAAAAAACAACAGACTCATAAATAAGTACTATGGAATTCCATTAACAATTCAGCAATGGACAACGACACCAGAGAAAATCATCTTGAAATATATTCCTGTGTGAATATGCTGACAGATGAAAACAGGTACATGTTTTATTTTATGTCTCTTCTTGCTATATCAAAACCACCAGAGTGACTTGTTTCTCCAAAATAGTCATACTAAGTTTCTATATGTAACTATACTTCTGGGGAGGAAAAGCATTTTTTTTACTAATAATTTGAGAGAATATTTTTAAGTTGTAAATGAATTCAATATTATCTGGAAGTTCTGAAAGCTGAAACCCTGGTATCTCAGTGAAAGGGTGAGAAACAATTCATACATATTAATTCATTGACTACTTGACTCTAAGGCAAAGGATTAAATCCAGATCATATTATAAAAAATGTATCTTATCTTTATATGAATATTTGAATATTACCTTGAACTTGTTCGGAACACCTTTCTCGGGCCTTTTCTCTCATTATTTTAGGGATCAAAACATCTTTTTCAACATGTCTGAGATGCTGTTCTGAAAAAAAAAGGAGATATTTCTTTAATATAGTTCAGTCTCAAGTAAATACCTGTATGAGGGGAAAATGAGCACTGTGGTTTACTTAAATAAAAGCCTATGCAAATACTATGTTTAAAACTGTTTTATAACTTCATAAAGTTGTGATTATTTCAGTCACTAAAAATCATTCCAAATAATTTTTACATACAGCAGAAAAAAATGTAAAATATAGGCAACATCTTTCTAAAATTTCTGCAAACCATAACATATTTCATGTGATCTTGTCAAAATTAAGTCATAGACTAAAAGATTATATTTTTTAATTAATATAATCCACAAGAGGAGTTTTTATCAATACTAAGGTCCAAGGGTAGATGATGATGATGTTTATCGATAGTGAGATCCAAGATTAAGAGACACACAAATAATGCATTTAGTAATAAGAGTGGTTTAAGAAAGCCAGAAATGGCAGAAGTAAAAAATTGAACTATTATGTGCATTAAAAAAAAAAAAAAAGCCTGAGATTTCTGTGCATTTTAAACACAACTTCCACAATTAGATTAAAGTAGTAGACTGGGGGAGCACCTGCTGCAGAGTCCCCACCTGCTCCTTACATTCCCAGAGTCCTGTAAATAACGGGTAATTACCCCAAGAAGTTCATCAGGAAATTTCCCAGTATCTCATAACACCTAGGACAACCAGAAACCGCTAAACTCTTCCTGGTAATAGGTGGTGACCAATGATCTCTAAATGCAGGTAGCTTAGGGAGGGGAACAGAGCATATCAAAAAGCAAACAAAAACAAAACGGCCAAGAATCACCTTAATTTGATGAAAGACAACACACTGTGATTACTCAAGAAGTAACCAACTCCTAAGAGAGTTCAAAGAATACGGAAAATCTTATATATTTTTAAATTTGTATGATAAATATACTGAAGCAAATAAAAAGACACGATTCCTCGGACAGAAAGGGACTATAAATTACTTACACACACTTAGATGAAATCTCTGAAACTCAAAAATCCTAAAAGCTTCAAAAGGGAAAATACATTTCCGCCCAAAGGAATGAGAATCAGATTACATTATATTTCCTGCAAGACCTGGATGCAATAATGGAGAAGAGAGATTACTTTACATTCAAGAATTATAGAGCCAATTAAGAGTGAAGTTAGGCCAAATTCGGTTTGGCTCAGTGTATAGAGCGTCGGCCTGCGAACTGGAAGGTCCCAAGTTCGATTCCGGTCAAGGGCATGTACCTTGGTTGCGGGCACATTACCAGTGGGGGCTGTGCAGGAGGCGGCTGATCGATGATTCTCTCTCATCGATGTTTCTAACTCTCTATCCCTCTCTTTTCCTCTCTGTAAAAAATCAATAAAATATTTTTAAAAAAGAGTGAAGTTAATCACATTTTCAGATATGTAGAGTCTGAAGTTTACCCTCTCTCTAAAATCAATAAAAACATTTATTTTTTAAAAAGTGGTACAATTCAACTCAGATATGTCCCTGAATAAATAGTATATTAATGTCAGTTCCTGGTTTCCTTAGTTACACTGAACTGTAGCAGTATGTCCCAACTGTTTCACTATTTTGCCCCTAAATGAGTTTTTTCAGACATTATCTCCTAATCCCCCCTAAATGTTACTATCACAGATACATGTATATCTGTTCATGTATATCTGTTCATGTATGTATAACAGTGCTTTATACATTGAAATAGTATGACTTTTCTCCCCCAATATCAATCTTTGCCCTTTTAAAGGCAGTATCATGCTCACTGAAGACAAGTACTATGATTATTTAAGGTAGTATCATTAAGGAAAGCTGGAGAATACACACATTGAAATTATACTAATTTGCAGCATGATTTGTTTAAACTATGTCAAAATTAAGTTATAAAAAAAAACTTTAAAATATATAAGGAAAAGCAAAGGACCTAAGATAACCAAAACAACATTAAAATAAAATAACACACTTGGATGACTTCCACTACCTAATGAGAAAGTTGTATTAAAAGCTACAGCAATCACAGTAGTGGAATAGTGACATAATTAGGAAAAGCCAATAGATTAACAAAATAGAGTCCAAAAATACTTCTATGTATATACAGCCAATTTAATTTGACCAATGCACCAAGACTAGTCAATGAAAAAATAAAAGTATTATCAACAAAGACCTGGGTAAACATGAAAAAAATCTATCTGAACCCTCTGACCCCCAACTTCATAGAACCCACAAAAATTAATTTGCCATGGTTCATGAATTAAAACTATTAAACAGCAAGCCACGGATTGGGAGAAAGTGTTCACTATCCATATATATGTGATAAATTGAATCAAATTTGTATCCACTCAAAATTATGTAACACTACGTCTGTAGATTCTATTGGATTTTTTTCTATTGCATTTGAAAGTGAAATGTATTTTAATAAACACTGCCTTTATAATTATTCAAAGTATATATACTTTTTGGGGGACACGCTGTATAGAGAACACCTGCATACTAATAATAAAAAATACAAACAACCCAATAAAAAATAGAGCAAAGGCTGAAATGGACTCTTCAAAAAGGAAGTATCCAAACTGTACATACATACATGAAAAGAAGTTTAAATTCATTAGTCATTAAGAAAATGCCAACGAAAACCATGATATCATTTACACCCACCAGAATGACTAAAATTAAAAACACTGAGAACACCAATGTTAGGGAAAATGTGGAGAAACTGGAACTTTCGTAAACTATTGCTGGTGGGAGTGTGAAATGATAAAACTTCTTTGGAAAACTGCTTGTTAAGCTATGAAGTTAAATATATACCCAACCCATTTTCCACTGCTAGGTATTCATTTGCCGAAGACAAATGAAAATATATATCCAGAAAACAATCTGTACAAGTCTGTTTAAAAATCAGAAATAACCTAAATGCCCAATTGAATACTACTTAGCAATACCACAAAATTAAGTACTGATACACTCAACATGAATGAATCTTTAAAATTTTGTTGAGAAAAAGAAGCCAGACACAAGACTACATTATTACAGGATAGAAGAACATGCAGAATTAATATCTGGTGATAAAAATTAGAAAATTGGTTATCTATGCCAGTTGAGAAAGGTACACTTCAAAGATTGTGTACCTATTATTAATTTGGGCATTAATAAGAAATAACACACTTTAATGATATAAATTCTGCAAAGAATTTGGTAGCATATCAACCATTAAGATTTTATACATATTTCAGAGCTATATTCCATACTATAAATATTATAGATATAGCACTTTTACTCATAAAATTACAGTGATTCTCTCACTGTCAATGTGATGCATATATATATATCATCCATTTGTACAAGAGCCTGCAAAAAAAAAAATCAAATACTGAGTTTGCTACTATATAGTCACATGAATTTATACTGACATAAAGAATCAGAATAATGCCACCAGGAAAAATTTCCAAAGCTCTAACTTCTCAACATTCTATCATCACCTGAAAGTCAATTTTCACCTTTTCCACTGGCTGAACTTGTTAGCTCAGATTTTTGCTTTGGGGCTCACGTGTTCCTGCAAATATGGCAGCACTAGATTACAAGGCTACTGACAACAGTACTTGCTTATGAATCCACAAAGATAACAATGAGGCAAATCAGAATATTACAGAATCTTTCACTGGGAAGAAGTGATACCTGAGGGCAAGGTGTGCCTTTTCAATAATAAAAAATGTTTTCGTTTAGCTAATATGATTATTTAGATATTGCCACTTTTTAAAATTTTAACTTTCTAGTTCCATTTACTTGCTCCTGAAAGGCATTTCTATACTACTATTTACTCTACAGCAGTGGTTGGCAAACCGCGGCTCGTGAGCCACATGCAGCTCTTTGGCCCCTTGAGTGTTCTAACGTCACTTCTTCAAAATAGACTCACACAGGCCGAAAACCAACTTCTGCGCGTGGGCCACGAAGTTTCAATCGCTCTGTATGTGCTTCTGTGGAAGAGCCACACTCAAGGGGCCAAAGAGCCGCAAATTTACAAGTCTTCTCAGTAGCATCAGTTTTGACCTTTTGGTCCTCTTCTTTATTTCATACCAACAGTCTCAAGATGAAGAGTCCCAGGCAGATGATATCATGTATAGTACAGGGCCAGAACTCTCAATCACTACCTTCATACCAGGAAGCTAGGCAGACTCCAATTCTCCTGAAAAGGACAAAGACACATAAGCTCCTGAGAAGATTTTCATGTTCTTGCCAGCTCCTTCATACCTTCTTGCAATAATGACAGGAATAAAATGAATAAGGGGGGTGGGATGGGCAGAGATGCTTAGGGAAAATTAAGATAGTGCTAAGTGTTCCATTTACCTTCTTTCCTTTAAATCATACTTGAATTTGAACACACACACACACACACACACACACACACACACACAGAAAATCATTAGTAAGAGACTGCACCCCCCATCCTCAATATGTCAACCTGCCTGTCTATGAAATCTCAAGATGGGGGCAATGAAGGCCCACAGTCTTCACAACAGCTCTTTCAAATAATTATTTTGATTCCATTTTGCGATGAAATGGATGCTCACAGAGGTGAAATAACCCAAGCCTCTGATAAAATGGCAATGTCAAGATCATGGAAGACAGTCGAAACCGGTTTGGCTCAGTGGTAGAGCGTCGGTCTGCGGACTGAAAGGTCCCGGGTTCGATTCCGGTCAAGGGCATGTACATTGGTTGCGGGCACATCCCCGGTGGGGGGTGTGCATGAGGCAGCTGGTCCATGTTTCTCTCTCATTGACATTTCTAGCTCTCTATCTCTTTCCCTTCCTCTCTGTAAAATATCAATAAAATATATATATAAAAAAAAAAGATCATGGAAGACAGGTTCCATATCTTCTTCAACAAAACTGTTACATACCTGAGATGGTGGCCAGTTTGAGGGATTTTAGCAAACAAGGTTATGAGAGCTTCCAGTTATGCTGAAGTATGGAAACCCTTAGATGATAGAACTGTTTGTTGCAGAAGCATAGTTTTGAACAAGTGCATACTTCTCAATTTTTCATCAGAAAATCAAGTTAAATGGAAATCTGATTAGCTGATACATACCACGAAGAAAATAATTCTTTTTTTACAAAAAGCAAGAGGAATGATTTATCAGTTCAAAAACACCTTCAAAGAATTAATGAGTAAGAATCTAATTTTTTATAAGTTCAAACTGTTACAAACTATGAAAAGCAGATCAATGAAGTAGATGTGCTTACTTCTGCTCAGCATTTGGCTTAGATACCACTTGCGTCCCACAATCGTAAGCCTCATCTGAACTCCTTTGTCCTACCCGCTTTCACCGCTAATAACACAAAGTTTGCATTCGATGTGCCCATTTCCCCAAAGCATCTATTTCTTGGACCTCAGATTCTGCAGACTGCTAGGTACGAAAACTTCCTCTTCCACCCACGTTACTTTAACCAAGATGAGGCCAAAAAGAGACAACAAATCTAAAATTATACCAAAGCAGGAAATCACCTTATGCAATAAGTCATGCCAATTTTAGAAACATGCTGCAATCCCCATTGAGGCCGTAGTTTCTTAAGTAAAAGGGTTTCACATTTATTTATTTGGTAAAACTTCAAAACTATCTTTTCCGACAAGCAGAGTTTCCCACTGATATCTAATAGAAAGTCAGCGGTGTTGTGGGAGACAGAAGTAAACATCTGAGAAAGCAGTAAAACACTGCATGCTTACGCCTTTTTAGCAATAATGGCCTGGTTATTTTTCCTCTAATGTACATTAGTGCATGGCAGACTAGTCTCAAAACTATGAGTGTTCCTCAATGCCTCTGGCTACCCTATCTCTACTGGTTCTTCTTCTTCTTCATCTTATAATATTTCACTAAACTTCGTACTACTTTGATAATGGGGAGATTATTTTTCTATTAAGTTACGCACTTCAAAGACTCAAACCTTTGTTTGAGTGACTCACAATATCTTTCTTGGCGTGGCCTCTGAGTTAACATGAAAACCAGTTCCATAATATAACTTTACAGGAGTAGCATTTCCCAGGATGAACCTCTACCAGCTTCCCCAGACTGAATTTGGCTAACCTTGGTCCAAATTCAAGTTCACCTTCTGAACAAAAATTTGACAAAAGGAGGATATTAAGGTGAGTGTCCTGTAGTTGCTAAAAGCAAATTTTAAAGGAGTTTCAAAAATATTCTGAGCAATGGCAGTAATACCAGAAAAAATGTAAACACTTCCAAGATAAAGATCTGCTCCTCTCCCTTTTGTGGCAATCTCACAAAGTTCTATCTTTAAAGATTGTGTTTATTACTCTGAGTTCTCAGTGCTTGTCTCGACCTCCAAATCTAGTCTCCCCACATTTTCGAGCATATATTGGTAACTTCCATGTCCCACCAGCATTGCGATTCCAATTTAACATTTCTACAGTTTAAATCTTCATTCTGCCATCCCAGTGGTTACGTTATCCTCCTCACCTAAAAAACAAATCAGCTTACATTTACACAGTACACAGAAGAAGCACAACAAATATTTGCAGAATAAAGGAAGGAGGGGGATATAGAAGAAACTGTTTTTACAAACACAATCACGTGCATGAGCAGGTATTATGAAGACGCTGAGGTTCATAAAGCTCAAAGCAATCTTGCAACATGAACTAGTGAGTAATTGGTAGAGTTCAACTCCAGCTCTATCATCCGTCTTTATTTTCTATCTACTACCTCTTATTTTCTTATCAAAGTTCATTTACCTAAAATCAAAGCCGATAATTACTTTTCCATCCCAAAGTTCTCCCTCAACCCATCACCTGAAAGTGACTTCTCCTTCCTTTAAACCTGAGTATTGTGGTCACCAATGCTATTGGTTCTAGTCGCATCTGGACTGACAAATGTATCACCCATCACGCTATCTGCAAACTCTTCTCCTGAATGCTGTGGATTGGATTGTGTGCCCCACCCCTAAATCCCCAAATTCATGTTGAAGCCCTAAACTTCCATATGACTGTATTTGGACACAGGGTTTTGAGGAGGCTAAGATTAAAGGAGGTCATATAGGTAGGGCCCTAATTTGATACGAGGCCTTACAAGAAGGGGAAGACCCAGCGACAAAATTGGTCACCACCTTAATCTTGGACTTTCCAGCCTCCCAAACTATGAAAAGGAAATTTCTGTTGTTTCAGGTAACCAGTCTATGATATATTGTTACGGCAGCCCAAGCAGACGAACAGAGGTTCTGGTACCAGAGTTCTCGATTCTGGCTGCATCTAACAACCACGGAGGGGCTTCATAAAATTCTGATGCCTATACCCAACCACAGACAAATTAAATCAGAAATGCTGGGGTAGCCGAAACCGGTTTGACTCAGTGGATAGAGCGTCGGTCTGTGGACTGAAAGGTCCCAGGTTAGATTCCAGGCATGTACCGTACATTGGTTGCGGGCACATCTCCGGCAGGGGGTATGCAGGAGGCAGCTGGTCGATGATTCTCTCTCATCGATGTTTCTAGCTATCTATCCCTCTCCCTTCTTCTACTAGAAAAGCTACTAGAATGACATCTTCTCAAGACACATATACTTTAAACATCTACTAATACAATGTCATAAAATCTCTGATCCCATGCCTACCCCCTGAGGGCTCTCACTGTCCTATCCTCCTCCCCTAATTAGATTTCGGGGCTAAAACACGAATGGAAGGACAGGGACAGACACAGAGATGAGGACACTTTGATTAAGGAAACTTCTCATGCTGCCACTGCCCCATTGTACAAAAGTAGAAAATAAATCCCCGTTAACTGAAGGGGAAAGGAAAACTTCTTACTCTAAAGAAGAGGTGTGGGGGGGAGAGAAGAAGGGGTCTCTTCTAGTTATTAGAAAAAATCAGAAATCAAAATGATCAGGCCCATTCCTGTGAGTTGTCATCTGGGTATATAATCCTGTTAGAATATTTATTGAGAATCTGAAAATAGCAAAGGCCTAACAGGATGTTCTTTCAGGACCAGTACTGGGCTTGACTTTCCATTAATGGGCTTTTTTACAACTTGTTAAGGGGCAGTTTAACTTGTATGTGTCAAACAGAGATAGAAATCATTTTTGACCGGTGGAGGAGAAAGGCCCAAAAGATTATAGTTTATGATACTGTTTTAAATAAACCAGCTTTCAGCTAAGCCAGCAATCTGTGAAATTGTCCATATATCTAACTTCTCAAATACTTTCTGAACTGTTTTTTTTTTTTTTACATTTTATTGGTTCCCTCACGAATTAACAAGTTGAAGAAAATCTTCAACATGTATTCATTTTATATTTGCATGAGTAATAACTTTATCTTTTTTTTTTAATTCTACTTTAGCAAGCACCACTTATAACATTGTTTCTAGAGATGGGTTATACATTCAAAATAAACCACCTTTTAAATTTTCAATCACCTACATTTACTAGATTTTTAAAAATACACAATATTTGTAGAAAAGATTATAAACTGGTAAAGAAGCTATAGCTTGGAATAAGATTTACTATGTTTAAGGCCTAGTACTGAATAAGTTATATGGTACATTTCTCTATTGTTACTATGCAATCATAGGTCCAGTTTATGGCTAAAGATGCAGAGAATTTCCTCTGGGAATCAGAAGATTGAAGTGATAAGAGAATAAAGCCAAAAGACTAGTCAATAAAAGGGGAGGAGTTCAAAACAGTGGTTCTCCTCTACTCTGCATATGTCTATGGAATATTTTTACATGCCAGAGGCTTGGACAACCCAGGCACTATTATTTTTCTCAAATGCTACAGCCACTTTTCTTGAATGTTTTGGACTCTCTCCAGCTTTTCCTCTCAGCAATCAGATAGGAAGGGAAAATATTGAACACAATTATGGATAATAAACTTACAAAGAGTGCTATCATTACCTTGACGCTAACATAAAGGAAAACAGTTTAAATAAAACTATGTATAAAAATAAATATGCCACCTGCATTTATTTCATTCTTGAGAAAAGTAGACCCTACAGTTACTTAAAAGCTACTGATAAGTGAACATCAGACTTATGCTCTCAAAAAGTGTAGTATAAGCCAACGGGAAAACACAGTCGTTCTATAAACCTCATTTAGCAGAACTATCTACTCGGTGTGGGCACATACCACTGTGGACTGTTATAAAGCAAGAGAATTATCAAAATGCGAGCCTATGCTTCAACTTCTGAACCAAATAAAAATAAAGTTATTTTTTTTTAAAGCAGCTGACTTCAACACATTTGTATTCTGGAATTTAAACAGATAAAGAATTTTTTTCTCTACGATCTTTCTTGCTGACTCCACTTTCTGACTTTCCATTTTAATCTCGCTTCCATCCTCGCTTTTGTCTTGAGTTTCCAGTGCTCGTGTCATTAGACTGACCATTACCACCCACCCAGTTGTTAAAGCAAAAAGCCTGAGGAATTATCCTGAAGACCTTCCTTCCCCACCCTTATTCAGTGCACCAGCAGGTCCTGTCAATCTCTAGCATCTTAGTTGGTCTCCATGCCTCTCCTCAGCGTGTTCCCCAGCCAGGGTACCAAAGACATCGGACACTTCCTCAGAGTGTTCTAGACTGACCACTAGCTAAAACAGTCCTCTCTTCGCCATCTGCCACAGGGCGCTGCTTATCTTCTTCACAATGTGTATCACAGTCCATACAAGCGGGGAAGTGGTGGTTGCCTTGTTTCTTCTACCACCAGAATCCGAGCTCTGTTTGAAGCAGGGATCTTGTTTGTTCTACCCACCAGTTTTCTAGGGCCTAGAACAGTACATGGCATACAATGGGCACTCAACAAGTAGTTGTTTAATCAATAAATACTCAAATTGGGTGGGGGTGGTCTGATATACAACACTTGGGCTGGAAAGGAAATTACCGTATTTGCCGGCGTATAAGACGACTTTTTGGCCCTGAAAAATATGCCTCCAAGTGGGGGGGTAGTCTTATACGGTGAGTATATAACAAACTCTGTATTTTTAGTGGAAATTTTAGTGGGTCGTCTTATACGCCCAGTCGTCTTATAGGCCGGCAAATACATATTTTTCAGGGCCAAAAAATCGTCTTATACGCCGGCAAATACGGTATTTGAGTTCTATCTAGACTTGGCTCTGCCGGCAATTAGCTGTGTGGCCTTGGACACAGCACAAGATTGGAGTGGGCTAAGAGTCTCTGGACAGTAAGAAAGTAGACAGCAGGTATGAAGATTTTTTTCTAAATTTCCCTGCCCGTCTAACTTCAAAAGTAAAGGCCAACGAAAGCCTTCAACCTCCGAGTCTCTCTTATCTGTAGGAGATTACTATGAATGTTCCTTCCAGCTCAGAAATAATAGAATTGCACAGGCCTCCATCTACTTTCCAATCTGAACTTCCCATCCTCACTCCCGACACTCCCCCTACCCCCACCGGCCAAATCCAAGTATTCACCCTGCAACCAAACATCACACGGCGCACTTTCCAGACTCACATTTGCTTATTCTGCCACATCTTCACCAACCATAACCACTAGAAATTCTATCTTTCAACACCCAAATCAATTGTTAACTGCTTCATAAAATCTGGCCCAATATCGGTATGATCAGTATGTGTTCTTTCATGCTTCAAGTTCTTTTATCTCCTCAACCTCAGTCTCCAGCTCTGTAAAGCAGAGATCATAGTATCTACCATACCACGCTATTGCTGGATAACTGAGAACAGTTTGATAATAAGGCGTTCAATAAATCTATTGTCAGCAACACGCATTTTTCTTTCTCCTTGAGGTCCGCCCAAGTGACTTTTTTTCTTTCATTTCTGAATCGCCAAAGGTTTGAATCCATTCCTCCTCCCAATGCCTTGTGTTTTCATGCCCTTAAAAATGAATTATACCAATCACTATTTCCTCCAAAAACCACGTTTTCTGTACTAAGTTCTTACATCAAGAGCCTAAAGTAACGATACCACAGAGGTCAGCTTCTGTAAGGGCGGGAACTCCAGGGAAACTGAAATTGTTGCAAATGGGAGTGAGTGGGGTGGGAAGCATTTCCGTTAAAACGACATTGACGATGACTTTGGTGATCCTTTTTCTGAACAAACTGCCCCTTCCCACGGGGATCGATCCTGTGTGCTGATGTTTCTAAGCTAGGCTACAGACATTGAAAGGAGACTGGGTCTCAAAGGGGCGAAAAAAGAGAGAATGAGGACGAAGAAAGCAGTCGCGTTGGGGAGGGAAATGTCTGCGAGCCACAAATGGACCGGGACCTGGACAAGAAACCCAATCAGTGCCTTTGCCTGACCCTAACCACGAGGGGCGGGAGGATGACCCGGAGCCCAGGGGAAGGGACGGGGGGCTGACCGAACGCTCCGAGCAGCCGGCGGGGCGCGAGGGGCCGCCTGCGGAAGCGGTGCCAGCACCTCTCCCGGGCGGCCCCCCGCCCGCAGGCCTGCGGTGGCTGCCACACGCCGAGACCTCGGCCACAACCCCCGCCTCCCGCCCGCGTACCTGCCGGGTCGAGCGCCATCTCGGCGACGGGAGGACGCGGCCGCGAGGCCACGCCCAGGCAGGGGGCGGGGCGGGGAGGAGCCCGGGCGAGGCCGCACGTGCGGCCGCCCGAGCTTCCCGGAGGAGGAGGAGGAGGAGGAGGAGGAGGTCGGGAGTTTGCGCGCGTTGCCCTTCGCGGAGCGGGGCAGGTTCCTTTCCCCAACTCCGAGTCACTACTTCCGCCTCCCATTGCGCCTGCGCCCTCCCTGGCCCCGCCCCTCAATTGTACGGCGTGGAGCGCCGGTCTCAGGGGGCGTGGCAGGGGAAGGGGGCGTGGCCTCGCGCGCCTTGGGGGCGGAGCCGTCCCAGACCCACTCGGGCCAGGCTTTGGGCGGAGCTGGGGAGCATTCGCTGGCGGACTTGGGTCTGCAATGCCCAGGGCAGAAGCTGTGGACCTTGGGGACCGCGCCTTCCTTAGCGACAAGGTCTAAGTCCAGGCCCCAGTCTCCACTGCCGCTTTGGGAGAACCAAGCGAATTATCCTCCTCCTTTATTTTTTTCTTGGTGAACATTCATTCATTTATAAAGGTCTGTTTCATGCTTATGTCAGGTTACACAACCAGGGTTTTCAACACGAGGGGAAGATAATTGAATAATAATAATGTCCCCAGGAGCGCCGTGTTGACAGGGGAGTGAGGTGCAAGCAACACGCTGTTGATTGTGATGAAAGCCACACGCGCGAGATGTGCACAGTTTAGTATATACCATAAAGGTGGTACAGCGTGTGCAGTATCATGATTTCTTCCCCAGATCAGCAGCCTGTGGCTCCCCCGGAGGTTAAAATTTCAAATTGGGCGGGAGGGGTACCTCTGTTTAATGAAATAATATCCGCAGGCCGTATAAACCCCGACTCTTGATCATTAGAGCTGTATGTTTTGTGAGGAAAATGAAGTAAGGTGGTAACCATCCTCCTTAATAACTCCAATTGCCTCCTTCCCATCAGAAGAAACTTCCTGGTGACAATGATGCTAATTTCCGCTCGCCAACGGGCCTTCAGACGCGCTTACTTGTCATCCCCACGTTGAGCTAGCTCAAGCCTCCAAAGGGTGAGGTGCAGCCAGGGACAGAGGGGACAGATGTTAGAGAAAGAAGGAGCAGCTGCTTCTTCCCTGCGAGGGATTTGGGGCTTTCAAAATGATCCCCTCCCCACCTACCTGCTGGCCCTCCTCCCCTGCTGCCACTTCCGCCTGGTCAGTTGGCAGAAGAGCGGACGGCCTTGGAGCAGGGCTGGGAAAGTGGGTCTCTGCTCAGCAGGCCTTCCGTTTAAGGGCCTATTTGGGCAGAGCGGGTCCTTATTACAGCTGTAGGTTGAGGTGCCAAGGTGAAGAATTAATGTTTCACTCTGCCAGGCAGGAAATCGGCTCCTTTGCCTTGTATGGGCTATAAATGTGCTTAGAAACACACCACTTTCATTCTGGTTCCCCTTTTATATGTCTGGAGGTGAAGGACTTAATTTAGAAAGTAAACCTTTCTGAGGAGATGATGTGGGGTGTCAAAGCACAAGTCAGACGCACAGTTAAGCAATAACACGAAATCTTCCTATATGCAAAAGAGCATCGCGGTAAAGGGGAAACTTGGAGAGCTTTTGTCAGAGGCCTAGGTACCAACACCTGAACTTGCATCACGACCCATTAGCTTTCTGACTGAAATGAGTTCCAATGTTTCTCTGGAGTTTAGTTTCTAATTTGCAAGGTTGTTCTGAGAAATAAATGTGATATCATAGAACACTTTTAATAACTGAAGAACCACTTCTGTAGGATTTGCCATACTTTTGTTACAACCACTATTGATATCCTATATAATAAAAGCCTACCCATCTGCCTACCTATCTTTCAAGGCCTAAGTGTCCAACCATTCGTTCAACCGTTGGACCAGTCACTATGATGTGAACTGACCACCAGGGGGCAGACACTCCAAGTAGGTCAGCTTGCTGCTGGGGTTCAGCTGATAGGGCCTGGGCAAGGTGGGCCAGACATGCCCTAGAGCCCTGGAGGCCTCCCATGGTCCTCCCCTGGCTGGCCAACCTCCCGTGGTCCCTCTCCAGCCCTGATTGTACCTCCTGTACTCTGCAATTTCCTCTATATGAATTTACTTGCAATAGTTCACTATGAACTTTTTTGTGCAAAGATGGGTAAAATTGTGTGTTTAAAAAAACTGGAGAAATTGCAGAAAGACTGTGTAGTGGAATGAAAAGACTCTTGGAACTAAATAGCTAAATTCAAAATTTCCTTCCCCTTATCTACTTTTTAACTGTTTTATTGAGATATAACTTATATATAGAAAAGGGCACACATTTTTGTGCAGCTGAATGAGTTTTTACATATGTATGCATTTTTTAACTACCATGCAGTCAAAATGTAGAACATTTCTAGTCATGCACAGAATGTTCCTTGATATACCCTCTTAGTCAAACTGAAGCCAACAAAAGTAACTAGTCTCAATTGCTTGCATTGGAAATTTATATAAATGTAATCATACATGTTTGGCTTCTTTGGTTCAACTTAATAGCTATGAGACTCACTCACTCATGTATCTACGTAGCTATGAGACTCATTAATGTATCTACACATCTGCTCTCTACTTCTAACTTACATTGGGTAAATCATTTCTCCTCCTCAGCCTGGTTTCCTCAATAACACCACCCTGCATGATTGACTGAGATAGACAAACACTGAGTGTGGTTTCTGGTAAATGGTAGGCTGTTCATAAATTCTGCCTATTGTTATTGTGATAAATATCATTTGCTTTTAGAGAACTGTCCTTTTGAACTGTTATTGCCCTATGTTCAGTTTTTGGTTTTTTTGATGTGATGGTTCTGAGCTATTCTGCCTTCAAGACTGAAATGTATGTTTAAATCAGGATTATGTGAAACACCCTTCAAATGAACAAAGGAGATTTAACAGTGTGCCTTATCACTTATCAGGTGAGAAAAAAAAAGTGTGAAAAAATCACCTCTCACCTCTGCAGAAGGCTTTCTATATTTCATGTTTTGTTTTTACTGTGTATTGTTTTCTGGGTGGCCTCCTTTGAGGCAGACCACAATTTTCTCTGGGGTCAGAGACTTACTTCTAAAAACATGAACTAATAATAAAGATAATGATAATACTATGACATGGCTTTCGCAGAGTTACCTTGGTCTTGTGCAGATGCTGTGACTCTTTGTAGAATTTCTCACAGGGGCTGAAAAACTTGACAAACAGAAACAGCAGCATTTTCTATTGTGCGCTGAGTTTGAAATACCAGCGATATTCCAGTTAGAGGACCAGCTGCACTGAAAGAATCTCCTGGAGCTTTTGTTTATTTAGAGGAAATAAAGTCAGTGAAAACATTTAGTGCCCAAGTGTCTCTGCACTGTTCATCTGACAGAGAGAAAACTCTGAATTCATGATCCACATGGAAAGCCTACTAGATGCCTTGCATTGTGCTGAGTCCTAGGGAAACAAAGATAAGATTAAAACTCTATCCTTAAGGAACTCAGAACCTAAAGAGAGAGAGACAATATGTGAACAAATAATTACATTCCAACATGATAGAAAACGATGAGGGACTCTAGAGAGAGGAAAAATTCATTCAAATTACGTAAGACTTTATATAAATGCTTGTGTTTGAAGTAAGTCCTACAGGATGATTGGGTATTCTACAAGAGAAAGCCAAATGGAGTCCTAACGGACAGCAGTATATGTATAGAATAGGTGTAGGACAACAGCCAAGAACCACAAATATGGTTAAAACAGCTAGATTGGCTACTATTATTTGCAGCCATATAGACAAGACCCATGGGGGGATGGGGGGAGGAGAGTCAAATGTTGAGTGAGAATTGCTATCAAGTTTCAGTGCTTCCTCACGAGTGCTATGCCCAGACAAAAGGACCCCATGTCATTGATTGTGGTACCTTTACCACAGGTATGAAGCAATAAGTCCAAATGAAGAGTTACTATAAGCTCAGGCCTTGACCTTCTGTAAAGAAGAGAGCTTATGCTAATATATTCCATTAACCAGATTTTATGTCATGGATTCGGTAATTCCAAGGCGTGGATAAAAGGTTTCCTTCACAAATGAGGTATTTATGTTGCCACGTCACAGGACTCTGCTCATGAGGGGAGATGCTTTGTCTTATGCACATTTGCTCCTTTAGCATCTGTCACAGGACTTGGCATCTGGCCATGTAAATGTTTGCTGCCTAAGTTCCTGTTAATGTAGAATGCAAGAGCACCATGGGAAAATAATATGTGTCACATGGCCCACTGATTATTTTTTCCTTCAAATCACTTCTATCTTCCTCCTTGTCTCTAGCCCTGCCTTAATTCAGGCTCTAGTTCGTCCTTTCTGGTTTTGGCTAAAGATACATGCAGACTCTACATACTTTAAGAGATGTTTTCTGGTCCAGGCACTGTCTTATGTAGAACACGAGACATACATTTCTGGTATTATCTGCTTGGCATCTGGCTCTTCTTTAGGAAACTGCTCCTGTCCTACTTTATTATATAGTTTCTACCAGCGTCCTTATGTCTGAACATGACTCCCCTCTTTAACCACACTCATTTGCCCAAGGATGGATGCCTGACCTAAAATTGGCCAATAAAGCTTTGCCCAAGGATATATTAGATGTGGGTCTAAGTATACCAGCAAGTCTGTCTTCTGAAGCAGAAATTATAAAATATAAATTGTAAAAACTATTAGACAAGTTTTAAAAAATATATATTTTATTGATTTTTCACAGAGAGGAAGAGAGAGGGATAGAGAGTCAGAAACATCGATGAGCTGCCTCCTGCACACTCCCTACTGGGGATGTGCCCGCAACCAAAGCACATGCCCTTGACCCTAATCGAACTCGGGACCTTCAAGTCCCCAGGCCAACGCTTTATCCATTGAGCCAAACCGGTTTTGGCGTTATTATACAAGTTTTGTGTCATGTAGAGAAAGCTATCTCTAAGGAGAAAGAGAGGGTGATATGCGCAACCAAAAAGAAACAGAAGTTCAAGACTGGGGAGCAGGGGTGGTGAGGGCATGTGCCAGGGGGAAGCAGAGGCTGAAGGGAGGTCTATGGCGGCGGTGGGGGGGGGGGGAGGAAACTAAACACATGTAGTACTATTTGTAATACTTTAAACAATAAAGTAAAAAGAAAGAAAAGAAAGAAAATCCAGATGGAGTTGGAACCTCTGGCTGTAGTTGTTCTCAGGCTCAACTCCATTCCTCCCTTTCTGTTTTTTTGCTCTTCTTTGGGTCATGAAATACTTACATGTAGGTCATGTCTTGTAAACTACTCCTGTATGTGGCTATGACTTCTTTGAAGATTTCAATCATCATCATGTAGGTGCATCTGGTGGCACCTTGTACTTCTTACCTGCTTCTCTGACACTGCTGGATGGAGCACCCTCAGAGACGCTCTCAGCTGTCACACACACACAACCCGGAGGTGCAGAGAAATTAAATAATGCCTGTGGGGCCACCCCGATCAACACTAAATGGAATCCAGTGGATAAATGAGTCCCACTTCTTATTTTCTGAGAAGGCAGTTCTGAAGCACATTTTGTAAAATTCAACACTGGTCATCTGCTAAGAGGAAAACTCAATAAAACAGCTATGTATTTATCTTTCCTTCCTCTCCTGTTTCACGATTCCTGATCCCTCACTCCCGCTTCCTGGGATTATATTCCAAGACAATCCACTTGCATATAACCTTGCCTAAAAGTACTTGCTCACTGATTCTCATTTTTGTTTTGTTTAAACTGATTCAAGTTGGTTCCTGATCTTTGCTGCTCAAAGATATTGTCCCAATTGATACAAAGACTTTCAATGGTTCCCTCATTGCCCATAGAATAAAATCATAGAAACAATAGAACTGAATGGGAACACATGGAAATCTGACCCAAAGTTTATGTTCTTAGCTTCTCCAGTGCTATGTAAATGTCTGTCACCTTCTCACTATCAAGTTCTCTCTATGCACCATGCCTTTGGGAATACATAAAAAGCCAGGCAAACACACACACACACACACACACACACACAATCAGCCTATTGTCTCCAGTATCATATGCCAGTTTTCTATTTGCCTGTTCTTGTTCTATAGTGAGCTGTGTCTAGATACTACATTTTACTTGTTTATTATTCAATTTTGAGGTTGTTTCTAATATTTTTCTTTTAAAATTAACACTGAGATAAATATTTTAAAAATAAAACTTGTATCTCTAGCTGTTTCTTTCTGAAGGATGATTCCTTAAAGTGGAATCATTGTGCTAATTACTACGGATTAATTGTCAATTCGGGTAACGTTGTTTTATTTATTTATTTTTATTTTTTAAAATATATTTTATTGATATTTTACAGAGAGGAAGGGAGAGAGATAGAGAGCCAGAAACGTCGACAAGAGAGAAACATCGACCAGCTGCCTCTTGCACACCCCCTACAGGGGATGTGCCCACAACCAATGTACATGCCCTTGGCCAGAATCGAACCCGGGACCTTCTAGTCCGCAGACCTACACTCTACCACTGAGCCAAACCAACCTTTAGCAAATATAATTGCTAAATTGATATAAACAGGCACATGGATACAACTTAATTTTTATTAGTAGTGATAAATATTTTGCATACTCAACACACTGTTTATTGTCCCACTATGAACTTATTCTTTCCCATTTTGAATTAAGACTATTTTCTTACTAGTTTATATATTGTCATTCTATATAAAACGTTTTTCTATTCTGTTTGTGACATTTATTGTAATTATGTTTTCTTTTACTTTTATTAATAATTTGACAGTCTTATATACATATGGATTATTTATCTTTATTATTTCATTATTTAATTCTTAGTAAGTGATGATATATCCTATCCTCTATATTTCTTCTCTTTTCTATCTTTTTAAAAAAAATTGATTGCTATTTTACATCTATTTTCTTTTTTTCCTCTTCATTTCATTTTATTATGGTGGGAATTGAATATCTAACTTTATTTTTTCCAAATAACTAACCAATTTTTCTAACACTTTATTCCCAGAAGGATTTACTGATTAACCTACCTTTTCCTTTTCAGTTTTTTTGTTTGAATCTTGGATCTATTTCCACTGTCCTTCTCCTTGCCCATTTCTGTGACTATATCACATAGGCTTGTCATTTCCAACTAACTCTTAAGCTCTGGATAGGTAAAGTGAAGGTACAAAAGATATTTTCATCTCTTCCAGTTTCAGATCACATCTGTGAGCAGACAGATGAGGGATAGGATGTGGGAACACATATTCCACTCTTCAGGTTCAGCTAGGGAATATTGACTTCCCACCCTTGGTTGCTGAACATGCTTATATTTACTCTATTCAAACCTGCTGAGTTTCTGGGAAGCAGACTTTGAGGTGGAGATTAGCACACAGGAAGTTTATTATGGAGTACTCCTGTGATGGTCAATGCTCTTTCCACTATGACATATCTTAGTCAGTTCAGGCTATCAAAACAAAATACCGAGGACACAACAAGATGGCGGCAGAGGTAAAAGCCTAACTGCAGCCGCCCTCAACAATTTAAAAAAATACAACTAAAATATAGAGTGGACACTGTCCAGAACTACAGGAAAGTTGACTGACTGGAAATTCTACAACTAGAAGGAAAGAGAAAACCAGAAGGAAAACCAGAGGAGCTGTAAAAGCCTAAGGTACGGAGGCACGGTGCGCGCGGGGAGAGGACGGAGCCGGAGAGGAGGGGCGGCTGAGTGCCTGGCTGGCGTTCCCTAGCGGGAAGGAGATAAAAGCCCCGGACTGTGCTGAACCCCAACTCTGACTGCACTGAACCCCAGTTCTGGGCGAGACCCCGGGGGTCCCAGGCTCATACAGGGGGAATCTGGGCTGTAAGGCGGAAGCTCAGCCCAGCAGCGAGAAAGGCAGAGCCCCGGAGTCGCGCACATTTGCGCGCAGAGGAGGGACTGTTCGCTGAGCTGCTGGATTGCCCCAGCGGGAAGGACTCAAAAGCTCAGGAATGTGCTGAGCCCCAGTTCTGTCTGCACTGAACCCCAGTCCTGGGCAAGACCCTCGGGCCCCAGCCTCATACAGGGGGAATCTGGGCTGTAAGGCAGAAGCTCAGGGGAGCGAAAAGCAGATCCCCTGAGTCGCGCGCATTGCGCGCACAGAGGACAGACTGTTGTTTGGGCCGCGAGATCGCCCTAGTGGGAAGGAGACATAAGCTCCGGACTGTTCTTAACCCCACTTCCAACTGCTCTGAACCCCAGTTGTGGGCTTGTTGGGGGAGAGACTACACTGTCTGGAAGCGGGCGAAGCTCCAGGGCGCCTTTCTCTCAGAGGTGCTTGCAGCGAGTACCAAAGGACACTGAGGCACACTGAGACTCAGGAACCTCCGAGGGCGGGGCTAACCGGAAGCCAAGGCTGCAGGCTCCACCCTGAAACTCTGCCCCATCCAAGCTGAACTCAGAGAGGCTTTTGCAGGTTTCCAAGTCTAGTGCAATAAGGTTATCTCCTGGCATAGACACAGCTGATCCTCCCAACCTACCAACTCAGGGAAGCAGCGAAAATGTCGAAACGAGGAAACAGATCACAAACGAAAGAAATGGAGGAGAAAAAGCGACGGGATATAGAGTTCAAAACCACGCTTATAAGGTTGTTCAACAATCTCCTAGAAAAGGCCGATAAAATAAATGAGACCTATGAGGATATGAAAAAAGATCAACAAGAAATAATAAAGGGTCAACAAGAAATAATAAAAGGTCAACTAGAAATAAAGAATACAATCTCTGAAATAAATAATATTATACAGAGTCCTAAAAACAGAATGGAAGATTGTAAGAATCAAGTCCAAGATTTGCAACACAAAGAGCCAGAGGACACTCCTCCACAGAAGCAAGAAGACAAGAGAATCCAGAAAGTTGAAGATAATGTAAGAAACCTCTGGGACAACTTCAAGCGAACCAACATCAGAATTATGGGCATCCCAGAAGATGACAGAGAGCAAGATACCGAAAACATATTGAAAGAAATAGTGACAGAAAACTTCCCCCACCTGGTGAAAGAAATAGATTTACATTTCCAGGAAGCACACAGAACCCCAAACAAAAGGAATCCAAAAAGAACCACACCAAGACACATCATAATTAAAATTCCAAGAGCTAAAGACAAAGAGAGAATATTAAAAGCAGCAAGACAAAAGCAGGTAGTTACCTATAAAGGGGCACCCATACGACTGTCAGCTGATTTCTCAACAGAAACCATGCAGGCCAGACGGGAATGGCAAGAAATATTCAAGGTGATGAATAACAAGAACCTACAGCCAAAAATACTCTACCCAGCAAAGCTATCACTCAGAATCGAAGGCCAGATAAAGAGCTTCACAAATAAATTTAAGCTAAAGGAATTCATCACTGCCAAGCCAGAATTATATGAATTGTTAAAAGGGGTTCTTTAGGAAGAGGAAGAAAATAAAGATAAAAATTATGAACAAACACGTAACTATCAACAAGTGAGTCTAAAAACCAAGGGAAGTAAAAATGATGAACAATATTAACTGGTGAATATAATAGAATCAGAGGTATGGGAGGGGAGTGGACTGATGATTCTTGGGGAAATGGGGAGTGGAGCGGGGCGGGAAGAGACTGAACATAAACTGCACCTATGGATGAGGACAATGGGGGATGGGGAAAGGGCAGAGAATTGAATGGAAACTTGGTGGAGGGGAGCAATGGGGGGGGGGAATGAGGAACATTTGTAATAATATGAACAATAAAGATTTATTAAAAAAAAAAAAAAAACAATAATATAATTAAATTACTAAAATAAAAAAAAAAAAAAAAAAAAAAAAAAAAAAAAAATACCATAGATTGGATGGCTTAGACAAAAGAAATTTACATTCTCACAGTTCAGGAAGCTGGATGTCTAAGGTCAAGATTGCCATCAGGGTCACTCTAGCTAGTTTGGCTCAGTGAGAGAGCATCCGCCTGTGGACCAAAGGGTTCGATTACAGTCAAGGACACCTACCTCGGTTGCAGGCTCCTCCCTGACCTAGGCCCTGGTGGGGTGCATGCAGGAAGGCAACCAAATGGTGTGTGATATTTCTTTCTGTCTTTCTCTCTTCCACTCTCTCTAAAAATCAATGGAAAAGTCAGGGATTAAAAAAAACACACGTCATCAGGATTGATTTCTGGTGAAACCTCTCTTCCTCCCTTGTAGAGATGTTTTCTTATGGTACTTTGTCTTCACAGGGCGAGAGAGAGAGAGAGAGAGAGAGAGAGAGAGAGAGAGAGAGAGAGAGCCAGAAACAGAGACTGAGAGAGAGAAATCTGGTATCTCTTCCTCTTCTTATAAGGACACCAGTTCTATTGGATTAAGGTTTCACCTTTGTGATCTCATTTAACCTTTATTAATCCCTTATAGGCCCTAACTCCACCAGATGCAGTCACATTGGGGGCTAGTGCTTCAACATATGAATTTGGGGGGACACAATTCAGTCTGAAACAGAAATATTTCCAGGGTTTATTATAAAGACACAAAGATTTAGGGGAATCTACCCTAGACAGTATTGTGGGGCCCTCCAAGGGGTACTCCTGCAATTAAATGCTTCCATTTGTGTCCCATTATAAGAAACTAGAGGCTTAGTGCATGGATTCGTGCACCGGTGGGGTCCCTTGGCCTGGCCTGCACCCTCTCGAAATTTGGGACCCCTCAGGGGATGTCAGAGAGCCAGTTTCAGCCCAATTTCCGTAGGCCAGGACAAGGGACCTCACCGGTGCATGAATCCATGCACTAGGCCTCTAATATGCATATAAGAACTTTGGTTAATCTCTTCCCTCTCTCCTTCCTCCCCTTTACCTCTGAGATTCATCAGTCTGTTCCATGTTTCTATGCCTGTGGTTTCTGCTCCTGTGTTGAGCGTCTGCCCCTTGGTGGTCAGTGCTCATCTTAGGTATATATATATGTGTGTGTGTGTGTGTGTGTGTGTGTGTGTGTGTGTGCATGTGTGTAGATAGATAGATAGATAGATAGATAAGAAAAAACAGAAAATGTTGAAATGAAAAGTATGAGAAACTTTAAAAATAGATAGTAGTACTTCAATAATGGGGTTTGGTCCTCTCCTAATTAGTGACTCCAAATTGCTGCCAGACCATGATACATTTTCTTAAACACTTTTAAAAAATCAAACTCTGACCCATGTTTCCTCATTAAAGATATTTGGCTTTCAGCTTTTCTTTCTTATACTTTGAAACAGCCATGGTCTTTAGCCATTAGTCTATCCATCCTCCATACTTGGGCTAGTTTTTATTCTAAGAGGAAAATAGGACCTTGTCACTTCCTTGATAAACAATTCCCTATAATCTCACCTTTTCCTGAAGCAGTGGTTCTAAAACTTCATTGTGCATCAGAATAAAACTACAGCTTGCTGAATCCAGTGAGTCATTCTCCTCCCCCTCTCCCCCCCCCACCCCCCCCACCCCCGGCATGTAGCTGACCTCTATTCCAGGTTTGATGACTGTGCTCTTGTCATCAATTGCCAGCATCCTACATCATCCTCTTTGGCTTACACATTTTCTTCTTAAAGTTCAGACTAGGTTCTCTCTCAGCTCACTGGTCTCCCTGGCCTCTACTTTCTACCAGGATAGCATAACCACTTTGCTTGATCCAATTTGGCTCACTGAAACTGGCTATAACCACTAGATTAATGGCCCATTCAACTACACTTACTATAACATGGAGAGAGGATCCTAATTGGCCCATTCCTTCCTCTTTTCTTTCCCTCCCTCTTTACTCATCAACACGTTCCACTGACCTGATTCATTATTTACCTATAATTCAATGCATTCTTCTAATAATTCTTCAACTCAAGGTTGGCATGAGACAAGGGGTTTGACATCAACTATTATAATTCTGCTTCAAACTATTTATTATTATACTCTGAAATTGTAAAGGAGGAAAAAACTCTGGGCTGAAAAATAAAAAAAAATTCAATCACAACCCACCTGTGAAATATTGTTAATGACAGCTTCTTCAATTTATCATTAAGAGGGCAACCTAAGCTGGATTTTCAGAGAATATGAATAACCCAACTCTTCATTAATTATACTAGAAGTACATAGTATCCCAATTATAAGAATCATTAGCCATGAAAAATTGCTTATTTACTTTCAGGGTGAAATAAGCCTTCTCGAATTTGTAGATTATTTTTACTTTGTAGGTTGGGTTTAAGTATAAATGATAGTGTATTTCTCCCATCCTTTGTAATAATTTATAGTTATAGTTAAATAATTTCATGTCAACTTAGCAATATATAAGAGGATAAATATATATTTTTAAATTTCTGAAGGGGGGTTGTGAGCACACACACAAAAATGTAATGACTACTGTTGGGTACAGTATGAGAAGGAACAGGAGGAGGCAAGAACGGATGCAAGAATACTAGCTGGTAGGGTATTGAAATATTTGAGGGAGGATAATGGTTGTTGCCCAGAATGGGGTAGCGCAGCGATGACAGATAGAAGTAGATGAACCCGAGAAATATTTGGGAGATAGAATTAATAGGATATGGTGAGAAGTTAGATGTGGGGTGGGGGTATCAGAGGGAAGTGTGAAGGATGACACCACTTAGATAACTAAATGCAAAGCTCCTCAGTCACTGGGAGAGGGAAACAAAGTGAAGGAGCAGGCTTGGGAGACAAAGAGCGGTACCCAAGAGTGTGAGTGTATGTGTGCACATGCATACATTCATATATGTGTATGAAGCTAAAGGTGAGAAGAGGGGTTTGGTCTAGAGGTTCAAACCTGGCAGGCATAAGAATATATACACCTAGTAATTGAATCTAAGGAGTAAATGAGATCTCCCAAGAAAAGATGTAGGAGGAAAATTATGTGTGGTGGCATGGAAACCTAAAGAAGGTAAGGTTTCCAAAAGAAAGGAGTATGCACTGGTAGCAAATGGTATTGAGAAGTCAGGGTAAAGAAAGATGGGAAAGACCTTGACCAGTGTGGTTTTAAAGCAGGGGTGGGCAAACTTTTTGACTTGAGGGCCACAATGGGTTCTTAAACTGGACCGGAGGGCCAGAACAAAAGCAACCTGACCATGCTGGCACTCTCATCTTGGGCTGCTGGTGAAGGAGCAGAGGGGAGAGCAAGAGAACCCTCCACTCTTTTGACTCCGTGGGCCAGATAGAACAGTCGAACGGGCCGGATACGGCCCGAGGGCCGTAGTTTGCCCATGGCTGTTTTAAAGCCATGGCATATTTTTAAAGCCATGAAGACAGAAGCCAGTGTTTGTGTGTGTGGAGGGGTGAATAGATGTGTATATGCACCTACACTCATATAAACATTTAAGATGGGGCAATAGCAACTATAATGTTGAATAGTAGACTACGCTCACTTGGTGCTAATAAACTATTAATAATTATTAGGATTTTTTTCTATAGAAATATGTAACTAATTTATAAATTGAAAAATCAAGGTTTTTATAATTTAAAGAATAAGGATTTTCCATGAAAATACAACTTTATAACAACTTGTTTCATCATTTAGTATTTAGCATTGATTCAATAGACAAGCATGTCTAGTATTAAGCATTGAGATAGTTTGGGGTTTGGTAATGAGTCAGATACGTAGCCAGATTTTAAGGTGTTATGGGGAAGTTAATGTCTTTAAAACACTACACTGTAAGGCAATAAGTAATAAGTACCACAAATATACCCTATTTATCTTAAAATATACAGGTAAAGCCTTTTATCTAAAGGCTTTTAATAAAATGTATATGGAATACTGCTTTTAAAGCTTTGGTTATTAGATTTGTGGTTTTCCAATGATATCATTACCTTTTCCCAATCATCATTGCTTAAAGAGAACATACCAGGAAACTTAGAAAATTAAATAAATAATGAAGATCGGGCCTACCCCCCGATTTGGACTTTTAAACATCAGACTACCAAAAGAGAACTTGCTGTGATAGACTGGATATTCAATTGTGCAGTTGGATTAGTCTGCATTTTAAATGGAAATGACAAAGTCCCAGGAAAGAAATGACTATTTCACTCAAATGCAATTGTCCTTTCTTGGATCCTCCCTGCCAATGGTCTTGAACTATATATACTTTTCCTTCTTAACCTCTTGCATTTAAAAATGCTTAATTTGGGGATAATCTGAAATCTCTTCATCCCTTCTGAAAAGTCAATGCAATTAAAAAGTTGAGAATCCGCTTAGATATTTGAGGAGCACAGATTGCATTGAACAATCTACCCTTAAAAATTAAATAGAATGTTACAATCATAAATAGCTCTGCCTTGCAGTCATTTCTGTAATTCTGTCTAACATTCATATTGTCATTTGATTAGTTAATCATCCATTTTCAAAGGTGTGAATGTGTTTTCACACTTCTGCTAAGACAGTGTTAACTATGAAACTATAGATAGCAATAGAGATTAATTATCTATTGCACAAGTTTCCGCACCTTGTGCTTACCAGATAGAGGAAGAGAGTACATGTCTTAACACAGGTGTGATTTAAAAAATGGGGGAAAAAATACTTGGTCAAATGAGTTCAAGGAGGATTAGTACTTTCAATTGACATATTTTTAAAATGTTAACTGCATTTACACTTCTAATTTTATTTCATAAAACAATATTTGAATAACATGAATAGCAAGATTTATTTCCTGAGTAAATTGGTGCATATCTTAGCTGTAAACAAATGAATAAAGAGGAAGCATTTTACAAATGAATTAGTTTTTCATCGAATTGGAAAAGGGAACACGCACTATAAGATTTTAACAGTAGCTGTAACTTCAGAAGGACAAAGCCAGAATTTTTTTTTTATGTCTTGAAATTTGCTTTTTTTAAAATATACTTTATTGATTCTTTACAGAGAGGAAGGGAGAAGGATAGAGAGTAAGAAACATCGATGAGAAAGAAACATCGATCAGCTGCCCCCAGCACACCCCACACTGGATGTGTGCCCGTAACCAGGGCACATGCCTCTTACTGGAACCGAACCTGGGACCCTGGAGTTCGAAGGCCGATGCCCTATCCACTGAGCCAAACCGCAAAGCCCAAAATTTTAGATTTGTCTTCTGAATAGTTAGCTCAATACACTAAGTTGCCTGAGGACTTTAGTAACTCAAAATAATAATTATAACTATTATTATAACTACTATAATAATAATAAGCTCTCCAGCTGGCTTTGGGTTTTGCTGCTGTTCCTCTGACCCTAATGATGAAATTTGTTAATTTATAACTGGCTTAACATCTTTTTGGGCACTTGATTTTTCTATATCAATAAGTTACTTTGATGTATAGGGTATCATGATCAAAAAGAGGGACTAAAGGATAGAAGTTTATCTGTGACCCCCATTCTTTGTTGAAATAAAGATAGGCTAAAATGTTAACCCATTGTGATATGTAATAATTCCTCAAGCCTCTATCAGTATTAGCTTTGATATTTTTTAAAAATATGTATTTTATTGATTTTTTACAGGGAGGAAGGGAGAGAGAGAGTTAGAAACATCGATGACAGAGAGTCATCGATCAGCTGCCTCTTGCACACCCCCTACTGGGGATGTGCCCGCAACCAAGGTACATGCCCTTGACCGGAATTGAACCTGGGACCTTTCAGTCCGCAGGCTGACGCTCTATCCACTGAGCCAAACCAGTCTCAGCTACCACACACATTTTAAAAAGTGTTCATTAGAACCACATATTGACTAGCCTTATTGTCTACAGGTACTCTAATTTGAGGCAAAAAAATACAGTAATGCCGAATGTTCCCTTGAATTCAGAGTTGGTTCTGAAACAGGGCATGAAGCAGATGACCTCTTCATTCTTTGGAGAATTCTAAGCCAGAGAAGTTCCTATAGATGATATTAATCTCTCCATTCCTGTATTCAGGGACAATTTAAGGTATACAAGGGCCATCTAAAGTCTTAGGAGTATAAGTCAGTATAGACATGTGTCAATGCCCTTTCAGTTTTCTGCTCACCATTTACAAATACCTTTAGATAGTGGGGTGAAGGCCTGGTGGGCGCTAGGTAGATGGGGGTCAATGGGAAAAAAAGGGACCTCTGTAATACTTTCAACAATAAATATAAATTTAAAAAAATACCATTAGATTCTGGCTTAGCATCTTTATATTTGTATTTATAAAATACCATTTATAAATATCTAAGGCTCAAAAATAAAATGATTTCAGTTAATAGATCATAAAACTTTCTTGCGTGAGTCTGCTTTTTGTTTATTTTATATTACAAATAATTCCTTTGCAGTAGGATTTTTATCAGAAAAGACACTAATAATATTAAATATTTATATTGTTATGCCTAATATTTACTATGTGATAGACATTCAACTAAGCACTTGGTCATCTCAATTAGATAATCACAACAAATTTGTGAAGTGTAACAAATTAAAAAAATAAAGCATAGAATCTATATATATAAAAGCCTAAGTGACCATTATGACCAAATGACCAGTCAACCAGTCACTATGACACACACTGACCACTTGGGGGCAGACAATCAATGCATGAGCTGCCCCTTGGTTGTCAGTGCTCTCCCACAGCAGGAGTGCTGCTCAGCTGGAAGCCATCTCACAGCTGGAGAGCACAGCTATGGTGGCACCAGCCTCTCCCACCTCTATGGCAGCACTACTGAGTGGCAGCAGCAGCAGGCACAGTGGGAAGGGGATGAGTGGGAGAGGTCTCTAGCTCCCTTTCTGCCTGCTGTTTCTCACACTGCTACATCCCCCAAGAGGTCCCATATTGTGAGAGGGTGCAGGCCACGCTGAGGGCACCCACTGGTGCACAAATCCGTGCACCAGGCCTCTAGTTATTAAATAATTCACCCAAGATTACATAACACAGAAAAGGCTGGACATGGAATAGTTACATTGCAGTGTTTCTCTTTAGTCTTCAAATGACATACTACACTTTTATACCATATAAGCTGTCAAGTGTCCAATGATGATCCCTCAGTGAACCATACATCTTTTCCAGATCTTGTGACTTTCTCATAGCTATTAGAATGTGGCAGAAGTGACACATTGTGTGTCTTCCAAGAGTAGGTCAAAAAAAGCTTAGTAGATTCTGCTTTGATCCCTTGGCACACATTCTCTGGGAACGCTGATATGCTGATGTTAGAAGTCTGGTACCCTGAGACCATCATGCTGGAGAGGCCATGGGTAGGCATTCCAGTTAATCCCAGACTTTCACCCATTCCCACCAAAGTGCTTCGGACATATGTGAAGGCTATCTTGGACTGTCTAAACCGAGCAATTTGTCACAACTGAACACCATGGAGTGACCACAGGCAATGGCACATGGAGCAGAGAACACTCTGATAAACCCTGCCCAAGTTCCTGACCCAGAAAATAATCAGATATAATTCAGTGGCTATTGTTTGGAGCCATTATATTTTGATGTAATTTCTTGTCCAGCAAATGGTACCTGGAATGGCGGTGCTTCATAACAAACATTTTAAATATGTGACGTTGGCTTTGCGACTGGGTAGTGGGTAGATACTGGTAGGGTTTCCAGAATATTGTAAATGTAAGTTCAAAGGTCCTCAAGAGGCCTTGGCTGAGGGCTCTTATGATAATGAAGAAAGTGTTATTTGAAGGTGGGGGAGAAAGGGATCCTTGCTATGTAGTGGCAAGGTAGTACCTATGGCAACTGGGACAAGAGAAAGCGTACTTAAAGTACTCATGGGCTTGGCTGTGGAGATTTTAGGCAAAAAGAACAAGAAAGTGCCAACTGCCTAATTCTCCTGATTATGATAAATTATAAGAAAGATTAAATAAAGAAGAGACTTCAGTTTTTAAATCAAATTTAGGGGAATTACATTGAGGACCTGCTAGGCTTGAAAATAAAACTGTTTTTGTTTTTAATCCTGTGTCTCGCAGTAAAAGATTTTCAAAGTCATAAATGGCAAGATCAAATCCAGAGCCAAGAGTAGAACATGAATTCAGGGTAAATATCTCACGTATGTAGCTGTAAGACCCACTGTTAGGATCTGAGAAAGACTGAAGGAGACTTTTATAGATCCTCTCTGTTAAACATTAAGGTGCTTAAGAATTTTAAGGGTATTGTCCCATAGCAGCCTTACACATGACCCAGATATAAAAGAACTCATCTCAGAAAGAAAACTGGGTGTGGCTTTATTTGTTGGAGTTTATTGTATATTGATTTAAGAAACCCACAAAGTTGTTAAAGCGATGAAGACAGTTTGCAATGAAAGAGACAGGATAGTATATAATTATTTCTATGGCCAGGAAGCAGGAAGAAACCTATTTTGATGCAAACAAACATTTTTTTTAATGGATAAAACAATGATTCAGAGGGAAAAGCCAACAGCTGATAAGTCAAAGCCAAGAGTCAAGAATAATCCATTCACAGCGTGAAGAATTAGGCCTAATGAAGGGACTGGTCACATGTGCCTGAGTGGATTTCAGTGGACCTATGATTGCTATGTACCTTCTGCTCCTTCCCTTTAATTCACATCGGATATGAACTATATTTGATGACCTATGCTCAGATGAAAACATATCCACCCAAAGACTTTTAAAGAATACTCATAGTAGTGTCATTCCTTATGATTTAGAGATGGAACCAATGTCATTCAGCAATGAAAGAAGCCAGACAAAAAGAGCACATACTGTATGATTTCATTTACATTTAGTTGAAGAGCATGCAAATTAAGCTAGTGTGAAAGGGGTTGAAAGAGTGTCTGGCTCTATTTAGGAGAAGAGGAATTGACTGGAATGGGTCATAACAAAAACTTCTAAGGGGATGGAATATATTAAATGTTGACCTGGGTGATGGTTACATGGGTGAATGCATATGTAAACATTAATTGTGCTATACAATTAAGGTTTATGAATTTTTTGCTGTTATGTATTATATAACAATTAAAAATGAACAAATAGGCATTGTATTAAATTGCAGTCTAAACAATCAGGGTGTGGCTATCTTCCCCACACATACACATGCACTGAGAGAATTCTCTTAATGTTTACTGTCTTCCAGTCAGTCATTAGGAGGGTCTAATAGGGCTATCATCTCTTCCATATATTAGCTATTAAAAACCTTAATTTTAGTACCAGTGACTCCTTATTCCAATCAGTGCTATTGTATTTTTTTCAGATAGAATATCTTTTCATTTGTTATCATTCTATTTGGGGATTTCACATTAATTTTGCTTTTAATATTTAACTTTTGACTTATCCTTTTTTGTAATCTATCACTTTTCATCATCTCTTTTATAATCTTTCAAGGTCAGCATTTCCCAAGACAAACTTCAAATCACAGTCTAACAATTCACAAACAATTATAGCTGTATTTATCTAAGGCAGTCATTGGCATAATGCAACTTAACTCCATTTATTGCACAATCAATGCTTTATAACTAGAAAAATAACATTATATATTAAATTATTTTGTTTTCAGTTGGGTAATATGAACTTTTGTTTCTTCCCCTTTTTCTCTTCCTTTGCCTGAGATAAAGTCACTGCATATTGCATGTTCCAAATTTAAACCTGACACCTAGATAGAAAACTGACAAACAGGAAAGTACTAAAGGAAGAGGCTTTTCCTACCATGTTTGATACCATCAAAACAGACACTTTGTGTAAAATCTTTCTCTTTTCTTTTTTGGGGGCACACAGGGGTGGGACAGTAACAATGTCAGTTTGCATACTTATCCCTTTGTGCCTATTAACAGAAAAAAGTGATGGTACAATTCGTGTATTTGCTTTATCATTTGATCTGGGTCAGATTCTGATCTAAGATTTGGTTCAGATTATTTAGCACTTTCACCCTTTGCCTGAAGAGTTATAAACCAGAAATGATCAATTTGTTTTCTGGGAAGACCAGGTCTCTCCTTTTAGATGCACTAATCCCATCATGAGGTTCCCGCCCTCCTAATCTTACTTCCCAAAGGCCCCTACCCCCCAAAATACCATCACATTAGCTGTTAGGGATTCAACATATTAATTTTCAGGTAGGGATAGAATGTAATTATCTGTAAGCTCTTTCAAAAGTTTGTGTCTTTAATTATGCTTGGAGCAATTTGAAAGCATCTCTGTTTATCAAGAAAAGATCACCTACATGAACTTTAAAGGTTGTTTCTAGCCCCGAGGTTCTGTGGAATTCAAAATGTACCAATTAAAATTCATAATAATTCAATCTTGTAAAATGGAAATAATAATAGTACCTGCAACACAGAGTTGATATGAAAAATAAATAACTCAAGTAAAGTGCTTCTATCAGTGAAGCACTATGAAGCATTACATAAATATTAGCTATTATTCCCCAATTTTACAAAATGATATATTATGGTATTAAGAAAAGAGAAAGATCTGTTTTCTAGATATTCATTTTGGTGGGATTTGAAGTGGAAGATGAGAGAGGCAAGGTGGGTGGGGATGAGAAACATTCAGACTAAAAAAAAGAAAGAAATGTCAAGCTAGAGAGTGTAAAAAGGAGGGGGAAAAAAGAAAAGAAGTGCCTATCTAATTGCATTCCCTGGTGAATCCAGTTCCAATGGACAAGACATGTTGAGTGCATAATAGAACAAATGAATCACAGTTTAAAAATCCCAGGGAATTCTGAGATATCTTAGGCTGCCCTAATGGAGCTAAAAATGTAGTGAGCAGAATGTGGACCCATGGTGTATTATCAAAAGACAGGGAACCACTTATTCAAGCTAAACACTTAATGCGGCAGAGAATGACATTCAAGCATAGATATGGGTCTATGTAAATCAAGATAAAAAGTCTACTGTGTTATAGTGTGCAAATCTGCTAAGGCCTACAGACCTTGTTTGTTGTCTGGAATGACAACTTTTCTATGCAACTTGAAAGAAGTACTGTACTACTAACTAGGAGGTAGGGTTTAGTCAAAATTATTCTAATTTAAACTGTCTTGTGTTGAGTTTTCTCAGAATAGACATTGGGACAAGGATTTGCGTGTAAGTGGCTCATTTGGGTGTTGATCCCAGGAAGTCCTAGCACTATAGGGAAGGAGAAAATAAGACAGGGAAGGGAAATCAGCCAGGATAGGGTGAGCTAATGAGCAGCTTACTGCTGTGGGCAACTGAGGTCCAATTCCACCAAAGACTTCTAGGAGTTGGCACAGAAACTTTGACCCAGGGTGAAGAAGCCAGGGTACTTATATCTATGATTGGCTAAAGACTGCTTGGGGAGGAGAGGCAACACTTTTGGACCAAGCCCGCTCTTCCACTCTTTCGGCCAGAGAAAGCTCTCATGCTGTGCTTGAGGTAAAAAGCTGTAAGTATGTACAAAACAGAAAGTGGCAAGATTAAATGGGCATCTGCTATATCTGTTTCAAATTTAACATTTTTGGCATCTACAAAACATATTGAAATGTACATAACATGACTCCAATGTCATGATCAATTCTCTCTTTCCCACCCAAGCAAGGATACTGCTTCAACAATTTTCTCTTCTCTCTTTGGCATCAAAATTTTCCTCTGAGTTGGATTTATTCTGCATCATTATAAACACAATAGTAGCCCGGTGCACGAATCTGTGTGCCAGTAGCTCTCTGTGGGGCCTGGCTGCTCAGTGCCTGCTGCCCAGAGGCTCTCTGTGGCTCAGAGGCCAATGAGCGCCCTGGCCTGGCCAGAGGCTCATCCGAGGCTGGGCTCAGGTGCTTGCCTCCTCACTGTAGTGACAGAGCAAGCATTCCTCCAGGTCGCTCATGCTGCCTGCACCTCCAGGACTGGGGGACTTCCGGGGGACTGAGAAGACTGGGCACCGCTATCTTGTGACTATGGGTGCTGCCACCTTTGTGATGGATGATGGTTAATTTACATATTAGCCTTTTATTAGATAGGATACTCTGCCATTTTTTTTTCCATTGTGACTTTAGTTCTCCATCTATTTAATGCATTTTTTTTCTCTTTCTCTTTATAGGAAGCTCATGGAAAATATTTTTTGTACTCCATGTCTATATTATTTGCCTTCACTTATTTTTGAAATCAATTAGAAACATATTTTGCCCCACTCTATAGATAATGGCAAAGTCATCAATAACTTCCATAATAATAAATCAAATGATCCAATCTGAGCCATTTTAGTTGACTTACTGATAGTGCCACAGTTGTATATACCCTCTTTTTTTATAAGCTTTTTTTTTTTTCACTTGGTCAGCACATTCTTTTGGTTTCCCTCCCACCTGACTATTCCTTGCATGTTTTTGTTGTTGCTCAAACTTTACTGGTTCCTTCTTATCAAGTAACAATAACAGGGAACTAAAGATGAATCCAGCTGGAGAATACTGGGAATCAGTGCAGACATTTCTCTGGATTATTCCAATAAAGTTGTGAGGCAGCTGAAGCACTCAGCTACCAACTCCTATCTGCCATTGGCTGAAGATTCCTCCAGTGGTGTTAACTAGCCCCTGGCACTTCCAGATTACACTTCCTGCAGGCTAAAGAAAGCCCCCTGGCAGACACAGGTGCCTTTGGTAGGACAAGTCCTATAGGATATGGTGGAGCCCTGGCAGCATCAGCCACAGCAAAACAGCAGGCTTTGCTACTAATGTGAACTGTTTAAATTTGTAATTTCATCTTCAGACTTTTAGAACAACAATGGCAGCCCCCAGACTAATCTAAAATAAATGTAATCTGCATCACACCATGTGCCTTATAAACACAAACAGTTGTTCCAACTGAGCAGTGGAGATTTTCAGAATGAATTCCATGTTCTTGATTACCCTAGAGACTCAGATGTCAACTTTAAGAACAAGTGGTGGCAGGGGTGGGCCTGTGGGGAGGTCTGCATGAAATTCTTCATTTTAATTCCTTGTCATAATGCTGTATATGTTTTTAACAAGGCATAATATTTTCAAAGAAATACCTTATTTTAGAAAGAATGACAAGTAGCTCCAAGATCTTTTTATATGTGTCACATTTATTTTTTTAATTAAGACTTTTTTAGAGTAGTTTAAGGCTCACAGCAAAAATTAGGGGAAGGTGTATGGGAAGATTTCCTGCGTACTTCTGCCCCACACATGCATAGACCACTCATCCCTGTTATCAACCTCCTCATTCCAGAGTGATATATATATAATTGATGACATATATTGACACATCATAATCATACAAAGTTCATAGTCTACATAATTATACACCGTTAGTGATGTACATTCTATGAGTTTGGACAAATGTACAATGAGAATTCGTATCCATTATTATGATATCATACAGAGTACTTTTTTAAATAAATATATTTTATTGATATTTTACAGAGAGGAAGGGAGAGAGATAGAGAGCTAGAAACGTCAATGAGAGAGAAACATTGACCAGCTGCCTCCTGCACACCCCCTACTGGGGATGTGCCCGCAACCAATGTACATGCCCCTGACCGGAATCGAACCTGGGACCTTTCAGTCCGCAGACCGACGCTCTACCACTGAGCCAAACCGGTTTCGGCCATACAGAGTACTTTTATTGCCCTAAAATAATTCTGTTCATCCCCCTTCCCCAACCTTGCCAACCCTTGACAAACACTAATCTTTTACTTTCTCCATAGTTTTGCCTTTTCTACCAAGTCATATAGTTTGGAATATAGAGCTCCAGTGCACAGATTCATGCACCAGTGGGGTCCCTCAGCATAGCCTGCGGGGATCAGGCCAAAACTGTTAGTCCAACACCGTCTGGCACTCCTGTCTGCTGCTCCTGCTTATCCAGGCCCCGCTGCACCTGCCATCGCTGCCGCTCAGTAGGCTTGCTACTGCTCCACTGTGGTCTCTGGGAGCACACTGACCACCAGGGAGCAGCTCTTGCATTGAGCATCTGGCCCCCTGGTGGTCAGTGACTGGTCGACCAGTCATTTGGTTGTGCAGTCACTTAGGCTTTTATATATATAGATGTGTATTTTTTTCAGATTGGCTTCTTTTACTTATGGTTTTATGCATTTATGGTTTCCTCTATGTCTTTTTGTGATGTAATAGCTCATTTCTTTTTGTTGTATAGGCATGTGACCTATACCCTTTCACAGCCTTCAGAAAGAACAGCTTTGCCAGTACCTTGATCTAAGACTTCTGGCCACTGGCACGGTGAGACAAAGTCCTGTTGTTTATGCAGCTCAGTTTGTGGTACTTGTTTGTGGCAGCTCTCGGATTCTAACGCAAGTGTCTGTGATACATTTACTATGACTCCTTCTGGAGCTGCTCTAATTACATACTACTTAAGGTTTCTGAGAAAGGCTGTTCCTTTAGGTGTTGATATGTATTTGTGGTCCTTAGCACCAGTGATAAATCACAGAGATGTGGGTCACCTTATACTAGTTACAGGAGTGAAGGGAGACAATGCGAGTATATATTTCAGGAATAGTCAGACTTGTCCTGATTTTTTAGGATAAAATCAATAAAAGAAAAGATTGTTGTAGTGATCACTGGAGACCTTTAATAGTTTTCTTCTCTCTTTATTATTATACTGCTTTCCTTTTGTGTGTCTGATAGTCCCTTCTCAGCCCAGCCTGCACCCTCTCCAATCTGGGATCCCTCTCACAATCTAGGACTGCTGGCTCCCAACTGCTCGCCTGCCTACCTTCCTGATTGCCCCTAACTACTTCTGCCTGCCAGCCTGATCACCCACTAACCACTCCCTTGCCAGTCTGATTGATGCCTAACTGCTCACCTGCCAGCCTGTTTGCCCCTAACTGACCTCCCTTGCCAGCCTAGTCACCCCTAACTTCTCTCCCCTGCAGTCCTGGGTCCCCCCCCCCCAACTGTCCTTCCCTGCAGACCGGTCACCCCCAACTTCCCTCCTCTGCCGGCCTGGTCACCCCTAACTGCCATCCCCTGCAGGCTCTATTGCCCCCAATTACCCTCCCTTGCAGGCCTGGTCACTCCCAACTGCCCTCCCCTGCTGGCCTGATCACCCACAATTGCCCTTCCTTGCAGACCTGGTTCTTCTCAACTGCCCTCCCCTGCTGGCCTTATTGTGTACACATGGGGGCAGCCATCTTGTGTGTTGGAGTAATGGTCAATTTGCATTATTACTCTTTTATTAGTATAGATTAAACTAGATTAAAGAGCAATAACTGGGGTTATCTTGGGTCAAACTCAACATTTGATCATTTTTCATTTAAGACTATACCTAATCTGCCCACTACTCACCTCTCTGATATAATTTCCCTTAAATCTCCCTTTATTCCTTATTTTTTGCCAAATTGGACTAATTTCAGGGCCTCTACACATACCTGTTTGCTTCTTTTCTTTTTTTTAATATATTTTATTGATTTTTTACAGAGAGGAAGAGAGAGGGATAGAGAGTTAGAAACATCAATGAGTGAGAATCATCGACCAGTTGCCTCTTGCACACCCCCCACTGGGGATGTGCCCGCAACCAAGGTACATGTCCTTGACCGGAATCAAACTCGGGACCCTTCAGTCTGAAGGCCAACACTCCATCCACTGAGCCAAACCGGTTTCGGCACACCTGTTTACTTCTAGTGCAAGATATTTGCTGATTCTTCTGCTTGGCATACTGTCTTTAGACTTTCACATGCCTCCTCTTTTCTCGATGTTCAAACCTCAATTCAAATATTTCCTCCCCAACAGAGGTCATTCTTGACCACCAGAGTTAAAGTGTCCCCTGCCCCTTTGCTTCTGCTCTCACTTAGGCCCTTACTTCCTCTTTTTCTTTAGCAACAGTTGGTATTTATTTGTATTTATTCTTCTATGGGTTTCTTATCTGAATCCCTCCACTAACAGATAAACTCCTTATGGCAGAGACTTTATCTTATTCAGGGCATAACATACAGCTGTTTCTCAAAGTATAAATGTTTCTTAGCTGGCTGCTTTTATAAAAGGGTGGCTATTAAAATAACTTTTCTGCCAAAACCGATTTGGCTCAGTGGTAGAGCGTCAGTCTGCGGACTGAAAGGTCCCAGGTTCAATTCCGGTCAAGGGCATGTACCTTGGTTGCGGGCATATCCCCGGTGGGGGGTGTGCAAGAGGCAGCTGGCCGATGTTTCTCTCTCATCGACGTTTCTAGCTCTCTATCTCTCTCCCTTCCTCTCTGTAAAATATCAATACAATATATTTTTAAAATAAAATAAAATAACTTTTCTGTCTGCAAGAATAGAGATATTTTTGTATAGAGTATAAACACTGACCCTTGCCCACCTCTCTATCCTCACTGGTTACCCTCAGCACCTGCCATCTCTGACCTTCTTACATACAATGCCCTGCTTATGAGCCTTCCCTCCCCATTCACACTACTCCTTGTCCAGGCCCGCACCTCCACTGAAATTTCTTCACATCTATAGACCATGGCTCTCATAGTATCCTACCTATATTTCTAGTGACCCAACACTCATCACACTTTATAATCTTTACCTGATCCATTGTTCCTTTTCTGTGAGATTATAAACTCCGTCAGGAGTTTAACCTCTTTCTTGTTAACTTCTGCATTCTGATATCTGGGACGCTACCTATCACGTCGTACTTGCTTAGTGAATGAGGGGAACATACAAACACGCAGGTCTCTCAGCGCATTTGCTTCACTCTGACACGCTCTTGGGTTTTTACATCTTTGCCTTTCTCCTAAAAATATAACAGTTCCACACCCCAGGCATCAACACAGGATTTATCACCACCTCCTGATTCATTCTCAATTTCTAGATGTTAGGATATCCTGCTGTCCACAGCATCGGTGCTAAGCTAAAAATCTTCACCTCTTATTAGCTCTCAACATCTAATGAGTCACCACATGTGGTACTTGTTTAAAATTGTCTTGCTTTTCTTCCAGTGCCTGATGCCAGATATCTGCTCTCCTGTCCCCTTTAACAGAAAGCTTCCTTATTGCCGTCATTATGGTCAAAATTGGTGAGCACACCTGCTGTCAGATTTTAGTGGATCTCATGGTGTGCAATCAGCTGTTGTTTGAGTTCTCTAATTTCAGCATTAGAATATTGGTGGATCTGATTCCACCTGGCACAGAGAGTTCTTATGGCACAGAAAGACTGATAGGTGGGTCTAGGCACCAGCGAGATGCCTTGACTACCTCTGAAATAGTGTGATGCCAAAATCAAGATCATGGGCATAAATGTATGCTTAACCTCAGCTAGTTGTACCCCATATGATAATGGAAAATGGGTTTTAAATAGTGAAAACTTTTAGTTATCACTCTTTCTTATTTTAATTAGGATAGGGCTTCTAATTCTTTAAGGGTGTTTATACACTGAGCCCATCTATCATTAATCCTATGGAGTAGCAGTGTAATAAGGACCTCTGGACTTGGACTGCATGAGAACAAATCTCAGTTCCTACAATATGTGACCTAGCATGTCAGTTTACTCTATTGCAAATGCAGATGATAGAAGTAGACAACTTATAGGGTTGTCGTGTACTATGCATTATATCTTCATCATCATCATCATTCCATACTGGTTACTACCCAATCAACAAAAAAGAAAAAAATTATCTGGTAGATCTTTTGTGTGTTGCCTTTTCTAAACTCCTTTCATACCTTCTGTATAAACAGTCCATTTATTGAATTCTCCTTAAATTACCCAGTTACACTATGCTCTGCATTTCCTGTTGGGTCATTGATACTTGGCCAATAAAAATGGAAGACTAAATAAACAAACAAACAAATAACGCCCAAATTATGATAAATTTAAAACGTTTACTTTATGGGGTGGAGTGGGGAGGAAGACTATGTCTTGGGAACCTTCAGCCTTCACATTTTGCAACATTTGCCAATATCAAAACTGCCCTTGATGATCAATCTCATGGAATTTCATTGATACAAAACACTTTTTTAAAAAGAGTAACCCTAATTTAGACACAATAGCCAGGTGGTATTTACTAGTATGAATTTTAATATTTTGAACACTAGAGTTCTGCTTCTAGGGACAATGGATAGCATACATTCTTTGGCTATTTAGACAGAGGCTTTAATTCATGAACTAAGAAAAGAGAAGGCAGAAAAAAATATTACATTCATCATCACGGCATCAGAACATTTCTAATGAACCCATTTTAAAGAAAATAGCTGAGATATTTCACTTGGCGGGTGGCTCAGAAACTTGGAAAAAGAAAAGTGTTTCATTCCAATTAAAGCCAATTATGCAAGGCTCTTCATATTAAGCTATTTCAAGTGGCTATCTGCCAGCATTGTTAGCATGTGTGTACTTTCATGAGGTTCTTTGGTTTTCAAGAGAATTACTTTTGCAACGGAGGGAAAATGTATTATTCTCCTTTCATTGTGACATTTACTGCCTGTGTGTTTATGCCAATGCAGCTGCCGTGTAAGTCAGAGCTTTCTCTCTTTCTTTTCATTTGAAGGCATATACGAGAGTCATCTGACCCAGGTTCTGCATGAGCTATACAGCATATGGTTGGGGTAAAGAACATCGTATCTTTTGTTCAACAGTTTTTGTATTTCTTTCCAGTCTTTTTCTTCTCTGGTCCTCAACTAAGGCTAATTACAAAGTAGGCAGAAAAGGTGGGACTGGTGGAGAGAGAGCCTTTAAAACCACTCCTTTTGCAGTGTGGAACAAAAGAGAGTACCAAGGGCATGGCGAGGCCGCCACAAAAAAAAAAAGAAAAGAGAAAAATCACCTAATGAGGATGTCAAGATAAGTGCTCGTGAAGAAAACTGGCAAAAAAAAAAAAGAGCTTTTAATCTAAAAATCCATAAATAAGTGTGCATCAGATGGGTACTGGAACATTTGTAACAAGACAGGCCATGGAAACTCTGTCCTTCTAGGCGAGCACTGCACACCTGAAAAAAAAAGATCTTCTTTCTTTACAAGATATTTTTCTTTTCAAAATTAATTTAAAAAGAAATACTTGAAAATTAAGATGTTTTATTCATGTGCCTGGATCCATTATAGAGTGGATACCATAGAAAGAGTTGTTTTTTTGAGACATAATTATCAGTGCCGCTGGCTTCTTGCGGGCCAAAGGTGTTTCATGAGTATATGAAGAAGTTGTTCATTGAGAAGAGCTGAACGGAGGATGTCTTGACCTTGGAGACGTCTGTTGCATTTTTACTTTTAAAATGGGAGAAGCAGCAGATACATCTGAAGTCTGTTAATTCTACACAGCTCTTCTTTCTGTCTTTCCCGATATGTTTGAGCATGAACGCCGAAGAAATAGAGGTCAGAGATTTGAGCCTAAATTAATTATAAAAATAACAAAGAGTTGTAGGTTTTTCTTTTTCAGAGTTAGAAGAAACCTTGAAGCGCCCATGTCTATACAATATAAGGGTGAATAAAAAGGAGTCCAAAGAGAAATAAACTCTCGTGACCTTAAGAAAAATTTAATTTTGTTGTGTATCTGCTCTGAATGTGTCTACCTGTAGTTTACATGAAGAATATAGAAATCTGGCATGGTAACGTTAATATAATGCTGCCATATGTATAGTGCTGTCTGTACTAATTTGAGGACTTAATTAGTTGATCTAAAGATTTTCTCTCTTTTTTTATGTTGCCACTTGGTCAGGTAAAGATACATATGCTATTATGTTTGTGAAAGTTTACTTTCTCCTTTTTTCTCACTAATCATCTCTCTAATATGATGCTAATCAAAGATCATAATCAATCCTATTTTATCTTTTTCATGCCCCATAATTTTAATAGAGAAATGATGTTTTTATCTTTTATTTTGTAGATTACTAGGGGCCCAGGGCACGAATTCATGCACCTTGAAAGTAACTGTGTGCTGTGAAGCTGCGATGGTGCAGGGATGGATCTCGACCATCCTCCGCACCCCTGCCCGGCTCCTCCCGCTGTGGGTCCTGGTCGTGTGTGCCAGCAGCAGCACACTCTTGCTATCACCGTTCCCATGTGCTGACGGCACCAGCCCCACTCGCACCTGCGGATGGTATGGAGCGATTGGGGCTGCCTCCAGCAACAGGTGGGAGCAGGGCTGGTGCTAGCTGTGGTTGTGACAGGGGCCTTTGCTGACAGTGGGTGCAAGAGGCGACTGCTGGTCCTAATCGCCCCTCAGAAGCAGAGCGAAGTGAAGAAGCCCTGAAGAGTTATTGGGGTCGGCAGGTGCCGCTTGTACCTGCTGACAGTGACGAAAGATCAGAGTTGGCACTGGGTACCAGCAGCAGGTGCAAGCTCCAGGTGGGACTGCAATGCATGGGAGCAAAGGATTTTCAGTAACCACCAGAGGCTCACCCCGATGACAGTGACTGGTGCCCCACCTTGGGCTGGCTCCCCTACTCACCTGCTCCACCATCCCACTGTGACCAATGCCCACCGTGTTTCACACTCTGCTGCCTGCTGCCAACACCCGCCATGTTCTGCGCACACCTCCTAGTGGTTAGCGCATGTCATAGTGACTGGTTGTTCGGTAGTTCGGTTGTTCCACCATTTGGTCTGTTTGTATACTAGGGTTTTATATAGAGATATTATAAAGACGTTACACTCTTCCATGAAGTTTATTAACTTCAAAGTCATACTGCTGTTGTTCAATGTTATGGGTTGTTTTTATTTTCTCAGTATTTCAACTATTCTTGCTGCTCCTCTGCTCAGGACCGACCCTACAATGGCCCCACATGACACCCAGAGTGAAAACCAAGATGGTCCCTGCCTGCCCCCCTCACCCTAATGCTGACCCACCCTGCTCTTCCCTGCTTATTTTTTCTATAGCACCAATCACATTCTAACATACTATCAAATGTTCTTATTGCATTTCTTTCTCATTGACTGATTCCCTTGCAGAGAAGGGCAGAGATCTTCATCTCTTTCATTCCCTGATGTGCCCATGTGCCTTCAAGGATGCTTCATACATAGACCACAGAAGGCATTCCATAAACATTTGTTAAACTTAATTAAACCCTAGATAAGAAAAGCTTTAAAACTTGTGTGTGTGTGAATTGTATTCTCAGGGTAAATCCTTTGGTACTATAAACAGCCTAGCATAAGAGGGATTTCTGATCATAGAATATGAACATTTCATAATTTTAATAAAAATTATCATGTTATCTGACATAATAATCACATTTTAAAAAATTTAACCATAAATCTATATACATAAAAGCCTAAGCGACCTTCTGACCATCCGATCGTCTGACTGGTAGCTATGATGCACACTGACCATAGGGGGCAGATGCTCAATGCAGGAGCTGCTGAGCTGTGGTGACTTGGCAGTTCCCGTTCTCAGATGATGCACCCGAACCAGAGAGGAGGGAGCCTGATCCTGGGGTGTGTTACCCAAGAACCACTCTCTAGCAATCTGGGACCCCTTGGGGGATGTTGGAGAGCTGATGTTAGCCCGGTCCCCACAGGCCAGGCCAAGGGACCCCACCTGTGCATGAATCTGTGCACTGGGTCCCTAATCTATCTATATTTCCCCCACTATCTAACTAGATTTATATTAAAACTAGAGGCCTGGTGTATGAAATTCTTGCATCTGGGGGTTGGTCCCTCAGCCAGGAGTGCAAGAGGATGCAGGCCAGCCTGAGGGACCCCACTGGTGCATGATTGAGACCAGGGAGGGATGCAGGAGGTTGGCCAGCCAGAGAGGGACCACAGGAAGGCTCTAGATTCTCTCTCATCATTGTTGTTTCTATCTCTCTCTCCCTTTCTCTCTGAAATCAATAAAAATATGTAAAAAAGTTTTTTCAATAATTAATCTTTCTATATAAAACTCTAATATGCAAATTGACCAAACAGTGAAATGACTGGCAGAACAACTGTGATACGAACTGACCACCAAGGGGCAGAGGCTCAATGTAGGAGCTGCCCCCAGCCCACATGCCCCAACCAGTGGTGGTGCTGGGGGTGGGGAGGTTGGCAAGCAGGTGGTGCCAGGCCAGCCAAGGTGGGTGCCGGGGGGGGGGGGAGGGGCAATCACCCTGCCAGTTGCCCTACAAATTAGCTGCTGATTGCCGGCCAGGCCTAGGGACCTGCCCATGCACGAATTTCATGCATCAAACCTCTAGTATTTAATATATTTACAGTTAACTAGTTATTTATTTTATAATTTCACTATATATGTAATAGTATATATTATAGTATATAATATTAGCTAAGTTTAATATCTTATTATTTACATTTTTAATGTAAAATATCCATATATTTCCAGAGTTTATTGTATTTTTTGGAATTTTGGTGAGGCTCTTGATTGTGCATACCAGTTCTATGTTATATTTACCAACCTTTCTTATTTTTTCAAGTATTTTCTTATGTTTTTCTCTTACATCATAATAATGCAGATTCTAATTTGTGGAAAAATTGAAAATGTTGCCTTTTTTGCATTTTTTCCTAGTGCTTCAATTATATGAAAATTAGCAATTTTATATACTCAGGATTCGTTAATATTTGAAACTTCTTTTTAGTTTTTTTCTTCCTACAAAGTGGTCTCTAAACAAAGAGCAACCTACAAATCAGAGTCTGCATTTTAATAAGATGCCCAGGTGAGTATGTGCATGAAAGTCTGAGAAGCACTATTTTAGGTAGCCTCCCTTCTATCCTGAAAGTAAGAAGCTGGTTTTGCTGAATTGGAAGCAAGGATGGCTGAGACATAGAGCTATCACCCACTTTGGGTAGTTTTCCCAGCCAACGCAGCAATCTTTTCTGGGTAGTAGGCACCCTGGCTTTGTGCTCAGGTAGACTTGGGTTCAAATGATAATCTGTTATTTATTAACTGCATTGGCCAATTCAATTAACCTCTCTATGCTTCCTTATAAAATAGAGATAAAAATAGCACCTATCTGAAAGTTGTGCTGTGAGAACCGACTGAGAATATATTTTTAAAGTGATTAGCACACTGCATGGTGCATCGTAAGCAATCGATAAATGATAGCTATCATTATAATTAGGGTCTCATTGTAATCCTGGAACCCTCTGCTGTGCTAAATAATGGTTCTCAATCCTCTCAGATGCAATGACACAAAGGTCTCCTGATATTCATAGATTTTTATGTATTTAAACACATTCATTAATATATATGTACCAGTATATATATATATATATATATATATATATATATATACACACACACACACACACAAACTCTTACCTAGAAATAAGAGGGAAAATGAATTTAGTTTATAATAAAACAATTATGGATGTTCTGGCATGACTATGCAAGCAAACATAAAAAGTTGCCACATGTTCACCAAAAATTAGAATGCACACAAATGGGCAAGCTACCATGCCGACTGGCATTGGTGGCTCAAATACCATAACCAGCACTGCATTTAGAAACACTATTTTTTTGAAATGGTGAACATGTCTCTGTAAAATTCTGAATGAAATAGAAGACACACTCCCATGAATTTACATGGTAGTAACATTTCTGGAAATGTCAGTGAATCTAAAAATTATACAGAATATACTTTGTGGTGGTACATAAAACAGAGTTAGATAACAAAGATATTTCCTCTTCATGAATGTCAGCATGATGCCGAAGCTGTGTTCACTGCTGAACAATTCTTCATTCCATGAATCTGCTCTAGAATCCATGGACACTGCCCACTAAGTGATAGTAATGCCCTCCAATAATTAGGACAACCAAATATGCCCCCCCCCCAAGTTTTCAAAGGAACCTTAAGGAACATGATTGCTACTGTTGAGTGCACTGTCCTCCAATAAATGGAGTGTTCTTTTCTAAATATAGTATCTGTCTTTCATCATGGTCGCTGACAAGTAACACAACCTTGTGTAACATGACATATGAGGGTACATCAAAGGAATAGTTACATACTTGTAATTTTAGGTAAAACAGACAGAACTATTACACAATTAAGCTATCCCTGGACCTAAATGCCTTTCAAACTGAGTGACCCACAGTGGAAAGATAAAAACTTTCTCAATTTAACTCTGGAGACACTGTGACATGACAAATTCTAATTGACTTTCAGAGAACAGTCTTCAGCTTTTCAGTGCCCCCAAGGTATGTGATCTTACATTAATACACACTTTGTCGAATCTGATTGCTTAATTAGGATCCAGAGTTCCTGTGATAGTTGGAAACTTCTGGGTTTTTATTCCCTAGCAAAAAATTTCATAATACAACATGATCCACACAATTTCATGATGAACAGTTCAAGACTGCAAAAGTCTTGCATTAATGCATTTTTATGGTTGCTGTTAACATATAATTAAACACCAGGACGGATGTTCATCAAGCAAGTTTCCAATAGCATATTCATTTATTTATCCATCCTCCTCTGAGATTATAGTAACAAATTCAAGAAGGGAAAGTTTTGAGAAAACCATGAAATTATCTAATAAAAGTGATAAAATAAAGTTACACTGAAAAAAAAATGAAAGAACAACTACCTTAAACTTCATTTTGTGCATCTGTGCACTTTCCTACTTTTGCTTTGAAAGCACCTATGGCTTATATTCAGAGGGTTCTATACAGCTTGCTAAAATTTACCAGTGACCCTTTTGTGACAGAAAATGTGAACATCTATGTACTCTTCGATCTGCTTATTTTTTCAGAACTTGCTCAAATATTTATGCATGCAATTGTTAATGGGGTCTCACCTTTATAGGGAAGTGTTACCGAATGGGCAATTGTTTGGCATGAGTTTATGCTCCCCTTTCATAGCCTAGAATTGTTACAGAAACATGTTTCTAGCCATAGCCACTACTGCTCAGCATTCCTGAACCTAGGTGGGCCGCAGGACTGAGTTCTGACCAATGGAATGTGGCTGTAAGTGAGGAATAGCTCTTCTAGCCCTGGCCCGTAACATCCCTGGACTATCCATGCTCTCTTATCCCTCATCTGCTAACTCAGGACCTTTTGGAAAGCCATGAATAGCAACCTTTATCATCCTAGTCCCTGAATAATTATATGGAGCAGAGTACCCCTCCTTGTTCCCATATATTGGACTTTACAGAAACCTTAAGGCACATTTATTGGTTTAAACCAATGAGATTTAGATGTCTGGCCAGTATGACTCAATGGCTGGAGCATCATCTTATGCGCTGATGTGTCACAGGTTCAGTTCCCAGTCAGGACACATACTCAGGTTGCAGGTTTGATCCCCAGTTGTGGTGTGTATGAGAGATAACTGCCATGTCTCCCCCCCTCCCACCCCCGCCTCTTTCCCCTCTCTCTAAGATCAAAGAAAACATCCTCAGGTGAGGATTTTAGAAATGAATTAATTAGTTAATTGAACCAATTAGATTTGGAATTGTATTAGTTATATCAGTTAGTATTACCTTAAAAGTACTAATGTTCACTATTGTGCATTCAAATCCTAGAAGAGTGTCTGGCACATAGTAGTAAGTCCTTAATAAACAAGTGAACACTTGGTCCCCATAGAAGGGCAAAATTCCTTGGCCTTTTAGGGAAGTCACTGTCAAATAGACCAGATCAGAAATCACCTTAAAAGAAGAGTAGGAAGAGACTATGGAGCTGGTAGTGCTCTACCTTCTTGTCTAATTCCAGAGGGCCGGTATTTTCTTATGTGACTCTGGAGATTAGGAGAGACTCTGACAGTAATTCCAGGTTATTGAGAGCCATAAAAATAATGGTTAAGTCAGAAATACTAGTACAGTTTCACAGAAAGGCTATCATGGAAATGAGTACTAATTTTTTTTTAAAGTCAAGTTGTGTCTGTGAGATGACTCTGGATTATCTCACCTGTTACATATAAGGAAAAATGCAATATTTTACTGTAAGAATAATCACTACTATTTATGGAGAGCTTACTTTGCCAATATCCATGATTGTGATAAAATCCTTTATAATAGATCATAGTATTCTGTTCAGCCTAGTCAAAGATACGTTTATTGATTATGCCAAACACTTTCAGATATATTTTCTTATCTAAGTTTTTACATATTATCATGCCCCACCTCACAGGCCAGGGTAATAGAGGCCCAAGGTTGCTTGTGAACTAAATTGCCCAAAGGCAGCCAGCTGGGCACTCCCCACACTTTTCATTCTCTGCCCATCACTTCCCAATATCTCTGGGTCTCACCCTTCAATTATGGCCCAGAGCGCCAACCACCCTGTCACCCAAAAATGACTAGTTTAACATGAGAAACAAACTCTAAGGTAATTCTTTCAGGGGTAGCAAGCCTGGCTCCGATCTGGGATTGCAATAATATCCTTTGGTTACTTGCCTCGCGAGTTCACTCAAACTGAACATCGCTGTTGATACTAGTAATAGACTGCTTCCCTTCAGGCATGCATGTTTACCTTGTGACACTACACCTTAATTCCTTTCCTTCCTATCTGGAGGTGCGCCTGGCATTGCAAAGTGTTCACTGGAGATGTCTTTCTTACCCCGGGCACGGGTGGCAGAGGGGGGGTCACAAATCTTTCCCGCATCCTCCTGTAAAGTCATTTTTTTTTAAACCAGGCACCAGCAAACTTTTTTCTGTAAAGGAACGGACAGTAAATATCTTAGGCTTTGTGGATCCCATGGTCTCTGTCACTTTGTCCTTGTGTGAAAGCAGACAAAAACAATATGTAAATGAATGAGAATGGCTGTGTTTCAATAAAATTCTACAAAAAATAGTCTGCAGGCTAGATTTAGTCCATGGCTGCAGTTTGCCAATACTTGTTTTATACATACATAATTTTCATTATCCCCATTTATTTATTGTACAATAAATTTTCCTATTTTGGAGATTTTATATGGGTATGTAAGGGAAAGCAGATACTCTATTGGTATATTTTAGGATTGTGAGAGTTTGTGCACACACTGAAAATAATTTGTATAAGGGGAATTTGGTTTTTAATTTTTTTTAATGAGGAAAGAAAAGAAAAGGATAATTCCTAACCTGGAACAAAGGATGTACCACAGAAGGAGAAAACAAAATTACTATCGGCTAACTGATATTAAATAATTAACATTGCATATACATGAAGGTCTGAGAGATTTGCTGCACGTATTCATTCACTGAAAAGTGTTTGTCTCTTGGCTCTTGGCCCTGAGATAACAAGGTGAAAAAGACAAGTGTGGTCCCTGCCATACAGAATTTATAGTTTGCATTTAACAAGTAATTATTACAAAGGGTCAAGAATATATGGACCCAGCAAATACAGGTTGAAAAGGGAATTTGCCTAGAAAGAAGGATCTGGCAGGTATAAAGGGTATAAGGAGAATGATTGTGTAAGTGGGAGGAAACTGGCAAATGGCTTTGGAATTTGAAGAAGAATGCTGAATGTGTATCTATATGACTTTGAAAGGTTAATGGCAGGCGCTGAGATAAGAAGTTAAGGGGTTGAGAGATTAAAATTATTTTTTTAATGATCTTTCAGATTAACTGGAGAAGGGGGGGTCGGGGCTGGAAGGGCTGGAAGCATAGGAGAAACTAGGTGGCAATTCTAAATGAGGAGTTTAGGTGTGTTCAGGAAACATTTGCCTGGAACATGGAATGCAGGAGAGAGTAGCTGGAGCTAGGGCCAGGAACAAAGGTTAGAGCCAGATGGTGGAAGGCTTTGAATGCCAGGATAAGGCGTGGGGTTGACTTGAGCAGATTGCAGGGGACCTGAGTAGCCAGGAGCAGGGTCTGAGCTGGGCAAGTTTTAGGAAAATATGCATTAGAAAGGGAAAGACTACAGCTAAGGAAAACAGGTAAGGGACACTCGATGAATAGTCCAAGCAATAAAGGGCCAGGAGATGAAATGGAGGGAGTTATATTGTATTGCGGAATTGCTTCCCTCCTCTATTAACTCCTTTGAGTCAAACGCAGCATCTGTTCAGCTGCCTGTGGCACCGTTTTTACTGGATGAAGAACAGCACTGTATTCACCGGCTGCTGACAATGTCTTTCCTTGTGCTCGGCTATGTTTTAATTACGTTTGACATTCACAGCACACTGTTATCCACTGGCAATGAATTGAAGAAATACAGCTTCATTTGAAGTCAAACAAAAGTGAGGACACGTCATCCCATATAATAAAAGCCTAATATGCAAATTGACCAAACAGCAGAACAACTGATCGCTGACCACCAAGGGGCAGACACTCAACGCAGGAGCTGCCCCCTGGTGGTCAGTGCACTCCCACAGGAGGAGTGCCACTCAGCCAGAAGCCAGGCTCACAGCTGGTGAGCACAGCAGTGGTGGCGGAAGCCTCCACTGTAGGTGGGCAGTAAGGAGCAAGGGGTCCCAGACTGTGAGAGCCCTGGACTGCAAGAGGGATGTCTCACTGTTGGCTTAGGCCTGATCCCCCAGAGGGTCCTGGACTGTGAGAGGGCGCAGGCTGGGCTGAGGGACCCTTTGCCCCCAGTACACGAATTTCGTGCATCAGGCCTCTAGTTATGTAATAATATATTATGACTTGGAAGCTAGGAGATTTTTAGGTTTGATACACCTGTGGCTTCCTACCTACCACTCCACTTTCATATCTTGCTTTGATTCCATTGTAAGAATCCTTATCCCAGGATTTAATTATAAATATCCACCCTAACTTCAAAAAGAACAAAGAATCATAAAAACAATAACACACCAACAAACCAAACCCACCAATCCCAACCCCCCAAAAAAACAAGATTAGGAATCAAGAGAAGGTGGTACCTTTTCCTATGGAGATTTTTAAACATATGCATAATATTTTAATAAGTTTATTATTAATATAATAAACTCCATGAACACACTGCTCAACTTCTATAATTATCATCACATAACCTAACTTATTTCATTTATAACCCTACCACTTTTTGCCCTTGATCCTAACTTCAATTATTTCAAAGTAAATCTCAGCATCCTATTATTTCACCTGTAGGTATTTCAAATAGAATCCATAAAAGAGAAATTTTTAAAACACAGACAAGTAATCATCATAATACCTAAAATAAAAATAAAAATAATTTGTTAGTGCCATTAAATATCTAGTCATGATTTACATTTCTCCAGCTGTCTTATTTTCTTACTTAATAGTTTTGCTTTGTTGTTGGTCAACTGAATATGTAATAAGATACATGTGACATAGAGTGTCTAAGTCCCATTTCATTAAATTCTACCATTTTAAAATTTTTGCTTGCTATTTATTAATTAAAGAAATCAGGTCATTTATCATATGGAATTCCCCACTTTCTGATTTTACTGATTAGCTGTGTGTAATAATTTAATCTCTAGGTTTCCTATAAACTGATAGTTACACTAGAGGCTTGACCAAATTTGGTTTTTTAATTTATTTTCTTGCAAGAATTTTCATAGGTGGTCCTGAGTTTTATTGTCTGGAATTAGCCATGTCCCCAGAAAGCCCTTTTTTCTTGTTTCTGTTTTAAAAGTGGGAAATGATGTTTAGAAACCGAAATCTGAGGATGCTTACTGTCACAGTGTTGCTTCCCCAGCCAACCTCCTCCCCCCCCTCCCCCCTCCCCCCAACTTGCTGGACTTTTCAAAAGTCAGAAATGGAATTTTTTTTTCCCCAGAAGAAACATATCATGAATTTATGTAGGAGATGGGCATGAAACTATATAAATTAACTAAAGTTGTCAGGGGGCCTGCTACATGCTGCCTGACAGGGAACTCAGTTGCCTAGAGATGTAAGCTCACCAGGAAGAGACACCAGAACAAAGAAAATTCTTGTAAAGACTACTATCTATAGTTTGCTCATTATCCAACCCATAAAAGAAAAACCACAAAATATACTTTGAAAAGATTAAAGTTAATTCCAGCATTTCCTTCTACTCTCTAGTTCCCCATATCAGCATTTTTCCATAGAAACTACCAACAGCAAAAAGCTCAACCTCAAGAGTTGACTAGGGTCTCTCTTCCTTCTCTTGTGAGGACAGTCCACCACTCTGTGGAGTGGCTCTCCTTGCTTATCTTCTCTGGTCAATAAACTTGCTTCAATTTTAACCTCTTGTCTGGCTCAGGTCTTGGAATTCTTTCCTACACAGACATAAGAACCCTCTTGAGGCTTGGGACTCTAGTCTCCCCCAGGGACTCATCCCTCCGGCATCAAGTTCATATAAATATCTCTAACATAAATGTATAATTTTTATTTAACTTATTTTATAGTTGTAGCTCCTTTACTGTATGTTGCAAATCTTGATTTCTAATGACAATTAATATAATTCTTTGCTTGATCCTAACAATACTAGTATATGATTTCATAATAGTCATACCAGTATTATTACTAACAATAAGATTATTAAACATAGTTTGATATCTTTGTAGTTCTTTTGTCTTTGGGATATATTCCACAAATGCTATATAATTAATATATATAAAAAAGTCATATGTACATATAATTAAAATCACAGAAATAATTTCTGTGTGGGTGGTTAAGCCTGCAACTATGTTCTTTTCTTTAATTTTTGTTTTTATTTTGTAGGGATTTTCAAACTTTTAGTATACTAATCAGGTTTCTCCAGAGAAATAGAATCATTCAGATATATATATATATATTTATAAAAATACTAGTGGCCCGGTACATGAAATTTGTGCACATTAAAAGGGAATAAATTAGAGGAAATATTTTAATAATAGAGGCCCCATGCATGAAGATTTGTGCAAGAACGGGCTTTGCTTCCCCTGGCTGCTGGCACCACCTTCTCTCTGGCTGGAGCCACCTTTTCACTCCGGCCCAGAGCCGCCTTTTTGCCTTCCCATGCTGCGCAGAGGCCCAGAGCCTTTTTTTTTTTTTTTTTAAATATATTTTATTGATTTTACACAGAGATGAATTAAGAGGGATAGAGAGTTAGAAACGTCGATGAGAGAGATACATCAACCAGCTGCCTCTTGCACACCCCTTACCAGGGATGTGCCCGCAACCAATGTACATGCCCTTGGCTGGAATCGAACCTGGGACCTTTCAGTCCGCAGACCGACGCTCTACCACCGAGCCAAACCAGTTTCGGCGCCCAGAGCCTTTTCAAATAGCATTTGGTGGGAGATTTTTACAACATCTCAGCAAAAATTAACTGTTGTTGCCCATCATCATGGAAAAGCGCCACTCGATTACCAACTGGAAAGGAAGCTGCTACCTGCTTTCCGTAATGTCCGCTTGTGATATTGTGGAGAGTCCCACGGTATTGTGTGAACTATGTTACCTCAAAAACTAGTGACAGCCGAAAATGGGTTGGCTCAGTGGTAGAGCGTCGGTCTGCGGACTGGAAGGTCCCGGGTTCAATTCCGGTCAAGGGCATGTGCCTTGATTGTAGGCACATCCCCAGTAAGGGGGTGTGCGAGATGCAGCTGATCGATGCTTCTTCTCATCGATGTTTCTAACTCCCTATCCCTCTCTCTTCCTCTCTGTAAAAAAATCAATAAAATATATAAAAAAACAAACAAAAACAAAACAAACAAACAAACAAAAAAAACTAGTGACATTTTTTATTGCAAAAGGAAAGCATGTCATTTGGAAAAATTAATGACAATAATAAAGTAATAAGTAAATAAAATAAGAATTCTCTCCAATACTTAAAAATTTATTTTTGCTGTTAATATTTGGTATCCACCTTTCAAAATTCATTTCTAAAAGTTTTAAGTCTTTTTTACCTTGGTTTTAGTAACACAATACATGAGTGCCATTTTCTTCCTATTAGTCACAGTAAAGTACGTTGGTTAAGATTACAGATCTAATATTACTTAATTAGCATCTAGGATCTGCCAGTGATTAGTTGCCTGACACTCAGTAAATTAATTGACCCATGCTTCAGTTTCCTCATTTATAAAATAGGGATAACTTTACTGCTTACCTTCTAGGATTGTTGCCAGATTTAAATGAATTAATATATGTAAAGTATTTGAAGAAATTTTGATACTCATTATCCTATCTAATAAAGAGGTATATGCTAATTGACCCTCATACCATCACAAAGATGGCAGCACTTACACCCAATAAGAAGGGAATATGCTAATTGACTGCCATACCCCCACAGATGGTGGCACCCACAGCCAATAAGGAGGAAATATGCTAATTGATTGCCCCACCCACAAAGATGGTGGTGCCCACAGCCACAAGATGGTGGTACCCAGTCCCCTCAGCCCCGCCTCACACCTGACTCTGAAGTCCCCCAGTCCCCCTCTGCCCTTCAGCCACCAAAGGGCTGGCCTGAGGCACAAGCAAGCCTCAGATGTCAGCTGCACAGCCACTCGGGGCTACCCGAGGCTCAGATAAACAGGGCTGGCCGAGGCTAATGCTGCTGGCAGTGGCAGCAGCAGGGGTGTAATGGGGCATTGCCTTCTCCTAATCACTAGGTCGCCTCCTGCCCCTGAGGGTTCCCGGACTATGAGAGGGATCAGGCTGGGCTGAGGGACCCACCCCCACCCCCCACCCCCGTCCAGTGCATGAATTTTCATGTACCAGGCCTCTATTCATTATTATAATAGCATCACCACTAAAAACTAATTTAATCAGTATACATTCCTTCAATGTTTCTTTTGCCTATTACCTCTCTCCCCAATTATAATTCCCTCTACAGAAATCACTCACCTACATTTTGTATGGAACAACAAAAAACCAACTGTCCCAGTAGCATGAATAAATGTATGGCAGCGTTTTGGCTTCTGCTAGATTTAAGAGGATTAAGAGCGGGAAACACTTCAGGTATCTTGAATAAGCTTTCTGAATGGAGTGAAATTGGGAAAGGAATTCATGGGCACATGCTAAAACGATTTACTTATTTTGGAAAAAAGCAGGTAACTATAAAACAGCCCAGTTTCTTTCACAGGTTTAGCTAGAGGGACGCAAATGATCTAGGTGATACTCTGGCCAGTCTTGACTGTTTCTGCCAAGGTTGAAGAGTACAGTTTACACCTTTACCTGCCTAAGTGGGGAGTGATAGAAACAGTTATGTCTGAGTTCCATTTCTCTTTCCTTTCAGAGGTTTTTTTTAAATCTTCTAAAATTCAACCTCAGATATCATCCATCTGCTTCTCACTTCGTGTTGGTGTTATTTGTTTTCCTCTCAAACTATAGGCTAGTTTTCTCCTCCTGGCTGGAAACATCACTACTGACAGCTCACAGGTTTTCATCTGGTGTTTCTCACCACTGCTGGAGGAGGACTCTCTCTCTTTTGACTTAGTTCAAATTCTGGGCAAAAAGGGTTCAGTCTGGGCCCGGTGCTGACCTCCTGAAATAATCAACGATGGCCAGGGAGATTAGGATTCTACAAAAAACATGACAGTCCCTGCTAGAAGCACTTGATGGGATTGGTGGGAGAACATTTCCCATAAGGAGGAGGTAGGAATGGGTGGGATGTGCTGCTCTTGTGATGGTGGTGGGAGCTAAGCAGTCCAAAGCACCACCATGACCCTCTCTTAATTTCCTTCTGCTCTCTGCCTGTGTATCACCTCACTTTCATTACTCAGCAGCATGCTGTGGGTGTGACTTTTGCTCTTGTATGCCATTGGTGCCATCTGCTCCTGCCTTGTCTCCTTTGATGTCATTATACAGATGGCAAGGGCACAATGGGAAGTGGCACTTAGTTCAATATGGTAGCTCTGTATACATCCAGCCTGCCCCTGAATAGATGCTGCTACTCAGTAATCCAGCTCAGGTGTAAATCTAATAGTGGAATCATTATTACATTTTGATTTCGCTTCTAAAATCTCATTATAAATTACTGGAACTACCTGCATCCATTCCAAAATACCCATCTTCTTCAGTATGGGAGTTTACGCACGTGGTGGTTTTAAAGGTAATCTGGTAGATTTCTAAGAAATGATGACAACTCGCTATTAACAACCTACCAAAGTTCAGAAATATTTCTGAGATTGTAAACAATGAAAACCGTCTTACAAATGTGTTTGTTAATTTGACCATGTAGGTGTCAGAGCTAATCAGTCAACAGCTACAGCTAATGCAGAAAAAAAGAAAAATTAATATTCATTAGACTCTTGTTTACACTTTTGTTGTCAAGGTTAATCCGTTTGCTTTAAGCACAACGTTTCACTCTTATTAAAGTCATTAGTATTCTTCAATACACAGAGAACACTTGGGTTTCACAAATTTGTTTGATGTACGCATTGCACAGGGACCAGGCTTAGGCCATATTTTGCTGAGATTTAAACATAAATCTTTATACCAACCAGTTATTACTCTTCACAATAGAATGATAGTTTAAAAATTCATATATTAGATAACATTTCTCAGTGGCAGGAACTAACAAGTTTTCAGCCATTCAGCTTTAACGCATACATATAGACTAATCAAAACACCCAGGCTCTAAAGATGCCAAAGGATTTGGGAAATTTTTGTCTACTTTTATACCAAAAATGATAAATTGTGAACAATGAAACTGTGACTAGAAATTTTTACTGAAGAACAGTGTTTGCACCTAGTAATCCATGGATATGATCATTCAGAGGATCAGTTTTTCCTATTACAAGTAGAAGACTAACTTTTAATGCCCCTCCAGATGTGGAATTACCAATTTGATGGAAATCCTAGCTCAACACTATTCTAATTCACTCCTCAACAAACTGCAAGTCTGGGTTTCTCGGGCCACTGGTTCATGTAGGGAAAATAGCCTCTGAAATGGCTCTCTTACCGCTGATCACTCTCCTACCCTTGATCATTCCATGGAGAAATCTGATAGGAATAATAGAATGCAATTTTCAGCATCTACCTGTGTTTCCTTGGAGTTTAGTTCCAGAGACAAGAATAAAACTGAATTACAGTAGACTGGATACAGACTACTCTGAAACTATTTAGTAACTGGAGAGTTAGAGTCAACAAAAATAGTTTGTTCTCTTGAGCTTAAAAAGGAGTTGATATTTCCTTAAAATTTTTATTTTTTAATCACAGTGGATACAAAATATTGCATTAATTTCAAGTGTACAATACAGTGATTAGACATTACAAAGTGATCACTCCGATTGTTTTCCCTTTTCTAAAAAATATTTTTTATTGATTTCAGAGAGGAAGAAGGAGAGAGAAATAGAAACATGGATGTTGAAAGAAAATCATTGACTGGATGCCTCCTACAGGCCCCCCACTGGGAATCGAGCCTGTAAACTGGGCATGTGCCCTTGACCAGAATTGAAACAGGGACCCTTCAGTCCACAGTCCTATGCTTTATCCACTGAGCAAAACCAGCTGTGCTTCTTCTTTTATTTTTAAAAAATATATTTTTATTGATTTCAGAAAGGAAGGGAGAGAAAAAGATTTCAGAGAGGAAGGAAAAGGGAGAAAGAAACATCAATGATGAGAGAATCATTGCTCAGCGGCCTCCTGCACAACCTGGGAATGTGCCCTTGACAGGAACTGAACCCAGGACCTTCAGTCTGCAGGCCAGCACTCTATCCACTGAGCCAAACTGGCTAGAGCTGTTTACTCTTAATCCTATGTCCCAATAATTTAGCATTTTAATGGCTAGATGCTTAGATACATGACTCTTGGCTATTACAAATACAACAATAACCTTCTGTATGCAAATTAAGTGTTCTTATAATGAATAAGGATAAAGGATTCTTGATAATTGTTGTGAGAGGACTCAGTTATTCTCAGATTAAAAATTTACTTTTAGTACATTTCATCCAAAATTTAATTAATACATTCATAGGTAGGAGAGTTCATTTATACTTTGGTGGGATGACTAAATCTCCCCAAAAATGAACAAAAAGAAAAAGAAATTACAATTAAGAAAAAACCTTGAGGTTAAATATTTGATGACTAGAAATTTCAGGGGATTGGGAGAAGAGAGGGGTGATAGAAAAAACAGCGAGGAAGAAATAGAACAATATTTCTCCAAACTGAAAAATATGAGTGCCAACACAATGTATGAAAAAGAACTACAGTATGACACACGATTGTGAAACATCAGAACATTAGGGACAAAAAAGATCTGAAGAAAGATGGGTCACATTAAAAAGAATAAGAATTAACCCTTGCTGGTTTGGCTCAGTGCATAGAGCATCAACCTGCAGACTCAAGGGTCCTGGGTTTGATTCCAGTCAAGGGTACATGCCCGAGTTGTTGTGGGCTTGATCACCAGTGGAGGGCATGCAAGAAGCAGCTTGTCAATGATTCTTTCTTATCATTAATGTTCCTATCTCTCTCTCCCTTTCACTTCTTCTCTGAAATCAATAAAAATATTTTTATTTTTAAAAAGAACAAGAATTAGAATGACATTGATCTGTTCAATGGTGACTCTTTCTGGTTTCTAGACAGAATGAGGAGGAAAAGGTTATATATGTTATTTTAAAATATTGATGTAAATGCCAGAAGAGAAAACAAAAATGATGAAATGATTTACTCTCGGCACAGGAGTAAGGAATGGGGAGAGAGGCATCAGGAGACTGCTGCGTTTTTATTAGAAGCCTTTAAGCATTCTTTGATATCTGAAATTATCTGTATGTAATATATGATAAAAGTAAATTAAAAACAGAACTAGTTTCAAAAAATAATTCAAATTTTATTAACCTCCCAAATTAAAGAATAAACAAATAATTAAATCTGGAAAATACCAAATTATAGGTGTGTCTAAAGATTATGGTATGAAGAGAATTAAGTATGTAATGAATAAGTATATGGGCCATTTGTCATAAGAGGATTTGAAGATAAATGCACAGTTATTATTCATACAATACAACTTAGTCTTTCAAAAAGCAACTGTAACCACACTTCTAATCTTTCCCTCAGAATTTATAATAAGGGCTTCTGAAATAATTTCAGCAAGTAGAGAAAATATCTTAATTGACTGACAAAGAATAATTTTTCATGTTCAGTTTGTCAAAAATGGCATTAATACAAGCCTAACATCTTGACTATGACATTTTAGTATGTTAATGGTTTATATAAAAACTAGGCCTTCCTTCCCCTGGCATTGCTCCCAGCCACCCAGGAGCCTGCAAGTGCTCACTCCCGGCCAGAGCACCACTCCTGTAGCTCCCTTCGCCACCCCCTTCCCCCCTTCCCTGTTTCCTTTCATAGCAGGCATCTTGCTCCTCCTGGTTGCTCCACACCTGCATATTCAAATCAACTCACTCATGATTGGCTATGGGCATAGTGGAGGTACGGTCAATTTACATCTTTGTCTACTATTAGATAAGATTCTAACAATACTCCTTTTGAGAATGACTTTTGTGGAAACTGAGATTTTCCAAGTAGGATAACGAATATCCAAATATATTATCATGGAAACCTTCAAACGCCTGTGTTTCCTACCAAGTCATCCATCCGACAACTGGTACTACTTTAAAAGTTTTAATAGTACAGATGTTATTAATAAGGGCAGACTTAAAAAGAAAGTCTGATGCAAGACCTGGGGGTGAGGGCATGTATGGGAGTGGGGTGGGGTGGGGGGCAATGGGGAGATAGGGACACATGTAATATATTAATCAATAAAAAAAATCAAAATAAAAAAAGGAAAGTCTGAGAGTGTGATTTTAAGTGTACTTCTCCTATAGATCAAAGTAAGTAAAATGGAAAACTGTCAATCACCTGCAAAAGAATCTCTGGTGGCTTCTGTTTGCCTAGTAGGTAAAATTTCAACTACGTACTCTTTTATTGAATAATCTACATAAGTTTTCTTTTTCTTCCTCACTCTGCTTAATATTTTGTGTCAGTTCAAGCCTGATGACACTACTTGCTTTTTCCGAGTCTGGGTTTTTGGTGTTGTTTTGTTTTAAATTCCATCTTTGTGCTTTTATCCATGTTGTCCGTCTGCCTTGTATGTTTTTATTTTTGTCCATCTTAGTTCTACTTCAAAAGATTCTGTATGATTGATGCTAAGTGTGGCTGTTTTATTGTCATTGTTTGTTTGTTTGATTAGGTTTCTTTTTATTATTACTATTCTGGGCCCTTGTAAGAACTATTAGAATCTTTATTAATATTTTTATTTTCATCATGGTCTAACTTACAGCAAATTGCTCAGCTCTCTTTTTTTAATCTGAGGATATGCTTTGCTTTTATATGCAAAATTTTTCTCTTAGCAGAAAATGGACTTAATTTGTAGTTGGGCTAAATTGCAATAGTCTGACTAGATACAGAATTTCTAAAATGAAGATATCAAAAGTCTAACCATTACAACTCCACAATGGCAATGAAAGGCAATTTATTCATTATTATCAGAGAAGAGAAGAGTTGCTTAGATACCGAAAGATGCAAAATAATAGCATCTTTTTCCTGTTTAGAAGTACAGGATTCTTTTTATTTTTAGGTCTTGAAATTCTAAATACCGATATCTCTTCAAGTTACAAATGATTATTGGGTCAGTAGCTCTCCCACAACTTCTTGATTGGATTATGTACCCTTAAAAGGACTGCATAGTTCTCATTTTACGAACGTCCGTATTGCATGAGCATTCTCTCTCCCTTCATTAGGATTTGGTAAGAGTGCTATGAATGTGTTAGAATGGTGTAAATGATATTTGCCGTGTATGATTTGTTTCCCCTCCCCAAGCCTGCCAGGGGAGGAAGGTGTTATATCTCAGGAGACTCTTTTACCAGGTCCAAGTTTTAAATAAATGAAACTTGTACAGATTCCAACACACCATCTTGAGATCACCTCGGGCCCTGAAGTGCACTGACAGGCAGAATGATCCCAGCCAAGTTGTAAAACTGCTTTCGGAGAGAAGAGCTGGATGAAAAACAGCGGTAGTGACTGAACCAAGGGGAAGGTTGGCATCTTCAAATTGAAAGGGATCCTAAAGGTAAGGTAAACGGTGTAATCATATACCTCAAGTTCATATTTTTAGGATGCTGTAAGCAGTCCCAGGAGCTCCAAGCAGATATATAAAGCTGCTTATGGAGAAGCTCAGTGAATCCTTGCACAGACCATCACCATTTTTTCTCCTCATATTTTCTCTTCAAACTCTCTCCACTTGGCTTCCATTGCAGCATTCACCAAGACCATTCTGTTCAGGTTACCGGTGACCTACAGTGTGCAAAACTGTAGGGCTGTTTTTCTAGCCTCACCTCATCTTCTCTGCAACATTTAACAAAGTTTGTAGAATTTGCAAACCAAGTTAAATGTTACTTAGATGGCTTCTTCTACACATTCTCCATGTGTTCTTTTTCTTTCTTTCCAGCACCAGCTCCTTTCAAAATCTACACAGGACATCAGGCAGGCCAACTCCCTGGATCTGTCCAAATGCTGAAACAAGCCCTTGGTTGAAGATACTAAGTTCTGTTGCTTAAGACTTAACATAGCTAACAGAAAGCATACTTTTGAGTAGTAGTACATCTCAAGTGACATGTCAGAATGTGATAGTTATGAGATATATGGTGTTTTAAGGAAACAATTCTCTGTTTCTCCCTTCTCTGTACTCTAAGAACATGATACTCAGAGAATACTTCACTTCTTGTCAACAAATGTATGTGTTTTCACTCCACACCAAGTAATTCTCAGATGCCAGTGTGTGTATCCTACAATTCAACAAAATTTATCTAATAGATATAGTGTTATATCCCACAGATTAAGGGCTCAGTCCCACGAGACTAACTGAATATCACAAGTGCAGACTATCATCTGTGCTTCTGACTGGCCACAAACTGGAGGTTCCCACAACCTCCTCCTCAGGTTCAATCATTTACTAGAGTACCTTACAGTACTCATGAAAAACAGTTTACTTATAAGATAATTGATTTATTATAAAAGAATACAGCTGGGAACAGCCAGATGGAAGAGACGCATAGGGCAAGTTGTCAGGGGAGCAGCATGGAGCTTCCAAGCCTTCTGTAGGTATGCCACCCTCCCAAGCACCTCCATGTGTTTGCTCTCTCAAAACTCTCAGAACACTATCCTTTGGGGTTTTCTTATGAAGGCTTCATTACATAGGCATGATTGATTAAATCCCTGGCCATTGGTGACTAACTCAACTTTCAGCCCCTCCCACTTTCCAGGAGGTAAGGGGAAGGTAGAGCGGAAAGTTATTACCCTGTAATCACAATGTCATTTTCCCTAGCAACCAGCCCCCATCAACTGCATTATCTGGGCGCTTTCCAAAAAAAAAAATTGATCCACTGACATAAACTCAGGTGTAGTAGGAAAGAGCTTGTCATGAATAAGATACCTATTTCACATTTATTGATCTGGAGCTGTTTCAGGAACTGGGAACAAAAACTGACTACAAGGAAAGATGCCCCTAAGACTTGTATCTCATTGGAAATTACAAGGGTTATAGAGACTAAGTGCCAGAAAATATGGGGCTGGAATCTAATCTTTTATATTTTAATGTTCTGTTTTAGTTTTTCTATATAACTCTATCCAAATAACACAGGATTTAAAAGCTATTCCTTAAAAATCTTGCAGACATTTCAAGATAGCTTTGACCAAAGCCATAATGACACTAGATATTTTGCTACTGAACAGATTTTAGATATAACTTTTGTATAAAATCGGTTGACAGCCACGGAGGGAGGCAGACCAGCCTGCTGAATATAGGTGTAGTGAAGAAAGCATTCTAAAATGTGGGTTATTTGCTTAATACATTTCAAATTCTTGATATAAATTTCATAGCTTCTCTGGCCATCCTAACATGTTTGCCATTCACTCAATAAGGTGGCAAGAGTGGAAATCAACATACAAAGAAATATTATTTATGCCTATCCTTCAGTAATATATTCCACACAATCTATCCCAAAACTATCTTTTTCCTTCTTTCCTGAGCACGAAGTCTCTCAAAAAAGAGTGCAGCTTTGGAACAGAGATAATCTATCAAAATTTTCCTCCTTTCCTTGCCTCTTGTCCACAGTTCTCTTTTCGCTCACTTCTATTGAACTTTTGACCTTGGGTAAAGATGCAGCTTTGCATGAATGTCTGAAAGTGACTTTTGGTGATTTAGCTGCTAAATGTGTATGATAGAAATCCAGCTTACCTCGGAGGCTCTCGGGGTTTTTAACTTACCTAAGTGCCAGAAAGCAGCCAATGTGGGGAATCCCGCAAAGGTCTCCCAGCCATGCAGGGAAGGTGCGAACAGCTCTGTCAGAAGCGCTGCCTCTTCCTCTTCTTTTCCAGATGGGGCCGTACACTCAAACCATCACTTCCCATTTGCCATTTGGACAACGGTAATGGAACTGCTGCTTTATTGCCCCTGGAGAGGCCACGTGAGGAGTCTGGGGCTGGCCTTGCAGTTCCCCTGGACAAGAGGAGTTCCGGGCACAGGCCCGCTCCTAGGTCCATGCACAGGAGGCTGACAGAAAATATATATTCACAGCTTTGGCCTCAAGGTTGTCGGTGGACCAATCGGTAATACAAGGAGAAATGGTCTCTCCTGGAGTTGTAGTTCCTTCCAGGTGAGAAAATTAAATGCCATCACTTCACCCTGAAAGCAATCCAGCATTTCTTGGTCAATTTCCAAAGCATGTTTGTGACAATGTCGGAGCCATTGTAGGATCAAAGGCTGTCAGAAGAAGTGACAGAAACATAAGGAACAAAAAACCTTAAAGATCAATATGAAATTTTAGTGGGAGGCGACCATCATTCTCAACCTTAATGCTTTATTAAAAAGCAGGTACTGAATGACTACATATGCTCTGCGCTATTTGTGGCAAACGCTTGGTGCCTCGCCAGCAGCTACCTCCCACTCTCCTTCCCTAGAGCAAACCCCTCTTGTGATGATAGAAGTTGCACAACAGAAATGCATTTCCTCATAGTCCTGCACTCCCCTGGACCACTGAGCTTTATTCTTAACAAAGACAGCACTGTGGCTTTTATTCAGAATTTCCTAACGTTCCAAACGTAATGCATTCCCTCCTAGTTCTGGAGGCCAGAAGTCTAAGATCAGTGCCCCTGGGCAGGAATCAAGGTGTCAGCAGGGCATTACTCCCTCTTGAGTCTCTAGGGAAATTATTTCTTGCCTCTTCCAGCTTCTCTGGCTACCCGCACCCCTTGACTTGTGGCTGCATCACTCCAGACTCTGCCTCCATGGTCACATTGCTTCCTTCTGTTCTATGTCAAAACTCTATCAGCCTCTGTGGTTTTGACACCAATTTCAATCTTTCTTTCCTTTCTTTCTTTCTTTCTTTCTTTCTTTCTTTCTTTCTTTCTTTCTTTCTTTCTCCATAGCAACATGCAATTCTCTGAAACTAGGGTGTCCTACAACTCAAGTCAATTCTGACACTATCTACCTGGACATGGCATCAGATCCCATAGGGTAAGAGTTTAGTCATATAAGACTACCTTGCCAGCCTCCACCCCTCACTTCAGATGCTAACTACACATCCAGGTTGTCCTCTGTGCTTTGACTGGGCCCAGCTGGGGTTTGATTAGTTTGCCATAGTGGCTCGCATGACTCAGAATCACGAATTACTTACTAGATCACCCATCCTATCTAATAAAAAGAGTAATATGCAAATTGACCATCACTCCAAGACACAAGATGGCTACCCCCATGTGGACACAAGATGGCTGCCACAAGATGACCAGCAGGGAAGGATAGTTGGGAGGGACCAGGCCTGCAAGGGAGGGAAGTTGGGGGCAATCAAGCCTGCAGGGAAGGGCAGTTAGGGGGTGCATAGGCCAGCAGAGGAGGAAGTTGGGGGTGACCGGGCCTATAAGGAAGAGCAGAGGGGGAGGAGACCCAGGCCTGCAGGGGAGGGCAGTTAGGGGCAAACAGGTTGGCAGGGGAGTGGTTAGAGGGTGATCAAGCTGGCAGGCAGAAGCAGTTAGGGGCAATCAGGAAGGAAGGCAGGCAGGCAGGTGAGCAGTTGGGAGCCAGCAGCCCTGGATCTGGCCTAAACGAGCAGTTGGACATTCCTGGAGGGGTCCCAGATTAGAGAGGGGCTGAGGGACACACCCCCCGTGCATGAATTTCATGCACCAGGCCTCTAGTTTACTCTAAAAGGATGTGACTCAGGAATAGCCAGATGAAAAAGACACATAGGGCAAGATATATGGGAAGGGGTGCTGAGCTTCTACTTCCTCTCCCAGCACCTCCATATGTTCACCAACCCAGAAGCTCTCCAAACTCTGTCCCTTTGGGTTTTTACAGAAGCTTTATTAAATAGTTATGATTGATATAACTCAGTGGCTATGGGTGATCGAACTTAATCTACAGCCCCTCTGCTGTCCTGGGAAGTGGAAACATCCCCTCCCTTTGTGAAGTGTATGATTGCCTAACTCAGTGGTTCTCAACCGTTTTAATGCCTCGACCCTTTAATAGTTCCTCATGTTGTGGTGACCCCCAACCATAAAATTATTTTTGTTGCTACTTCATAACTGTAATTTTGCTACTGTTAATGAATCGTAATGTAAATATCTGTGTTTTTCTGATGGTCTTAGGCCAAACTGCTGCTTGTGAGCCGCATGTGGCTTTTGGCCCCTTGAGTTTTTAGCAAAAGCCATATTAGGAGTACCCTAATTAAGTTAATAACAAGGTACCTACCCATATAGTTTAAGTTTAAGAAATTTGGCTCTCAAAAAAAATTTCAATCGTTGTACTCTTAATATTTGGCTCTGTTGACTAATGAGTTTGCTGACCACTGTCTTAGGCTACCACTGCTGTAGATCCTAAGACCGTCGGAAAACACAGATATTTACATTACGATTCATTAACAGTAGCAAAACTACAGTTATGAAGTAGCAACAAAAATAATTTTATGGTTGGGGGTCACCACAACATGAGGAACTGTATTAAAGGGCCGAGGCATTAAAAAGGTTGAGAAAGAACCATTGGCCTAACTACACCTGAAACTAATGCAAAATAATATGGAATGTAAACGGTAATTAAAACAAAACAAAAAAAAGCTTCATGGTATAGAATAAAGCTCAAGCCCCAGGTTGGCTCCTGCAAGCAGCCCCATCCCTAGGGTAAATAGGAGATTTCCAGAAGTCACCTCATTACTGTTACAAAAGACACATTTATTGCTCTTGTCACAGAAAATTCCAAGGGTTTTAGGAGCTCTCTGCCAGGAACAAGGACAAATACCAAGTCAATATTTATCATAAGTCTCAGTTATCATAGTCTCTGTCATCCAGATTCACTCTGTGTCATTTAGGGCCTACCTGGATGTTACAGGATAAGCGCCCCAGCTCCAGATACATTACTTAATCACATTGGCAAAGGCTCTCTTCCAATAAGGCAACATTCACAGGTTCAGGAATTAGGATCTGATTATCTTGGGGGGGGGGGGGGGCAATGTCCAGTCACCACAGAAGTCTTTGGTGCCATTCACCAAATAGCTTTCAACATGTGATCTTCAGGACAACGTACTCTTGCACTACCTTCGGTGGGGCAGGGGATGTTAAATGTACATTAAGCTGTTCCTCTTTACCCCCAGTTTCACTTCCTATGGCTTCGGTGACCCGAGGTCAACTGAGGTCCGAAAATATTAAATGCAAAATTCCAGAAAGGAACAATCCACGTTTCAAACGGCGCAGCGTTCTGAGCAGTGTGGCAAAAATCTCGCGATGTTTTGTTCTAAGTCGCGTGATGAAATCTCGCGCCATCACTCGCGAGAGGTGACTCATGGCCCACTGACTCCAGGCTGTGTTTCCATCTTGCGGGTTAGTTACTTGGCCGCTGGCTCTGTTATCGGCTCCTCTGCTGTCATGTCGTAGTGCTTGCGTTCAGGTCATCTTGATTTTACTTAATAATAACCGCAAAGCGCAAGAGTAGGGGTGTTGGCAGTTCAGATGCACCGAAAAGAACCAACCTGTAAAGGGCTTCCTTTAAATGACAAGGTGAGCAACAATAAGGCGTTTGGAGAGACAGAGACCACATAAGACATAACTTTTATTGCTGTGTATTGTTATAATTATTCTAGCTGTTGTTGTTGTTTGTTGTAACCCTCACCTGACGATATTTTTCCTTTGATTTTCAGAGAGTGGAAGGGGGAGGGAAAGGGAGAAACACCGATGTCAGAGAAACACATCAATTGGGTGTCTCCTGCATGAGTTCCAACCAGACCCAGGGCCCAGGGCGGGGAGGAACCTGCAACCGAGGTTCATGACCTTGACCAGAATTGAACCAGGGACCCCTGGGTCTACGGGCTGATGCTCTAGCCACTGAGCCAAAGCAGCTGGGGCTAATTTTTCTACTTTATTTTTAGTCATTGTTAATCTCTGTGCCTAATTTATAAATTAAACTTTACCATAGGGCAAGTGTTTCCCAAACTGCTCTCATGATGAGAATCACCTGGTGGAGTTGTTAAAATACAGATTCCTGAATCCCAACTGAGAAGTGCTGAACTAGAATTTTTGGGAACATAGAGGTAAAATTGTATACTTAACTAGTGCTCTAAGAGTACACAATTTTACCTCTATGTTCCCAAAAATTCTAGTTCAGCACTTCTCAGTTGGGATTCAGGAATCTGTATTTTAACAACTCCACCAGGTGATTCTCATCATGAGAGAAGTTTGAGAAATACTGCTAGGGGTATGTATAGGAAATAACAGTATACTTAGAGTTTGGTACTCTAGAGTTTCAAGCATTCTCAGGGGTCTTAGAACATATTACTGGTGGCGTACTGTAACTTGTGTCACTTCCAGGCTAGAGGATTTAACTGCTAGTGTAAGACCTGAGAGCTCAGTTCCTTCTGTTATAAGCCCAGCAAGTTTTGGTGTGGTGAGTTCCAGAAGGTGACCTAAAACAGTGCCCCTGGCTGACCTGCAGCAACATAAAGCAGCAATTTTCAACCCATGTGCCACAAGAATGTTTAAAACACATGCACAATCTAACTATTTGGTCAGGGACATTGACTTCTTTTCTCTTAAATAGTAAAAAAAAAAAAAAAAAGGAAAGAAAAGAAAAGTGGAAACAGCCAACACAATAGCCATATGGTGTGAATGAATCAAAATTTATACCCTTTTTATTTTTTGTTAGATTGGCAAAAAATAGAATAGACTTTGGATTTGCCACAGAATAGTAGTGGTTAGTGAGGGTGCACTCTGTGCAGGCCCCTGAAGAAGTGTTCTAAGCAGGTGCAACAGCAGGTGTAATGGCTCTTGAGGAAGGAGTCGGCTTAGTGTGCTCCATAGAAAGTAGATCCGTGTCCCTTGAGAACAGTGAAACACAGGAAGAATTTTAGGAAATGATGTGCATCATGGCTGTGGAAAATAAGAAAGCACTGAGTTCTATGTAGTGAAATGAGTGGAACCGAAGAAACTTCTAGAACACAGAGGCCGGGAAGTAGTGCCAGGTCTGAAAATATAAGCCATCCTCTCCTTCCCTCAACCCAGAAGCCCTAGGTAGTTACTTTGTCCTGAAAATAAAAGGCTTGGTGGTGGTGTAGTGCGGGGATGAGGTATATGGAGTGGGGATGAGGTTTAAAGACATTCTTGTGTCATTTTGGAGGGGCGAGGAGGTGCTAACTATCACTGTTTTCTCTGATATAGCTCTAGGAATACTTGAACCTTTATCACAATTTTTATTTTAGGTCATCTTAGTTTTTAAAGAGGTTATTGTGTCACTATAGTGTTCAAGTCGTTCTTTAATAAGGCTCATTAAATGCTGATAAAAAAAAAACACACACACACTTAAATGTAAACTAGATGGGAGTGGCATCTTGGTCTGTCTTGTTCCATATTTTCCAACCCCTACAAGAATACCTGACACATAATATCTATAAATATTGGTTAAAGGAGCAGAGTAAAAATAACAATCATTCACTTTTGAAAATTGGGCAGTACACATATCATTCCTTAAATAAATTCACTTAGTTATTTAAAATTTTAATATCATAGGTAAGTGTTAACAATTATTTTCTGGCCAGGAGGTAAATGGCATTATTTACCATTATTTCATCTTGGCTTCCTAAGTAGAACATTTTTATGAAAAAAGAAAATTCGACCATGGAACATCTGTAATAGACTTCATTATTTTCAAGTAATAAAAGCTTAAATTAGTCAGTGTTCTCATCCAGATTTTGTTACATGTTTTATTACTGTGGAGAAGTATCAGCTTGAACGGTGTCAATCGAAATTGAAAATATGCCAGGTTTATTAACACCAGTAGTAACAGGCTTTTCAATTAAGTTTCTGGTTCTGTCAATAATACCGTTTACTGTTGTCTCTGAAAAAGAGTGCATCAGCACTTCTTCTTTTTTTTATAACTTATTCCATAGCTTTTATTTCTTGCAGGTGTGGAGTGGGGAAAAGTTTCAACAGATGTGCAAGAATTTAAGCAAACTTCGTGATGTGTTGTTTTATTCCTGTAAATATAAATATGTTTTAATTTGTTCCTCAGACCATAAGCTTTGGTTATCACAAGGTTTAAATGTATTATTGGATTAAATAAAATGTGCTTTTTAAAACATGTATAGGCTGATCTTCTGGAATCATCTTCTTAGACAGATGATGGCTAATGGCATCTTCAAGATTTATTTATAATATAACATTACATTTCTCATGCTTTTTTTTTTTTTACCCTTGTAAGGATTTCTACCTCTACTCTCTCATGCTGTAATAAATGCTCTCTGTTTTTGTGCTAAACATACAATACATAAAAGGGCTTGCATTCATAAAGACTGGATGAGATGTATTGTAATATTCCAGCCTTTTTATATCATTCAGATTCTCCATCAAAAAGTAGAATCTTTTTTTCTATTCTTTTTTTTTTTTTTTTTGTACTGGAAGGAATGGTAGTTAAAAGGCTCCTACTATTAAATGTTGTGGCCATGGACTTTGATTAATTTGTCAATATTTTGTGGTACACCAAACCAAAACAAGTTGAATATTAGACATGTCATCTTTCTATGCTGAATACTTTGATTCAAATGTTCTGATCTAAAATTAGATTTGTTCTAAAAAATAAAAAAATAGATTTGTTTTAGCTCATGTAACCTCAGCAATTGCTTTTATGTTTGCTCATCAAGTATTTCATATATCAATTGGTCTTTTGTATCCCATCCTTGTTGGAAGGTATGGGTTCCTTTAAAGAGAAAAACACACGCTGCTTTTAAAGGAAATATTGTCTCTTCTTACAAGACGAACATCCGTTTTAATTCTAATCTATCCGATTGCACAGCTTCTGCCAAAGAATCCATTCAGCCTTCTGTAGATGGATGCAAAATTGTTTCCAAATTCTCCACCCCTCCCTCCTTCTTTGTTCTTTGCTGTGTGCCTTTGGGCTCCTTTCATCAAGAGGTATATTTTATTTTCCCCACCCATGGAGGCTGGGCCCAACTTGTGACTTGCTTTGGCCAATAGAACACTGAAAAAGGGACAATATGCAAGTTCTGACACGGATCTCTGTGGACTTCTGTTTTCCCTCAGACCCCTCACTCTGCCAACAGCGGCCTGCTGGCCGAGTGGAGCAAGCCAAGTCCTTCCACTCAAGAACCTCCTAGACCTTCCCACCTGCCAGCTAAGAGCAGATGCATGAGCAAGCCCATTTGAGATCAGCTGAACCTGGGGCAGAGAACCAGGATGCAGCCAGCCAACTCATAGATTGGTGAGCAAAACAAATGCCTATTCTTGGTGGTTGCTTGTTACACAGTATTTTTGTGGCAATGGGTAACTAATATAGCCCTTAATGCTACTTGTTATTTTTGTCTGATTGGCTGCAAAGATTTTTTGGAAATTGATGCTAACTGAGCGATAGTATTGGATTCTATGCACCTAACATCGTTTCTAGCCCATAGTAGGGGCTCTAGAAATAGTTGTGAACTGAATTTACAAATAAGCCAATTAATACACACGCAACATACTGTATGGGTGTTATGTGAAAGAAGTTTCTTTGCTAAAGAAGTTTGCATTTTCACAGATATTTAAATTGAGGAATAATTATCTCTATAAATCCCACAGGAAGGCTTCATGTTAAGTTTTCCTGGAGGGCCAGATAGATTGCCCCCACCATTCCCAAGGCTGGGGTTGGTGCTACCAGACTAGCGGCTGTGCTATTTTGTCCTGTTGTTGGATCCTCATGGTTCCCAGGAGTGACCCGGTGCATGCTCCCTTCCAGTTTACAGCCATCTGTCTTGGTCCATTTCACTCTACCAGCTCCTCTAGCTTCTGCTCTGCTTTCTCTGCCCCAGCACACCTGTCATTTGAACCTGTGTTTAAAACTTGGCTTGTCTGGATCACTGGCAGCTGTTAGTAGATGATGGAGGAGAAGAAACCTGACCCCATAGCCTGTGCCCTCAGTCTTTTTACTCTCAACAACACTCTGATGCTCCCTTATCTACTATCAACATGCATTGCAACCATGAGCAAGCCACTTGACTGTGGGTCTTGGTCTCCTCATTGTTAATATGAAGGCATTGGTTTTAATGGTCCATAATGGCTTGTCTGGTTTCCACCATGGTTTCTTCTTTGACTCATGAGTTAAGCAGAAATGCATTTTTAATTGTGTAAATACGTTGGCTTTTTAGGTTAAAAAAGATTCCTTACTTTTAACCTTTTTTGCCTTGTGGTTAGAGAAAATGATCTCTCTGGATCCTGGCATCAGAGATTTTTGAGACTTGCTTTATGGACTAGATTATGATGAATTTTCATGAATGTTCTCTGTGTGATGGGTGCTTTTTATGATTTAGTTTAGGAGTCTATATATGCTTATGAACACAATAAAGTACTGGCCCTGATTGCCGCCATCATGCTGCATGTGGGATCTTTGCTCTTGCAGATGTCATAGGGTTTCAGAAGTGTGACATGTGGCTATTGATTTTGGCTGTCATCACATCTGCCATTCTAGAGAACCCAAACTGTGACACCCCACAAGTGCTGTGCAATAACACAAATTCAGATGTGCCACAATTGGGAAGTGACTCCTAAACCCACAGAACTCTCAACAGGTTAGCCATTCAGGCTCACCCTCCACATATTATTAACATCTCTGTAATGCAAACTCTATATTTTACACCATTGAATGCTTTTGGACTCTATTTATAGTGTCATGGTATTTTTTCCTTGTGCTGTGTTTTAATCTTTATTTCAATTTTCACCAAAAACAAGAGTTTTCCAAGACTTTTGGATATGGAGAACAGACTGATGGTTGATGGGGGAGGGGGGGGCTTTTGAGGGGCTGGGTATAAAGGTGAAAGAAAAAAGAACTATAAATTGGCAGTCACAAAATAGTCACAGGGATGTAAAGTACAGCATAGTGACCATGATCGGTGCCAGGTGGGTACTTGAAATATTGGGGGAACACTTTGTGATGTATATAATTGCCTAGTAACACCTGGAACTAATGCAAAATAGTATGGAATATAAACTGTAATTGAAGAAAAAAAACTTCATGGTATAGAATAGTGGTCGGCAAATTCATTAGTCAACAGAGCCAAATATCAACAGTACAATGATTGAAATTTCTTTTGAGAGCCGAAAACCAACTTCTGTGCATGGGCCACGAAGTTTCAATTACACTGTTTGTGCGCACCCGCATGTGGTATTTTGTGGAAGCGTCATACTCAAGGGGCCAGAGAGCAGCATGTGGTTCACGAGACACAGTTTGCCGACCACTGGTATAAAATAAAGTCTATGTTTATCCTATGAAAACAAAACAAACAGACAAAAAAGAGTTTTCCCTGTTCCTTCAACCTCTCCACCAACAGCTAGGGGCAGTTGCACATAGGCCAGCTCCCTTCAGGGAGAAAAGAACAGTTCTGTTTCTCTGTCCCTTCCCTTCTCAGCTGGCTAACTGGAGCATCAAACCACCTCCAGGGTCAAAGCATGGAAAAGGCCATTCCCAAAGCGAACTCTGCGCATTGCTCCAACCATTGGGAGGCATGCAGTGGTCTCACTAGGGATAGAATATTGATCATGTCTGAGCATTCCAATGAATTACTAGCAGCATCCTTTCTCATGTAGCTACTTTAGCTTTTTGGCTTGGGATTTGTATGGTCTATTTTTTTTGTACATTCTTTTATTTTCAGTTATTCTGTGTCTTCATCCCTAGGGGCGTCTCTTATGAAAAGCCTATATGTGGATATTTTTTAAAATATGCTTTTATTGATTTTTAGAAAGAGAAGAAGGGAGAAAGGTAGAGAGACAGATACATCAATCAGCTGCCTCCTGCAAGCCCCCTACTGAGGATAAAGCCCAGAAACATGGGCATGTGCTCTGACTGGGAATTGAACCAGTGACCTCTTGTTTCCTGGGTTGATGCTCAACCACTTGGCTATACCAGGGGGGCTAGGTGGGTATTTAAAAATTCAGTATGTTAGTTTAGGTTTCAAAATTTGCCAGCTTTCCCCATGATTCTTATGGTTGGCATATGTGATTAGTACTAGCAGGATTTGAGATCTTTCCTGGTACAGGCATGGAGGTACCAGAGGTGGCTGATGACAGCCTCAATCTCATCTGCCTTCTCTCCTACAAGAATCTTCAGCCTGCCTACCTAACTAGCCCTAGTCCTCACCCTGTTCTTTGCCTTTTTTTAAAATTCAGGAAATAGTCTGATTGGTCCATTCACATAGAGACATCAATTGATTTTCTCTTGAGAAAATTACTTTCTATTAGACAAGAGAACTTCTGCTTGACTTGAAACTAGAAGAGAAAACACATAAGGACCGACTGGAGAGTTTTGTGGAGGTCTTCTAGAGGCCCATAGAGAGTGCTCCAAAATCTACTCAGGCAAGAAAAGCTAACCTTTGATATCTTCCTCCACAAGGGACTTGTATAAGGAATAAATAGATGTTTGATGTACTGTGACCCCCAAAATGTAGCATGATTAGAATACTAAAATGAGATAAATGAAGTAGACTATGGGTTTGGGAGACTTTACTCTCTATGTTGGAAAACCAGACATTTCATCAGTTAGGAAGCCTTTAGCCGCAAGTAAAAAATTCCCCAAGTAATAATGGTTTAAGCACTATAAAGCTTAGTTATCTATATATATAAAAGCCTAATATGTAAACTGTCCACTCGGGAGTTTGGCCAACCAAGAGTTCGGTGGCTCACTATGACATGTACTGACCACCAGGCAATAGCGTGGAATGAAAGAAGGCCCGAGCTGGCAGCCACAAGGGACCCTACCTGTGCACGAATGTTGTGCACTGGGCCTCTAGTTGTATATAAAAAGGAATCGAGAAGTTCTGTGTAAAAAGAGAAGTTCAAAAATGTCTTTAAAGATTTGTTTTTTCCAATCCTTCTGTTTCACCATTCTTAGAGTTTGCTGCTGCTGCTGCTTCTCCTTCTCCTCTTCCTTCCTTTTTCTTTTCTTTCCTTTTCTTTCTTTCTTTTTTTTGTCTTGGTGGTTACAGGATGGCTGCTATAGCTCCAGTCGTTTTGGCTACTCCATTCATGGCCAGAGAGTCCAAACTAACTCCTTGCAGGCGTATTTCTCCTTCTAGTAAAGAATAAAAAATATTTGAAGAATGTATTCTCTCCCTAGAAGACTTCCTCTTAGATCTCATTGTAGAAAACAGAATTAACTTTTTCAAAGGACAAAATTCTGTTTTTTATTAGTAGGTTTTTATCAGGAGACACTTTGCCAATCGTTAATATTCACAGCTAGCATGTGCATGGCAGTTGGGGTCTGCTTGCCTCAAGAATTTTGCTATAAGCAAAGTACTCAGGTATATCTGGTATATGACATGGATATGCACAGATGAATATAGCAATTGCAGGACCATTGGCTTGGTTAGAATCAGCCAATGGACTCAGGAAGTTACTCAAGGATATAGAAAATAAAACTTCTTTCCTTGTAAACGAAGGAAGAAAACTTTGTTCACTTACTTTCAAGCAACCATAGAATTCTGACATACTATTTTTTTTAAATAATCTTCACCCAATGATATGTTTATATTGATGTTAGAGAGAGAGAGAGAGGAAGGGAAAGACAGAGAAACAATGAGAGAGAAACATTGATTGCCTCCTGTATGCATACCAACCGGGGATCAAAACCGCAACTTAGTTATGTGCCCTGACAGGAATCAAACCTGCCACATTTTGGTTGTACGGGATGAGCCACACAGCTAGGACTGATATAATCTTCATATTTCTGCCAAACTCTTTGAACAGGATAGATTCAAAGCCCTTACCAGAAATCACCTCTGCTCAGTCACTTGGATACAGCTTCAGAATCCTTCTCAACACAGTGATTTAGGCGGCAATTATCAATAGATCTGAGTTGGCACTCAGGAGAAATGATACCTGGGTTTTTGTACTGATGTCGCACAGATAGTATTAGTTCCTAAGAACAATGCACTCCTTTCTTCATGCATTTATTCATTCATTCCTCAAAATTCACTTATCCAAAACTAATCAATCTCTTACCCAGTGTCAGGAACTTTGTCAAGGCCTGAATATATTAAGCAAATTAATCATATAAGAACAGAAATAAAATAAAAACTTTAGACTCAGTATCACTATAACATTGAGTAAGTGTGAAAATAGCTAATAATCCGAGATGTGAATTTTTATTTGACGGTCCCTTGGTTCAGAATGCTAAGCTGTGTGTAATCATTTGCCAATGAAGCCCTTGGGGAAAGAACCCGGAGAGGAACAAAGAATCCCGAAGCATTCAAATATTCCCTCTGTCTCTTCAAAAACAAAAGAAAACCAAACACAGCTCCATATGCCAGGAACCAGCCTATAGAACAGAATGGGATCATCTGAGACTGTCTGCAGCCTCCCCAACAGCAAACCCAGTGACTCCTGCTTGAGCCTAACTGGGTCTGAAGATGAAACAGTTGGGATGTGACAGTTTCGCCCTCAGTGGTTTGGGGCAGTAGCAGAAATGCGGTGACAGTGCACGTTGGAGGGGCCATGCTACTGCCATCGCGATTTTTCCCCCCCCCGACAGTCCCCGAGAAAATGCAAGCCGAACCGACCTCTCCTCGGCAGCTCTGTAACCGTGGGGCTCACGCAGGCAGATTGGCATCTGCAGGCACATCTTTAGCAAGTTGGCAGCCTCCGTGCCCTTTGCAGGTTGCAATCAAACCTGCCTTCTACAGCAGCCTCTTTCTGGTTGATTAACTTTAATGTAATTTTAATTAAAAACCACAGTGTCAAAGGGTTTAGCTACTCGAGAAATGAGCACAGACTGCGGCCCAGTGGCAGCAGTCACTTGGAAAATGGAAATGTGTCTTGACAATGCTGTGCAGGGGCCGGATAAACAGGGTCGCTGCAGTGCTGCTCACACACACAGGAAACGGGCAAGGGAACGTCAGAACCACGAGGCCGGCTTGGAGGTCCGGGGGCTCTGCCGTATGAGTTGCAGGTGCCATCCGCAATTTTTAGACCTAGTTCAGTCCTGGCAGCAAGTACCCTCTCCAGTGGCTGGCTGTGACCATTCTGTTCCCCTATTGGCACTTTAGCCTCTAAATCAGCACACAGATCTGGGTTAAGTATGAATCAAATTTCAGATGGGAAAAAATAGCCAGCCCTTACTATATTATTTGACTGTATACCTTCCTTTTTCTCTCTATATATGTTTTATAGAAGCCTGGGGGTTTAAAATATTAGAAATAAATGTTTCTTTCAAGGAAATGCTTGATTTCTTTAAAAATTAATGCCAAAAATTTAAAATTGAATGATTTCTTCTTCAAAAAAAAATAAGATTGCTACATTACTCAAATTGGAAGAATGAGCAGAGATAATCTTGCAAATATGTTGGTTATGCTAGCTTTAGACAATAGAATTTATTCACTTGATCTTCTAATGCATTAAAATATGAATGTTTTAAAATTTCTAGTTAGCCTGAAGATATTGCTTTTCCATTTCTAGTCCCCTTTAATATTCTGGTGGATGTTATGTTTCAAACAGAAAACTGAAATGCGGCCCTGTGTGTGAGAAGTATCTTATTAATGCCGGTGGTCTGAACACCTCTATTCCATGCGAAACTGCCCTTTATTCTTCCTCAATGTAGCTGGTTTTTCAGGGCACAACTCTCAGGAGAACACCTAGTGACGTCAATTCTTCAGAGGAGAATTTCCTCCACCAGGTTTCTGGGATGCTGGGCTGATTTGCTGACAGATGGGGCTGGTACAGGTGGGCTCGGAGCCATCTGAACAGAAGGGGCCCCCGGACCCTGACAGAGAGGATAGACAGAACGGTGGGGGAGAGTTTAGGGCAGTGGACAGGGAGGGGAGAGAGGAGGATAGAGGATTTCTACACCGAATCCAGCAGAGAGGAAGAAAAGCAAAAACAAGCAGATGGGTGGACAGGGAGAGGTGATTTGAATTGTATAACTTGCTTAAGAGACTAATAAAAAACAATCTCTGGGGACAGGACTTCACTGCGGGCAATCTTGGAAAAGTAGAAATGTACCTAAGATTGCCAAAGCAAAGAGAAGCACAGGGAAAATAAATATGCAATGAAGGTATAAGAAACGAATTGTGTGTCAGTTTGTGGGATGGATTCTCTGCAGGCCCATGTATGTACTCAGGTAGTGCCATTCTCTGGCTGTTTCTGATGGGGAAGAGCGACTCTTATTGCTCTCATCTTCATTGCTTTCTCTATTGAAAGACAAAATAGAATTTTGATGGTCCGTTCAGCCGGTGACATCATTGATCAAAATGGACTTAGAATAACTCAATACATTTATAAAGTTCCCATGAGGACAATTAAAGAAAACACCTACCAGAGTGGGATCTGAGTAAGTTAAACTAGAATATTCCAAAAATACCTTCCCTACAATATTATTTTTCAGGATATTTAAATGTGAGTTTTAGAAAAAGGGTGAAATGAAAGTGGGGGCGATTGGGTTACACATCAAATAGATTTTTTTCTTTATTGATTAAGGTATTACATATGTGTCCTTATCGCCCCATTTCCCCCCACTACACCCCTCACCCATGCCCTTACCTCCCTGTTGTCTATATCCATTGGTTAGGCTTATATGCATGCATACAAGTCCTTTGGTTGATCTCTTCCCTTTACCCCCATCCTCCCCTACCTTCCCTCTGAGGTTTGCTGGTCTGATGGTTGCTTCTCTGTCTCTGGATCTGTTTTTGTTCATCAGTTTATGCTGTTCATTATATTCCATAAATGAGTGAGATCATGTGATATTTGTCTTTCTCTGACTGGCTGATTTCACTTAGCGTTATGCTCTCCAGTTCCATCCATGCTGTTGCAAATGGTAAGAGCTTCTTTTTTTTTTTTTCTTTCACCACAGCATAGTCTTCCATTGTGTAGATGTAGCACAGTTTTTTAATTCAGTCATCTGCTGATAGGCCCTTATGCTGTTTCCAAATCTTAGCTATAGTAAATTGTGCTACTATGAACATAGGGGTGCATATATCCTTTCTGATTGGTGTTTCTAGTTTCTTGGGATATATTCCTAGAAGTGGGATCACTGGGTCAAATGGGAGTTCCATTTTCAGTTTTTTGAGGAAACTCCATACTGTTCTCCACAGTGGCTATACCAGTCTGTATTCCCACCAGAAGTGCATGAGGGTTCCTTTTCCTCCGCATCCTCACCAGCCCTTGTCATTCATTTGTTGATGATAGCCATTCTGACAAGTGTGAGATGGTACCTCATTGTTCTTTTGATTTACATCTCTCCGATGATTTAGTGACTTTGAGCATGTTTTCATGTGTCTCTCGGCCTTCCTTATGTCTTCTTTCAAAAAAGTATTTGTTTAGGTCTATTGCCCATTTTTTGATTGGGTTGTTTATCTTCCTTTTGTTAAGTTGTATGAGTTCCCTGTAAATGTTGGAGATAAAATCCTTATCAGTGATAACATTGGCAAATACACTCTCCCGTGCTTTCTTATTGTTTTGTTGATGGTTTATTTTGTTGTGCAAAAGCTTTTTATTTTGCTGTAGTCCCATTTGTTTATTTTCTGTTTAGTTTCCATTGCCCTAAGAGCAGTATCAGTGAAGAAATTGCTTTGGCATATATCTGAGATTTTGCTGCCTATGGATTCCTCTAGTATTTTTATGGTTTCCCATCTTATGTTTAAGTTCTTTATCCATTTTGAGTTTATTTTTTGTGTATGGTATAAATTGGTGGTCTAGTTTCATTTTTTGCATATATCTGTCTAATTTTCCCAACACCATTTATTATAGAGACTGTCTTAACTCCATTGTATGTTCTTGCCTCCTTTGTCAAATATTAATTGAGCATAGCAGTTTGGGTCGATTTCTGGGTTATGTATTCTTTTCCATTGGTCTATATGTCTGTTCTTGTGCCAGTACCAGGCTGTTTTGAGAACAGTGGCTTTGTAATTCAGTTTGATATCTGGTATTGAGATCCCACAAATAGATTTTTTAATTACAGGACTTCTTAGGACCTTCACATGCTCTCTTACATATGAAACTTTTCTTCAAGTTTGGGGTTAACTGACAAAGTACATACCTTGGGAAACAGAGTCATGCTCCCTTGAACCAGGCAGAAGCCACAGGGCTTTGTCCTTGTCAAGGAGATTATCTATGTGGGTACATCTGCAATGGACATGAATCTGCATTTGCATTGCAACCTGTGTTCAGCAAGAGATTGGCACTGGCCATTCAGTTGAGGAGTCATATTATATCTAACTAGAGGCCTGGTGCACTAAAATTTGTGCACTCGGGATGTGGGGGTTCTTCAACCCAATGTCTGCCCCCTGATGGTCAGTGTGCATCATAGCCAAAGTCATTCTCCCATTAAGGTCAATTTGCATATTACCCTTTTATTATATAGGATAGTGCAAATCAAAACACTAAAAACACTCTATTTACAGGTGACTACATCAGTGGTGGTATTTTAAAAACTATTTTGCAGTAGACATTTTTAATTTAAAAGTTTATACTTGGTTACAAAAGATAATAAAAATATAATTTCCAAAAATTATGGCCTAACAACTGACTGGAATGGATTCTGGCCATACGCACAGCTGTATCTGTATTATCACTGAATTCCAAGTTGACTGCTGATTTTTTTTGTCTTCATTTACAATTTATAATGTCCTCATTTACCATGCATAACAAATAGACCTTAAATTTTATGACAACAGACAAGTATATTTTTGCTCACTCTTGATAAGTGTCCCCAAAACTTACCAATGTAGTAGTCTGAAATCAACAGATTTGATTAGAACAAATGAATTGGTCCTCTGGCTAATGTTGGGCACTAGTTGTGAAATATCAGAAAGCATGAGAAGCTTGCATCAAACAGTTTACCGAACATCATCACCCAAAAGGATGATTCCTTTTCCTTTTGTTAACTTTAATATTGAGCACCAGTTCTATGGAAGTCTCTCTGCTATGAACCCTGAGAGAGAAAGAGAAAAAAGAATGCAGTAAGAGAGCTTTTAGAGATCAGATCACTTTAACACCAGAAGAATTAAACCAAATTGGTGGGTGAGGTAGAGGGATTGGGAATTGGGGAGTGTAGAATGAGTACAAAATTACCCACATTTAAGCTCAAAGCTTCCAAATGGAGTGACACACAACCTTAGATTCCATTTCATCGGAATGTTGGATGTTGGATTTACATTGGTTGGGGACCACAGAGCAAGCTAGAGGAGGCAGGGAAGGCACATTTGATTTGGGAACTCTGTTCCTCCCCAGTCTTGGGAGATGATCTGATAGATGTAAAAGGGACTCAGAATTAGACCTGCTGCATCATAGCAATAACTCCCACATTTACATAACATATTTTCTTACTACATTAAAATTTATTGTATGTAAACCTCACAACAGCTCTGGGGGGTGGGGTATTCTTATTTTCTAGTAATTTTATTCTAATAAAACAGGAAATGAAGGCTCAGAGAAGTTAAAGTCATCGTTATCCTATAACTAGTAGGCTCACAGTTGAGCAGAGTAGAACCGTCCAAATGGTCTGACTCTGAGTCTTCTGTCATAAGTCCTTTTCAACAGCATAACCACTTTGAAGCAGGTGGTTTGATCTCATTACCAGAGGCCCATTGTAATGCCAAACACCTTTCTGTGCTTAGTAAGCAGTAATAAAAAGGTTTCTTTTCATTATTGAGATTCTTACTTTGTGCCAGGCACTGCTCATGTTTCTATTTTATTAGGTAGGATAGGTCTCCTAATGCCATGAAGAAATTCAAAGGTCATCTTGTCCCCTAATTCTCACATTGACTCAACTGTCTTATTTGATATTGTTCCACTTTGGTGGGATTTTTACTCTTCAGTAACCTTATAGGCAGGTCTCTTTTTCTCCTGATTACTTCAGACTCCTCACATAGTACTCTCTACAAAGTGACTACTGATAAATGGTGCTGATAATTAAGTCATTCACTGAGTGACCAAAACAAAGATAATGTTGTTATTTAACTCCAAATCACAGAACCCATTGATCATTCTTTATTGCTCATCCTCCCTTACCTTTGACACCTTAGTGGCCTCCCATGGCCTGCCTCTACTTTCCAACACACTGCTTAACTCCCCCTGACAAGCTGTCCCTTTTCCCTTGACCATTATTCAACTAAATAATATAATCAATCCTGAAGAGTATGTGACTAGCCGAAACCGGTTTGTCTCAGTGGATAGAGCATCAGCCTGTAGACTGAAGGGCCCCAGGTTAGATTCCAGTCAAGGACATGTACCTTGGTTGCGGGCACATCTCCAGTAGGGGGCCTGCAGGAGGCAGCTGATCGAAGACTCTCTCATCGATGTTTCTAACTCTCTATTTTTCTCCCTTCCTCTCTATAAAAAAATCAATAAAATATATATATTTTTTAAAAAGAGTATGTGACTAGTTTGAGTTGGAGCCGAGACTAGAACCCAGGTCTTTTTATAAATCAAAGATCAAGAAACAGCCAAATCTTGACCATTTTGATTCATGGAGAGGAAACCCAGATGGACATACTCACAATACATGCTTCCAAATCAAAGAACATTTTCCCCCTAAGGACATTGTTAGTTCACTGTCTAGCTAGAAGATATTTAAAGAAAATTCACCTGTTTACCTACCCTAGGGAAATGAGAAAATTCAATGCCCAAATCATTTATTCAAGAGATTAATCCATGCTGGAAATCTTGTTTTAAGTATTCTTTTAAAAGGCCCTTCTGTCTTTATTATGACTATAAGACTGCTGAGTGTGCCCAAGCATATGAATTTGCAAAAAGGTTTTCTTTTTCAGGTCTTGCATTCTCCATACAATGAAAGGATTCTTGGCATATAGTTGGCAACTACTATCTAGGTTTTCTGCATGCATAACATTGTTTTTTGTGTTGTTGCTTTTTTAACTAAGCTTTCACTCAATAGGCATCAGGCTGCAGTGAAAATACATGTGGCCTAACACGAGCAGAAATAAACACAATTCTAACCAATTTTCCTGTTGACAAAAGCATGTGATTTCGTTGCTTGGGGCCAAAGTTTTAAGAGTAGGCTCTGATTTCTCTGCAGGCACACCCCTCATTTATTTGTGCAAATAGGGTAATTAAGAGTCCAATTACCAGATTTGCATTGGCAAATGGGGGCTTTGTGTAGATAAGATTTTTCATAGTTTGGGACCAGCTGAAACTTAGGTCTTTTATTTTTGAATCAACCCTCCAACAATAACACAGGCTTGATGAGGTTCCCATCTTGCCTCAGTCTGAAGCCATGGCTGAAGACTTCCTTTCACTTTGGTGATTCAGTGAAGCTTGAGAGCCAGAGGTAGGATCTTGAGCCTTCTGTACTCTGTGGCAAATGACATCTCAGATCCTTCATGATCTCTTCCTTCCTTATCTCTGGACATGTACATAAATGTACACACCTTCTGGAAATGCATGTTTTTACCTCATCTCATATGTTAGATTAAGCCAACTAAAGAAGAGAAAGATGAGAAACTAGCATTGCCTATAAAATTATCTTTCTATCCTTGTCTCCTAACCTTCTACCAAACACATCATTTTCCCAAGCAGAACAGACAATTTCCTGGTATCTTGCTCTAACTGCAAGTTTTAATTAATAGATGGAACATTGTGGTTAAGCATTCTGACTTTTAGGATCATTTTCATAGGTTACAATCTAGATTTTGCTGTTTACTACCCATGTAACTTCAGCTATTATACTCAGTTTCTTCACCTATAAGTTGAAAATAATAATGGTACATAATCTCTGAGGCATGTTGTAAGGATTTGATGAAATAATTTGCTTAGCAGAGTGCTTAGCTAAGGTAAAAGGTCAATAAATGTCAGCTCTCCTTAGGATGACAGTACTGTCCAATCTGAATACTTCAGGGATTGAAAGGGGACTCTACTAATAATTTTGTTGGGATAGCAGACACAAAGTCAAGGTCCTTGGTCTCAGGAAGCATATACATAGAGGGATAATTAATTACCAAAACAGAATAAGACTAGTCTTTAAATGGTTATAAGCCAGGTGTTCCAACAGCAGTCTTGAAGTGTTCCTCTTATGCATCATTGTTCTGTTTTTAAACTGGTCAAAAGGCTCAATCTGAAGGGAAAAGAGAGGGCATATTTTTAACTTCTATTTTAGATCAACAGTTTTCCAAATTGGCTGCATATTGAAATCTGAGTGATTCCCATGTGCAGCCAAAGTTGCTAGCCACTGGTTTAGAGCCATTCTTCTCAAACTTTAATGTGCATACAAATAACATGGGGTCCTTGTTAATGTGCAGTCTTAAACAGTAGGTGCGGTGCTGGGGCCAGATGCTGCTAGTTCATGGAGCACATCTTGAGTAGCAAGAGTTGTGAGATGGAGTGTGTGTGTGTGTGTGTGTGTGTGCACATGAGTACATGTGGGCACGCACATATTCCTATGAAAAGGTGTTACTGTTCTCCCTAAAAACCAAACTTGTCTTTTCTCTGGGTTTTGACCATGGCATAGCATACTCAACCAGAGGAAAATTTCCCTCTTGTCTGTGGAGGATTCCTGATGAACATAAAGTCCTTTACCTGCTGACTCATGCACTCAGAATCCTTCTTAGGCCATCAAGACAGTCCTGTTTGCTATTAGCTCAGGTTTCTGCTCAGATGTGCTTGTGCTGTTAGTTATGGAGGACTGCCCCGCTAATGGCATCTGAGGGCATTCAATTAGCACATTTCAGGTTTCTCTGGTCATAGACGCCTCATAATTTCTTTACTAATGCAGTTGGATCTTTTTCTTTTTCCAAATCATTAGACATCCCTTCCATGTTACTTTTCACTTTCCACCCTGTAGTGGATAAGATTCTATTTTAATACCATCTCAACACATCTCTGTGTTACGGCAATTTAGGGAGAAAAACCAGGAGCTAACTTATTTTTTTAAAGAAAAAGGTTTTTTTAAGTCCCACTAAGACATTGATTCTGCCTCCTGTCTTTACTTGAATTCAAGTATGGATGGAGCCTTGGTGTTAATAAATATGAGGTATAGGGAAGGCTGTGTCTGAAGATGGCAACTGAGTCTAGGAAGATGGGTTGGAGAACAGGGTAGGGGAAAAAGAGAAGACTCTTCAGGTTCATGCCGGCAAAGTAGAAGGTAAGAACCACTCCCTTTGGAGAAAGGGCGGATGTAGTGAGTTCCTTGTTTTGTCTTAAATTCTGACATCCTAGGAAGGAGGAGCTCAAGTGGGGCAAAGGTGAGATCTGGTGATGAGTGCTCTGGAGTTAGGTGGGTAGGAGGGCTCCGTTTCTGGGCTTTTCAAACTTTACTGTGCACATGAATCCTCTGGGAATTCTCACCCTAGCTTGTTTGGCTCAGTGGATAGGGTGTTGGCCTGCGGACTGGAGAGTCCCTGGTTCGATTCCGGTCAAGGACACATGCCCAGGTTGTGGGCTCCATCCCCACTAGGGGGAATGCAGGAGGCAGCTGATCAATGATTCTCATCATTGATGTTTCTATTTTTTTCTCCCTCTCCCTTCCTCTCTGAAATCAATAAAAAATATATTTTTTAAAAATGCAGATTCTCATTGTCAGGTTAGTGTGGGGCATAAGTTTGTTCATTTCTAACAAGCTCCCTGATGATACTCCTGACCTAAGACCACACTTTGAGATGCAAGGCTCTATTGGGATACATCTAGGGCCATGATTTTCAGCCTTGGCTTCTCATTTGAGTTATCTGAAAAGCTTAACCACAGTGCTCAGGCCTTACCCTGACCTATTAGTAAATCAGAAATGCATGGTAGGGGACCCAGGCGTCAATAATTTTGAAAGCTTCTTGAGTGATTTCAGTGTTTTATTTTTCGCCAAATGTTGTCTAGTTGTGTGCATATACTTGCTATGTAACCTTTTTGGATTGGCTTCTTTCACTTAGCAACGTGTATTTAAGCTTCCTCCCTGTCTTTTTATGACTTCAGGACACATCCATTTTTATTGCTGAATAATAGTCCATTGTCTGGATGTGCCACAGTTTAATTATCCTTTCATCTACTGAAGGACTTCTTGGTTACTTCCAAGCTTTGGCAAGCATTAATAAAACTGATATAAACATCTGTGTGTGGGTTTCTGTGGATGTAAGTTTTCAAATTGTTTAGGTAAATACCAAGAAGTGCTATTGCAGGATCACATATGGTAAGAATATGTTTGGTTGTGCAAGAAACTGCCAAACTGTTGCCCAACATGTCTGTATCATCTTGCATTCTGACTACCTATGGGAATGTGTTGCTACATATCCTCACCAGCATTTCCTATTGTTGGTTTTTTTGGATTTTTGCCATTCAAATAGGTGTGTAGTGGTATCTCGTTTTAATTTGCATTTGCCTGGTGACACATGGTGTTGAGCATCTTTTCATATGCTTATTTGCCATCTGTATATCTTCATTCTACACGTATATAAGGACAGTTTCATCTTCCCAGGGGGAGTGGTCCTCAGCCAGTGAGTGATAGGAGTCAGTGTACCAATGCTGCAGTTTCCTCAACCCTTGGGTGAATAACTCTGTTCTCTATCTAATCTATTACCTAGATTTTCCCCATGGGATTAAGGTCTAGTTGCTCAAGTGGTAACTGGCCTATCATGCATAATTGCCTTCCCTTTCCTCTCTCACTTCCCCACTTCTCTTTCGGTGGTAACTTCTGGATCCCTGCAGGGATGGTTGGTCCAGTCAGCTGTGTAGTGCTGGGGCCAGATGTGTGGACTGGAGAGCAATCAGGTCCTAACTGGCTATTAGGAGCTTCTCACTGTGGTCCTTGCCTGTTAACTCTGTTCATGAATTCTTGGAGCCCTCAGTCTCCACTGGCATTGGGCATATCAGATCCAGACACCACCTTCAAAGGATGTTAAGAAAGGGAAGGAACTCTAAAAGACTAAGAGACACCACATATCCAAACAGACTTGAAACTGGAAAGGAATAAAAGACAATTTGGCAAGTCTGAAGTTTGATGTTGTTTCCCCATAGGAGGATCATGTAGAAGATGAGATCATCTATAAATAAATAAGCTGATGCCAAAACCGGTTTGACTCAATGGATAGAGTGTCGGTCTGTGGACTGAAAGGTCCCAGGTTCGATTCCGGTCAGGGGCATGTACATTGGTTGCGGGCACATCCCCGGTAGCGGGTGTGCAAGAGGTAGCTGGTCGATATTTCTCTCTCATTGACATTTCTAGCTCTCTATCCCTCTCCCTTCCTCTCTGTAAAAAATCAATAAAATATTTATTTAAAAAAATAAAGAAACTGAAATGTCTTTGTACATCTGAGAAACAGCGAGAACATATATAACCCACTACATACAGATTAGAGTTAATGACTATAAAGCATCAAACCAAGCGCCTTGCCAGTGGTAAGAGCTCAGTCATTGGTGGCTGCTGTCATTGATACCACACCTGATGGTCTGTGACCTTTATTGTAATAAGAACTTGTAGTTAGTCTAAGGTGAGCAGAAGGAATCCCCTCTTAGTTCTGTTGTTACTCTTTAAAAAACCAAAAACCAGTCCTCCATTTAATGGTCAGAATTCTAAATAATGGTTCTTTAATTAGAATGAGTCCCAGATTGGTTCTGGGGCATTGGTCTATTGAAAGTATGAGACAAGTCTGTTCCAAATCTAAGAGTTCAATTTGATTAACTAACAGGGAAGATTTTGTGTTAGAACTCACTTATAATGGAGAGTTAATATTTAAATGAGCGAAGTCAGCCTAAACCTCAAACCAGCTGAGCACTGAGACCTTTGCTATTTCTCCCATTGGTTTTAAATTCCACACCACAAGAGGCAGAAAACGACAACAAAGGCCACATATGCAGCTGAGAGATTTCTTTCTGTCCAGTTTCTGTTTCTTGTCTTCTTCTTGCTACTGAAGGCAGATTTAAAAAGGCATCATTTTCTTTGACATATGCAGAGTACAGTCACCTTGCCTATCAGATTCAAACAGGGCCAAAGAAAAGCGAGGGAGGGATGGGTTTATGGGAAAATTTGCATATACATTTCCATTAGGGTTAAAGACATTTAAATCCACATTATCCTGGACCACAGAATAATGAATGCACTATTGTGAACAAGGCTTAGCGTGTGTTGCTGCTGCATTTGGCAGGTTCAAGTCTTGCTCTGGGTGTAATATTTTGTGACTCATTTTTCCTCAAGCATAGAGTAATAGGCTTTAACTTTGCTAAGCTTTTCTGCCAGCCCTTCACCCCCTGCTGTTCCATTATATTGAACTTGTAAGCAGGACGCTCCGTCCGGCTCACCCAGATTACCGCCGCAATACGGCCCCGCTGAGGGGCTGGTGTCAGGATAAGTGTTAGGGAGGGAGCTCCCCATCTTGGCATGCTGTTCTCATCTTATTAAATTCAGCTTTGTGGAAGCAGGGAGCCTGCCTCTCAGTCACACTGGCTCAAACCTGATCCAACTGCTACTGTCAGACAATATGAAAATAGGAACCACCACAGCTAATGGCAGGTGCTGCTTCAGAGCTGGAAGGAAAAAAAAAAATCGGAGGGGTTTTTATTATTATTATGATTTCACGAGCCTGTGTGAGTGGGTTATTTTACTCGTTTAGACACTTCACTGGATTGAAGGCCTGTTTCAGAAAGCCTCATGCTTTTGAGAAAGGAACTACTTTTCCACACTTTCAGCGGTGGTGGGTGCACATATGTTGGGGAGGCCACCTTAGAAGATTGCTTTTGTCTACATTCTCAGTTAATAGGTTCTAGTGGATCTCAAGATCTCAAGGAAGTTCACATTTAATTTCAAATAAATAAATAAATAAATAAATAAATAAATAAGGAAGAGCATTCTTAAGTCTCTGGGAGTCAGGAGTGTTCCCAAATCTCCCAACTGAAATATTTTAAGATTTGTGTCTTAATGTAACAGAATGGGTAGGCTCTGCTTAGAGATATGAAACCATTGAACAAAATGGAAAATCCCAGCTCTGAAAGAAATTGTTGAGTGGGTTTGAGAGTCCCCATTGTCACTCTAAATGCCTGCCTTTATATACATTTTAGTTTCATATTGCTGAAGGACAAACCACTCCAATATATAGTTGCTTAAAAATACAGCCGTTTAATTATTCTGCATATTCTGCGGGTTGTCATTCTGGAGAGTGGATATTCAAATGATCCAAGCCAGCGTAAGCCTTAACAAAGACCGAATTCAGAGAGCACTTGATGCTATTTCTTTCACTGGTTTTATTTTGTAAGGAATTAACAGTCAGTTTTATTGGGTTCAGACCAGGAATCCATGATTCTTGAGGACCTCTGTGTATCTGTCAGTTTTCTTCTCCACATTCTTTTCAGCCTGTTTCTGTAGTCTAATGGAGCCGGTGTGTGTGTGTGTGTGTGTGTGTGTGTGTGTGTGTGTGTGTGTTTTTGTTTGTTTGTTTGGGTTTGTTTTTTTTTAAAGAATGTTAAGAATGTTGGCCTTCTCCTTCCTATTCTCAAGTGGCTGTGACTACCTGATACATCCAGCCAACCTCAAGAACCAGGTAGGCAAATGGTGGTAGGAAATAAAGCTGTAAAGAAATGGGAGCCTGGATTGGGGAGAGGGTAGCCATGAGAGAGGGATTGATAACCCGTTTTATTTAATCTAATTTTTCTCACCAAGCTTAAACCACAAGACACATCCATCCCTTGTAAGAGCTTCCTACCTCTCCTGGCATCAGCTAAACCATTGGCATATTGGCACTCCCCACAGTGACATCTACAGACCATCATGAGTAAAAGCCATCATCTTCTCTCCCATTAAATTAAAAAAGGTTTTGTTAGATGATTCTTCTGCTGGTCTCACTTAGGGTCTCTGTAGTTGTTGTAAGGTTGAGGGTGGGGCTCAAGCATTTAGGATTCTTCACTCACAAGTCTGAGAGGTACCTTGGCAAGGACACCTATGCCTGGGCCTCAGTTGGTTCTCTCTCTCCTTCAATTGATCTCACCTCCATGTGGTCTCTCCCACAAAGTAGCTGAACATCTTACGTGTGTTATGGCTCAAGGCTGCTAGACCTTCTTATTGATATAGGGCTTGGAACTGTCCTGGTGTCATTTCCCCTGCATTCTACAGTTGAAGGGCGCCACAGGGCCAGTCCAGATTCAGTCTTAGGAAGGAAAGACTGGGGTTGCTATTCATTGGGGACCATCTTTGAATACCAGCTAATGTATCATGTAATATACTTTGGTCTTCAGCCTCCAATGATGCCATCAATTCTGCATGATATGCCTTTTTACATGAATACTTTAGTCATTTCTATAATTTTTACTGAATATAAGTTTTAAGCTTCTTGGCTTAGCTCTCTATGAAACAGAACCCCCATTACAGTATAAAGCTCATTTTGAGATAGTTGAGACTCCAATTAGTTAAGGTGGGTGATTGGATAGAGCATGAGAATAGGGAAATGTAGAACTGAATGCTTGAACCAGGATGAAGCTATGGATATATGTTTTTAACATCTTTCTTAAAAAGTACCATTGAGTTTATCAGGCTTGATAATCCAGAAATCTGTACAAGGGAGATTCTTAGAATATAGTGACCAAATGTCGCTCTTCAACTTCATTTCCAGTTTCAATCTGGTTGCTCCTACTCCACCCAGGCAGTTGCTTCAGGCTGGAAGGAGCCTGAGACCCAATTTCCACACTGAAAAGTTACATGAGAAAGAAATAAACTCATATTATGTTTATTCAGTGAGATATTTGCATTTTTTTGTTATAGCATCACTCCTATCCTCATACAGCAGGCTCTACTTCTCAAAGTAGCTTTCTGTAGAACTGCCAGGAATTTTACCTGGTGCTCTTGGGTGCTCAGTAAATACTTGTTGAATTGATGGTCAAGAAATAAGTAATTTACTACAAAACAAATTCTGGGTTGAGGAGTAGAAATTTTATTTAAAAATGTTAATTTCTATATTAAATTGCTCAGGATTGGCCCATGGTAGGGGAAGTAATTTTAATTTTCTTTCCCACTGGGTTTTTTAATTTTTTTCTGCTCTCTCAAGAGCCTAGTAGGAGATGAGAAAGGTAGAGAAGGTGCTATCCAAAGGTTATTTATTAGCTGTTTGTTTTGTTTCTCCTCAAATCTAATTTCTCTCCTTTAAAAGACTTTGCTGCTCTAAGGAGTGGTATCTGGTACAAAAAAAAAATCAAAACCAACTAAAATAATAATTATATTTAAAATGTATTTCCTAGTCTCTAGCTGATTCTGTGAATGAATGTCTCTAGCAGTCTAAATATCAAGGACAGAATGCATTTTGAGAAGTGCTGTGCAGCCTAACCCTACTTATGTACTGGTTCTCACCTCCTTAATAGTCCACAAACTCAATACTTATCACAGAAGACCCAGCAGTCTCACCCCGCTTCCCCACCAAGATTTCATAGCCAAGAGCTGTAATGAGGTCTCCTGCAAGTGCAACTCCCATTATGTTTACCAAATACGTTATGGTATCTTCACTGAAAGATTGTTGTCAACAGCGTGTGTCTCTCTGGGCACAGTTTACAAGGTGATTCTGTAAACTTACATCATTTTTTAAATCAATTAATCCTCTCTCCCAAGCAATGTGCTAATCTGTCCTGGGCCTCCCTGTCATTGGTGTGAATTATCTGTTTCCAAAAGCATTTTGCATATTCATACAATGTTATCATTCAAATGTATAATATTAACCCAAAGTGGTTTTCAAGCCAAAAGTAATTAATTCTGTTTCAGATAAATCAATTGGAAGTAGAGATTCTGTGCTGGTTTTTGTCTTACTATTTGTAGAAAAGTAGGTAATATGCAATGAACTGATAAGTATGTTAGATCCTTTACTAAATCGTATATGTTTTGATTTACCTGAATAACAGTAGGTTAGTCATAACTACATAGAGATGAAAGCATGCTTAGCTTTGAGAAAATTCAATATGAAAAGTCAAGCTTATAAAGGATTTCAACTATGGGGCAATTATTTGCATTACAAATTAATGATTTGCTTCACAGGAGCTTGGTAATTTGTTAGTAAGTTGACTAAAGAGGCTGCGAGGTTAATTTAAAGCATGAGTTGAAAGCTTTGTCTTAAAAAAATTATAGTAAATATTTAAGCTTGTAGTCCATATGGTCTCTATCACAATTATTCAATTGTGCCTTTGTAGGATATATATGGAACAAAACCAGCCATAGATAATTATATAAATGACTAATCATAGTTACACGTTTCAACAAAACTGCATTTGTGAACACTAAATTTAAATTTCATATAATTTTATTATGTCATGAAATAGTCTTATGATTCGACACATGAATTACAACATGCTGACCCCTGATTTAAAGTACTGTGAGGCCGAAACCGGTTTGGCTCAGTGGTAGAGCGTCGGTCTGTGGAATGAGGGATCCCGGGTTCGATTCCGGTCAAGGGCATGTACATTGGTTGCGGGCACATCCCCGGTAGGGGGTGTGCAGGAGGCAGCTGGTCGATGTTTCTCTCTCATTGACGTTTCTAGTTCTCTCTCTCTCTCTCCCTTTCTCTCTGTAAAATATCAAATATATATATAAAGTACTGTGAGAAAGCCTCAATTGGCAACCAGCATACAACTAAGGTGAAATGCTTGATATCACAGTGTATAAGAAAGATAGGAGTCACCATAGAGCATCATTATAGTATGTAGTATTAATTGCTGGAAGCTTTGGCAATGTGGTACAGACGTGAGAAAACAGGCAGAGAGGTCCTGTGACAAACTCCAGGGCACTTGGAGATGCACTGCCTTGGCCTATAAAGAGGCCTCACGTCTAAAACTCTTTAACTGTACCTGTGTCTTTTCTTCTATTTGCTCAGGGGAGTTGATAGGGTTTTGAATAGCTTCATCCTCATCATTTTCCAACTTTCCTGTTTGCTTTAGGCAATATAATTTTTTTAGTCATGGGTAGCTCAGAACACAGGACAGATTCTGAGTCTCACCTTCATAGATATGGACCAGAAGTTGTAAGATGGGGCCTTAAAATCTGCATATTTAACAAACCACCTCATAAAAGCTGTTATAAAAAGTATTCAGATCAAGAGGAGCAATTTTAAATTTCCTTTTGTGATTATTGTAAAATGGCTTGACTCTTCTACTAGACTCTGAACTCTATAAATTAGGGTTCAAGGTCATATTTGACTCACATTTATGTCTTACGATGTCCAGCGCATTGCCAGGATTGATAGTTATTTGTTGAGTGAACAAACAAGAGAATGAACGAGAGAACACTGTGGATTATGTACTATGCTCCAGGCAATTAGAAAAATTGATTAATTGTTCTGCAACTATGAGATACCAGGCCTCCCAGGTGAAGCCAACAATGAGAAATTGGGGAGGGCTTCATGCCATCCTGCTGCACCCCGAGTGTAAGGAGGTTGATCTCCAAACCAGGATGATGTCAGGACTGAAAAGAGCACCAGTGATGAAACCAGAAGGGAGCGGGTCATTGGCCCCAACCACAGCTGAAAAATCTAGAGGAGAAGTGTGAAGGAAGAGGAATTTCTTTAGAATGAGGATTAGAATAAAATTGTGGTTACCAAATGCCAAAGGGAAGATAGAGAATGAGAGAACCCAGCCTTGATGTACCAAATCTGTATGACAGGAAAATGCTGGCTGGTATATACATTTTTTTTAAATAAGGAATTTGGTGAGACTTTTATTTATTTATTTATTTATTTATTTATTTATTTAAAAGTGGAGTTTTAAAAATATATATATAGTTTATTGATTTTTTACAGAGAGGAATAGAGAGGGATAGGGAGTTAGAACCATCGATGAGAGAGAATCATCGATCAGCTGCCTCTTGCACAGCCCCTACTGGGAATGTATCCACAACCAAGGTACATGCCCTTAACCGGAATTGAACCCGGGACCTTTCAGTCCGCAGGCTGATGCTCTATCCACTGAGCCAAACAGGTTTTGTCGAGGAATATACATTTTTGGTAGAAGTTTAGTTGAAGGGTTCAGTCATGCTCTACCAAATTCTGGTGGGAAAAATAAAATAATGACACGGCCTGACATCTGCTTAAATGCCTGATTTTAGAATTTCAGCTTTTTACAAGTAGGTACATTTAGATTTATGCATGCGCGGACACATTTTTTAACTTGTTTTTCATGTAATATTGTGATTAAGCTTACATGATTACTATGGAAATGTAATTTATTTCCCTTTTTTTAAAAAAAGCCTTCATTTTGAATATCATCTAGTGAACAAAATATAGTTGTTATACTTGTCACAATTTATTTTTCTAGGAAAGAAATCATTTTCCTTGTATTTTACACATAGAAGGTGCTCAATAATGTGTAGTATTTGACACATGATTAAAATATTGTATTTCTTGCCTAAACCGGTTTGGCTCAGTGGTAGAGCGTCGGTCTGCGGACTGAAGGGTCCCGGGTTCGATTCCGGTCAAGGGCATGTGCATTGGTTGCGGGTGCATCCCCGGTAGGGGGTGTGCAAGAGGCAGCTGGTCGATGTTTCTCTCTCATCGACGTTTCTAGCTCTCTATCTCTCCCTTCCTCTCTGTAAAATATCAATAAAATATATTTAAAAAAAAAATATTGTATTTCTTTGTATTTTAACACATGATTAAAATATTATGCTGTTTGCTTATGAACAGAAAGTAATCCTCTAGCTGGAGCTTAAACCTCCACTTCATCAACTCAGAGAAGCGTGCTTTAGAAAACACACACACACACATACACACACACACACACACATGTCTTCAATTTCATCCTTTTATGCTATATAGTTTTTTCTAGATAACGTCAATATCTAATCTGTCTTGTAGGATTGTTAAGGTCAAATGTGCCATGGTCTCCCAGTTCAGAAAACCACCCAAACCCTAGCGTCCTGAAACAACAACACTAAGTGAGCGTATGTTTCTGTGGGTTAGCTCTCTGGCCTAGGCTCAGCAGGGCTCACTGTGCCCCTGCCGTCAGGTGCCAATGGCTGGATGGCTGCCTCCTAAGTTTGCTAGCTACCCCCTGGGGCAAGGGGGTGATGGTCTCTCTCGTCCTCTAACTACATGGTTGGCTTTCCAAGACAAGAACAGAAGTTGTAAAGTGTCTTGAGGTCTAGATGCAGAACTGGCACACCATCATTTCCACTATATTCCATTTGTGCAAGCGAGCCACAAGGTCACCCAAGAACCCCAGGTGGGAAATAGTCTCTACTTCTTGATGGTGGGAGACACAGTTACCTCACAAGAGCCATAGATACAAGGAAAGGTGCTGGCGATGGCCGTCATTTGTAGTCCACCACACTCCTTGGGAATCCCCTTTCTCACTGTCGGGCTTTCTCTCTCTATCAAATCAAAAGCATGCTTCCGCTGAGTTCCAGCTTGTTGTATTCTCCTTTAATGATAATAAAGAGCAATATTCCATCTCCTCCCTGCAGTACCTTTTCCTCAAGTTAATAGCATTAGTTTTCCCTTTGGCTCTCTCTGATCTTCACAAATACTAGTATGTCTGGTACTTTTATAGCCTGAAAAATAAATCCCTGAGAATAAAAGATAGTTATATTTACTAGCTAACCTGTGACTCTTTTGTAAGCTCACCATATCTGAGGATAAGTCCTAGCCTTGTCACTTACTTATATGCTATACAATAATAACAACAATAGCTTATGCTTTTATAGCACAGATTGGCATCAGGCATTATTTTAAGCGCTTTACATTCAAACTTCATAGTAACCTCCTGAGGTAGGTACTATAATTATCACCCCCATTTTATAGATGAGGAAGCTGGAGCACAGAAAGGTGAAGCCAGGTTCACAGGGTCAGACAGAAGCAGAGCGAAAATGTGCCTGCAGGCAGCCTGGCCTCAGAGCCTATGCTTCGAACCACTACAAAGTAGTGTCTCCTGTGTGACTTGGTGCTAGTTAACCAACCTCTCTGAGCCCACATTCCCACATCAGCAAAGTGGTGATGGTGATGCCTACCCACAGATGTGTGGTGAGACACAAATGAGCCGATGTACATGACATATCTTGGGGAACTGCAAATCACCATAAAAATATAAGACATTATTATTACTTTCGTCATTAACCTGACATGGCCATGTGCTTTACTAAGAGCTTGGAAGTTTAAAGAACATTTGTATTGTTAGATGGTTCCTCTGTGCTATTTAAATAAAGGAACGGATGGTGTCTGTTTAAATGCAAATCAGCCTGCAGTGTTAACGAAGTCTGCCTTAGTGTGATTTTGGGTTAAGCATTCTGGTTTGAGGTCTTAGTTTCCCAGCAAATGCCTTTCCCATAGTCTTCTCTGAAGGTGAAGACAACTTCACTTGTGAAAACCAGAGAACTATAGCTCCCCTAAAAGGCTGTGCACCAACATCCTTGCTTGGCTGGAAACTGTCGGGCCAAACTCGTGTGCATTTCCCCCTACAAATATTTTCTAATTGATATGTCTTTATCATCACGAACCCAATTTGCAGCACCAGGCGTGCAATGTGTTATTTTTGGAGCAGTGCTGTATACACTGGAAAAAATTTGCGCATGAGGGCAAAATGGAACAGACAACGGCTTTTGGGGACTGCACAGATTAGTACATCATTGCATACTAACAAAGTGCTAATTGCTCCTTTTGACCACAGGCCCAGTTTACAAAGCTTTTGCACAAATGTGCTCTGTGCACTAAATTACAAAACTAACACTGCATTATTTCTCAGTACAGCTTGCAAATTCTTGTAGGGCAGTATGCATTAGCATTAATTAAACCAGAGATACAGGGAGAAAGAGAGAGCACTAGCAAGAGAGAGGGAGAGACTCACAATTTAGAAAGAACAGACCGGATGCTAATTACTCAAGTTACAAATGTTTCACTTGTTCAGGGATGATACTAGTAAAAGCTAACAGCATCTATTTTCAGTGCTTATGTTTTGGAAACAGTTTCAAGTATTCAGTGAATATAAAAATTGGTGATTAATAGCTAAAATAATAACTGTTTATTGGCCTTGGCTGTTACGTGCTTTATTAAATGTGTCTAATTCTTGAGGGAATTGTTTGCATTATAGATTCCAAATAGTCTTCGGAAGCAGTTGAGAGAATCTGCCAAATGACAAATGAATGAGGTTTCATGTATAGAAAACATGAAAAGTTTATGTACAATGTCTCATCCTTTTCCTTCTTTCTCTAAGTGTAGTGTTTGCATCCTTGAGTTTATTAAATATAAGTATCTATAATAATCTATAATAATAAAAGCATAATATGCTAATTAGACCGGACAGCCGAGTGACCTTCTGGATGTCATTCTGGATGTCCTTCTGGATGAAGCCACGGTGGCGGGGGCTTAGGCAGATGTGGTTAGGGGTGATCAGGCAGGCAGGCAGGCAGTCAGTCAGTCAGGCGAGCAGTTAGGGGTGATCAGGCAGGCATATAAGTGGTTAGGGGCGATCAGGCAGGCAGAATGGTTAGAGGCGATCAGACAGGCAGACAGGTGAGCTGTTAGGAGCCAGCAGTCCCATATTGGGAGAGGGATTTCCAACATCTAGTTTAGGCCCTGAGGGATAGGGCCTAAATGGCAGTCAGATACCTGCCAAGGGGTCCCAGATTGCAAGAGGGTGCAAGCTGGGTTGAGGGCTGCCTCCCAGCCCCCGTGCATGAATTTCATACACTGGGCCTGTAGTCTATTTATATAAAAGCCCAGTGACTGTTACAGTAGAACAACCAGAATGACCAGTCACTATGATGCACACTGACCACCAGGAGGCAGATGCCCCACACAGGAGCTCCCTCGGGTAGTCAGTGGACTCCAATAGTGGGAGCACTGCTCAGCCAGAAGCCAGGCTCATGGCTGGCAACCACAGCCTCTCCTGCCTCTGGCAGGCACAATCTCCAGTGAACAGACTGCTTCCCAATGCCTGGGTGGTGGAGGTGTAGCTGGAATGACTGTGCATCAGCCGCCGCTGGCCCCTGGAACTCTCCCTGTGACTGTACCACACCCCTATTGCCCTCTGGGTCTCCAGATGTGGGCCGGTAAAGTCCAACCCAATGACCAACACCCACGTATGTCCGCAGGTGAGCCCTTCGCAACTTCTACCTACCACCTACCACCTGGCCCGGGCCCCATCTCCCGGAAAGGTCGGCATCCTGGCACCAAATACCTGCTCCTGGATCCCTGCAGAGCACTGGTCAGCTTCGGTGGGTGGAGGAGCACTAGCAGGTGCTGGCCTGGCCTGTGTGGTTCAGGCAGCCCCACACTTGGGCCACAAGTTGTGTGTGGGGAAAATCACCCCCTATACCCTGCTGGTACAATTTACCACAAATAAATGCAGCATGGAATGTTTACATGTGCCTGGGACGACCTTGATACCTATGCCAGCCCCTTGGAACTCCCCCTCAGGCATCAGGGCCACCTTCCACCCCTTAGCTATTGCCATGTTCCGTTGGATGCAGAACTGAAATACTAAGAATGCACCGTACCCAGGAATGCACCTTCTCCCTCCCTCCTTTCTACCATCCCCAGCTGCCACTTCCAAGCCGGGCCGGTCCCCACCTCTGGAAAGAGTTCTGGAAAAAGTGAGAAAATGCCAATTCAATGAGCAGGTCTCCCATGCATGTCTGTGGCCAAGCCCATCATGTCCATCCCGGCTCCTGCAGGCGGGCAGGCCCATGGATAGCGGCTTCTGCAAATGGACCCCTGGTGGTACTGATACCCAGCCCCAAGGATACCCACGGCTCAGCCAGAAGTTGCCATGAGGCACATACCACATAAGCATACAGGTAAAATCTCCAGGAAATGGATGAAGTGTGGACACTCGAAGTAACCAGGATGAGCTTGATATTGCTGTCAGGCTCCTGGAACTCTGCCTTGGACATCTAGATCAAATCTCATCCCTTACTGATTGCCCCAGGGCTACAAAGGAAGGCAGCAATATAAAAGTGGCCACAAGGTGGTGACTTGTAATTGGGGTAAAATTCAGAAAGATGGATCTGCAGGGTGGGGGCATGGGTGAGAGAGCACCTTACCCTCCAAGATCCCCAACTTTGTATTGTTCACCTGGGAGCATCTCTTATCCGGTTCCAAGCAGTAGAAAGCGTCCAGCATGGCTCAAGATGTCCCTTGGGGACCTCCCAGCTGGCACAGCATGACCCTGGCTGCGGAAGAGATACTTGGAAATATTTTTTCAGGAAGCTGCGGGGTGGGAGAGGGGGGGAGGACAGATTCTTCACATGACTTCCCAGTGGCTCACAGAACGTGGAAACTCCATGGGCACACAGGTATGGAGTCCCAATTTCCTTTCAATGTGCACAAATCTGTTCACTGGACCACTAGTCTATATATATAAAAGCCTAAATGACTGTTATGACTGGAATGACCAGAAGGATTGGTGGACCAGTTGCTATGGTGCGCACTGACCACCAGGGGGCAGACGCTCAATGCAGGAGCTGCCCCATGATGGTCAGTGCACTCCCACAGCCAACCTCCCACAGCCAGCCAACTTCCCCCAGTCTCTTCCTCTGGCCGGCAAAGGCCGGCAAACCTCCCATGCTCCCTGCTTCTGTCCGGCAGGCCCCATCTGGCAGCTAGCAGTCGGCAGGAACTGGCCGGCTCACCCCGATCAGGACTGGGTGAATGGGCCCTGATAGGCCTTGATCACCAACCAGGATGAAGGACCCCACCCGTGCATGAATTTTGTGCACTGGGCATCTAGTAGATAACACCTGTCCTTAGGCTAAATTAACTAGAAGTACTTTAGAGTTGATAATTTCATTATTTAATAAATATCTGTCGAGCCCCTAATCTATGCTAAGTGCAAGAAATGCAACCACAGTTTTTATCTGAGTGGCTCTGAATCTCTCTGGATAAGTGGATCCTGTAAATGACCAACACTAACATAAGACAAATGTCTCACTCCTAGAATGTACAGAAATATTATTATGGGAACAGAAGGCAGGTGACCATTTTTGCTTGGAAGCACTGGGAAAGGCATGGGAGAGCAGGGGACTTTCTTGTTGTACCTTGTGTGTAATAAGTATATGTACAGGTGGCAGACAGGGTTTTAGCTGAGAGCAGTTGTGGGGAGGGCAGTAGTGATGCATGGTATAACTCTAAACTTGAACAGTAGCAAGGTGATGGCGACTGGAGAACAAATTTAGGAACCTTTGCAGAGGTAGACTTGAGAGCACTGGTTACCTATTGGTCTTGGCATATGAGGGAAAGTGATCTCAGAGTTCTGTGGATGGTGGACAATTTATGTGCTAGGAAAGACAAGAGGAAGGGCATAATGAGGAAGAAGGTACATAGAGACTGCAGTAGACTTGGTTAGTTCTCTTCCCATAACCTCCTGAGATGTACCAACTCATTTATTCCTTACAGTGAACTCTAAGAGATGGGCATAAAATATAGTTGATCTTTTGCCCGGCCAGTATGACTCAGTGGTTGAACATCCACCTATGAACCAGGAGGTCATGGTTTGATTCCCGGTCAGGGCACATGCCTGAGCTATGGACTTGATTCGTAGTAGGGGGCATGAGGAGGCAGCTAATCAATGCTTCTCTTTCATCATTGATGTTTCTCTCCCTCTCCCTCTCCATTCTTCTCTGAAATTAATTAACATATTTTTTAAGAATATGGTCCAATCTTTTAATAAGAACTTTAGTATACATGGGTGTTAAACTATACAAGTCCAACCGAAACCGGTTTGGCTCAGTGGATTGAGCGTCATCCTGTGGACTGAAAGGTCCCAGTTTTGATTCCGATCAAGGGCATGTACCTTGGTTGCAGACACATCCCCAGTAGGGGGTGTGCAAGAGGCGGCTGATCAATGTTTCTCATCGATGTTTCTAATTCTCTATCTCTCTACCTTCCTCTCTGCAAAAAATCAATAAAAATATATTAAAAGAAAAAACTATACAAGTCCAAAAATTTAGAGCTGTTTTGCTAGCAAGCACATTATCTCTCAGAGGAGAGGGTATTTCTGAGAGATGAACAGAGCCTAAAGTATTCTTTTTCTGAGGAGTCATGGAAAGGAACAGAAAAGGTATATGAGGCCACAATGAATGAAATAGCCTCTGTGAGTGATGTCACAGGTGACCACCTACTAAAATTGTTGGATTGATTTCAAAATTGTTTACCCCCACTTCATTCCACCCCTGTGACTCAGCTTTGGGCCGTTGAATCTGAAAATGACAAGGATGACTCAAGCTTTGAAATCTCTGTGAGAAGAGGAGACACCTCTTCCCACCTGCAGCTATCTTTGTTTTCTTCCAAATGCACACTTTAAAAAAATACATAATTGCAAAATAGGTAAAGAATCTTCTGACTTGATCAAAATAAATATTTCTCCAAACCTGATCCATTTCTAATTAAAAAAAAAACCTGAAATAACTTGCAGTGAACAATTGAAAGAGAAGTCTATCACTGAATTTCCTTGTTTTCAGAAATCAAAATTTAAAATCTGATCAGGCAGATTTACAGTTGTGAAGGGCATCTGTTTTTTCTTTGAAATCACACTTCAACTTATGAACAAGCCTGGTAGCTATTTCTTGAAGGAAAAGTATGGGCAAATATATTTCTATCTTATTAAACATCCAGGATCTTCCATGAAGTATGTGTTATGGCTAAACTCTAAGGCACAGATTTAAAAATTATTGTTAGTTAAGTTGAAGCAGAGGGAAGCAAGCTGAGTATCAAGTGAGGAGATAACGTAATATGTTCCTGGGCTATGAGTTAACTTGGGGGAATGTGGGAGCACCCTCTTTTTGATGTTACCATATGTATGTAATAACCATAAAGAATAATCATAATGAATCCAATTCTGAAAGTCCCCTCTGCTGTAGAGAGGTATCTTTTTTTTCTTCTGTTTTCTTCATAGTATTACAGATGTCTCCCATTCCCCCCATTTCTTTTTTTTTTTTTTCTTTTTTTTTTTCTCCTTTTTTTTGTTAAGGTATTATCTGTATACATAGCTTATCATTGCCCCCCCCCCAATAGATGCCCTCCCTCCCCAGAGTTTTGTGTCCATTGGCTATTCTTATATGCAAGCATACCAGTCCTTTGGTTGATCTCTTATCTCCCCCAGATCTCCCTACCCCCCCCGCTGTCATTTGACAGACTGCCTGTTGTTTTACTGTCACTATATCAATCTTTCTGTTCATTCGTTTATAATGATCTTTAATATCCATAAATGAGTGAGGTCATGTAGTGTTTCTCTTTCATTGACTGGCTTATTTCACTCAGCATGATGCTCTCCAATTCCATCCAAGTTACTGCAAATGATGAGAATTCCTTCCTTTTTATGGCAGCATAGTATTCCATGGTGTAGATGTACCATAGTTTTCTGATCCATTCATCTGCTGACGGGCACCTAGGCTGTTTCCAAGTCCTAGCTATTGTAAATTGTGCTGCTATGAACATAGGGGTGCATATATCCTTTCTGATTGGTCTTTCTAGTTTCTTGGGGTATATTCCTAGTAGTGGGATTACTGGGTCAAATGGGAGTTCCATTTTCAGTTTTTTGAGGAAGCTCCATACTGTTTTCCACAGTGGTTGCACCAACCTACAATCCCACCAGCAGTGCACGAGGGTTCCTTTTTCTCCACAACCTCGCCAACATTTGTTGTTTGTTGTTTTGTTGATGTTGGCCATTCTGACTGGTGTGAGATGGTACCGCATTGTTGTTTTGATTTGCATCTCTCGGATAATTAGTGACTTGGAGCATGTTTTCATGTGCCTCTTGGCCTTCCTTCTGTCTTCTTTTGAGAGGATTCTATTTAGGTCCATTGCCCATTTTTTAATTGGCTCATTCATTTTCCTTTTATTGAGTTGTATAAGCTGTCTGTAGATGTTGGAGATTAAACCTTTATCAGTGATATCGTTTGCAAATATGTTCTCCCATACAGTGGGTTTTCTTGTTGTTTTGTTGATGGTTTCTTTTGACGTAAAAAAGCTTTTTATTTTGATGTAGTCCCATTTGTTTATTTTCTCTTTAGCTTCCATTGCCCTAGGGTTAGTATCAGTGAAGAAGTTCTTTAGGCATATGTCTGAGATTTTGCTGCCTGTGGATGCCTCTAGTATTTTCATGGTTTCCCGTCTTATGTTTAAGTCCTGTATCCATTTTGAGTTTATTTTTGTGTATGGTGTAAGTTGGTGATCTAGTTTCATTCTTTTGCATGTATCTGTCCAATTTTCCCAACACCATTTATTAAAAAGACTGTCTTGACTCCATTGTATGTTCGTGCCTCCTTTGTCAAATATTAATTGAGCATATTGATTTGGGTTGATGTCTGGATTCTCTAATCTATTCCATTGATCAATATGTCTGTTCTTGTGCCAGTACCAGGCTGTTTTGAGAACAGTTGCTTTGTAATACAGCTTGAAATCTGGTATTGAGATTCCTCCTACTTTACTCTTATTTCTTAAGATTGCTGAGGCTATTCGGGGTCTTTTATTGTTCCAAATGAATTTTTGGAGAGTTCTTTCTAGGTCTGTGAAGTATGTCCATGGTATTTTCATGGGGAGTGCATTGAACTTATATATTGCTTTGGGAAGTATGGACATTTTGATGATGTTGATTCTACCAATCCATGAACATGGTATGTTCTTCCATCTGTTTACATCTTTCTCTATTTCTTTTTTCAGTGTCCTGTAGTCTTCTGCATATAGGTCTTTTACCTCCTTGGTTAAGTTTATTCCTAGGTATCTTAATTTTTTTGGTGCGATGGTAAACGGGATTGCTTTTTTAGTCTCTGTTTCTGTAAGTTCACTATTGGTGTAGAGAAATGCCATTGATTTCTTGGCATTTATTTTGTATCCTGCTACATTGCCAAATTCGTTTATTAAGTCTATTAGCTTTTTGATGGAGTCTCTTGGGTTTTTTATGTACAATATCATGTCATCTGCAAATAGTGACAGCTTTACTTCTTCTTTTCCGATTTTGATGCCTTTTATTTCCTCTTCTTGTCTAATTGCAATGGCGAGTACTTCCAGTACTATGTCAAAGAGGAGTGGTGAGAGTGGGCATCCCTGTCTTGTTCCTGTTCTTAGAGGGAATGGTTTTAGTTTTTGCCCATTGAGCATGATGTTGGCTGTGGGTTTATCATATATAGCTTTTATTATGTTGAGGTATGATCCTTGTACTCCCACCTTGTTGAGAGTTTTTATCAGGAAAGGGTGTTGGATTTTATCAAATGCCTTTTCTGCATCGATAGATATGACCATATGATTTTTATCTCTCAATTTGTTTATGTGATGTATCACGTTTATTGATTTGCGAATATTGTACCATCCTTGCATTCCTGGTATAAAACCTACTTGGTCATGGTGTATGATCTTCCTGATGTACTGCTGGAGCCGATTTGCTAGAATTTTGTTGAGGATTTTGGCATCTATGTTCATGAGGGATATTGGCCTGTAATTCTCTTTCATTGAGTTGTCTTTATCTGGTTTTGGTATTAGGGTGATGCTGGCTTCATAAAAGGAGTTTGGCAGTGTTCCTTCCTCTTGAATTTTTTGGAAAAGTCTGAGGAGGATAGGTTTTAGTTCTTCCTTGAATGTTTGGTAAAACTCTCCTGTGAAGCCATCTGGCCCTGGGCTTTTGTTTGCTGGAAGCTTTTTGATGACTGCTTCAATTTCTTCCCAAGTTACTGGTCTATTGAGATTTTTAGATTCTTCCTGATTGAGTTTTGGAAGGTTGTATTTTTCTAGGAATATGTCCATTTCCTCCAGGTTGTCCTGTTTGTTGGAATATAGTTGTTCATAGTATTTTGTAACAATCCTTTGTATTTCGGCGGGGTCTGTTGTTATTTCACCTCTTTCATTTCTAATTTTGTTTATTTGGGTCCTCTCTCTTTGTTTCTTGGTTAGCCTGGCTAGAGGCTCATCAATCTTGTTAATCCTTTCAAAGAACCAGCTCTTGGTTTTGTTGATCTTATGTATTGTGTCTTTGGTCTCTATGTCGTTAATCTCCGCTCTGATTTTTATTATTTCCTTCCTTCTGCTTACAGTGGGCCTTTCTTGCTGTTCTTTTTCTAACTGTTTGAGTTGTAGGGTAAGATAATTTGTTACCATTCTTTCTTGTTTTTTGCAATAGGCTTGTAGGGATATGAACTTCCCTCTCAAAACAGCTTTTACTGTGTCCCATAGATTTTGGATTGTTGTGTTTTCATTGTCATTAGTTGCCATGATGTTTTTGATTTCTTCCTTGATTTCTCTGGTAACCCAGTCTTTGTTCAATAGCATGCTATTTAGTCTCCATGTGTTTAATTTCTTTGGCTTATTATTATTGTAGTTGATTTCCAATTTTATGGCACTGTGATCTGAGAAAATGCTTGATAAGATTTCTATCTTCTTGAATTTGAAGAGACTTTGCCTATGTCCCAATATGTGGTCTATCTTTGAGAATGACCCATGTGCACTTGAGAAGAATGTATATTCTGTGGCTTTGGGATGAAATGTTCTGAAGATGTCAATTAATTCCATCTGGTCTAATACGTCATTTAGAATTGACGTTTCTTTACTGATTTTTTGTTTAGATGATTTGTCCAGAGGTGACAATGGAGTATTAAAATCTCCTACTATGATAGCATTGCTATTAATCTGTCCCTTAATGTCCTCCAGCAGTTTCTTTATGTATTTGGGTGCTCCCAAATTGGGTGCATATATGTTTACCAGGGTTATTTCTTCTTGTTGGATTACACCCTTTAGTATTATGAAGTGGCCTTCCTTATCTCTTGTTATGTCCTTCACTTTGAGATCTAGTTTGTCAGATATAAGTATTGCTACCCCAGCTTTTTTTTTGTTTCCGTTTGCCTGGAAAATCTTTTTCCATCCTTTCACCTTCAGTCTGTGGGCGTCTGTTTTTCTGAGGTGGGTTTCTTGTAGACAGCAGATGAATGGGTTTTGCTTTCTTATCCATTCTGTTACCCTATGTCTTTTAATTGGAGCATTTAAACCATTTACATTTAAAGTAATTATTGAAAGGTAGGTATTTGATGCCATTTTTATTCTATCCCCCTGTGTTCCTTCTTCACTTCCTATTTCTTTATTATTACAGTAGACCCTTTAGCATTTCTTGCATTGCTGGTTTGTTGGAGATAAATTCCTTTAGTCTGTTTTTGTCGGTGAAGCTCCTGATTACACCTTCAATTTTGATTGACAGCCTTGCGGGGTACAGTATTCTTGGGTTCAGACCTTTCCTTTGCATGACTTTGTATATGTCATCCCATTCCCTTCTGGCCTGATGAGTTTCTGTTGAGAAATCAGTTGCTAGTCTGATGGGGTTTCCTTTATATGTAACTTTCTGTCTCTCTCTGGCTGCTTTTAAGATTCTGGTTTTGTCGATGTTTTTTGCCAGTTTAATTATAATGTGTCTGGGTGTTGATCTTTGGGGGTTCATTTTGTTGGGGACCCTTCGAGCATCTTGGATTTGTGTTGGTTTTTTCTTCTCTATCTCAGGAAAGTTTTCTGTCATTATTTCTTGAAATACTTTTTCCATATCTTGCTCAGTTTCCTTTCCTTCTGGAACCCCTATTATTCTAATATTGTTTTGTTTTGTATTGTCCCAAAGCTCCCTTAGGCTCTCCTCCTGTTTTTTAATTTTTTTTTCTAGCAACTGCTGTAATTGGGTATTTTTTTCCATTTTGTCTTCTAGCTCACTGATGCGGTCTTCTGCTTCATCTAGTCTACTCTTGATGCTTTCTATTGAGTTCTTCATAGTAGCGATGTCATTTTTCATTTCTTCTTGGGTCACCTTCATTTCCTCTTGGGTCTTCTTCATTTCCTCTTGGGTCTTATTCATATTGTCAAATTTGTCTTCCATTCTTTTTAGCCAGCTTATGATCATTACTCTGAATTCTTGCTCTGGTAGGTTGCTTGCCTCTAACTCGTTTACTTCATTTTCTGGTGATGGTTGATTTTCTTTCACAGGCGGGTTGTTTCTTAGTCTCCCCATGATCTCTCTTTATAGGGTGCCTGGTAACGTAGTTCTCTCCCTCCTGTCTTGGTGTGGGGCTCCTGTCTTGGTCAGCAAAGTCAGCACAAAAAACATGAAAATCACGAAGACCCCATTCCCCCCATTTCTTATCCCCCTTCCACCCAACCTTGCTCTACCCCAGGCCTAAATTGCCCTATTGTTTGTGTCCTTGGGCTGTGCATATACACATATATGTTCTTTGGTTAGTCTCTTCCTGTCCTTCCTCCCTCTCCCACTCTGAGATCTGTCAGTCAGTTCCATGTATCCATGCCTATGGATCTACTTTGTTCATTAGTTTATTTTGTTCATTACATTCCACACGTAAGTAGATCATGTGATATTGGTCTTTCTCTGTCTGGCTTACTTTGTGTAGCATATTAATTTTTATGTTAGCCCCTGGAGACATGCAGATAATGGCAGGAGGGACTGGACTCAGCTGACTCAAGTAAGTCTGTTCATCAAATGAGCTCTGAGCTGGAGGTAGGGTTCTGAGCAAAGGCTAATACAGTATTGGGTTTTAGAACAAGAAGTAGTCTCTCCTGTCATTGGGAGACAAAATCAACTTATGAAGTTAACAGAAATTTCTGAACTGTGTTATATGGAACAATAGATGTTGTGACTGAGAGAAATAAAAGGGCTCCTTTTTCAAATAATTTTGAGAAAGCATGCATGCCATGTTGGCTTGTGGAGATTCACAAAGCACGCAAGCATGCAAGAGGTCCCAAGGAACCCTGTTTCTTGTTAAAATTTGCTGAAATGGGATTCCCGCAAACTAGAACTCTGTGAATTCAGTTCAAGAAATGGGAGAGAACTTTTGTAAAAGTACTTGATTGTGAAGAGGAGTGTGGTCTTTTGATCAATAGGTCAAGTTTCCAAGAAAAGGCAATCAATTGCTTGAGTTTAGGTACTTACAAAATAAGTAATCTGGTTGTGGTCAGGGTGGTGATAGGTGCAGCTCTACCCACAGTTTCCTTATATATAATGTATTCATTTCTATTTTGTTAAAATTCTCTTTTTTTTCATCAATTTTCACCTGGGTCTTAGAAGGATGACGTATTTTAAAACTAAAAATAAAATCTATTAGAAATCAAAAGTGTCCAGTTTGAATTCTTGAGCATGACAAGGGAAACCAAGGTACCCGGATGTCCAGGCATGGCTGTATCAGAGAGACACTGGCTGAAATTTGTAGAAAAAGGTGAAAACAGAGCTGACAGAGCATGAAGTTAGAACTATCCTCTTCCCACCTGGGCTTCCCTTCACGATCTCTTTGTGCTTGAATTGTTGATGCCTCTACTGACACTTTGGAAACCCTCAACCACCATGGAGGGAAACGGGATTTCTGCCTCACCACCTCCCTTTCTCTTTTTGTCTTTGTTTGGTTTGTGGCCCTGGTGCCATGCTGATGCTAAGCTGTCACTTCGGGCTTGTTAGTCAAATTACGGTGATTAATGCAAACAGCCAACATGAACTTTGGGCTCCTCAGATGTTAGATAACCCAGGAGCTGGCAGGGAGCCATCTTTCTACATATCCTAAGTGACTCAGACACCTTTCAACACCGAAGGTCTTCCCCAAGCACAGAACTCTGTGATTCTTAAGTGACTCAGACACCTTTCAAAACCAAAAGACAGCCTTCTGGTATTTGATATAAATTTGATGGCCAAGTTCTTTTCAGAAGATAAAATTAACACGGTTGCTCCTGAACAAATTCCTTCTAGTGAAAAAAGGGGTGTATTCTAGAGCCCTACCCATATACATGATGCTGATTCTTACTGGAGGGTTTTCAACAAAATCCAAGCCTCCATTATCTTTTCTTCTAAATTGATCATTTAAAAAAATATGTTATTGATTTCTTACCGAGAGGAAGAGAGAGGGATAGAGAGCTAGAAACATGGATGAGAGAGAATCATCAATCAGCTGCCTCTTGCACACTCCCTATTGGGGATGTGCCTGCAACCAAGGTACATGCCCCTGACCGGAATTGAACCCGGGACCTTTCAGTCTGCAGGCCAACACTCTATCCACTGAGCCAAACCAGTTTCGGCTGATCATTTTATTTAACTGCATTTGTGAAACGATTAAGAACCTACCCCACCACTAATTTAGCTTTTACATGTGGCAAATGGTGATGTATCCATTGTTTTCCTAATTTAAAGCAGATGTTTTGGAGACTAATAAGAAAAACAAATACAAAGATACTTAGTGCTTTGCAAGAAGCTTACTATAAAAATTTGAGAGGCTGTTGTTTATTACATAATAAGGAAGCTCCAGTTCTGAAATTCTCCAAATTTGTCACCAAATCTTCTGACCTGATATGAACTCTTGCCACAAGTATTTCCTGCCTAGATTAGTGTAAAGGACCCAACTATGAGAAATATGTTCCAACAACAGAAATTGCTGGGGGATACCCTATGAAATCAGCCATTTCCTTTAATGCACCATTTTATGATTCTATAATGTATACTCAGAAGGGCAACACAAGCAAAACTGTAATGCAGTTAATTTTGTCCAGCTGTTCCTTTTCCATCCAAGACCAGACTTCAAGACTTTTTTGGGAGGTGGTGGGGAAGGGGGAGGAGGGGTTGCCATTAATGTGGTGATTGAGTCAATCAGTCTAGAATTGAGCTATGATATGAGCTGAGTCTGGGTTTTATCATTGCTCCGATCACCTTCTTTTGGTCTGCTACAAGGGAGCCAAAGCTCTTACTTTATCCCTCCTTGAAAGAGCCTTCTTTTCCTTGGATCTCAGGCTACAGTTGGACCTGCAACCGCAGCAGTCTGAAGAGCTCAAAAATGTTATGTTTTTGTAATTTATTCAGGCTTTTCTGTTGTTAGGCTAGCAGAGCTATTCTCTCTAGTTCTCTACATTCTAGGGAACAGCGGAAGACTAAACCATTAATAAAGGGGGTGAGGGGGCAAGGAGTAGGTCAGGAAAACAATGGGAAGACTCCATTCAATGTCATGTTCCTAGCAGAACTTGTAGATCATACAATTTTGGTTATGGGCCTGAACTTGGAAGGGGTGGTTTTCTTACTTCCAGATTAGTTTAAAGAAGCTTTAGGAATGTGGATTGATTCAATTCGCATCTGATTCCAGGCAATGTCCCCTCAGCTGACCCAACAGCAAGTGGTAGGTACTAAACCTGCTTTTCATTCCTGATTACTATAGTGAATTTCCAAACTATGTTATTCATAGTAGCCCAGCTTTTTCTGATGCATGTCTGTACATGTATCCTAGGCCATATGGTCTCTTCCTCCTGGCTGACCAGATGCTATCTTGCCTTCATTGGCTCACATTGTATGCTCATGAAAGGATGGCTCTGCCTGAATGAAAATAAAGAGATAATAGAGTATGAATGAAACAGTAACATAAACCAATTGATCAAGCATTTGCTACATACCAGAACTAGGAATGTGACGAGTGCTTTAATGCATTATCGCATTTGATTCTCATAACAAGCCTATGGGTAGGTGCTGAGCCAAAGCTCTTATTTTATCCAAAGTTCTTATTTTATCCTGTTGTAAAAAATAGAAAATCAATCAATGAATTTCTTAAATGGGGTTGGGAAAACTGAACAGCCACATGCAAAAGAATGAAACTAGACTATCCTACAGTATACATAAAAATTAACTCAAAATAGGTTAAAGAATTGAATGTAAGACCTCAAATCATAAACTCTTAGAAGAAATCACAGGCAATAACTTCCTTGACATCAATCGGATTATTTGTATCCAACTTCAAAAGCAAAACTAAGCAAGTTGGGCTACAGCAAATTAAAAATTTTCCCCACAGTGCATAAAAAAATCACCTTACTAAATGATAAAAATATTTGCAAATTATATATCCAATAACTATATATCTATGGGGTTAATATCTGAAATATATAAAGAACTCATACAATGCAATAGCAAAAAACCCCACAATGCAATTACAAAAATGGACAGGCCATCTGAATAAATATTTTTCCAAAGATGGCCAACAGGTACATGAATGATGCTCAACATCACCAATCATCAGGGAAATGTAAATTAAAATCACCTTGAGGTATCATCTCATTTTAGAGTGTTAGAATGGTGATAAGAAATAAGTGTTGGCAAGGATATAGAGAAATAGGAATCCTTGTGCACTGTTGATAAAAATGTAAATTGGTGTAGCCACTATAGAAAACAGTATAGAGGTTCCTTAAAAAATTAAAAATAGCTCTAGCTGGTTTGTCTCAGTGGATAGAGCATTGGCCTGCAAACTGTAGGGTCCCAGGTTCGATTCCAGTAAAGGGCACACTTCCAGGTAATGGGCTCAATCCCCAACAGGGAGCATGCAGGAGGCAGTCAACTGATGATTCTCTCTCATCATTGATGTTTCTATCTCTCTCCCTCTCTGAATCAATAAAAATGCATTTTAAAAAATTAAAAATAAAACCACCATATGATCCACTGATTCTGCTTTGGAATATTTAGCCAAAGAAGTAGAAAACACTAATTTGAAAAGATATATGCAACCACATGTTCATTGCAGCAGTATTTATAATAGCCAAGTTATGGAAACCACCTTAAGTGTCCATCGGTGGGTAATCGGATAAAAAATATATGGTGCATAATGGAATACCATTTAGTCACAAGAAAGAATGAAATCCTGTTATTTGAAAGAATAACTTGAGGGCATTATGTTAAGGGAAATAAGTTAGAGACAGATAAATGCCATTTTACTTCACTTACATGTGGAATCTACCCACATATACACACAAAAGCCCACTAATCTTATATATACAGAGAACACAGATTGGTTTATGCCAGAGGTGGGGAGTGGGTGGTGGTGGTAGAAATGGGTTAAGGAGTCAAAAGGTACTAAGCTTCAGTTATAAAATAAGTCATGGAGATGTAATGGACAGCTTGCTGACTATAGATATTAACACTGTATTGCTAAGAGGAGAAAAAAAAGAATTGAGGCACAACGAATTGAAGCAGGTACAAGATTGTATATCTAATAAGAGGTAGATCCAGAATTTCAACCTACGCTTTTAATTACTCCTAAAGTATATTGACATCTGTTCAATACTGCACTTGCACACACTGTTTGATTTATAAACTGAAGACTCTCAAATAGAATATCTTGGATTTGTGGTAATTTTCTGTAGAAGAGGAGTCTTTTGATGATGATACCAGAGGTCCGGAGAAAGTTTCATTCCCTCTGAGAAATCCCGTCATTCCTGGGTAGTGGAAGTCTTCTCTCTCTTCTCACTGTCAGGAGCCTGTTTAGATGTCACCCTTGACAAAAACAGTAGCTGTGACAGTAAAAGGCGGACAATGGAGGGCATAAGGAAAGTCCGGGGTCCCTGCCTCACACTTTCAGGGTTGACAAGCTACCCTGAGACCTGTAGCGTGGGTCTGGGACCCAGCTGCTAAAAGCACTGTCTTTGGTTTCCTCCTAAGTGGGCTCTGTAAGAAGCCAGCTGATTGTAAATGTTTTAGACAGGCACAGCTGTGGGGGAATGAGGAAACATCTTATTGCATTTCTATAAAGAAAACAAGCTGACCATATATTTAGATCTATCGAAGGATGCTCAATGTACTTCTTTTAAAATTTCTTTTGGTAAATTATGAGACAGAAAAAAGACATTCAGGTTGTGATGGCCAGTTTTCCCCCATCTGATACACATTTCCAATTTTTTCCCTTTGCTTTTTAAGAAAATATATATTTTTTGTTTGTAGAGAGGAAGGGGAAGGAGGGAGGGAGGGAGGGAGGGAGGGAGGGAGAGAGAGAGAGAGAGAGAGAGAGAGAGAGAGAGAGAGAGAGAGAGAGAGAGAGACATCAATGATAAGAGAGAATCATTGATCCACTGCCTCCTGCACAACCCCCACAGGGAGTGAGCCTGCAGCTGGGCATGTAACCTGACCAGGAATGGAACCAGCAATCTCTTGGTGTATGGGACAATGCTCAACCAACTGAGCTATATGGGCTGGGTGGTCACATATTTTTTAAATGACTTTTGTTTTAGGTCTTTTTAGAAAGATATTAAAGTGAAGAAGACTAGTTTAAAATCACTATATTGATTCAGTGAAGGCTTCAGAATCACCTTTCTCATGTTAAGTAGTGTATTGCCAACTTCATCTAGTGGGGGAGTGTAAAATATGCAGTAAAGTGAGGAATGAAGTGAGATTCAGAGTAGAATCAAACCTTGATATAAAGCATGTCTCTGGGCATATTCAGGACTCGTATCTGGGCCTCATTCTTTGTCCCCAAAATGAAAAGATCTCCCTGAATGATGTCTAAAGCCTTCTATTTAATAAAAAATATATATAATACAATAAACTCTGTCCTCATCTTTTCATGTCCACCCACACAGTACTTTCCTTAAGGGTAGTGGAAGTTCTCTGGAGGAAGAACAAAGGAAATAGAAGGCAATTGGTACTGTAAAGTAATGGTCTTACAAATCCACAAGATTGCTGTTGGGTGGTTATGTCTTGCATCCCTTCAAGTGTCAAAATGAGCTACTTTCTGAAGAAGGGTGCATGTCTCAATAATGAGATAGATGCCTTCCTTCCTTTGTTGTCTGTGAAATTGTAATGACAACAGAGATCGCTGTGGGGAGAAAAATCAAAGCAAGATATTAAGTTATTTTTTATAAAATAGTGTGAGATGAAGAGATCCTTTCTGGGTTTTGGATTTTTTTCCCCACTGTTCAGTTCTTCCTTCTTTCTTAATCATCCCACCTGCCACTCCTGTCCCCTTTCAGAATAAAGCTGGAGAAAGCTTTGGGATCTGAAAAGGCTAGGGCTTACTTTTTACTGCAATTCACACCTTTCCCAAGAAAATTCCTCAGAAACCCCAGTAATTGGTGAGTGATGTTTAGTGAACTAGCCTTCTCAAATTGTCACTGGGATGGGGCGATAAATTGTTATACATCCTGCCAGCATCCTGCTGTTGATGCTGTGTTTGAAAGGGCCCCATTAGACTATGCGTGGAAGGCAACTCACTTAACCTCCTTGTGCCTCAGTTTCCTCTGTTACAGCGTTGTTGTTATGAGGATTAAATGCCTCATCCTTATCCAGGATTTAGCACAGGGCCTGGCTGTTGTAAGTGCTCTATCCTAGGTATATGCTCATGATGAACTTTCACTGTGCTTTCATTCTTTTTGGAATCCTAGGGAATGTATACCTTTGGCAATGAGACATTCTGAAGACCAGCCCAGATTGAGCTGGGTTTCCATATGTGGGAGTAGGGTAGGAAAAGTACCATGTGGCTTGCCCTTTGCTCTCACACAAGTTCAAGTCCTGAAAGCAGCTTGGGGACTGAGTGGCAATGGCTTCTAAATGCCCTTTCAGAGCAGGCAGAATAAATGTCACTTGCCAGGCACTGAAAGTTAACTCTAAGAAGAGTAAATTAAGCAAACTAGTTGTGTTAAGCATGTTCTGGGTAAATGATCTGCTGTGGTCAAAACCATTCGGGCATATGTTTCTATCTCTGCTGCGTGTGTTTCCCTCAGCATCACTTCAGGACGGAAGGAGGAAGGGTCGGTGGGTGGGGACTTCTGATGCGATGCTGACAAATACAAGTAATGGGAAACTTGGCGGTTTCTGTCCACACGAGCTCCCTTGTTTCCTTCTTTCTTTTTTTCTCAGTTGTGATGGGCTTCGGTGGCATGCATGTCAGTTTAGTTTTGAGTTTCCACCTTCAGTAGATGGCTGGTTGCAAGTTCAACACGATTGCCTTGTGCAAGAGCTGTGGTCAATTGCCAGTTGGGAAGGATCTGCTCTCCAATTTTCAGACTTGGTTAACTAAATCCTACTCCTTTTAAACCCCCTCTTCTAGTTTAAAAATTGTCCACAGGACAACCAATGAGAAATTCTTAGCTGTCATACATCTTGCTTTTGTGGGCGACGTGCCACGATTTTTCTGTGCTGCTCAGAAGGGGAGAGAAATACTCAATGCAGAGAACCATATGTCTTGTGCAGTTTAGGGGATAGTAGGAACCAAAATATCTTCCCTCTCTTTCTATTTAATATAATATTTGGTTCTAGTTAACATGCATAGAATTTACCGTACAAACTTTCTGCAGCATAAACATGCAGGTTCCAAAACTGGACATATTTTTATAAGATATCAAAAGAATTAAAAAATGGAGAAAAATCTCTGCCTCCCGTAGTATGCGAAGATTTATGTAAATGCCAAAGAAGCTATTGAAAACTGGCAGTTGGAAGCTAATCTGAATTTATCAGTGCCCTCTATACTGTTTAAGGGGTGAATCCTAATCTTGCATGAATAGAAGTTCTTTTTCATTTTTGTGAGGACCGATGCCTTGGAAGTAGATAATTGTGGCAGTAAACTCACCAGTATAATGTGTGGTGAAGCTACCGAATGGAGGTGTGAAAAGGGTGTTTTATGCCTATACCATGGGCTTCTGCCAGCCAGCATTCATCCCTCCATTCATCCTTCTAGCTAATAATAGTGACCCATTGTTCGAAATCACGCAAGACCCGGAATCCCCTCCCCTCTCATGCTATGGGACCGCCCCCAACCCCGGAGTCCTGCCTGGCATGGCCAGCATGACGGCCCTGAGTCCTGGAGTGCGGCCCGGAAACCCCGCCTCCGGGCCACGTGGATCAGCTGCCAGCCCAGTCCCTGCTGCCCTTCTCCCATTGTGTGCGCCACCATCTTTTGATGGCATTGTGGCATGAGGGTCAATTTGCATATAACCTCTTCATTATATAGGATTATCAGCTAAAATTTACATCTCTAGCCGTTGGCTAGGAAAAAAGGTGGGGTGGACTGTGTTCGTAGCTAAGAGATCAACTGTGCCTTCCTCTGGGAGAAGGAAGTCAGAGAGCTAGAGATCTAGTGACCTCTACATGCAGTCCTTTGGGTCAAACAGAATTTGGGAAAAAGCTCTGCATTCCAAGGCCATCAGTTTATATACATGCAGCTCTGCAAGCTAAGGAGGTTGGCCAGGACTTTGGTGGCTGCTGGAGAGGGGAAATACATGAGACTCTAGAAGATAACGTGGGAAATCAACTGCTATGTCTTTAAAATCTCCTAGAACATCCAAGTCTCCCTTTCAAGGGGCCCACTCCAAGACCTCCCTGAGGAGGCAGCCTTTCTCCCATGAGCCTTGCATCATGAAACCATGTAAGTCCTATTTGCAGGAAATCTTACACTCAGAAACACTCTCCCTCGTTGGTCTTGTCTTTGAAGTATGGGTTCACCCACAACATGTGACTCAAAGACACATAAAGGAGTGGCAACCCCCGTGGCCCAGGGTTGGTACCTTGTGAGAGGTGATAGTTTGAGGATTAGTCATACCTCCTGCAGCATAACCTTTGCCATTCCCTGCCCACCTTCCTTCTAGCTAATTTCAAAATAAATTAAGGTTTTGAAAAAACCTGATCAAAGGGTTTGAAAAAAAGAAAAAAGAAAAACCTCTGGCCAATTTACATACATTGGTTTTATCCGCCTTCACGAAAATCATGAACTGTGTTTCAGGAGCCTAGCTAGAAAATTGTTTTATGAAGAGATCTGCTAGAATACTTTGGGAATCTTTGCCTCTGACCAATTACATCACTAAATGCAAGGGAAAAAATTTGGGACCTTCAGTTAATTGATTATACTTTTGCTTCTGAAAAAAATGATCATAGACTTGCTTATCTCCTCTAAAGAAGCTAATGTTTCAAGTGGAGAAATAATAAGCCCACAAAAATCTCAACCCTACTTTCTAAATCACGCAAGCAAATTCCCATGTGATAATAAACAGCAAGTACGAAAAACAGTCTATCTATTGGACTCTATGTCCAACCATACCCCCCTGAGGACTGACAGTTGTTAGCTATGTCTGTGGGATGTCATCATCACAATCCAGATATCACTTGGTCATAGGAGAGGAGCAGAAATAAATGAAAACTGACATGTCAATGCATGTCTTTTAAAATACACATTTGCTGTCTTTTGTAAAAACTGTATTGTTAAACTATTCATAATCATTGTCAAATTTCAAATTGGCTGGAAATGTAAATTTGTTTTTAAAAAATGCTGTTCCCTTTCTCCCTCCACCTCTTAGGAATATCCCTCAGATACATTTTCTCTTTTTATGTAGGAATGCCTGTTGGATCAGTGTTTTTTAGACAATAAACAAGCAACCACAAATATTTACCAGGAACCATATCTATACAAAGAATAGCTCATCCTTATAAACCTTATTAGATCTCCTTAGCCCACCATATGGGATGCACATCATACATAAAGGTATCTAAGTACCATTGCAGGTAATCCTTTCTTTGTGTTTTTGTGGCATATCTTAGAACAGCGATTTTCAACAGGTGTGCCGCAGCACACTGGTGGGCAGCAAGACTTTTTAAAACATGCAATATCTGACTATTGAGTCAAGGACACCGACCTCTTTTCCCTTAGGTTGTCAAATTTTTAAAAATGACATAATGTACACATTATATATATATATATGTGTGTATATGTGTGTATATATGTATATATGTATATATGTATATATGTATATATGTATATATGTATATATGTATACAACAGCCAACACAATAATAGTCATTGGTATGAATGAATCAAAATTATTCCTATTTTCTTTGACAGATCAGCAAAAAATATAATTTTGGTGTGCCGCAGAATTTTAGCAATTAGTTTATGTACTATTAGATGAAAAAGATTGAAAATTGCTATCTTACAACATTGGTTTGTACTGTTGCATTCATAAGTGATTTTGTAGTGTACTGGCCTTCCTATATAGGTTTTTATATCATCTCACCTCACATTCTTTTTTAAAAATATATTTTTATTGATTTCATAGAGATAGGGAGGGAGGAAGGAGAGAGAGAGAGAGAGAGAGAGAGAGAGAGAGAGAGAGAGAGAGAGAGAGAGAAACATCAATGATCAATGATGGGAGAGAATCATTGATGGGCTGCCTCCTGCATGCCTCACACTGGGGATCGAGCCCACAACCTGGGTATGTGCCCTGACCGGGAATTGAACTGTGATCTCCTGGTTCATAGGTTGACACTCAAGAACTGAGTCATGCCAGCCAGGCTCACTTCACATTCTTATCTCTCTGGCTGTCATATGAATGTTTCATTTAGCCTGTATATGAGTACATCTCAAACTTCATCAAAGGATCTTGCAATCCCAATTTTAAGTTTTTAAAAATTAGATTCTCTTTGGTATTATCATCTGCTGCCATAACAAAATACCACAGACTGGGTAGCTTGAACAACAGCAATTTATTTCTCACATTTCTGGAGAATAAAAGTTCAAGTCCAAAGTGTTAGTAGGTTTAGTTTTTCCAATGATCTCTCTCCTTGGCTTACAAGTACCCGCCTTCTCTGTGTGTCCTCATATTGCCTTTCCTCTTTGAGCACACAATCCTGGTATCTCTCTTCTCAGATTTGGGGCATAGGCCTTCAATAAATGAATTATGGAGGACATGTACAGTACATAGCACCTGGTATGGTAAGCAGGATTCTAAGATGTCCCCTACACATCCCTTACTACAGTGCACATGCCTCAGGACTATGACGATGGTGAGTTTTGCTCCTGTGAGTAGGATATGTTTATGGCCAATTTGACCTTCAGATAGTGGGATCATTCTAACCTAATCACATGAGCCCTAAAATCAGAGAGATTTTATTTGAAAGAAATTTGATACAAGGAAGGCTCTCTGTTGTTGAGTTGAGGGAGTCACATGGCAATGGCTCAAGAATGACCCATAAGAGCCTCGAGCAGCAGATAAGATAATAGGACCTCGGTCCTACAGCTATAAGGAATTAACTCTACCAACCACCTCAGTGATCTCAGAAATGGATTCTACCTCAGAGCCTGCAGATAAGAACTCAGCTTTCAGTGAGAGGGGAATAAAGGGACAGTCTAGTCCTTTAAACATTCTACTAATACTGGCATGGTGACAGGAGCATCACAGAGAAAGGATAAAAATCCCAGAGCTGCAGACAGTCAGACCAGCAGATGTGCAGGTCTAAGCCTGTTATAGGTCTCAGATGACTGAGGAGAAGCCTGCAGTGTGCAGTGCCTCTTCAGAAACTCAAGTCCCTACCACAGGATTTCTCAGCCATGGCACTGCTGACATCTAGGGTGTAATCATTCTTGGCTGTGGGGAGCTGTCCTGTGCATCATAGATGTATAGCAGCATCCATAGCCTCCACTTGCTAAATGCCAGTAGCACCTTTCCCCCCTTAGTTATAACACCAAAAAATTGTTCTAGACATTTCCAAATATCCTCTATAGGCAAAATCTCCCTGGGTAAGAACTACTATTCTACACCAAGCTCTCCAGAAATACCAGGAAGGGCTTAGACACCCTCGTAGCCTGGGATGTTGAATGCAGCCTTAGGACTGAAGAAATCCAAGCTAAATATCAAAGTGCATAGTCAGAAATAATTTGGAATACAGTGTGATTTCGATGTGGTTGCGTCTTTGTAGCTACATCTTTATGTTTAAAAGAAATATTGGTCTCTAAAGCAATTTCCCCCCAGGAAATAAAAGTTTTGAGGGTCTCTCACCATTAGCAGGCGATGCTATTTGCCCAATTCAGAGATAGCTTTAAAAAAATCCCAAGTATTTAAATACAATTGCAAAAATGCAGACCCAAAAGGAGATGCTTCCATGTTGGTTACCAACAGGCAAAGGTTGTGATTTGGTTCAAGCCACTTGTGAGCTGTCTGCCTGCCACAGTGCTGCATTTATAGCACCCCTGATTAGATGTGACATTTTCTCACTCTGAGTATTTTGCCCATATTTGAAGAGACCCACACAGGGGACCTTATTAAACTCTGCAGAAGCCTGTGACTATGTGAGGATGCACTTATGTGAACGGGAGAGAGGGAATGGGTTTTTTATCTTCTGGGAATCTGCTGGGTTTATTTTATAGGCGCTTACCACAGGGTGAGCTTACAGAGAAGAAAGGGGATGCTGCTCTGATTTAAGGCGGACTGCAATGTGTCTCTGCTCCAAAGGCTGGGAGGCCGGGATGAAGCAGAGTTTAACTTGTTTCTATGACCCACTAAAGCCGGAATTGATTCTTCTATTACATTCCAGATATTTTTTTAACTTTTTTTTTTTTTTGCTAATTATAGTGAAAGATGTTGTGGATAACACAGAGCAACAGATTGCAATCACATCATGTGTGTGAGGATTGGAGATTCCTGTTACGCACTAAGTGATGATGCCAATAGGCAGTTGGATATGCAAGTTGAGAGCTCAAGGCTAGAGACACCAAGTATTTTGAACTTGGCATTGAAGTCCTGGCCGGAATGTGCTCCTACATATTTGCTGCCTCCCTGAGGTAGAATGGAATGGTGCTCAAGCTTCCAGGTTCATAAGAATCACCCAGAGAGATTTTTAAAATCTCTATTCCTTAGCCTTGGCCCCAGAGGTTCTGATTATGCATACTCATAATGGGTGGGGCCCAGGCATCTTCATTTTAATACATGCCTCAGGAAAGTGTGATGGCAGTGAATTGAAGGCCATGGTATGAGAAACAGCCCTAGATTTCTGTAGAGCCCAATTCCAAAACTATGAGGCTACCTTTTAAAACTATATCAACCATTAGCATTTATAACTAGAAGGATCCAGAACACTTGATAACTACTTTATGTTCACTTGATTCTCTTTTTCTAAATATTTATTTTTTTAAATGTACAAATTCACATGGTTAAAAATCAAAATATTGTTTTTAAAGATATGTCAAAAAGTATTGCTCCTGCCATTGTTCCCATTCATTTGATATCCAGCTCTATGATCCTGAACCCTATTTCTATTAATTTCTTTTGGGTACTACAAATATTTCTTTTTGAAAATGAAGACACATATATTTTCTCCCCCACCTCCTCATCTTATACAAAAGGTAATTCACTAAATACAGTATCTCCTCCTGGCTTTTTTATTTTTTCAGTAAGAAGTGCCAGAGAGCCCTGGCCAACGTGGTTAAGTGGTTAGAAAGTCAGCCCACCCACCGAAAGGTGGTGGGTTCAATTCTAGGTCAAGGGCACTACTGACATCTGGGGAATCTCCAGTCCTCACCTATGTACCTAGGTTGGGGCTCACTCCCTGCCACTGACCGGGACATGTGTGGAGGCAACCAGTCAATGTGTCTCTCACATTGATGTTTCTCTCTTCTCTCTTCCCTCTCTTCCTTCCATTCTCTCTGAAAAACAATGGGGAAAATATCCTCAGGTGAGGATAACAGCAACAACAAAAATGCAGAAGTGCCAGGGATCTTACAGTATCAGTACATGGCACCCTCATTCTTTGTTTTATAGCTGTATAATATTCCACAGAGTGCCTAAACCATGGCTTATTTCATCAGTTCCCCATTGGTGAACAGTGGGATTGTTTCTTTTTCCCCCTATTAATTAATGCTGCATAGTAATACATGTTAATTGTTTTATATACATGAAGTATAGCTGTAGGATAAATTCCCAGAAGTGGGATTGCTGGGTCAAAGGGTAAATGCTTTTAACATTTTGATAATGATTGCCAAATTGTCCTCTGCAGGGGTTGTACCATTTTGCACTCCCACCAGCAATGCATGAGAGTGCCCATTTCTCTACCACCTTGCCAACAGAGTGTGTTGTTCAACTTTTGGGTTTTTGCCAATCTGATAGGTGAGAAATGTTATTTCAGTGTGATTTTTACTTGGTTTTGTTTCTTATTCTGAGTGAAGTTAAGCCTCTTTTCATGAGTATAAGAGCTGTTTGTATTTCTTTTTTATCTGTAAGCAGTCCAATTATGAAACCTTTGGGCATTTTCTTCTCAATTTCTAGGAACTCTTTATTTATTAAAGGGATGAGCTATTTGTGATATAAGACCTGTATAGATAGTTTCTAGTTTTTCTTTCATGATTTTATTTGCTTATTTAAAAAATATATTTGACTGTATAAATATGTTTATGGCCCCTGGATTTTGAGTACTTCTTAAAAGGCTTTCTGCCACTCCAGAATTTTAAATTCACTCATTACCTTCATTGTTTCAACAATCCTCTGGTGTCATCAGCCTTATTTTACAGATGAGGGAACTGAAATCCAGGACTCAACATAGGCCTCCCTTTTTCCTAAGGTTTCTCAAAACACAGTACAAAGAGTAAGAAAATGAATTCTTCTTCTTGGTGTCACTTCACAAAACATTTTGCTGGGAGGTTTTTGCTTATTCTCTGTTCTTGGTTCTAAATCTCAAATTTTAATGTTAAAACACCCATGGCCTTTGTGGGAAAACTTTTGCAAAATATTACCTCATTATAGAAAGTACTAGTAGTCCCGTTATTTCTGAGGCTTTAAAGAAATACAAATAGCCCAGGTCCTATAAAACATTAATGTTTGCATTTAAACAAACACACAAAAATATCTCCCAAATCTTATAAACATCTATTCTGGAAGCCAACATGTTGAAACTGCCAGCACCATGCACACCACCTACGGACGTCAGCAAATGTCCCTTTTAATTGAACGCTCAAAAGGATATCTGCGGGCAAGCAGAGAGGTCCTGCAGTGGCCACGTTGGACTGCATGAAGGGACACCTGGAATCCGTGGCAGTCCTTCGTCCCCGTCTCTCCCTTCCTCTCTGCCAGAGACAGCAGGTAGGGAGAGTGCTGACGTGTCTATTGAGGACTAGGAAAATTACTCCATGTGAGAGCCAGTTCTCCGAAGGAGAGTGACCCAGTTGAAGCCTTACGCTGGCAGTCAGTCTGCTCTTCCTCCCAAACTCCAGAACCCTGAAACCCTACCCTCTACAGAAGTAGGGTGGTGAGATATTAACGTCACTCATTTGGCAGGGGGATGGCTTATAATGATAGGTTTTTCTCTATAATTAATTCTTATCAATTGGCAAATGCTGCCTAGAGTAAGTGCTATGTTGAGATAGATTCCAGGGCTGCATCTAGGCACAGAGCCACATAGTAAGTACTGAGTTTGATTAGTGATATCTGTCACCAGTATCATAAGGGGGAAAAGTTGCCCCTACCTGTGCCAAGCATCTGCAACCCCCATGTAAATGATGTAGTTTATCATGAATGGCTGATGGGTTTTGTCACATGCTTTCTCCCGCATTGAGTGGTTAGGTTGTGTCATTTGTCGTTTGTAGCCTGTTAGCATGGTGGATCACACTGATTGATCTTCACATATAGTCATGTGCTACATAAGAACATTTTGGTCTGGTAGACCACACATATTACTTCCATAAAATTATAATGGAGGTGAAAAATTCCTTCCACCTACTGATGTTGTAGGTACAGTAATGTCCTAGCATTATGCATTATTCATGTGTTTGTGCTGTTGCTGGTGAAAACATATGTGCACTACAAGCTATGTAAAAGAGCACATACAAATATTTTCAATACATAATACTTGAAAAATATAATCAATAACTGCTAACTGGTTTTTGTATTTTCTATACTATGCTTTTTATTGTTATTTTATAAAAAATATTTGCAGTGAAACAGTATGCTGTATTACTTTGGGAGCAGCCTCATCATCTCATGTTTATTGAGTCTCTTGATTACATCATTTTCTCTTGTGTTTGATTTAATCTCGTGTTGTTTTGTTCATCATGGCCCCTAAATGCAAAATCTACTGCTAATGTTACCAGTAAGTGGCTATATCAAGTAATTGACCTGGAAATAAAATTAATAATTCTTGGAAATTACAAATTTGGAAAATCTGTGATGATTTCTAATCACCAGTAAGGAATGTCCTGTTTCACCATATCTATAATCTTGAAGAACAAAGACAAAGTAACAAAAGCTGTTAAAGGATCTTCTTCATTGAAGGAGATGAGATACTTCAAAAAGGGCCTGTATCAGATGTGGAGAAGCTTGTAAGACCTGGTTGAAGACCAGACACAGAAGTGTGTCCTTCTCAGCACCGTGAGAATCCTGGCCAAAGCAAAGAGGCTGTTCACAATTTTGAAAGAAAAGGCTGGATCTAACGGAATTTACTGCTAGCTATGGGTGGTTTAAACAATTGAACAATCACTATTCATTATGTGATGTGAAAGTTAGTAGTGAGATTGGGAGTGCTAAATGTGAAGGCAACCAAAGAATTTTGGGAAACTCTAGGTAAGCTAATTACAAGGAGAAAAATCACTAGCCAGAAAACATATTCAATGTGGATGAAAAGCCCCTATTCTGGACATGGGTGCCTAAAAGGAGTTTCATCCATAAGGAGGCCAGGTTAATGCCAGGTTCGAGACTTTTAAGGACAGGATAACAGTCTTACTTGGGGGCAATGCTGCAGGCTACAAGTTGACATCCTTCGTGATCTGGCACAGTGAGAGCCCCGGGCCCTCTGTACTATCTCTGTGCTGCAGGAGCAGTGGAAGTCATGGTGGCCCAGCTCCCTTTCCAAGAGGCCTGCCTAAGTTGTTATGCCAGTAAAACAGAGAAGTACACAACTGCCTGGAGAATAATTAAACACACCTTTCAGGATTGTGCTTACTGCTGGCAATGCTCCCAGACATCCTCCGTTTATTAATGGTCTTCATCCTAATAGCAAGTGGTGTTTCTCTCTTCAAACACCACCTCTTGGATTCAACCAAAGTATCAAGGAGTTAGAGCAGGCATGGAGGCCCACTACCTGAGGAGGATCTTTTTCTAGGCTATTGCCAACTGAGGAGGACACTGATGCAATCCTGGAAGATCTCTGCAACATCTATGGCTTGCTTGGGCTTGAGGTAATGTACCCAAGGAGTGTGTGAATGGCATCTGGAAGAAGACTGGAAACAAGTACTTTATTATAGACTACTGTTTCTCAATCTCATCCTTACTGACATTTTGGGCTAGATAATTCTTTGGGCTAAGGGAAAACTATTGAGATGCCTTGTCCCTGGCCTCTATCCACTAGATGCCTATATCACTCACAAGTTATGATAATCAAAATGTCTCCAGACCTGCCAAATGTCTCCTTGAGGGCAAAATCACCCCACATTAAGAACCAATCATATAGACACAAACATCCTTTTTTTCCCCTCATAGGTGGTGGAGTTTTTTAAGTACTAACTAAAAACCTAGATTTCCACATATACTGCCTTCTGTTCTATTGCTTTTCTCTCTCCTATTAGTATGGCCTTTTGGGGGAAAATAACATGTAAGAAGGATTTTCTCTTTGGAAATTGTCACACTGACTGGAACATTGCTTCACTTCGCACTTTCCTTGCTTGCAGGACCTCTGAGGGCTTGATGGGGTCAACGGATGTCTTCAGAATGACAGTGCAGCGGGTGGGAAATGTGTTAGCCCTGTGTGCTCTCTAAATGCTTCACACAGGAAGATAAGAGGAAGGGAATTATATTTCAGAGTTCACATTTCAGTGTCAAGCCTAGAAATGACAGGTAGAAAACTATTTGTAGCAAGAGCCTTCGTCCTTGTGGTAAATACTGAATGGTAAAACCTTTAGCTATCCATTGGGCAATGTCAACTTGTTTGAAACTTGAGTTCATAATAAAATATAAAAGTGAGCTTCTGCCCTTTCCATATACATTCCAGAGTTACCAGGGTCATTAATCGACAAAAGATGAACAACTGAAAACAATTCATGCCTGGGCCCAGTTCTGCTGCTAAATAGCTGTATGTACCTAAATAAGTCATTTAATCACACAGTGCCTGATCCCTCGCCTGTGAAATGGGGATAATAATAGTAGCTACTTTATAACTACAAATGAGTTAATGAATGTAAAAAAAAAGCTGAGAACACTGGCACAGAGTATGGGATAGAGAGGGGTCTGCTATAGTAATTATTGTTTGTATAAGTGGAGGAGCTTTGGCTGATATTTAGAATGCAAGTAAGTGCTGTGTTTATGAAATCTCTGAGGTTTCAGGTAAATGTTTTGTATAAATATAACAGAGAACCCTACCATGGCTCTTTTGAGCCTGGTCCTCCAATAAAGAACCCCATTCAGGTGAGTGATACTATACAACTGAATAGTGTATACAAAAGATACTATACAAAAGAATCTGTCTTGTGAAAAAGAACATTTGGCAAGTATGATACTTTTACTTAGACTTACAGGACATACATCAGTTTGTGGTTTCAAGGATAAGGGGGGGGGGGGTACAACTCTGGATTGTCACTGCCAGAATGTGTTTCACTATAAGTCTGGTGTTTTTCCTTGTTGTATCTTGTTTTTACCTTAGGATGTTTACACAATTGGCAATAAGATTAAGTCACTTGTAGGTTTATTGGTTTAATATCTCTTCCCTCTACAAGAGTGTGAGTTCAGTAAAAGCAAAGATTGTATTTCTTTTCCTCACCATAATTATGGTATCTAGCACAGTGTTCAACACATAGTTGGTTCTCCAATAATATATATTGAAAAGATGAGGGAATGTTATAAAATTGTTATCCAAACAGGATCCATTGATAGCAATAGAGTACCTACCCAGATAGCAACAACAACAAGAAAAAAAGAAGGAAGGAAGGAAATAAATAAATAAGGAAAAAACAAAAACATTATATAAATTCAGTTTCTGAAAGTTAATATTTTTATTTTTAGATATAACAGAGCCCTAGTTTTTTTTAATTGCCTATTAGGGGGTCCAGCTCAGACCAGTATTTAAGGCCTACACTAGCTACTTTATATTTACATAATTTTTCTTCTTCCTTTCTCTTTATAAACTCGTACTTAATGATTTATTCATTCAGTTTATTGAGCACCAACCACGTACCAGTCACTGGTCTAGTGCTAGGAACATCGCAGAGAACCAAAGTTCTTGCTCTGATGACGTCAGCAAACAAATGAGAAGAGGCAGATAAAATAAGCATGTATATAATTAAGCAACTGGGTGGCTCAAAGTCTTATTAAGAAAGATGATGCCTGTTTTCCCCATAATGAAGTGCATTTTGATGCTTCCATCTTAGCTCAGAATTCTTCAGTAGAGTCTGATAAACTTAAAGATCCCTCTTCCCTTATCCCTTCCTTCGTTTATTTCATATAGACTAGTGAGCCTACCAGTGAGTACTTGTCTACACCCTGAAGATACAACAGCAAACACATTAAACTCCTTGATCTTACAGAGCCAACCTTCTAGTGGGAAATGCAATAAGTAGTACATTAATATCCATCAAAATGCCCGCTAAGGATCAGTGCTGTGAAAAACAATAAAGCAGGCTGAGAGGAGAGAAGAATAGGAGAGGTAGAGGGACCATTCTGTATTTGGAAGAGCAGGGAAGACCTCTAGAGTGAGATGGCATCTGAGCTGAGACGTGAATAAAGTGAAGGCAGAGCCAGGTGGGTGTCTGGAGATGGTGAGCTGGGCAGAAGGCTCCGTTCCAGCCGTCAGACCAGCGGCCCATTCTGTGAGCTGTACTCAGAGGCCAGTTGGAGACTCAGTCCTATGACCAGTGGATTTCCCAGACAATGACTTACATGCCGTGAAGCATCACTCTGCTACATGTAACTCTTTATGAGTGGGGATTCTTGAGCTATAGGAAATAATAATGTGTCTGGAAGTCAGGATACTTATACTCTAAACTCTGTCAGTAACTAGCTATGTGTCCCTGAGCCATATTTCTCTGACCTAGGTCTCAGTTTCCTCACCTGGAAATGTGGGAGGATGAAGTCAAAAACCTCTGAGGTACTTTCCAGTTCACAATTGCTGTGGTCTTCTGACTGTTGATGCATCGCTTGTGTATCAGGACAGCTGCCTCAAGATAGTAAGGCTGTGGGTAGACCTCACTGGCCAACTTATTTATAACAAATAACTCCTATTGATGACAACTTACTATGTGTTAGACACTGCTAAACACTTTATGTGTGATATTTCCTTTCCACTTACAGATGGAAAAATGGGGGCTTAGAGAGATTAATTTACTCAAGTTTACAAGTTTAGCTAGTAAAGGCTAACTCCAGTGTCCCCTAGCTTAGTCCCTTTTTGATTCAGCAGTTCACTAGAAACATTTATGTGTAAACAGGAATCTATCTTGTGAAAAAGAACATTTGGCAAGTCTTATTGCTATTGTGATTGACTCTGAAATTATAGCTGGGTTTAAGTTAAAAATACACCTTTGATCTTGCCAAGTTTATTCTCAATAAATATTTTTGTTCTTTTTTTAATATCTCGCTTAATTATTACATATTCTGTTCAGTAAATACCTATGTAACTGCACACAAATGTTATTGGTGTAGATTAGAACTATAAAAAGATGAGCAAATCTTAACATTCAAAATACGTTTAAAGACAGGAGTTCCAGCTGGATTTATGTAAAAAGCCAAACAGAGTTGTAGTTTTGGAGTGCTTATCGAACAGAAAATATATTAATTATGATATATTAAGCCTTAAAATAAATCTAAAATATTTCTTAGGAAGTTTGAGAAGAAGAGTTTTTTCTTTTCTTCTGTTTCTCCTTCCCTCCCTCTCTCCTTCCTCTCTTTCATCAGTTGTTCTCTTTGAAATTTTCTATTAAAGCAATATTCATGAAAAACACTTTTTAGCTGATATAACTTGTTAATTGCCCCCCAAAACAAATATGTCTATTTCCAACGGTGATAAAATGTATAAATTTAAAATTAAGAAAAAAAAGGTCCTGAACCATATCTCGATAATTGCATTTTTGTGACATTTTCTCTTTCTTCAAGATATGAAAAGATGAAAACATACTGATAGGTTTTTTCAATATGACTGTAAGATCAACTGAATTCTCCTTTGAGCAAATCTCAGTTCACTTGGTTTTACAATGTGGAATAAGTAGTTATCGTCTATTGAGAACTAGAAATAATGGAGTAATGAGTAGAAATATCTTTTAAGGACGTAAAGACAAAATACTTACAATCAGGACCATGCCAAAAAATTCATGATACATACTCTCTAAAAAGATAAACTGTAGTTTTTATTGGTTTTAAGTTTTGTTTCCATGTCATTGCTGTTATTGCATCTTTAAAGGGCAGTGGATTTTAAACTATTCTGGGAAAGACACCAGAACAGTTTAGTTATCACTAGGAATGATGGGTAAAAGGAAACAGGACTTAGAATAATGAAGTCAGAAATCTTGAGGAAGGAACTAGATCTGCAGGTTTATAGATCATCTGACCCTCAAACCCAGCAAATATGCCTGGCTTGTTTACTCAGACTTGACATAATCAAAGCTGGGGGATCTCTGCTAGAGACATGTCTTTCTGTGTCTTTAAAAATAAAAGGTAGACATAAATTTTTGAAATAAAATAAAGGAAAATGTAGCCATTGCATTAAGTAAACCAAACATTTAATAGTACGAATAAACATGATGCAATTAATGGAACCGATTATGTCACACTCGTGCTCAAAACCTTCTTTACTTCCCATTATCCTATATAATAAAAAGGTAATATGCAAATCAACCAAAAGGCCGAAAGATTAGAACACTGGGCCCCTCCCACTGGCCAGCCCTCCCCCTAACCCCACTCCCAGCGCTCCATCCTCCTGATCTGGGGTGGGGCCCAGACCACAAATGGGCTGGCTGGACCCCACCAGTGCACAAATTCGTGCACTGGGCTTCTAGTACTTAAAATAAAATATAAAGGCCTACAGTGGCTTATGAAGACATGTCTCCTGACTCCATCTCCAAACTTCATTTCCTACCACAATTCTCCAACCCAATCTACCTTCTTCGCTTTTTATCCTTCTTTATTTTCTTTTAGTAAATGTTATAATCCTTGGTTGATTTTCTGCCCTCCCCACCAAACTATTAGCTTCTTAATGCAGAGATTTTTTTTCATTGCTAAATTCCAATTCCAGGCCTGTGGTAGGGGTTCAAAAATATTTTGAATGAGTGAACAAATAATAATACTTAAACAACAAATACCAGACTGTGTATTTGTTGACTTGAAATTCAATTTCTTAGTAGGTGACTTTGGGGAGTTTGCTCAACCTCTCTGTCCTTCAGTTTCCTTATCTCAAAACTAAGGAGTTTAATGAAGTTCTTAAAGTCTTTGTAGTAACAAAAAATTATTTTTCAAAAAAATTATAAACCTTTGTTTTCTAGATTTTCATATGCCTACAATTAACTAAAAATGCTTTTTAAAGGCTCTGGTGCATGAAGACCTACATGGATACATTTTCTGGTTTTATCAAGAAACAGTTGATAAGTGTATGTAAATCCATCAGTCCGTCGTTGAAGTATATTTCATTTTCTGCCAGTGGATATCCAGAAGATGAAAGCCCAACTTTGTAATTTTTACCATCTATATTTTATGATTCTCATATAGTGACAGGAACAAGTTGGAGTAATGTGGGCTTCAAAGCAAGACTAAAATGCAGTGAAATGATTAAAACTAGATTTTTTAACAGCCCCTATTAAAGTTGGGAAAATCCACACCCCTTAAATGTTTTATGATTTTCAGTTTGACTAGTATCCTTTGTTTCTTATTATTAACTCAACTTGGAGGTGTTGCTTTAAAGAATATGAAAAGTAGATTGGCATATGAAACCCAATGATCAAAAAACTTGCTAATACTAATGACTAGATAAAATATAGCTGAAGACTCTATTTTCCTTTAAGCCTGTAACTTCTATGGATTATATCCTTAAGTTGGATCCAAAAGCTGGAGCATTTTGAGCTAATCAAATGTTCTCTCTCTTTTATGCTTCATTCACTGTTGCATTTATATATTTTTCTTAAGTGAACCAATCCGCCTCCTATGATTTTTCGAGTAGAATAAACTAAACATGAAATATACAAATACAAAAATGTCTTTTATAAAGTAGTATTTAGAAGGTATCTCTGTGAATCCTGGTCTCTAACACTTCTGGAATCTACAATGTTCCAATAAAATTTAACACACTATTTAGATGCTTACCATATAAAATATATGCAGTAGCTTTAGCAGTGGGCATCTGGAGCAAATGTCACTTTGAAATAAGCAAACCAGAGATTGGTTAATATCTTTCTACTCTATTCTTCTGGCTAAGATGTTCAGAAAGACAAGTGTTACTATTTCTTTGTAGACAAGTGGGATTACACGAGAAAACCAAGAACATCACCAGCTCTCAAAACATATTTTTCACTTCCTTATGTCAATGCACCCCATTTCACCAGTCAATCTCCTAATGGCTCATCTCGGACCCTTTCAAGTGTTGTGTTACTTGTGTTACTTACGGCCACCACCCAGAGGAGTACAATGGCCCTTACTCTATTTGATTAGAGACTGTGTGTGTGGTAGTGAAAAGAACACAGAGTTTGAGGTCAGGTTAAGCCGAGTTTGTTTTTATTTGATGTTTTAACTCCATATTTCTAAGTAATATGCTGATATTGCTACATCCTGATGTTTCAGTTTTAGGCATTCTCTGTTCCCTTTCCTTATGGAAGAAAAAGTTTTAGCTCTCTCATACACACCCCCACTCCTTCACCCTTACCCACTCATAAACTTGTCTTATTTCCTTATACTGTTATATTATATTGTTGGTCATATCATAGTCCATGCTCACATGACTATGAATTCTTTCCACAGCCTATACTAACTTTTATTTCCCTATACAACTTTTTTTTTATTTCTTTGGTTAGTAATTGTGTTATTTGTTATTGGGGTTATTTGAGTTTTAAAAAACTAACCAAATTTTGATTCACTCCATTAATCATCTAAACCTCCTCTCAAGATAGTTAGATGTATCAGGCAGTACCAATAGAAATATGCCCAACTGGCATGGCTCAGTGGTTGAGCGTTGGCCTCTGAACCAGGAGGTCACAGTTCAGTTTTCAGTCAGGGTACATGCCCAGGTTTTGGGCTCAATCCCCAGGGTGGGGCATGCAGGAAGCAGCCAATAAATGATTCTCTCCATCATTGATGTTTCTGTCTCTCTTTTCTTTTCCCTTCCTCTCTTTAATCAATAAAAATATATTTTAAAATAATAATTTTTTTAAAAAAAATATAGAAATCAAAGAAATTTCTGACCTGCTGTTCTCTACTCCTGCATGGCTATCAGGAGGCCAAGCCCAACAAATCTAGAGTAAAGAAGGAGCCTTCTCTCCCAGCGTTGGAGGTGAGAGATGCCTCAACCAAGGTCATGCCCCTTTCCAGGTAGCCCATACCAACATCTGATGGATGTGGAAGTAAAAAGTCTGGATCAATTCATGAGAATGGAGCGCTAGTGTAGCTTCAGAGTTTCTGTGTGGGCCTGTGGGCTCTGGATGCATTGGAGCCTGTATCACAAGTCAGTGTCTCCCTTTGCCCACTCATATTCCTTCTCTCTCCTGTCCATAGGTGTTGATCCCTAGGACACTTTTTAATAAACACCCTGTCTGCTTCCTAGGAAACAAAACCTGTGCAAAACCTAGGATACTTCAGATGAAATAGTTTGCTGTGGAGATTAACAACGAGAACCACTTAAATCATTTTTATTTCATTTGATACGATTATGTTTAGCATTTTTTTTTACAGGAGATGCATCAACTGTATTCTTGGTGAGAGTGGGAGTGGGAATTGGGGATGGTGATTATCCAGTTTGGCATCAGTGTTGTCTTCAGGAGAGAAAATAAAGTGATGGTGTGTGTGTGTGTGTGTGTGTGTGTGTGTGTGTGTGTGTGTGTGTGTGTGTCTTTTATTAACTATGTGTTGGCTGAATTATTATAAAGAGAAATTTTCCATATTTTAAACTTTAGGGTAAATTTTGTCCTGTAAAACCACCTGGGCCCAGACTCTTTAAAAAATTTTTTTAATAAAGGAAGAAAATCATTGCCATGCTATTGGTGAAGGACAGAGAGCTGTGCCTAGGGTCTAGCTCAGGGCTGCATTTACACCCTGGGGCTAAATTAAGGTTGTAGACTTATGTAATTCCCTCCATCCCTTCTGTTTTTACTGCTGCGGCCCATACATGATGTTTTGCTTTTGCTTCAGAAGGCAAAATATGGGCATTTCAGGATTATGTTTCTCTGACCAACTCCATCAAAGCTACAGTTAGTAGAAACTTTTCCCTCACATAGCATATAGCCTTCTCTTTTTTCCACTTTAAGAACTGCTTTAGTTTCTTTCTCTTGCATTTTCACATACATTTTCTTTGACTATTGAGAGAATTCATCATGAACTGTTAATATCTCACTGAATTGGTACAGAAATCCAAAAGTCTTTCTTTAAATGGAAGAAAAAAAAAAGCTCACACTAGCCTGTTCTGTAATCTCTTCTGCTCTCTTCACCCAAAGATCAGCTCTGGCACACACACCCACAAACACACGCACATACACACAGAATACAGGAGGTGTTCCCTTGATTGCATTAACTGTGGATAACGGTGCATAGCATTAGCACTTGTATGGTGTTTGATAAATGTGATCAGTTTCAACTTGGGGCAACATGATAGTGGGGAATTCTTAGGCTGAATTTCCCTTCTGGATTCCACAGTTGTCTTAAAGAGTGGTGAAATGACAAGGTGCTTCTCCAAGGAAACTCCCCAACAAATCCTGTTTTCTAAAGGAAAGTAGAGGAGAGGTGAGGAAGAGGGAGGAGTGGAGAGAACAGATTGAACTTCATAATCTTCTACAGCCATTCAGTTGGTCAGCTTCATTGTTTGGCTATGAGATTCTTTGTATTTCATTTTTTTTTACTACAACTAGTATGAACAATATCTTAGAAATCTGATAACATGATTGTAGACCAAAACAAATCCTGATTTTTCTAAAGAGAATTTCTACTTAATAGTGAACTGGATTTGAAATGTAGGGTAGTTGATTCTAGTAAGTGAGGTTTGGGAGTGGCTGAAGGTTTTTAGTGCAGTCTTGAAAATGCTAAACTAGAATAATAACTGTGGCTTTTTTTAATTTTGTTTTTTTAATCCTTACCCAAGAATATTTTTCCATTGATTTTTAGGAGTGGGAGATACAGAAAGAGGGGAAGAGAGAGAAAGAGAGGAGCATCGATCTGAGGGAGACACATGGATTGGCTGCCTCATACACAAATCTCAGTCAGGGTTGAGATCAAGCCTGCAACAGAGGTATGTGCCCTTGACTGGAATTGAACTTGGGACCCTTCAGTCTGCAGGCCAATGCTCTATCAGTGGATAGAGTCTGTCCACTGAGCTAAACTGGTTAGGGCTAGAATAGCAACTGTTTGGATAGAATAGGGAGAAAGGGTAATTGCATTCATTTGCTTGACTTAACTGAATCCGAATGTTGTTAATGACTTTTCATGTGAGCTGGTGGAAGGAGGGCTTGTTTTTGACCTCAAATAATAATTATTAGTCCTGAATAAATAAGAATGATGCTAACAGTGTCATTCTGGTTTGTTTGTTTGTTTGTTTGTTCTGTCATAGACTACCTCTAAACAAGTATGAGTTGAAGATACATTTACCTGTAAGCTTTGATTCCTGAAAGCTTCACCTGCATTACCTCTTTCCTAGCAGGATGATCTGTCTGTGAGCAGTGCTTCTCAAACTTTAACGTGCACACAGTGCACCTGAGGATCTTGTTCAATGCAGATTCTGACTGTTGGTCCATGATGAGGCTTGGGAATCTGCATTCTTAATAAAATTTCAGCTTCTCTTGGTCCACGAACGGCACTTTCACTCGTTCAGTGTAACCCAACCCTTCTCATCCTGGCTCTGTCAGCAAGGAGCTGTGTGCAATCTTGGCTGTATTTTCAATTATCTCAAGAAACTTGGATTTCCTCTATTTAGGTGTAAGGTTATTTGCCTACCCACATATACGGACTCTCTTTAAAAAAAATTAATCTAACATGAGAATTTCAAGGCACTAAAGGATGAAGCCCAGGTAGTTGTCCTCAGTTTTAAAAAGATGTATTTAAATAGCAGCTTAGAATTCACAAGAGAACATTTAAGAGTATTTTTACAAATCACTTCAGTTAATTCAACAAATCTTTATTGATTCCCTTTTAGATCAAGGACTTTTTTACAAGATACCTTCAAGTAAACTAAAGATGAAAATGACCCTGTTTGTATTCTATTGAAATTTCTAAACTGGGAAGTTACATGAGTAAAATGTATTATCTAATATTTCATAGAATTGTAAACATTTTTGATATTTTGGATAGTTTGGCCAAAGTAAACTTCTTAAAACAAAAATAACTAAAGTTTCACACTTTCTTAAGATTAGGGACTCTCAGGTCAGTGATTTACTTGGAAACCTAGTTGTTTCTCCTTTCTAAACAAGCAAACCAGGTGAATGGGGAGGGGTGGGAAATAATAGAAGAACCCTATATATAATTAAGCAGTGCTAGGAAAAGTATCACTAGTCACATGTCTCTAATCTCCTTTTATTTATGTTTTATTTTAGTAGACGGTGGAAATTCTTGCCATTTGACCAGTTGGCAAGGGGAAATCTTTTTTGCCTAAAATGCAGGTACCATTTACTCAGTATACTCAGAATTCATCAAGGAGTCTTGCTTTTTTGCCTTTTCACTAAGCATTAAGGACAGCTAACATGTCAGGCCATTTGATGGGTTCTTGTCTTTGTGCCACACTGTTTAGCCCTTTTTGACATTAACTCCATCTGTTGATATACCCTTCTCCTTAACCGCTTTCCATTTTCTGTATGACATACAAACTGGTGATGGACAGTCTTCAGCTGAATACTCCTGTGACTCTGTTTTTCACAATCCCCCCTTGCTCCCACTTCCCCTGCTGGCACAGAGCTCCAGGAGTCCGCTCCTGATGCCACCTGCTTTCTGAAATGGTTATGTTGGGGCTATTTTCCAAGGAGAACTGGCAACTCCACACTGTTCTCTCTCACCTATTTCAGCTGTTGCCAGATTTTCTTTTACTTTTTATCCTATTATATAAAAAAAACAGCATACTGTACCACCTTGGGTACTTCTAGATGTATGCCTACCCTCTATGGCTCATTAACATCCTTCTCAGTTCAGCTTCATCCACTAGTCTCTGCAGTGGTTTGACAACAGTCTCTTTCCGGTCTTAGGTCTGACCCAATAAAAGACATCCTTCCCCACCCAGCTTATCCTTTTCTTCTCTCAAGTGTGAATATAAGATTTATTAGTTATTAAGCTGTTTATTTTTTAGAGGTATCTAGCTTTGTGGCACTGTTGATTTCACTATTTGCAAACTGGCTTTGTCATTTTATTGATAGCACTTGAGTGAAGAGCTTCCTGTTAATATATGCAAACTCACAGCTCCCAACAAGCTTTCCAGCCCTGTTAATGAGAGGATTAGCAAGAGCACTGCAATGTATTTAACCTGCGGCACTAGCTCTGTTTCAATAAGACTTCAACAGCCTATTAAATGGAGTGGGGGCTCAATTAACCCACACAAAGGCCACTCTACTGAACGTGGCAGGGAGGACCACATTTAGCATCTGCCTAAGCAGCTTGTTGGAAGCTGGAAATAAAGAGGGTGACATGTTCTTGCCTGGAGCTATGATATAACTGAAATGGTGATTCTAGTTCATCTGGCCTGACTGAATAGGTGACAGCATTGAAACCTACTACTATCTTGCCATATGACAGTTTTTTTTTTAAATAATCAGAATAAACTCAATGGTCACTCCACCACCCCCTTGCTTTCCTCCAAGGGAGCAACCTCATTGTTCCTGGGTCAGTAGGAATCATACTGTAGATTATGGATTTGAGGGTGGAGGGTCTCAGAGTGTGACAGTTTGTGGTTGAGTAAGAGAGATGATGGTATATACAAAGATGTCCCAGGAAATGTGTTAATGTTCAAATAGCAATTCCTCACATAATTAGAAACTAGAATTGGGTCCTCATGTTTCATAAGCATGTTCCCCAAACAGCCAGCCAAGAGCCAGCCATTTTCCTTTGGGGAATCAATGTATAAGCATGGTATATCATTGAACTAGGTTCTTCTAAACCTTCACTTAAATCATGTTACAATTGTTGATTTAAGTGGCTTGTAAAGTTAACTATCAGGAAATCCAAGGTGTCTTCATTGTTCCAACATTTCAAGTCAAAAGTGAAAGTTGACTAAGTAGATTGGTGTTTGTTTACTCTGGGTGACCAGTCCAACTGTAGTGATAAACATAAATCTCATTTAATTTTCCACATTTGAATTCTCCCTAGCAGTAGTGGGCAAACTCATTAGTCAACAGAGCCAAATATCAACAGTATAACGATTGAAATTTCTTTTGAGAGCCAAATATTTTAAACTTAAACTTCTAAAGCCACTTCTTCAAAATAGACTTGCCCAGGCCATGGTATTTTGTGGAAGAGCCACACTCAAGGGTCCAAAGAGCCACATGAGGCTCGAGAACTGTAGTTTGCTGACCACAGCTCCCTAGGATAAAAACAGGTAATTATTTGGGGGAGGAGCGGGGGGAGAAAAGATATTTTGGTTGGTATTTTCTCTCCAATTTTCCAATGGAAGTTTCTTTTTTAAATTATAGCTTCTCTTGAAATTCAGTCATACTCAAATATTATTATAGATTAACATGTAACTTTGTCTACAAATTTTTTCTCATGGTACTCCAAAGGATAAAAGTGACAAATATGTGTCATGTCTAAATATTAATGCATCCCTCTACCTTGCTTTACTTTATGCCCCCATTGCTCCTGACTTTCTAATATACTATATTATACACAAGTTTTTGTTTTTTTTTTTGCCTGATGCTCCAAAACTTTATAATGGTAGAAAAACTAGTTTTTAAGAAGTAATGGGGAGAGAAACTAAGATGGCAGCATAAGTAAACACCTGAACTTGTTGTGTCACACAATAACTTCAAAACTACAACTAAAAGACAAAATGAGTATCATCCAGAACCATGGGAAGAATGGATGAGTGAAAATCATACAACTAGAAGGAAAGAGAAAAGCACACTGAGACTCGGAGGAGGAGCAGAGGTACAGAAGTGCAGTGCAGAGGTCTGGAGGCATGCACACATGCAGAAAGGGCTGGCAACTGAGTGTGCTGTTGTCTTTTTCAATCTGGAGAGAAATACAAGCATCCAACTGCTCTGAACTCCAGTTTGGGCAAGACTCTGGGGAGCCAGGCTCATTCGGGGAGAAACTGGACAGTCTGGCTTTGGGCAGAACTCAAAGGCGACTTTCTCTTGGAGATGCTTGCATCGATTATTGTTCCTGCACAAGGCCGTGGGACACAGAGACACGGGACCTGTTCCAGGCAAGGCTGATGGTTACCCATTGCTGTTTGCTCCACCCTGGTGATTCCCTGAGACCCCGCCCCACCCAATTTACAACCCCACCCAAGCTGTGCACAGAGGCTTCTGCATATGAATGGCCTGGCTCTTTGCAATCTGAAACCTAATTTACTGCAGCTGGGTCAAAGAACCCCAGAGCCTCCAAAATAAGACCACAACAGCTTGCATTGCTTCACAGCTGAACCTCATCTGGGCACCTCTAAACCCCAAACAAAGGGAAGAGAGGCTAGGTGGCCAGTATACCTAGTGGTCAGAGAAAGACCACCCAGATTACAACTCTTCGGATCCATAAGAGACACTCAGGAGGCAGACTCAGTGAGCTCCACTGAAGCAAGTCTTGCCTCATAAGGGTGTCTCCAACACAGAAGTTCTCCCATCATAGACACAACTCATCCTCAGAGCCAGTTGGCCTAGAGGTCAATTCCTCCCAGTGATACCAACAACAATCAAGTCTTAACTACAACAAGACTGTGTAGACAGCCCACAAAGGGGTGCACCAGTAGTTCCACCTCTGGTAACTGGGGAGGCTGAGCCACTGGGCCATATAGGACACCTAGCACACAAAACCATGCTATCAACACAGGGAAGCAGCCAAAATGTGGAGACAAAGAAACAGGTCACAAATGACAGAAATGGAGGAAAGCAAACTACTGAATATAGAGTTCAAAACCATGGTTATAAGGTTACTCAAGAATCTTCTAGAAACTGCTGATAAATTTAATGAGACCCTCAATGATATAAAAAGGGACCAACTAGAAATTAGGCATACACTGACTGAAATAAAGAATAATATACAGAGATCCAATAGTATACTAGAGGATCCCAAGAATCAACTCAAAGATTTGAAATACAAAGAAGCAAAAAACACCCAACCAGAAAAGAAAAAAGAAAAAAAATCCAAAAATATGAAGATAGTGTAAGGAGCCTCTGGAACAACTTCAAATGTACCAACATCTGACTTATGGGGGTGCCAGAAGAAGAGCAAGAGCAAGATATTGAAAACCTATGTGAAGAAATAATGACTGAAAACTTCCTCTACCTGGTGAAAGAAGTACATTTATAAGTCCAGGAAACACAGAGAACCCTGAACAAAGGAATACAAAGAGGACTACATCAAGACACATCATAATTAAAATGCCAAGAGCAAAAGATAAAGAGCAAATCTTAAAAGCAGCAAGAGAAAAACAGTTAGTTACCTATAAGGGAACACCCATAGGAATGTCAGCTGATTTCTAAATAGAAACTATGCAGGCCAGAAGGGAGTGGCAAGAAATAGTCAAAGTGATGAATAGCAAGAACCTACAACCAAGATTATTCTACCCAGAAAAGCTATCATTTAGACTTCAAGGTCAGATGAAGAGCTTCACAGATAAGAAAAAGCTAAAGGAATTAATCAATGCCAAACCAATATTATACAAAATGCTGAAGGGTAATCTTTAAGAAGAGGAAGAAGAAGAAAAAGATAAAGATAAAAATTATGAACAACAAAGTGACAACAAATACATATCTATCAACAATTGAATCTAAAAATCAAGTGAATAAAAAATCTAAAGAACAGAAAAAACAGGTGAATATAATAGAATAAGGGGCATAGAAAGGGAGTGGATTGACAATTCTCAGGGCGAATGGGGTGTGGGGGGGTCAGGAAGAGATTGGACAAAAATCTTACACCTATGGATAAGGACGGGGGAGGGGTAGGGGGCGATAAGGGTGGGGAGGGAACCCGGTAGAGGGGAGCTATGGGGAGAAAAAAGAGGACCAATTATAATAATCTGAACAATAAAGATGGGGCAATTTGGAGTAGAGTGAATAAATTTAAAATGTCCTGCAGAAACAACATGTAAACAAAAAAGAATTCCCCTACAATAAAAGCTGCCTAGATCTTTGGCAGAGAGTTTAAAAATCATCATTATGGGATTTAGTTATTGGTTTGTGGATCCTACTTTCAGCCTGATTAAGGGATATAAGAATGTGGAGATTTGTTGCTCAAGTGGATTAGTTGAAATGAGAGAGGTGTGTTTCATTTTGGTAAACCAAGAATTGAAAATCTTGAGACTTATTTCCTGTAATAGCCCTCATTGTTACTGATGAGTCAGACACATGCAAGATGCTGCAAATACAAAGATGAATAAAATTCAGTAGTTATGTCAGGAGTTTTTTAAGTGTAGACAACAGGTTACCAAACAATTTCAATAAAGCATAGTAAATGCTAAGATAGATAAATAAGATCAGCTGTTATGTGGCCATGGACCACTCCTGATTGAAACTGAAAATGCTTCTCAAATGGATTCTAGGATTTGGGGCTCATGCTGTGTACTTTATTTTCTTTTGTTATATTTGTATTTAATGGTGATACGGACCCATCAGATAAAAATTAGATTCAAATTATGGTTTGATCCCATGTTAATTTGGTCAAGTTTCACTTATCTCATCTGTAAAATAGAGATAAAAATACCCACCTCATGGCTTATTGTGAGGAGGAAACACAACTAAAGTAGTGCTTAGCCCACTGTCTGGCATATAGAAAACCCTCAATAAATAACAGCTATTGTTGATATAGCTCTTATTATTGTTGTTGACTTTATATTCTGAGAAACTCCAGTAAATAATATTGTTCTCTTACTGTTGTGTTAGATTGTGGCAAACTTGTGACTCACTGTGGTCACCTTCTTGCTATTGTTAATTCCTCTCTTTATCTTTTCTCGTGTCCCAAGTTCCTTTCCATTTCACCTCTAGTTCATAGGCATCTCCCCCTCACAAATTGTCTTCCTTCACAAAACCCCCTCGTTTGTGGGAAAAGAGTATGATTTATGGGAGGGCAGGGGATTTGGGAGTCTTCAGGGGAAAGGAGATGAGAATGAAATAGATGAAGGCTTTCACTTGGTTCACACACATAAGAACATCACTGCTAAAGTTTAAGGGAATCTAGAAACATATGGGGAATCAACAAAGTTGTTTTGGGGATCAGGTGAGAAAACTTTCTTGCACTCAATTGGGATGCTTGAAAAAAGGTATTAATAATGATATTATTCTAGGGGCAGAAAGCCCAGTATAAGGAGGAGAGTGAAGGTCCAAGATTAAAAAACAAACAAACAAAAAACAAAACAAAACAAAAACACAAAGAAACAATTAAAATGTTGACAACCAGAAACCATTCCAGAGTCAGCTAGTGTGTAAATACAAAAGATGATGAGTTTGGAACCAAAACTATTATTAGAGCAGGTTTTCATTCTGCCTCTATTACTAACTAGTGTGTAAATAAACTGACAAAAGATCCTGAGGCCTAAGGATTGTGGAAAGCTAGAGAGATTAAAGATATATCCCCAACACTGGTTTTTGATCATAAGGTTTTGATCATCTATTGCTTACATGTAGTCAAAATATGTTTTTGTTCTAGAATACATAATGCATTTTTCTGTGATTCTTTTTTAAGAAAAATCTCTTTATTAAAGTATAATACACCTATTAGAAAGTGCACATATCATAAATTTTCAGCGTAGGGAACTTTCACAAACTGAACACACCCATTGCAACCAGTGTTCAGATCAACATACTAGAACTTCACAGACACTTCCTTGTACTCCCATTTAGTAATTAGCACATCCTCCCTGCCTCCGCAGGGTAATGGGACTGTCCTGGTGTTAGACCTGTCCAGCTTAGAATAGAACCCTGCTTTTGTAATTTATTTACGTGGGATCCTTCAATATGTACTCTCTTTGTGCCTGATTTTTTTCTCAACCTTTTCTTTGTGAGATTCATCTAAGATTTATAATATTAAAAATACTATATAACTTTTAGAGCAAATTATGGTTGGAGTCACTATTTAGGATATGTTATATATATATATATAAGAAAAATTAGTAAATCTTTTATAAATTTATTCATTCAGTTGGCATTAATGTCATAATGAATGTAAAGAAGAGAGATATGCAATCCCTGGTCTCAAAATCTTTGTATCTCTAGTAAAGGTCAAAGTGTTCTGGGTCCCTGTAGAGGCACAACTCTGGAAGATGTGTGGGAACAAAGCAGAAGCTCCTTTTGTCAATTTCAGTAGGGAAAATGTCAGTGGAGTACCAGGGTTGGGGTGTTGACGGTGGTTCATTCCAGATACAGGCAGCAAAGGAATGCACTGTCTGTCGAAAATTTTAAAATCATACATCTTAACTGAAAATGCTTTCTATTATCACCATCTACCTACAATTGTAAACTTTTCATGACATAATATCTCTCATCCCCACAAATTTTTTGTGTGGGTCTAGGCCAGCCGTGGGCAAACTACAGCCCGAGGGCCGGATCCGGCCTGGTCGGCTGTTCTATCCGGCCCATGGAGCCGAAAGAATGGAGGGTTCTCTTGCTCTCCCCTCCGCTCCTTCACCAGCAGCCCAAGATGAGAGTGCCAGCACGGTCAGGTTGCTTTTGTTCCGGCCCTCTGGTCCAGTTTAAGAACCCATTGTGGCCCTCGAGTCAAAAAGTTTGCCCACCCCTGCTCTAGACAGTATGTATATAATCTCCAAATTAGAAAAAAAATGTAAATGACCCTACACGGAACAGGTAGCCTACATAAAAGTTAATTAGAAAGTGCCAGGTTTTATGGTTGGCCTCAGATACCTGTGGACTCAGTCAGTTACAGGAGTTTATTTCAAGAATGAGTTCCCAGTGGCCCTGAATCATGAAGTTTCGGGCACAATTTGAGTTTTCATCCCCTGTGGTGGATCAGATATAAACAACAGTCAAGATGAAGTTATTCATTTTTGTCTTTGCAATCACTTGGAATTGTTTGAGTTTTTGAACAGGATGTGGAACACAGGAGCAATTTTTTTGTTTGGTAAATGCAAACATTAGTTCATAAGTGAAATATTTTAAATACTTCGAGTATCCTTAACTTTGATGTTCCTTTGCGTTTTTTAATTAAGAAGTGAATGATCAAGACATTACAATGTTAAATTAGTGGTGTGATTTCATAGTTACCTAAATTGGACTTCTTTGCATTAACAGAAGGTATTAATTCATTCCTTCCTCTTTTTTTAAAACTTGGATATTTTAATTTCTATTATTTTTACTAACATGATTTTATATATATAAAGTTCAAGAAAAATGAAAGTTTTCATTTAGTTTCTTGCCATTACCCACTTAATTTCATGATTCTTGCTGAAAATAATTTTGTTGGGAGAGGAGAAAGTGTTTAAAATTATCCCCTCGGGGCATCAGATAAACCAGGTACACCCCTGAGAGGAGAAAAAAGGCAAGGTATTTCAGGTATACAAGATGACATTGCCGGTGGATTTTTAAGAGTATTGTTCCCCCAAATTTGGGGGAGAACTGATTCACATCTTTCTCCTAAAGAAAGTGAAAATGGGGCTTGCCTGAAACTGGAAACGCTCAGTGAGCTTTAGATTTTGGAATGAAGATGAAAGCATGGTGCTAACAGGGCATTTTGCTAGGTCCTGTGCAGCCGGTTCAGTTTGGGACGAAGCTGACCATCTGCTTAGAGCTTTTTAAATGTGGGTAAGTAGTCTGAGATGGGCTTTGTTGCTTTGCGTCTTTGTGTTGGGGTGCATTATTATTCCAAATTGTGGGAAGCCAGTCTTGCAGGAGGTAAGGCTTTGAATTCCTGATGGTGTGTGAATGTGTATCCCCAAGGTCTCTCTCTGGGATGAATTGATTTGCTGGCCAGCAATGTGGCTGAATTCCTACATCAGGTTAAAGGCACAAGGTTGCTTGGTTTTGCAGCCTGCCCCAAGCGCCTCATCTGCATACTGATAAAGCCTTCTTCTCTTCTAGCCCTTTGGCATTGGCCATTTGCTAAAGCAAGCTGTTTGGTGAACAAAGCACAAATCAATCTAGCTTTTACCTGAATAGAAGTAGGGCTAAAAGGAAAGGTCCCTCACCCAATTTAAGGTCTACTTATTTTTTTAAGACAACTGTCTTCAGCCATATTTCATGAGCATATGTCATCTCAGAGATTGAAAAAACTTCAGTTTTTCTTTATCTTCCTTTCTACCTTAATCAGGAATCTCTTCTGCAGATTTTATAAGAAAGTATATTAGGTTGTTAGGATTACTGTAACAAAATACCACAGATGAGGTGATTTAGTAACACAAATTTACTTTCTCACAATTCTGGAGAATAGAATTTTAAGATCAAGGTGATGTTTTTTCCCTAAAGATCTCTCTCCTTGGCTTGCAGATGTCCAGTATTCTCTGTGTCTTCATGTGGTCTTACTCTCTGTCTATGTCCTTCTCACCTCTTCTGATGGAGACACCAGTCATATTGGGTCAGGTCCCCCCATATGACCTCATTTGATCTTAATTACCTCATTACCATCTCCATATACAGTCACATTCTGAGCTTATGACTTCAACATGAAGTTTAGAGGGACACAATTTTAAGGGGATACAACAGGCAGAATCTTCTAAGTGCTACTTGAATCGGAGAAGAACATTTTGGTCCTGAAGGATGGCTTAGCCATCTTTTTTCCTTGCCTTGGAAAATTTGTTGATCAAAACAAAGTATTACCTCAAGACAGGTAAGACCGACACATGTCCTAGCAAGTCATCTTTCAATGGCAGAAATGGGTTTTTTCTCCCAGTCTTGTACTTGCATATGAATCCTCTAACCCAGGGTTTAGAGAAATACTTGACAAAATTAAAAATAATCAAACGTTGGGAAAGCTTAATATGCTGGTCAGAAGAAGCATTATTATGGTTATGATTATTTTAAAATAATGTCTAATTTATCTTAATATAATGGAGTAAAGTGTGGTAACATCTAGCAAAGTGGTCAAGAATTCTATGAGTAAAGTGTGGTAACATCTAGCAAAATGGTCAAGAATTGTAGGAAGATAGGATTTAGTTGATACTTTCCGTTTAAATGGATCCAGGCCCACTATTTTAGCTATTGTCTTGATAGATAAAAGTTATATAATCCCAAGGCCAGACACTAATAAAATTTTGAAATACAATAGGATTATTTATTTATAATTTTAGAATGTTCTGGATATAACTGGAACACTGGGGAATTTGGTTCAGTCAAGGCTTGGATTTTGCAAAGAAAGAACATCAACTAGTATTTGAAGTTACACCAAAAGACAGATATTTTTGCCCCCAAAACTTCCTAGATTAGAAAGAGAAAGAAAATCCATACCTCTTGAAGAGAAAGTAATAATGAATAACTTGATTTTAAAATATATTAGAGGCATTGTTACTGTATGGTCAGGTAAAAGAAATGACCATTGTGACACAGATGATATTTTCTGATATTTGTTTAAATGTAGTTGACTTTTATCCATTTTCTCTGTTCTTACTGTTTTTGAACATGCATTGTTATCAAGGCTAGAGTAGAGCTGCAAAGATGAAGAGAGTTACAGTGCATTGGACAGGTATGGTCTAACAGCAAGGTGGAAGGTCATGATAGCAATAATCAAATTTAATCTGGGCCTTGAATTTATTAATTGAACCAATTGAACCAAGTCAACAGAAGTTCCAGGGACTATGTCATGGTGTGAGGATGTTGCTATAAACAGCCAGAAAGTCCTTGTCTTTAGGAAGCTGGCATTTTTAATGAATATAGTTTACTGAATAACATGGACAAACAAATCGTTAAAATAAATAATGATTTTTCTTACAGCAAAGTTTGGGTACAACTTATAAAAACTGAAATATAAACTGAGACATAACAGAGACTTTCAGTTTTTCTTTAGGCTTTTTAAAGGCTCTTTGTGGCCCTAGACAGTTTGGCTCAATAGGTAGAATGTCAGCCTGTGGACTGAAGGGGCCCAGGTTTGATTCCAGCCAAGGCACATGCCCAGGTTGTGGGCTCGATCCCCAGTAGGGGGCGTGCAGGAGGCAGCCAATCAGTGTTTCTCTGTCATAATTGAAATCAATATATATATATATATATATATATATATATATATATATAATATAATATAATATATGTTAAAGGGGTTTTTTGTGCTCCAACAATATAGATCTGGAAGAGTCTCTAACACAGAAAGATAAAAGCATTTAACCCACAATATTAATTAATCCATTTTGGTAAAATTAAAGAAAAGAATTCACCTGGTACATTTTAAATCACTCATAATTCTTCCTATGATTAATTATCACAAACATCTAAGAAACTTCACTTAGAATCCAAGTTATATCTGAAAAAGTGTTTGTCCCAATGGTTATAGACTTGACCTTGTTCCTTAAAAAAAATAGCATGCCCTCCACTCTTGATCTTTTCTAGGGTATATCTGTGCTTGGTTTAAATCAAGTGTTAATGGTCTTACATTTTGGAGACTTATTCATCCATTGATATAACCATCATAAATTCATCCATCCTACACCCATTCACCTATGCATTCAATCCCTCACCCAGTAGTTGACCTACTATAGACTCTCAGCAAATATTTATTGAATGAATAAATAATCCACTAAATCTTGATTGTCTACTATGTGCTACTTATAATCTACAGACCCAATAGTCCAATTATACCAGGAGACCATTTGAAGTCATTAACTTTCTACAGCTTCACTCATTGATTTTAAGGAGGAATTTTTATTTATTTATTTCCCTCTTACTTTTTTATATAATTTTTTAAATTTCTGTATTTCTGTATTGATTAAGGTATTACATATGTATCCTTATTCCCCCATTACCCCCCCCCTTCATCCCCTCATGCCCTCACCCCTGTTGTCTGTGTCCATTGGTTAGGCTTATATGCATGCATGTAAGTCCTTTGGTTGATCTCTCCCTCTTACCACCACCCTTTCCTACCTTCCCTCTGAGGTTTGACAGTCTGATCGATGCTTCTCTGTCTCTGGATCTGTTTTTGTTAATCATTTTATGTTGTTCATTATATTCTATAGATGAGTGAGATCATGTGATATTTATCTTTCTCTGACTGGCTTGTTTCACTTAGCATAATGCTCTCCAGTTCCATCCATGCTGTTGCAAATGGTAAGAACTCCTTCTTTTTTACCGCAGCATAAGGAGGAATTTTTATTAATTGTTATATTGATGACAGGGGAGATCTGAGTATAATTTTTGTAATAGCTTTCTTAACACAAAAAATTTTAATAATGTACAACTTTTATGTATACATAGGAAGAGTTGTTAAGAAAGTCAAGCATCAGGTTAACTGTGGTGAGAACACAGTGAATGGAATTCATTCTGGGGACTTGCTGAAATTCTCCTTAATGTCCCTTTGGGGGATTTAAAACCACAGTGTCAACCAGTCCCCAAGGGAAGTAGAACAGCCTTTTGTGGGAAGAGAGGTTTGGAGGAGGGAAAGTACAATGGTGGAGAGATGGGTTTATGCTAAGAATCTAGCAGAACTAATTTATACTTGGTTTTGTCTATGTGTGCCTGATATCTGGCTCTTGGTCATACAGAGGAAGCTTAGCTGACATCATATATATAATTGCAACTAATAGTATTTGGTGTTTTATGGTTCACCAGTCATTTTCTCCCAGTGCTTTTCAAGCTGTGCCTCCAAACTACCTGCAATAGCAGAGTGGAGTGAACATAATCCCTAGGGTCTAAAGAATAGCACGAAGCAAACTAGAGATTTGTTATGAAGTCTGATTTTTTATTAGAATTTGTGCATATCTTACTTTCTACTAGAATATAACTCTGTGTTTGCATTAATGTGGGGAATAGTGCTTTAAATTCATTATCATAGAGTAAAATGTATCAAGACAATAACCTCTGCACACCATCACCTCCCTCCACCCTCAAGTATACATACACATCAATTCCCCAAAAGATCCCTGTGGAGATGGAGATTACTATGTCATCCTCCTTTGCAGAGGAGGAAATCAAGAATCAGAGAGGTTAACTAAAATTGATAATTCCTCCATTTATTAGTAATCACCAAAGTCCCAGGCATTGTCTTAGACAGTTTTTTGCACATTTAATTCTCACAGGGTTGGGGGACTGAAGGAACTGGGCTCTGCCATCTTGTGGCTGTGGGCACCACCATCTTTAAGGGCATGGCAGCCAGTTATCATATTCCCCCTTTATTAGATAGGATTATTAATAACGAACTACACCACTCACTAATGACTGATTATTATAATTGTGTTGCATTCATTTCCCTTACGCACCTTACATGCAGGCACATCATTTCTCTCCACTAATACTAGCAGTGAATATTTTAGTAGCCGATTGCCACATCATTAGTCTTGGGCTGACTTGTTGGGTGTGTGTACAACAGGAAATATTTTGCTTTCGGAGAATAAGAAAAATAGGTTTATTTGTGTTTTGCTTATTAATTTATGCATTCAGTGTCTGGTAAGTTAATGTTCAAGAAAAAATACTAATGTTTATTAAAATGTTCTTCTATTTTATGTTAACCATTATTCATTTATTCCAGCCCTTAGTATTCAGCATGTCTCTATCAAAATAAACCTACATTTCTATGAAAATTGAAGCTTTTGTTTTCTTGCAGCCCACATAAACTTAAACCTTGTTTATTCGGCCTGTGTTAGCCTTTGAGTTTGACAAGTTTGTTCTCCACTTTCTGGTTCTCAGAAGTTCCCAAAGGAGATAGAAGTCACTACTAGTAATCTGCCTGGTTTGCTTCCTGCAAATTTATCCTCTCTTCTGCTCCCAACAAACTTTGTGCACGTCCCCCATTACCTCTTTCTCTATATATCTGTGCATACAACTCCGTATTCATTTAGGCAACATTCATTTATTTATGAAATACATATTTGGCACCTTTGAGTGCTGAATATGATAGTGAACAATATAGGAACGATTTCTGCCTTCGTAGAGAAATAAGACATAAGGTAGAGAAGAAGAACTCAGAGAAAAAGTAAAAGTAAATGCACATATTTTCTGTATTCCGCATTTCTCTCTTGCTGTTCACCTTTTCAAAATAACTGAGCCTCCACATAGTGAGAGAACACTAGCAGAGAGGAGGATGAGGTCACAGTTCTGCGTCTTTAACACTTGTGCCTTCCTGAAATAGTCTTTCCAGACTCCAGCCTGAACAACATGTTTTGAAATAGCCTTCTGTTGTGCAGTGGCTCTGTGTTAACTAAGCAGCCCACTTTTGGCAAACCTTACAGCTGAGGACAGTTGTTGGATTGCTTGTTAGCTCTAGCAATTAAATAACCATCACTTAAAAAAGTAGTGGATGGATCAGTTGGAAGCAGTAAGATGCTACATGTTGGGTATAAAGTTGCCTGGACTTGCTGTGTCTGGTGTTGATAAGGTAGCAGATGGTCTAATAGACTCCAACCTTGAGCAGCTAAATTGGTAGGGTCTTGGTTTAATAATCTTGTGTTCTAATGATTTAGGCGAGTGATGAAAGGCAGTGCAATTACTCACTTGTAATAATGCCCAGTTGGCCTGGATGGAAGGGGCACTCACTCATACATGGTGTGATGCAATTAACTTCTGTTCCCCAGAAACATGGCTGTTTGCAGACAGACTACCTTGATCAGACACATCTCACCTTTATGCTAAAACTTAAAAGCATTTTCCCAGTGGAAAATGACCCTTAATTCTGTAAATCCGTGAAGGAGGGAGCGTTTTCTAACCTTGTCGGTATATGTAGTGTTTCTGTGTTTTAGAAATATATCTACTAGTTTGATCTCATTGGATTCTAAAATATGCTGCTGTCGGGGGATGGGAAGGACTTGTGAGGTATGAACAATTTATGGATGACAGAGTCTTTCAAAAGCTTTTCTGAGTCACAGAAAAAATCTGAAGGACAATTAGAGCCCAGGTATTCTGAATCTTAGGCCTGGGAACTTTCCACACTTTATTCTTCAGGCTCATTTTACCCAATAGTTTCTTCTATCCCTTTGCAAAACTTCTTATCAGTGTTTTAGATATAACTTAAGTCATATCTTCTCATACTTTTCACTTGTTGAGCCTCTGCTAGCGGTCAATTGAGTGGTATGTACACAATCAGAATACTAGTATAGTTAGTGCCATGGTTAGTGTTGCTAAGTAGTTAGAGCATGGCTCTCACACTGAAGGGTCGTGGGTTCGATTCCTGGTCACTCCCTTACATCCTCTAAAAAATAATGGAAAAATATCCTTGGGTGAGGATTAACTTCATTCTAATAGTCACTATGTTATGTGATGTGATTTACAAAGAGTGAAATACTAATAAATACTTGTTAAATAATGTTGCTTCTTAAAAGATCAGTTTACAAGTTCCACAGATAAAAATAAATTGCATTTTTATATATTAACAAACATGTGGGAAGCAAAATTAGAAACACAATCCCGCTTATAACCATTAGAATATTTCAAAGGAAATTAAATACTTAGCAATAAATGGAACAAAAGATGTATAGACTGTATATGCTGGAAATGATAAAAATTCTGATGAAAGAAAAAACTTTAAAGCCTAAATAATGGAGAACATAACCTGTTCATGGATTAGAAGACTCAATATTCTAAAGATGTCAATTCTCCCTAAACTAATATACAGACTTAACATAATTTGTATTAAAATTTCAGCAATAATTTTTGTATATATATGTAAGCTTATTCTAAAGTTTACATGGAAAAGCACATACTATAGATTAAAAAATATTGACATAGAAAAATAAATTTGGAGGATACTGATAATAATATTGTATGTAGCTACTGTAATTGACTAGGTAATATTGGCAGAGGGATAGACACATAGATAGATCAATGGAATGGAATAAAGAACCGAATGATAGGACAGAAGCCACACAAACATGCCAAACAGAATTTTTTCAAAGGTGCAAGACCAATTTAATGGAGGGAAGTTAGCCTTTCCAGTGTTGGTTCTGGAACAGATGGACATACATAGGTTATAAAGAGAAAGAACCTTTATCTAGGTTTTATGCTTGAAAAAGTAACTCATGCCTAGTCAGCATGGCTCAGTGGTTGAGCATCGACCTATGAACCAGAAGGTCATGGTTCAATTCCTGGTCAAGGCCAATGCCCAGGTTGTGGGCTCGACCCCCCAGTGTGGGGTGTGCAGGAGGTAGCTGATCAATGATTCTCTCTCATCATTAATGTATCTATCTTTCTCTCCACCTCCCTTCCTCTCTGAAAGCAATAAAAATATTTATTTTTTTAAAAAACTCAAAATGCATAATGGGTTCAAAAGTAAAACTATACAGCTTTTAGGAATAAAATGTGTAAAAATCTTTGAGATTTAGGAGCAGGCAGAGATCTTTAACTTGACACCAAAAACATGGTCCAAAAGGGGGAAATTTATAAATTTGACCTTATCAAATTAAAAGCTTTTGCTCAATAAAAGACAATGTTAAGAAAATGAAAAGACAAACTACAGCCTGGGAGAATATATTTGCAAACCACATCTCTGATAAAGATTAGCATCTTGAATATATAAATTACTCTCAAAACTGACCAGTAAAAAAAAACACAAGCAATCCAATTGGAATATGGGAAAAACACATGAAGGGAAATTTCACCAAAGATACACAGATGGCACATAAGCACATGAAAAGATGCTCAACATTATTAGCCATTAGGGACATGCAAATTAAACCACATCATGAGATATCAGTACACCCAGAATAGTTAAAGTAAAACCTAGTGACAATGCCAAATGCTGGCAGAATGTGGAGAAACTGAATGACTCATACATTGCTGATGGGGAAGTAAAATTGTTCAGTCACTCTGGAACACAGTTCAGTAGTTTCTTTAAAAAACTAAACTTGACGAGCATATACCTCAGTAGATGCTCAGAAACCTGGGCATTTATCCAGAGAAATGAAGGCTGTGTTCACATAAAAATGTATGTGAACAGAATATATATAGCAACCTTATTGATAATAGGTCCAAACTGGAAACAACTCAGATGACTTCAGTGGGTGATGGTTAAACAAACTGTGGTGCATAACTACTATGGAATACTGTTGAGCAAAAAACAGGAATGAACTATCATTTAACCAACAACCTGGATGAACATCCAGAGAACTGTGCTAAGAAAGGGGAAGGGGAAAGCAAACAAATCCCCAAAGTTTATGTGTTGTTTCCATTTACATAACATTTTGAAATAATAAAATTATAGAATTGGAGAACAGATTAGTGGTTATCAGGGGTTAAGGAGGGAATCAGGGCAGCAGGGAGATGAGTTTGTCTGTAAAAGGACAATAAAAGAAATCTGTGTCATAATGGAGCTCTTTTGTATTTTGACAGTGTCAATGGCTGAGATATTGTACAATAGCTTTGCAAATAGGTATCATTGGTGGGAACTGGATAAAGGCTACCTGGGATCTCTCTGTGCTATTTCTGACATCTGCATCTGATACTTTCTACTTGACAGCATTTTGATCAAGTCAGGAAAAATACCATAATCAGTCTCTGTATGTTGAGCATAATTCTTGATAATGCTGGTTTATACTTTATTGTTATTCAGTATTATTAGCAAATGCTTATGATTTCTTACTTTATAGCTCTGTTTGCTACAAATAATTGGTCTACTAGCTAAAGATTGAGAGTTTGAGTTGTGAGCTGAAAATAAATTTACACAGTGAACACGTTATTCCCCATAGACATGAACTCACACTGGGAGACAGCTTCCTTTATTTTCAACACTAGAGGCCTGGTGTACAAATTCGTGCACAGATGGGGTCTCATTGTCCCGCCCCAATGGGGGCCGATTGGGCTGGGCCGGCAGGGGAGATGGGCTGCAAGAGGTTGGGGGGAGGCAATCAGGGCCCCAATCAAGCTAGTTGGCTGCTGCAGTGCATGTCATAGCGACAATCATTCCTGTTGTTATGGTTGCTTGATATATATATATATATATATATATATATATATATATATATATATATATATATATGGCTGTGATATATTCCAGAATGGGTTTTTAATAAGAAGATAGATAAATTTTCATTGATAAAATAAGTATTTATTGTGTGCCTAGATGTTCCAGGTACTCTTTGCAATTATGAAGCTCTAAAAATGTGCCATCGTCTATGTGAAGTGCTTTATATGTATCTCTCATTCAATCTCCAAAGTTTCTGTTATCTTGTCCTGATTTTGCATATATTTTCAAGCTTGCCTCATACAACATTTTTTATAACTTGTTATAAGCTGTATATGTGTGCTAAAGTATGGCAGGTTCAAGTCTTCAGAAAATACAGAGCTAAAGAGAGACTCAGCTTCTTTCTCAAGCTTCATTTTTTTTTTTTTAGTCTTTTACATTTATTACATTGATAAAAGCTGTGTGGTGTGGAGGAAAGAATATATTTTCTCAGTCATAGAACTTAGGTTCTAGTCTAAGTTCTGCTACTACCTAGAAGTTGAATATTAGCTGAATTCATTAGCCTTTTTGTACCTCAGTTTCCTCATTTCTAACATGATTACATGGATTAAAGATATTTTTAAATTGTGCACAGCACCATTTGATTGTCAATAGTAATTTCATTAGGAGATTTGAGAGCAGATTTTAAAACTTAAAGCCAAGTTTCTGGTAATCCGGAGACCCATTGGGTACAAACTCAATGCTATCTCCATCTGGGTCCTGCTTTCCCATTGGACCTGTCAAAGCATATGTCACATGTACATGTCTAGATAGCCATGACACGTGTAGGTTTCATTTTTTCCCATCAAATGTTGACTTATACTTAAGCAGATATTAGGGTTGAGTTTTGGGGAGTTTTTTTTATGTTGATGTTGTTGTTTGTTTGTGTTTAGTATCTTGGCTTTAAGATCTTGGGACACATTTTTTTGAGATACACTGCATTATTTTTCAAATTGGGAAAAGCCCTCCCTGGCAACAACTATTTTTTTATTTTTTAAGTGTAAGAACATTTTCAACTTTGGCCTCCTTTAACCCATCTGAAAAAAATATCCAAAGTAATGGAACATGTAGTTTCAAGTAAAATAAAAAATATATATAATTGAGACTCTCTTGGCAGATCCATAGATGATTTCATTCTCTCTGCCCCCTACATAGCAGAAAATAAGTGCCAAGACATTTGTGAGGCTATAATACTTCAGGATGGTGGGTGAGAAACCAAAAAGCACTAGGGGTGACCAGGGTAGGGGGTTGTCTTCATGATTGCTAAGGAAATTATGTAGACTCAGCTTCAAGTGCTTCTAGAAAATTTCACATCAGAGTATTTTGGTTTGCCTAGCATGGCAGCAGGTATATGGGGTCTGAGATTGGTTACTTTCTGTGTTCACTTGTCAAAAAAACAAGTGATTTTAAATACCTGATTTTATTGGTACTACTAATCTAAACTGGCATCCAGGTAAAAAGTTTCTTCAGCATGAGGGAGTTAGAGAATCATGGGATTTCAGTTAAAAGGTGGTGCCAGAAAGAGTTAGATGGGGCAGAAGTTGCTCAAAATACTGTAAGACCAGCAGAGATAAGCATCCCTGAGAATCTCTCTTTCTGAATACATACAGGAGATATTTACTCTCATCCTCAATAACATCCTATATACCCACCTCATTTCTTGATATTCTAACTAGCATGCATGATACACAGAGTTTAACACACAGTAAGGCCTCATATTAAGCATTTAATATTTTTGTTGAATGATAGTAAGAAATAAGTGGCTAAGTAAGTAAACAGATGAATTAAAGACCACATGTCCTACTCCAATGCCCATTACTAGAATAAAAAAATTACAACCAGTGTGTGTTTGGAGTATTCTGATTCCAGAGTAGGAAAGACATAAATATAAAGCTTTGCTTTATTATGTAATGTTATGTGTTTTGAGGAAAGCTACTTAACTTCCTTAAGATTCAGTTACTTTGTCGAAAAATGAGAATAAAAGCACAAATTTCATTGCGATATTGTAAGGACTGACTTACATATTCATGGAACAAATGTCCCACAAGGAAAACTCAGGTCAAATGATTTTATTTGTGAATTTCATGAAACTTTTACTTTTTCCCCCTACCAAACATTTAAAGATGAAATAACATCAGTTCTACAAAATTTATTCTGGAAATTCAAGAGGAGAAAATACTTATCTATTTATTCTATGAAGCCATCATTACTCTGATACCAAATCAAAAATATTATAAGAAAAGAAAACTATAGATTAATATTCCACAAGCATGCTCACTTCAGCAGAAACCAAAATGCCCATCAGTATCAGAATATCTAAATAAACTATGGTACTCTCACATGATGAAACAACACTGATGCAAAATAATAAAGTAGATCTACATTTACTGGCCCAGAAGCATGGCCAAGATGTTAACAAAAAAAGTTATAGGACAATATATTTGGTATGATTTCATTGTTGTCTATAAGTTTCAAGAGATAGAGTTGTATGTGATCTTATGTTCATTTTATCTTTAAGTCTTCACTGGATATCAAGCTGCTTCCTAAGCTTCTCCATTCTAAAGCTTCTTCTCCAAATCTTCTTTATGCTCTCGTGCTCATGACCTGAAATTCAGGAGTCACACAAACACCCTCACCTGAAACCTCTAAGTCAGAACCAGACAGGAATACCTAGGATACATACCTATTGTAAAAAGGGAGATTTAGCTAGCCCTGGCTGGTTTGGTTTGGTAGGTAGGGTGTTGGTCTGTGGACTGAAGGGTTCTGGGTTTGATTCCGGTCAAGGGCACATGCCCAGGTTGTGGGCTCGATACCCAGTGGGGGACATGCAGAAGGCAGCCATTCAGTGATTCTCTGTAATCACTGATGTTTCTATATCTCTCTCCCTCTCCCTTCTCTGAAATCAATGAAAATACATTTTTTTAAAAAGGAAGAAAGAAAGCAAGAGAGAGAGAGGGAGGGAGGGAGGAAAGGAGAGGAAGGGAGGGAGGGAGGGAGGGAGGAAAGGAAGGAAGGAAGGAAGGAAGGAAGGAAGGAAGGAAGGGAGGAAGGAAGGAAAAAAGAAAGGAAGGAAGGAAAAAAGAAAGGAAGGAAGGAAGGAAGAGGGAGATCTAGACCCAGTTAAGAAGCTGTTGAAATAAGCCAGGTAAAAAATGATGGTTGCTCAGGAATCAGATTTTGTAACTATTTTGAGGAAGAAGGGGCTGACATAATTTGCAACAAAAATGATCAAAGGAAAATTGAATATGAAACTAGCCCTAGCTGGTTTTGGCTCCGTTGGTAGAGCTATAGACTGAAGAGTTCCAGGTTCTATTTTGGTCAAGGGCAAGTATTTCATTTGAAGGCTCGATCCCCAGCCCGGTTCAGGAGGCAACCAATACCATCAGGTAAGGATTAACAGAAGGAAAGAAAAAAGGAAGAAAGGAAGGAGAGAAGGAAAGAAGGGATGGAGGGGGGCTTTAGAATATATATTTTTTCATATTTCTCCATAGTGCCTATTACAGTTCTATGCGCATAGTAAGTGTCCAACAAATACTCAGCAAACAAATTTTAACCTTTGCAGAGAGCCATTCTCATAGTTTTTTCCCCACTCTACAATATCTACCATTAATGATGAAAGAATTTTAGGGAAAAATCTAAATCTCAAAAATATACATTGAGATTGTATTTGTCCTTTGCTTCTTGTTGGTGACAACTACTTCTGGATACTTAAGGAAGAGAAAAATACTGAAAAGGAAATTAGTTTGGGTCATTATTAATGGAATACTCAAGAAATTAGTACAAAATCTCCCACCCAACCATGATGGAATTTATCTGCTGCTTAAGTGACTGTTCAGACCGTCATTTTCACACTTGTGTGTGGGGGTTACGGGAGGGCATATTTGGTGAGAAAAAAACAATTGAGGTGGTAGTTGTGTGTAGGAGATGGAAAAAGGAAGAAAGGAGAGATTTTAAAAAGAAATGGAATCATAACTAACAAACAGACTAAATATATGAAAGGAAAAACATCACCATCATGAAATCTCATGTGAAATTGCTCAATGCCATCTGCTGGCATGCATACATGTGAGCTGGAGATAACTGTTTCTAGCTATTTTTCTCATATAATAGGGGGGAAAATGGCTGTAACTTCATTCTTTGAATGTCCCTGGTCTCGTAGATTGGTGTGACGTAGCCTTAAAAGCTACAGAGGAATTGAAAGATATTTTGGGATACAGTCCAGTTGCAGTTGTTATATGATTTTATACTAAAGGAAAGCACTTTACCAAGATAGCTCTAAAACCCAGTCTGCCTAACACCAACCACTCCTGCTAATTTCTCTACTACCACTGCCCACCTACAGGGATTAAATTAATAATATCGCTAACACAAGATATTTTCATCTCACCCACCCAAATGGCAGCTTGGAACTCTTCTCTGGCAACTGTTACTTAGCCAAATTCTATGAAACTTGCGCTTTGGAGAAGTTTTTAGGTTTAAGCACTCAGAACCTCCAATGGGACAGGGACCCAGAAGTATCGCATCCAAGTAAACCCTTTCAAAGGTTGAATGAGGAGAAACTGGACAGAATAGCCTGTGGTGAGCTGCCATTTCCAGTTCATCTTCTTCCTATAGCTGCGGGGAGGGGAGTATTTCATTAACAAGATCCCAGCCAAATCAGACTTTGTCATCATTATTGATCCTCCTCTCAGACAGCCCGCCGTGTCCCCAGCACCCTCCTTGGTTTTGGTCGATACTCTCCTTCCAAGTCCAAGATAGTTTTCTGGCTTCTGTTTGGATGTCTTTGTGTTTTTTCATCGATCTATTTCTCTTCAGGAAAATTTAGAGAAAGAGAAAAAAAACACACTGAGATAAGGAAAAGTTAAAAAACAAAACAACAATGCCAACAAAAAATAAAGATGAAAGACTGGGGAAGAAAAAAAGGAAAGGATTGGTTATTTCTAAAAGCTGTTATAAAATAAATAAGTAAGTGAATAAATAAATAAATAAATAAAGCTATTATAATTATTAATTTTTAAAATTTGCTCCTTCTTAGAAATTTGGAACAAAGATACCAACCCACCATTCCACCTGGATATAGATAAAGCTTTATCTCCCTCAGACCTCATTGAAATCCTTACTCATTATGCCCTTTGCATTAACTTTAGAAGTTTGAACTTTATTTTGGACAGTGACATATGACATTATGATTTTCTTGTGTTGACAAGGAAGGAACATCCATATTAGATTTCTTCATGGTTAGAATGTGGGAAAGAAATGTGGGGTGACTATATTATAGAATGTGGGAAAGAAATGTGGGGTGACTGTATTCTCATCACAGTATTTCTCTTTGCAGCCAGCATGCCTGGCTAGGTAATTACTCAGATGTGCTAACGTTAGGAAAAAGACTGGCAAGTTGGCCTTTTTCTTTGCCACTAGCCTTGGTTTCCTCACATGCTTGTCATTGCACACTGTCCACCTTCTCTGCTCTTTGGGTTTCTACCATGCAGAGTGGCTAGCTATGAGCCCAAGCTGAAACCCCCATCTTTCTGCCTGGAGGATCAGGAATATAACTGATATTTTTTGATATTTCAAAGCTCAGTCGAGCCCTCTCTTAGCTTTGGTTAAAAGCTAATTAGATCCTGTGCTGCATCTTGTGCCACCACCTAACTAAGCACTAACATTTTCCTTTTAAAATAATTTTAAAATCACCAAGAAAGGGGAGGAAGGTTACTAGGGAAAAGTTGGTAGCATTAGGGCTGTAAGAAATGTGATTAACAGGAACATAGACAGCTCGTTCCAGAACCTCCCTCCCCCATGGAGTCATGGAAGTAGCCAAAGTCTTCATCTATTGAGAATCCCTAATTTTTGAAGAACATTGAACAGGTGCTGTGGGGCATGATAGCAGAGGTGCCAACTGCATTAACATAGAGAGGCCAGGCGTCACTTTTCCCCAAGCTTTTTATTATTTTTACTTAAAAATTTGTTTTTCAGAGAAAGGGGAAGCTAGGGATGCTACGCTGAGCATTGAATTCTGCCAATTCTTTGCCGGCCTCTCCCATTCCGGTCCTATTTCTCTGCAGAGAATCAGGCGAGGGATTGTCACCCAGAAAGAATTATCCCAAAAGGGTACAGTTACTTTGGACTAAAGAATATATACTAAATGGAGCATCAGAGGAGGAGGTGGGGGAAGAACCTTACTTTTTTTGTTGTTGTTGTTGTTCAAATGAAAACCATCTAACTGCAAAACTCTATTTCCTTACTCTGCATATTTTGCTAAGCCAGTGAGTTATAAAGAACCACAGCTGAAAAACAAAAGCAAAAAACAATTTGTTTTTCTCTGAGGAATTCATAGGAGTGCTATTTCTCAGCCTCTGGGGTGTGATCCTGTCTGCATTTGTAAGTCTTTTAGTAAATGGAAAAATGATACCCTTCTCATTCTGTCTGTGGTCTATTGGTGGAGTGGGCTCCACAGAGGAGTCAGAAAAAAACTGATCATGGGCCAACCCATGGGAGATGGCCAAAGGCCTCCTGGCTTTTGAAGGTCCTTGGGGTCCTTATTTATTTATTTTTAAATATATTTTTATTGATCGCAGGGGTTCGCTCCTGCTCCAGGCCAAAAGCCTCTGCGGCCTTGAGCAGGAGCGGAGCTCCAGCTCCCTGCGATCCATTGCTGGGGGCTCACTCCTGCTCCCTGCCCAGGCCTTACCTCACAGTCACCTGGGTGCCAGGATGTTCCTGGGACACAGGCACTGGGCACCTATAAATGCAAATGAACCACCATCTTTTTTTTGCGGGGGGGGGGGGGTTAATTTGCACAGTCACGCTGATTGGCTATGGGCATAGCGAAGGTACATCCATTTACATGTTTGTCTCTTATTAGGTAGGATGTACCCATGCATAAGTCTATTTGATAGAAAGTATATACTAGACCAGCCGTGGGCAAACTGCGGCCTGCGGGCCAGATCTGGCCCGTTCAGCTGTTCTATCCGGCCCTCGGAGCTGAAAGAACGGAGGGTTCTCTTGCTCTCCCCTCCGCTCCTTCACCAGCAGCCCAAGATGAGAGTGCCAGCATGGTCAGGTTGCTTTTGTTCCAGCCCTCCGGTCCAGTTTAAGAACCCATTGTGGCCCTCGAGTCAAAAAGTTTGGCCACCCCTGGATTAGACTGTATTTTTGTACAAATATGAATAAATCTATAGGATATATCTACATAAGTGAAAATAAAGGACTCAGAATTACTGGGCTTTAAATTTTAATAGCTAGGGCTAAAGTCCCACCTCAAAGTTGTAAGTAGTAGTGGTCCAACCATTGATACATAAGAGAACTCCATACTCTCTCCTGTCATGTATCATCAAACCTTTAGAGCGTTGCCAAATGGAGAGGCAGAACATCTGCCTGGTTATCTTAATTGGTATTTCTTTAACTTCAAAATGAGGGTGAGGGGCTCTCAATTTCCTTTTAAAGCTTCTATAGTCTACCTTCTTTCCCCTTTTGTCCTTCAAATAATGCAAGTTCTACCCAAAATATTGTCCCCAAACCAGCAGCATTGGGACTACCCAGGAGCTTTTAGAAGTGCAGAATTTAATGCCCTATCCCAGACTTGCTTGATCAGATCTGCATTTTAACAAGATCCTCTGGTAATTCATAAATGCTGTTACAGTCTTTGGTAGTCCATGATTTAGAACTCACTCCAAGCTTTCAAACTTTTAAGGAGTTCAACTTGGTTCCTGTGAAAGGACTCTGTGGGCTTAGCTGCACAATGGTTATTGTCATCACCTCAGTTTGACCTATCAAAGCCTCAGGCTTTCATTCCTCCCCCACGACAAGGCCTGGACAGCCTGTTTCGGACTTGTACTGTCACCTCTCTACATGTCACTTATTTATTAATGGGGCATATACAGTGGATTTTTACACACACACACACACACACACACACACACACACACACACACACAAACACACACACACACACACCAAGCTCGTGAGTGTACTTAATTAGAACATGTAAGTATAGAAAACATTACCATAAACTGAGTAATATATTCTCTATTTTTCACCTCTTGCTAATCAGAAATTACACATCCTGGGCTCAGAAAGTCCACTGCAAGGTGTGAATCTCATTCTTGCGATCTGAGACCCCTTAGGGGATGTCCACAGGCCAGGCCGAGGGACCCCGCTGGTACATGGAACCGTATACCAGAGGCCTCTAGTTTATATATAAGTATATATCTCTATACATGAAGAGTAAGAATGTGATGACTGGCTTCTTATCATGGTCTTAATGAATATCAGTTAGAGTATTCAAAGAGAAAATAAGCAAATGAAAAGCAACTCATTTTATGAATTTAGTCAAGTTACCTCAGTTTTTCATATTTTATTTTTTTCTGTGCATAAACAGGTTGGGGGATAGGGAGGGACAGAATGTAATCCCTGCCCTTTCCAAACTTTTCTGAAAAACCATGGTTTCAGTCTTTAAAAATAAAATCTTTATTTCAAATTTCAGTTATTTCTTAACTGCTGTCTCATGATTCAATCTTCACAACAGTCCCAGGATGCAGGTGGCTGGGCAGATTCAGTTGCCATTTTTTAGACTAGGAACTCAGTAGATATACAAGAAGTTTGAGGAAACAACATTTCTAAAGTCAGATGTAATAAACTGTGGCTTTGAAAATGGAACCCAGTTTTTCTGGCCAGTGGCATTCTTCAGTGACATTTCAACCACACCCTTAATACCGTGTTTCTCTGAAAATAAGACCTACTTCATGGAAACATAATACATCCCCTGAAAATAAGATCTAGCGTATCTTTGGGAGCAAAAAATAATATAAGACACTCTTATTTTCAGGAAAACAGGGTATATCACAATTTTGGTGAGCAGTTCTACATGGGAAATAGAAAGATAAAAGAACACTTTTCTGAAAGTAGAGAGCTACAAGGTTTAAGAATCTTAGTCCTTTCCTCTAGAGCTGGTTTCCCTTTCCTTAGAATTAACTCAAGTAGTGCACCTAAGCGTGTCTTCAGTGAGATGAAATTTTTACATTGTCAGCATCATGTATATTTAGTACCTTTTCAGGCACTGTGCTAATAAAATGCCTCCCACAAATGAGTCATGTTCTGTGGTTTAGATATGTTTCCTCAGCTGATAATCATGAGCTGATTATCATTATGGTTTTCCCGGGGCTGGTTTCAATGTTGAGTTTGGGCCAATGACCGTGCTCACACATCTTTCTTACAATATCTTTTGGCAATTTTATTCCTATTGTGCTATTGGACCTTCAGTTAATTTTCCCAAGCTCCTTATGTAGTATTGATGTTTACCCCTTGTCATATATGGATTGCAAGTATTTTTGACAGACTATTAATCATATTTTTATGGTATGTTTGCCATAAGGAAGTAACTTTTAAAAAAATTTATAGTAAAATATCAGATTTTGCCTTTATTGTTTCTGAATTCCATGACTTTCTTGCCAAGATTGCATGCTAATTTTATTTACATTTTGGCCTGGCTTTTTTTCTTGGCCTGGTATTTTAATAGTTTTTAAATTAACCTGGAATTTTTTGTGTATGTCATGAGAGAAAGGGATTTAACAAAATTTTTCAGACTGTAATCATTTATTTCAACATTAATTTTATTAAATCATCCATCTTTTCTGCATATTAATCATGTATTCAATTCCTATTATAAATGAGTCAGGTTCTGGCTTTTCTATTTTTCCCCATTAATTCTTTTTTTGTTGTTATTTTAAAATATATTTTGTTGAATTTTTACAGAGATGAAGAGAGAGGGATAGAAAGTTAAAAACATCGATGAGAGAGAATCATTGATCAGCTACCTCCTGCACACCCCCCACTGGGGATGTGCCCACAACCAAGGTACATGCCCTTGACTGGAATTGAACCCAGGATCTTTCAGTCCGCAGGCTGACACTCTATCCACTGAGCCAAACCTGCCTCAGCCCCCATTAATTCTTTTGTCTATTTTTTTTAACCCCATCATCTCATTTAATTTTTGCAAATTTCTATTATACCTTTTAGGTAAATTTTGTATCTTTCTTAAATTATTTTGAGCCTTTTAGCATATTAACTCTTCCAGGAGAATTTTTCAGTTTTCCAGTATTAAAAATATCATTGGGTTTTCTATTTGAATTCAATGTAGTTGTTATTTTAGAAATTTTTTAACCACTAGACATATACAGAAACCTCTTAGTCACTTATTTCTGTCTATATCCCTTGTTCTCCAGAACCTCTCACCCAGCAGGCATTGTATTTCATGCATTCATTAAACACTCAGTAAATCTCAAGTACTGTTCTCATTGCTGAAGATATAGCAATTAACAATGACTGTTATCTGCTTAAACCACTGGTGAGATCCAAAGCTGGGTTGCAAAGAGCGGGGCAGTATGTGATATATGCTATAATATGAATGAACTTTATTTTATTCTTTTGTTAATCCTTACCGAAAGATATTTTTCTCTTGATTTTTAGGGAGAGTGGAAGAGAGAGGGAAATACAAAGAGAAACATTGATGTGGGAGAAACACGCCTCCTGCATGAGCCCCGAATAGGGCCCAGGCTGGGGAGGAGCCTGTAACCCAGAATGAACCAGGACCCTTTGGTCCACAGGCTGACACTCTATACCCTGACCCAAACTGGCTAGCACTGGATGAACAATAGCTGAGTGAAAGAAAGAAAGCAATCACAAGAGGCCACATATTTTTATACCATTTACCTAAAATCTTTAGAATCGGTAAATCCATAGAGGCTGAAAGTAGATTAGCAGTTGATATATGTATATATTTTAATGAATTAGCCAATAAAACTATGAAGGCTGACAAGTCCCAAGATCCTCAGGGTGAAGGCTCTGGAGAGCCCATGGTATAGTTCCAGTCTGAGGTTGGCAGCCTTGACATGCAAGAAGAGCTGGTGTTTCCATTTGAGTCATTCAAGTGATTGGACAAATATCACTCACATTATTGGGGAAATCTGCTTACTCAGTCTAGTGAATTAAATGTTAACCTCATCTAAAACATCCTCACAGACACACCCTGAATAATGTTTGACCAAATATCTGGGTACCCACCATGTAGTTGACATACAAAATTAACCATGACAACTTTCTTTGGGGATGATGAAAATGTTCTAAAATTAGATAGTGGTGAACATTGCAAAACTTTCTGGATACACTGAAACCCACTGATTTGTATATTTTAAAGGGTGGAAATTAATGATATGTAAATTAAATGTCAATAAATCTATCAAAAAATAATAAGAGGTGATGCATGCTCAAAACTCTAAAACAAAAGCAAATACAAAAGTGGGCAGTATAGAAAAATCCTAAGAGAAATCTGGGTGCCATGAGATGGATGTTCATCCAGAAAGTTCCTTTAGTACCTGGCTTCTCAAAGTGCGGTCCATGGACCAGCAGCCTGAGCATCATCTTATTAGAAGGGCAGAATCTGAGGCCTGACCCCAGAACTGCTGAATCAGAGTCGCTAGTTTAACAAAATCACCCTTCACTCATATGTCATATGCCCATTTGAAGTGAGACATTCTGATTTTGTGAACTTAATTTTTACTCACTGATTTATTTTGAACAATGGAATAATTTTTAATGAATATTTTATATTGAAATGATATATGAAACAGTAAAAAACAGAGCATCTGTGGTTGAAGAGAGACAGGAAATGAGCCACCTGCTTACACCCACCTGATAGTCCACACGAAACTCAAAAATACCTTTCTTTCCCCCCAGGATTTTAAGGAATATGTTTCTCTTCCTCCCTCCCCCCACCTCTCTCTCTCCTGTAGAGTTTATAATAAAAACAAGTAGACAGAGAGACAAGATAATCAGTCCTCTCTTAAAAATAAAAAGAAGAAAATTTTCCAACATAGGTTCACTCCTCTGCTCTCCAGAGCCCACTGACTGCCCCAGGCTCTCTGTCTTTTCCTCTTATGGCCCAGGGTGTCTATGCTACACTTCACCTGACAGCCTGGAGTTGGCCTATCCCCGTGCACACTGCAGTGAAGAGACATTTCCCAGCACCTGTGTGTCTGCGGGTGCCTCCAGCCAAACCCCACAGTTGAACCATTGGAAATGAGGCTGACCTTCCCTTAGGAGCCGACACCCTTCACTCATAGCATGCATTGAGCAATCAGATGGCATCCCGGTGACATTCTTCACAGCTGCTGGCAAAGGCCGTTAGTTCATCTGGTATTTAACCAGAGTGAAGCATCCTCTGGCTATAACATGTTTGTTGGTGTGAGCTGAGCCCGGCTCATCTTCCGCTGCCTCTAGTTGAGGGTTTCACACTAACTTTTAATCTGCGGGCAATGCCGTGACTGCACAAAACGCTCTTCTTCCCTCTTCTCTTTGTGCTTTTGCATTTTTATTCTCCTTTGGTGGGCTCTTAGTCAACAGAGAATCACAGGATATAGCTGGAACTCATCATTTTGCAGGTAAGTAAAATAAGCGCTAGAAAACCATGCAACTTGGATATATCAGAGTCAGGAGGCCATATGAACTGAGTCTTTCTGATTCCAACGTATGTCTCCTGGACAAACATTGTCTCAATACTAGAGTCCTCATCTCATAACAGGTCAAAGGGGAAATGCTCTACTTTAGATATTTGATCATAGTAGTAAAAAAGGTGTTCTGCCTTAAGAGAAAAACAGTAGCATCAGACACATGGATGAGACTTCCCTAATGGCAAATGAATAAATGATTATTTTTGGCAGTCCTCTATTCTAAAAGACTTAGTGAAGGCACATCGATCTTGGTGTATACTCCTAAGGAAACCTTTTCTTCCTTACATTACTTTCTCAGTGGCTCTTTTCTTACTCATCTGTAAACTCCATGAAGATGGAGGTTTAGTCTCATTCTTCATTCAAAGCCCTGTACACAAGATGCCCAATAAATATTAGTTGAATGGATGATCTTGGAGTATATTTTCTGTTATTGTAAAGATATTGGTTAGAATTATTTATTATTTACAAGTAGCCAAAAGACATTAAGCTTAAGGTGGGGAAAGGAAATTTACACGTGGACCTTAGGAACAAACAGAAACCATGAGATATTTCTCTCTCTTTCTACCGTGTGTGTGTGTGTGTGTGTGTGTGTGTGTGTGTGTGTGTGTGTGTGTATGTGTTTAATCTCTGCTTCTTTCAGTTCCTTTCTGTTCCTTTGCTTAATTTTCTTTCCTACTACAAACCAGCTTTCTCCAGGTCTTAGTCCACAGGCAAAAGTCTTCATGTCTTTGTTCCAGCTACCTGAAATAATATCAGAGATTTTATTTCCAATGGCACATTTCTAAAGAAGGAACTTGTGGGGCAACTAATCACTTGTGGCCAATAGAATGGGAACCCATTATGTGTGGCTGCTTTTGCCGCAATGGGTTTGGATGAGTTCCTGATAGGGAAGTTCCTAAAAAAAGAGATCCACTTCACGTGCTTTCCATTTCCTCTGTGTGAACTAGTAGTTCATTTTCTTGTTGTTATGTGGTGGAGGTTTTTTGCAGGGGATGTGGTATTGTTGTTTATCCTCACCCAAGGATATTTTTTCCATTAATTTTCATAGAGAGTGGAAGGGAAGGAGAGAGGGACAGAGAGAAGGAGAAAGAGAGAGAGACATTGATGTGAGAGAGACACATCAGTTGCGTCCTACACTCGCCCAACCAGGGCCAGGGATGGAAACTGCAACTTAGGTATGTACCTTGACTGGGAATTGAACTCATAACCCTTCTGTCCATGGGCCAGTGCTCTAACCACCAAGCCAGATCAGCCAGGGCAATAGATAATTTTGTTAATTTCCCCCCTATTTTTCTTTTTTGATATCTTTTTGCTTTCTTAACAATACTTCTTATAATAAACATATTAACCCTTTTGTTTTATTTCCTGAAATAAGACTTATTGTAGAAAACAAAACCCACTCTAGATATTTTTATCAAATAGGGATTTAATAAAGAAAATTAGATGCTTATAAAATTCCTGGAAGTGCTGTAGGTACAGTCTCTAGGCAAGGCCTCTGTGAATGACTCCTGAAATATTATAGAACTTATCCTTAAAGATTGTTACCACATCTGCCACCATCAAGAAAAACACTTCATTGCAGCTGAGACACAGCATAGCAACCTCACATCTCCACAGCTGGACCTTAAAACAAACATAAAGATAAAATCTGCCTTACTTCTGCCTCCAAATCCCCAAAGGAATGGATTAATGTTTCAGTCTGATTTGAATCTATCACTCTAGCTGCAAAGGAGTCTGAGAAATGCCTGTTTTTACCTTTCAAACTCTGAAGTATAGGAAAGCATGTGTAAAGAAGGGAGGGCAAGATTCTAAATGCCACTTGACCATGTCTAATACAACACGAATGCACACACACATACAGGAGTACCTTAAAAAATATTTAAATTGTATATACAACTTACAAAGTCATCTCAATTCAGAGATGTTTGTTAAGTATTAAATTCTAGTTCTTTTTATCTTCTTATTGATACTGTCATATGAAAATAAGATGTGGAAACACAAAATTGAAAATAATAATTGGGGAACAGTAAAATATTTGTCAAAATTTTATTCAATGCTATTGTTTTTACAATTCAAAAAATAGTCATCAAAAAGTAATAATATAGCCTAGCCAGTGTTGCTCAATGGTTGAACATCAACCATGAAACCCAAGCACATATCTGGGTTGCAGGCTCGATCCCCAATAGGGGACATGCAAGAGGCAGCTGATCAATGATTCTCTCTCATCATTAATGCTTCTATTCTCTTTCCCTCTCCCTTCCTCTCTCTGAAATAAATAAAAGCATATTTTTTAAAAGTAACAATATACATACTAACTCAAATCCTACTTTGAATAGCATTTTTGGCCATTGTAATTGGCTATGAGCAAATCATGTCATGGAATAGACACCAGTTAACGCTGATGAATACCTTTTAAATACATAAATGAGGTGGTCTGTTTTCAAAAAGCAACCAATGATGCAGAATGTCACAGGATTAGGAAAAACAAGGCAGGTTGGGTATCATAATTATTAAATGGTATTTCATTTGGTACGTAATACAAAAATGATTCTACTCTTCATATAAGATTTTATCTTGAGGCTTTCCAAAATTTTTAAGTCTTAAAGAAAGAAGAAGTCAGACTCCACCACACCTTTCAGAATATGCTTATTTTATTCAGTAGTTAGAAGAAAACTCCCACATTCAGAGAGTTGTTTTCATCACAGTATATTGGACTTGCTCTGCCTCCTCCTTGGGATGATCCAGGGGGACTGGTTGCCAGTTTATGGAAAATGCTTGTCTGGAGCAGCACCTCTCTGTCTCCCACACAACTTCTGTGGTTGTAGCTGGCAATGTGGTCCTTGGAGTTCCCCAGGTACTGCCATTGTTTGGATAGTCAATCAAGGGCTCACTCCAGCTGTTATATCCTTGAGGAAATGACCTTTCTCAGATGTGCCTTTCAGTAAGACTTTATTAAGCTACTCTCTCCATCTTTATTGTGGGCAGTTATGTATGCTTATCCCTTTTGTGTAGTATTCTGAAAAATAAAGTCATTGATATTATATTCTAAATCAGCATTCCCATCTTCACCATACATTTAAAAAAAAAACAACCCTTCAGTGTTTTAAAAATAGTAATACAGATAGTTCCCAAGATTCAGATTCAATGGCCTGAACATCAGCATGTTTATGCTATCCAGGTGATTCTATTCTGCAGCCAAAGTTGAAAACCACTGTAAAAACAGATGGTGGAAAAACCAAGATGGCGGCATAGGTAAACACTGGAAATTGTTGCCTTGCACAACCACTTCAAAACTACAACTAAAAGACAAGACGGACATCATCAAGAACCACAGGAAAGCTGGCTAAGTGGAAATTCTACAACTAGAAGGGAAGACAAAAGCACACTGAGATTCGGAGGAGCTGCAGAAGTAAAGTCCAGAGGTATGGAGGCACATATGCAGAGAGGGCTAGCAACTGAGTATGCAGCTGGCTTTTTCAAGCAGGAGGGAGACACAAGCTCCCCACTGCTCTGAACTGCAGTTCCAGGTGGAACTCTGGGTAGAAACTGGACTCTCTGGCATTGGGCGGAACTCAATGGTGGCTTTCTCTTAGAGGTGCTGGTAGCGTTTACCACAGGACACTGAGACCCAGGGGCCTCTTAGAGCAGGGCTGAGGATCAGCCATTTCTGTTTGCTCCACTCTGTCAATTCTCTGAGACCCTGCCACACCCAACCTGTGCACAGAGGCTTTGCATATGAATGGCCTGACTCTTTGAAATATAAAATTACCTAACAAACCGCAGCTGGGTTAAAGAGACTCAGAACATTCAAAAGAAGGCCCAAGGCCCCACAGCAGCTTGCATTGCTTCACAGCTGGGCATCATATGGGCACCTCCAAACCCCAAGCAAAGAAGAGGAATCTGCAGATCTCTCTATAACTCCTGCTGGGTGGCCTAAGGCAGAGGCTAAATTAGCACCTCCTTAGAGATCCAAGAGCCAGTGTACCTAGTGGTCAGAGTGAGACCGTCCAGATTACAGCTCCTCAGATCCATAAGGGACACACTCAGTGGGCAGACTCAGTGAGCACCAAAGCCCCACCGTAGCAAGTCTTGCCCCATAAGGGTGTCTCCAACACAGAAGTTCTTCCAGTGTAGACACAGCTGATTCTAACAGCCAATTGGCCTGGAGGTCAATTCTTACCAACAACAATCAAGGCTTAACTACAACAAGACTGTTCACACAGCCCAAAAAGGGGTGCACCATGAGAGTCCACCTCAGGTAACTGGAGAGGCTGAGCCACTGGGCCCTATAAGACACCTAGCACACAAAGCCACTCTGTCAGCACAGGGAAGCAGCCAAAATGAGGAGACAAAGAAACAGGTCTTAAATGACAGAAGTGGAGGAAAGCAAACTATTGGATATAGAGTTCAAAACCACAGATTTAAGGTTTTTCAAGAATTTTCTAGAAACCCTGATAAATTTAGTGAGAGGCTTGAGGATATGAAAAAGGATCAATTAGAAATTATGCATATACTGACTGAAATAAGAATAAGATACAGAGATCCAACAGTAGACTAGAGGATCCCAAGAATCAAGTCAAATATTTGAAATACAAAGAAGCAAAAAACACCCAACCAGAAAAGCAAAAAGGGAAAAAGAATCCAAAAATATGAAAATAGTGTAAGGAGCTTCTAGGACAACTTCAAGCATACCAAAATTCGAATTATGGGGGTGCCAGAAGAAGAGTGAGAGCAAGATATTGAAAACCTATTTGAAGAAATAATGACTGAAAACTTCCCATACCTGGTGAAAGAAATAGACTTACAAGTACAGCAAGTGCACAGAACCCCAAACAAAAGGAATCCAAAGAGGACCACACCAAGACACAGCATAATTAAAATGCCAAGGGCAAAAGATAAAGAGAATTTTAAAAGCAGCAAGAGAAAAACAGTTAGTTACATATAAGGGCATACCCATATGATTATCAGCTGATTTCTCAACAGAAACTATGCAGGCCAGAAGGGAGTGGCAAGAAATATTCAAAGTGATGAATAGCAAGAACCTACAACCAAGATTACTCTACCCAGCAAAGCTATCCTTCAAAATTGAAGGCCAGATAAAGAGCTTCACAGATAAGTAAAAACTAAAGGAGTTCATCACTGCCAAACCAGTATTATATGAAATGCTGAAAGGTATTCTTTAAGAAGAGGATGAAGAAGAAAAAGATAAAGATAAATACTATTATGAACAACAAATACATATCTATCAATAAGTGAATCTAAAAATCAAGTGAATTAAAAATCTAATGAACAGAATAAACTGGTGAATATACTAGAATCAGGGGCATAGAAAGGGAGTGGATTGACATTTCTCAGGGAGAAAGGAGTGTGGGGGTGAGGGAAGAGACTGGACAAAAATCGTACACCTATGGATGAGGACAGTGCAGGGGGGGCGAGGGTGAGATGGAGAGCTATGGAAGGAAAAAAGGAACAACTGTAATAATCTGAACAATAAAGATTTATTTTAAATATATATATTCATTTTAATTCCATCAGCAATCCTATGAAGTGGTTTTTGGGGGATAGAGAGCCTTCCTACAGTCACCATGCAGCAACCCCAGGACAGGAGCCCAAGTCTAAAGGCAATAGAGCATGTACACTCTTTCTACACCTTGGCAACTTGCACAGATTCAACATCCATAGAGAACAAAGGTTTGTATCTCAAATAATACAGGCAAAAGTATTTTGACAGTTGTTTGTATGGAAATGATACAATAATCAATAAATACAAGCATAAACTATTGTGTTTCATCAGCCTACCCTTGCCCACCCTGCATTTTTGGAAGTCTGAGGTAGCCCCTCTTCCATCATAAAATTTAGGTAGGTGTCCCTCATAATAAGCTTAAAATTTAATGTTCACATCCTTAGAAACTATGAACTTTCTACCATTTGACATCCCAGGAACAAGAGCTTGATACACAGACATTTATGTAAAATAGGAAAAGAACTGGGACCCAGCAATTCTAAGAGGACTTTCCAGAGGTATCCAAGAGTTGCCTGTATTACATACGGAGTTATTTGCCTTACTCTCTTTGACCATACACTTTGAGAGCAGAGCATGTATGAAATTGACAGTATGACCTTTGAATAAATTTACTTAATAAATAAGGGCAAACTGGCACCTTGTTTAAAATGATGTTCTATCACAATTTGACTGAGCAACTTGGTAGAAACCATCTCTCCCATCTAGGGTTGAAGGAACAGAAATGAACAGATTTTTAAGATAATTATTCATAACATGTCAACTCTCATAACACTGTTTCTTGATTATCTGCCGACCTGAGGGGCTCTTGCTCTGCTCTCAGAATAATGTGTGACATGCTGACATCCGGCTGGTCAATGTTAATGAGATATTTAGTGGGTGAGAGAGAAAGGTCTGATCAGTAAGTCAGGCTTTGACTCCCTTGTCTACCATCCATTGAGACAGTCCACATCTTTTTAAGAATACAGGAGAAAATGACTGATAGTGGAAAGTCTAAGATCCTAAACATTTATGTTCTAGGTAATAGGGGCAAAGGATAAATAATGATGCAAGAAAAATATAGGTTCTCTTGAGGGAAATATCTAAGCATCAGGGAGAAAGTACAGAATGGAGAAAATGGCAGTCAGACAAATGTCAAGTCTTCCTTTTACAGTGTTTCAGCTGTGTGACCCTGGATTGGTCAGTTAAGCTCTCTAAGCCTGTTTACCACTCTTAAAAATGAGATAAAATGCCTCAGAGGACAGTGGTGATGATTAAATGGATTAATCTACATATTGTGCAGAGTAACATATTCAAAAGTATACTAAATGGGAATTTAAATATTTTTATGACATTAACATTTTTTTCCATTTTGAACTCTTGGATTTCCAAATATGCTTTGCTTAATATCACATTTTATGTGGTATATGTGCTGTTTTAAAGGTATAAAAGAACAGAATGTATGAGTCTTAAGAAAGATTCTGTGATTCTCAAAAGGCAACTACATTATTTTGTTTGGCTTGAAAGTGTCTTCTAGGTTGGTTTCAGAAGGGCTCAGGTTTAAGTCACGCTTCTGTCACATGTTCGCCAAGTGACCCTGAGAAAGACAGACTATGTGAAATGGGGTACTTTAGTCTTATCTGTAAAATGGGATAATCCTACCCTTCTCACCTCACAGGGCTGTAAAAAGGATCAAAAGAGATCACTTGTGAAGGTGTAAAGCACTGTCTTATGAGAAAGACCTCTGTTCTGAAGAGTCCAAAGAACTTCTGAGGCATGTTTACACCTATAGGCTTAGAGACCTAGACTTTCATTGAGTACATAAGCTCTAAAGCCCCAGAGAAATCTCCTGGGGATACGAAAGTGAACCAAAGGCTGTCTCAAGGAGTTGATCTGTTCTCTTCCATTTCTTATGGGGAAATTACTCTATTTTGACCAGTATCTTTGGGTTGATCTCCAGGTAGAGCCATTGTTCCTCCTTCCCTATGGCCTAACACTAGTTGCACTGACCATAAAATAGATTTCGATCAGAGAAGAACATCAGTTAGACTTAAAAATTGTCACAAAATAATGTTAGTCTTGCCCCCTAGCTCAGGGATATACTTTAGGCAAAAGCTCAGAACTCTAAATTCAAGGCCCACCAGAAAAGATAGCATTGAACTTACTACTCACTCTGTCACAAAACCAGTTAAGAAAATGGATTCTTAAGGACATATTCAAAGGGACATACTGCCCTCTTGGCTATCAGATCCATGGCTTTAATATTTTATTCTAAGAGGATTCCACATTATCCTATCTACTAAAGAGGGACTGTGCTAACTGACCATCATGCCCTCACAAATATGGCGGCACCCACAGCCAATAAGAAGGTAATATGCTAATTGACTGTCACACCCTCAAAGATGGCAGTGCCCACAGCCACAAGATGGCAGCCTCCAGTCCCACAATCCTCCCGGGACAGCAGGCATGTGGCACAGTCAGGCCCACCTCCAGGCAGGCACAGCCCTGCACCTGCCTCTGGAGTCCCCCAGTTTCCTCATCCCCTCAGCTGCCCAGGACTGGCCCAAAATGCAGGCAAGCCTCTAAAGGAGACTGCCAACTGCCCAGGGCCACCCTAGGCTCAGGTAACCAAGGCCGACCGAGGCTGTGGTCCAGCAGTGGCACCAGCAGAGGTATGATGGGGGGAATCACCTTCCCCTGATTGCTGGGTCACCTCCCGCCCCTGAGGGCTCCTAGACTATGAGAAGGGGCAGGCTGGACTGAGGGACCCCCTCCAGTGCATGAATTTTCATGCACTGGGCCTCTAGTCCAAAATAATGATTAAGGCCTTTCTTAAATGACAGCAGTGTTATATAGTAACCATAATTGAAAAAAAATACATGGTGATCATCAAAAATATTAAACACTATTAATTCGAAAGTACTATTTAAAAAATCACCTATACTGGTAAAAACAGACATATGTATTTGTGTGAGGTTTATTATTCAGTCTGCAAGAAATGTGTGGTGAAGAAATTCTTACCAGACCTGGCCAATTTGGCTCAGTAGATAAAGTATCAGCCCATAGATTAAAGGGTCCCAGGTTCCATTGCAGTCAAGGGCATGTACCTCAGTTGCAAGCTTGATCCCAGGCCCTTGTCATGTTGTATGTGGGAGGCAACCAATTGTTTTGTCTCTCTCACATTGATGTTTCTCTCTGTCTCTTCCACTCTCTAATAATCATTGGGAAAATATCCTCAGGTGAGGATTCTTTTAAAAAAATTAAACCAATAAAAACATATTTAAATTTTTTTAAAAAGAAAGTTCTTACAAAAGCTACTGAGGTCCCTCTAGGGGTGGGCCTAGGAACTTTGTTGAGCTTACAAAAGTCTAGTTTATAAAAGTTAAGTTCTATGACCTCATTAACTTTGCCCCAACATAAATACTTCACTCTGCTATATATAGTTGAATATGTTACCTTCAGATTTTATGGAAGTTTGACATTGACCATAATGTTAATTATAAATAATGAATTTCTTTCGTAATTTAATGCCAGGAAATGTTTATATTTCTTAAAGAATCACTTCATGGTGTTTTATTACATAACTAGAGGCCTGGTGCAGGATTCATGCACTGACGGGGACCCCTCACCTGGCCTACAGGGATCAGGCCGAAACTGGCTCTCTTAATCCCCTGAGGGGTCCCAGATTGGGAGAGGGTGGTTATTGGGTGACACACCCTGTAATTGGGCTCCCTCCTCTCTGGTTCCTGGTGCATCACCTGAGAACCACCATTGCCAAGTCACCAGAGCTTGGCAGCTCCTGCATTGAGCATCTGCCCCCTGGTGGTCAGTGCATGTCATAGCTACTGGCCAGTCAGCCAGTCGGTTAGGCTTTTATATATAGAGATGAGAATTGTTGAGGCCAGTGATAAATACATCAAAGGACTCTGCCTACCTGCCCAGACAAAGACTTCTGCAGTGGCAGTTCCAGAGCCTGATCCTGTAGTCAGCGCTTGCTGTCAGAGTTGACAGAACTTTTGAAACTAACACTAATCAGTGGGAGAATACCAGCACTATCCCCCACAGTGCCTTTCCAGTATTAAAGAATTTGGGGGTCAAGCCATTCATCAAAGATTGACTAGTAAATGTTGAGTTTGACCACTATCATCCATGGTTTCTTATAAGTTTGTTTCTCCTTTTTCATGCATTTCACTTAGAAATTCTTACAAGCACTCTTCAAGACAATCTCTGGCTTGTTTTTGTCCTTCTTGATTGTTTTCTGGCAAGTTTTCATTTAATTTGATGTGTCCCTACTACCTCTTTGGTTAAGTTCACCCAGAAGCAGACTCTGAGAAAAGGAATTAGTTTAAACTGATTTTTTTTTTTTTTTGGAAAGGTGATTTCAGGAACCACTGGTAATAGTTGGGAAGTGAGACGGGAAAAGAAAGAAACCATTGCAGGGTGTGTTAAGAAGTAGGTTATTATTGTGGGCACTCAGGTCTCAATCCCACAGATGACTTCTGGGAAATAATCTAAAATACTCCTTAGCATGGCTGCGCTTTGAGGGGTAAGGAAGCTAGGGCCTTTACTTTCCAACTCCCCCCACCACTGGCTAAGGGATGCTTTCAGAATGTTTGCCTTTCCATGTCCATGAGCTGAGCGTACCATAGAGAGTTTGCTAACGGAAAGTCACAGGTGCTCAAAGCAGGATGTTGTCAGATAAATAAGCATGGTGAATGGGGAGGGGATGTGGATAGAATATTGGCAGCATCTAATGTTCTCTTGGACCGAATTTGTAGCAGGTCATTTCAAAGACGGTTGGCTCTCAGAACCTGTATATGACTGCTTAGGGGCCAGATGCATGGGCAAGGATCTGGAAAACTTGCCTGAGTATTTTCTTAAGGCAAGGGCAGGAACTTTTACACTTTAAGTCCTGCCTACTTATCTTGGTTCTTGAGGTTATTGAAATGATGAAACATGATAGAGAACATAGAACAGAAACATGGTCCATGGCAATATATTAGTTCTCCACTGCTGCCTTAAAAAATTGCCACAGCCGAAACCGGTTTGGCTCAGTGGATAGAGCGTCGGCCTGCAGACTGAAAGGCCCCAGGTTCGATTCTGGTCAAGGGCATGTACCTTGGTTGCGGGCACATCCCTGGTATGGGGTATGCAGGAAGCAGCTGGTCGACGTCTCTCTCTCTCCCTCTCATCAATGTTTCTAACTCTCTATCTCTCTCCTCTTCCTTCCTCTCTGTAAAAAATCAATAAAATATATATATATTTTTTTTAAAATTGCCACAAATACAGCAGCTGGAAACAACACATTTTTGTTATCTCACAGTTTTCAGAAATCTAGGCCTGGCTTACAATGGTCCTGTGCTTAGGATCTGAAATCAAGGTGTCAGTCGGGCTTTAGTTTAATCTGGGAAAAGAACCTTCCAAATTCATTCAGGCTGTTGGCAGAATTCATTTCCTTGTGGCTGCGTGATGGAGCCCTGGCTGTCCACTGGACACTGTTCTGAGATCCTAGAGGCCACCCACTGTTTTGTTGGGGTTTTTTTGTTGTTGTTGTTTGTTTGTTTGCCATGTGGACATCACCTTTGCCACATCATAATGTAACTTAATCAAGGGAGTGACATCCCATCAATTCTGACATACTGTAATGGTTAAAAGCAAGTCCCCGGTCCTGTGCACACTCAAGGGAAGGAACTCAGGAAGCAGGAAATCATTGGGGGGCAACTTAGGACCTGTTTGCCACAGATACAAGTGAGTACTCAATAAATATTCATTTGCTTCCCTTGCTTTAGAGTCTTCTATCGCTGCTTACATTACTACCATCACAGTAAATTTAGGCTAGAATAAATGACTCAGGATGGACATTAACTCTCTGGGACGGAGAAAACAATTCGGACATGACAGCTCCGTGGTGACAACAAATACTGTCAGATCATATTACCTGCCCATACGCAGTTATCACACATTTAATGTGGTGAAATGTTATGGCCACATCACAGTTGGACTGAGTTGATGGTTTTAATTTGGACCTAAGGCTAGAGCTATGCTGATGCTTTTTACTGCTGGCTAGACTGGCGGGGGAGGGGGGCGAGGCAGTCACATTTCCATGAGTTCCTGCTATCAAGAGGAAGGCTTTGTTCCCTCTTCATCTTGAACTTTTCAAACAAGTGAAAGCTAGTATTTAGCCAGGTGAAAAAAGCTGTCATTAGCCATCAGTCCCTTGCATTTTACATTGAATGAGATTCTGAGTGAGTAATGAAAATATAGGGGTTGGCACATTCAAGCCCTGGGATCTCCAAATGGCAGTTGAAATTTGGCTTTCATAAACACTTGATTAAAAAAAAAAAGAGCTTAGAAAAGTCCACAGGCAGGAGTTTCAATAAGTCACCTAACGATAAGCTGCAATGGTTATATCATCTCTATAATTATTTAGAGTTTTATTTAAATTTATTTATATTTCACTTATGTTATTATTTATATCTTATTTATTACCATTTTAGGGTACAAGTAAAATACATTAGTACTACCAATAATACAAAATTAAATACAAAAAATAGAACTTTCATTTTTATCTTTACCCATCACTTAAAAATGTATATTTGTATGTGATTTTACATTTACATCTATATAAGCATGAACAAATAAATATGTATTATTAGGAGTATTGCTAGCCCACAGAATGAGCAAATTAGATATAGTACTCTTTCTTTATGTAAAGGCGATTTTTTTATTAGTATATTCTTTACTTTTTTCAAAATAAAAAAGACTAAAAGTTTTCTGTATAAATTACAAAATAAGATTATTAAGAATAAAATAATAAACTAATTTGTAATCAAAATAATTACCAATAGCACAGTTAGAATATATATTTTAATGATGATTTCCATGTTTACTTACTCTGGTATCTCATTTTCCATTGAAATCATTACTTTCTGGTTTTTTTAAAAATATTTTAGACCTTATGTAGTTTAAGTACATTTTAATTTTGAACCTCATTATTCTCCACTGACAACTGAAATTGACAAAGTTACTTATAACCTTAGAGCTAGAAGAATATTTGGAAATATGTCCAGTAAATTATTACTGCAAACATTTTAATGTTAAATTATAATATTTTGGAGGAAATTGACTTGGATTCTAGAAAACAGCTGAAATATTTTACTTTCTCTTATATTTATGACCCATCACTATCACATTCTCTATTATAACCATCAGTAGATACCATTCGTAATTTTTTATGTAATTGTAGCATTTCATATTTCTTATATTTCTTCAAATGACATATGTTATCTGGAACACTAAAGCAGGCATAATATTCTCTTACTATAAACTTTCATAAAACTTTCCTTAATGATGATATTGTCTGATATAAAAAAACAAAATTCTCAACTTGGAAATTTTGCTTTTGGATCAGCGATGGGTTGATTGTGGGATATCCAGACAAAATTGGTTTTCTTCTCACTTTCAGTTTATCTCTACAGCCGAGAGATTCACATCTTTGTCAAGAGATTGCAATTTCTTTAGCAACAATAATATATTTTTATATCTATCACTTTCTTTTTTTAATATATTTTATTGATTTTTTACAGAGAGGAAGAGAGAGGGATAGATAATTAGAAACACCGATGAGAGAGAAACATCGATCAGATGCCTCCTGCACACCCCCTACCGGGGATGTGCCCGCAACCAAGGTACATGCCCTTGACCTGAATAGAACCTGGGACCCTTCAGTCCACAGGCTGACGCTCTATCTACTGAGCCAAACCAGTTTCGGCCTATCACTTTCTTTTTTAAAGGAATTTCTTAACCTCTTGGAAGTTTCAAGGATATCATGTATTGTGAATTTTGGTATTGCAACATTTTGCTTATAACATTAATACTTTTAAAATATAATAAATTAGCCATATGCAGTACATATAAATGTGACTTTTTTCAGGTATACTTTTTATTATAGAATTTATACCTCTAATAATACCATCAAAAAATTTTAAAAGTGTTTAACCTGCCTCTACATTTTAGTAGTATGATTCTACCAACTGTATTTCCTATTACAAATCCAATAATGGCTAAATACTTATATTTGGTAAACATATTTCCTATATCTTAAAATTTTATTGAAGGTAAAAACTACTTGTGTAGTTGGTACAGTATAAAAAACTGTTCAGTGTTGTTGAAGAAACATTTTGCTGTCTCATTTCCTCCCAGTTTAAAAAGTTCACAGAAAGTAGACTGTAGTAGGTATCCTGTCACTTTCAAAAACTGTTGTTGAAATTTGTTAAGTTTTTCTATGTAGAGTTATGCTATTGTTGTAGCCACATTTTATCTTTGAAGTAGTTTACTAATTTTTTTAGTTATGTCACCTACTGGACAAAAATGCCCCAAATAGTCACATGTAGAAATGTAAGACTTGCATTTTGTAATTCAGTAATTTAGCAATGACTGTGATCTACTCTACATGGCTTAGATTTATGTGGTGTGGAGGAAAAAACAACTGCAAAAAGAGAATAGGGAGATAGATTGGCAGAATGTATCCCTATGTTGTCTTAAAACAGGAATAGAGTGAAATGTACCACCATTTTTTTGTGTGTTGAAAATTAAACAGTTTAGGGTATTAACAGTATAATTAAACAGTATAGGAGCCAGCTTGCACTGCTCATGAAAACCTACCACTAAATATTCAGGAACTGGTAAGCCAGTTTTTAAATTATTGGGAGCTTGAAATCGGCTTTATTAGAAGTGCTTACACTGAAATTGGCAAATGCCACAATCAGGATATTTGTTTTTTTTCTTTTTCTTTTTTAAGAGAGTCAGTTTATCAGTACACCACTGACTATATATAAAATAACAACAATAATTAACATCACTTATTAAATTTTCTCATCATGCTATAATCTTAGTATTTGCTTTGATTTCACCTCCTAATTAATGTACAGCATTGCTATTTATTGTTAGTATTTGTATTATGCATAACTGCCAGTCATAAAGTTATCAATTGTTGCTATGGTTTTTACCAAATGAAGAAAATTCCCATTGTCATTACATTTGGTAGATTATTCTACGAATGCTAAATTGTTTTTCTAAACACATAATTACTTCTAATATACATTTACTAGTAGTATGTTAATATTTTCTCATCTTTAAATAGCTTATTTTCTGTAGCATCAATAATTTTATATTTTTAACTGTTTAATTTTCTTTTTTAAAATAATTATTTATAGTTGAAAGCATTGCATATGTCCCCCTCCAGCGCCCACCCTAAACTGTTTAATTTTCAACACAAAAAAATGGTGGTACATTTCACTCTATTCCTGTTTTAAGACAACAGAGGGATACATTCTGCCAGTGTATGTCCCTATTCTCTTTTTGCAGTTTTTTTCTCCATCCTTAAAAGAGTTTACAGAATAATTTATTTATTTTTTTTTTAGAAAGAATGCTTTCAGCTTAAACAAAAAATAAAGTAACAGGGGTTAGAATCCCCCCCCCCCACCAGCACCCATTTGTCAGAATTTTTGTGTAAAAAGTTTCCCAAAACTGGAAGACAAACTTGTCTTATTTGATATGAACAATCTCCATAAGAGGGTTCTGCTGTTTAATATTCAAATATATAGACATGTACCTGGATTAGCAGAAATTATATAAATTATATTTCATTCAGTAGATTTGACATGGTTTTTTCACTCTCATTTCTCTCATTTTTTAAAAAAACAAAACTCATCCATTGTTATGGACAGGGAAACAGGGCGAATTCACTACCTGCCCCCTCTGAGAAGTATCTGTGCCGGATTCTTTTGCGACTAGTCATTTCCTTTCCTTCTCTACTCCCCCCCCCCCCCCAATTCAATGGTCTATAATTTTCTATCACTTTATTGTGTAGTGGATTCTCATTTTCTGTTTTCCTGATCCTAATACATTATTTTCTTATCTTTCAAATATCTGGGCAAAATAATATGATCATTAAATACATTTACCTTAGAAGTACAATATTTTCTAACTGTATTTATCTAATGAGCCATTAAACTTTAACAGTAATTAAAATTGTATGACAAAATTTTCACATTAACCAAAAAAGTGGCTAAGATACAATTAGGTCATTACGTGGTATGAGTAAATAATGTTTTTATATAGTGATTTGACAGGATGAAAGTATTAGTAGACTTATATTGGAAACTCTGCAATATCAGTTTAGTCATAAATGCATGACAGTGCTGTGAACTGTAAAATAAAATCCCAAATCTAACTAAATTTTACTAATAGGAAATTTTTCTTTGTCATTTTAAGATTTCTTTCTAATGAGCATATAAATGTGAAAAGTAGCTTTCAGCATTAGAAGCATTGTTTATTGTTACAGCAAAGCTTTTTGTTTTTTTAACTTGCTCCTTCTTCATGAGTCAAAGGGAAGTGGTATCTGTCTACTCTGTAATGAAAAGACATTCTACAGGACTGGTCAGGGAATTATCACAATAAATATACAAATATTTGTCTTTAGAACATAAAAAAGTATAATTAAAATATTTTAAAATAATAAACATGTCTACCATGTGAATGGCACTCTCTTTGTTGTCATGCTCTTGTGTAGGACACAAGCTGGACATCTTTAAGCAGCCCCTGTACCCCAAGGTCACAGGTGTAGTCTACAGTCATCCCAGAGACAAAGAGGACTGTATTTCCACCTGTGTGCACAGTCAGACTGGAGACCACACTGCACTACTATAGAGTTGGTGCTAATATAGGCAGGCATTCCTGGTACCACAAATAAGATCAAAATTTAAAGCAGTTAATACAATCTATTCCTTTGTGATTTCCTTCATTGGTTTTGCTTTCTATTTTTTATTTAAAATTATTAGTTGTGGCACTAATCATATATATTTTCTGCTACTTTATATTTTGCATTTTTAAAATTCTGTTAAATATATTTTAATATATAAAATATAGTAAGAATCTAATTTTCTCTCAACATTTTATCTATTGTGTAATTACCCTTTATTTCATAATCTTCCTCTATTTCTGATGTGATTTTTAATGATAATGATTTCTCATATACCAGGGTTTGCTGCTGTAAATATCTCTTTTATTTGTACCTAGCTTTGTACCAGTAACACGCTATTTCATTCAGTATAGGTTTATAATAGATTTCATTATTTGGCAAGATGACTCTTCACTCATTATGCTTTGGGTCCCTTTTTCTCATGAGATACTTTTGTCAGTGTCTTATACTAGATGTATAACATAGGACTTGAAAGTGTAGAGATAGAAAAAAGATTTCAAAGAGGGAAACAGTAGAAGCAAAAAGAAATTCCACTGAGCAGATGCCCTTGAGGCCCCAAAGTAATGTTGAATCTATAAAAGGAAGGTCATTTCTTTTTCTTATCTCAGCTCTCTTGAAACTAAATTTCCCTCTGATATGAAATCATCTAGGTAAGAGAATTAAGAGAAGGGGGAAATATATCAATACTGGACTAGAAGTGTGCAACAACGCAACAGTCTTGCCACAGTACTTATTGCTGATTTAATATACTCTTTAGAACATTGTGTAAGTAGAAAGTTTCTGAAAATATTCTGAGAGAGTAAAACCTTGTTATTATAATGGTTTCTCCTAAATCTGATATTTCCTTCACATTGCTCTCCACAGAAACTGTTACCTCCTACTAACTTTGTGAAGTGTCATATATTCTTTTAGTAAACCTGAGTCAAGATTCAAGGAAGCCCTGGTTTTAAAATTGAGAGGTTTGGTTTGGTTTCATTTTCAAGTTTTGGAGGTTATAGAAACTCAGAACAAAATGAAAACTCTCTAAGTTTCCAAACCTCAATTTTATAATAAGTATTCTGTAATAACTCCTGTTCTCCCACAAATACAACTTATAATATATTAACCTACCTACGTACAGATTTTTAAAAATTATTATGTCTAATTTTAATATAAATAGAAAGAAAAAATTTATAATGTCAACATACGAATGCCTGGTCACAGTCACATTAAAAAGCATAATGAAGCCGAAACCGGTTTGGCTCAGTGGATAGAGCATCGGTCTGCGGACTGAAAGGTCCCGGGTTCGATTCCGGTCAAAGGCATGTACATTGGTTGCGGGCACATCCCCGATGGGGGGTGTGCAGGAAGTGGCCGGTCAATGTTTCTCTCTCATTGACATTTCTAGCTCTCTGTCCCTCTCCCTTCCTCTCTGTGGAAAAATCAATAAAATATATATTTTTTAGAAAGCATAATGAAGCTGTTAGGTATTTGCAACTCTATGTAGTATCCCCATGAATAAGATAACTTCAGCCCAGCTGGTGTGGGTCAGTGGTTGAGCATCAACCCATGAGCAGGAGGTCATGGTTCAGTTCCTGGCCAGGGCACATGCCTGGGTTTTGGGCTAAATCCCCAGGAGCTTTGCAGGAAGCAGCCAATCAATGATTCTCTCTCATCATTGATGTTTCTACCCCTCTGTCTCCCTCCCTCCCTCCCACTCTCTGAAATCAATAAAAACTTATTTTAAAAAAATGTTAAAGATAGCTACAAATGCAGATTGATGAGGTATGCTATATTGGCAACTCAAAAGCCTAAGTAGAGAGATTGTGAACAATGTGATTTTCCAAAATGATAAACCACTTTTGATAAAGTTCAGCCCAAAACAAAGCACAATGTTCTCTTGGTTTTTATGTAGTTGCATGCTTGAAACATCATTGTATGTGTGAAATATATAGGAATCCGGGCTCATTTCATTACGCACATCCAATTTCTGAGTGCATTCCGCAAGTATTGTTAAACTCCTGACATTTCTAAAGGATAGGTCTTCATGGACGAATTAATGGGACATTCCCAATATGATAATGAGGTGAAACACTGGATCAACAATTATAATCTCAACTATGTTAGATAAATAGAAGTGAGTACGGCCATCATTAAAGCCTCAGTAAGACCCTGATTCTTCTTTGAGTCACACCTGTCAAGGTGAATGGCGGGATTCCACTTCAGGGAACTGCTCTGAGTTGTGGAAATTCTGTTGTGATTTTAGGCCCTAGCCTAGAACCATCTGGCACTGCAATGTCAGGCTGTGACACAAGGGTCTCCGAGAGGATTACACCATGCAGACAACAGTTAGACTTTTTTCCAGGTTCATGTTGCGTTCTAGAGCTTGCTTCTGCCCACTCCCACCCCTCGGCACTACCCAGAGATAGAAGCTTAGGTCCCCTCTGTTCTTCTACCTCCAAACCCATCCAGTTTTCCCAACCCTCAGCCCACCCCTGTTGCCCCAGGAAGCCACCAGGTCTCATCATGTCCTGTCTGAATCTCTTCAACCTTACTCAGGATAAGGGATCTCTGTTTATCTCTGGGAAAGGGATATTCGCTCTGATTCATTTTGTATTCTTCCAAATATGCCTCGGCTTTTTGAAAAATAAAAACTTAGGAACTTCACCATATTTTAACATCTACTTTCTCCTATGGAACCTCTTTCCCAAAGAAATGAAGGCAAAATGTCTCATTCCCCAAATTTGGAGATAAGACAAAAGGAGGAAGAGAGGTAGAGATGATAGAAGAATGGGAGGAAAAAGTATCAGAATTATAAAATTTATCACCTTACCTTTTTTTAAATTACATTCAGTCAAATTGAGTTACTGCAGGCAAGACATTGTGCTAGGCACACAAAGATGAATAAAGCATGGGATTTACTCGCAAGAAACTTACTCTCTTTGCTCAACTAGGTCTCATTCTCTTCCATTCTTTTTCTGCTTTCTATATAAGTTTTTCATCTGTGTCCTGATTTCAAATCTCCTGTTTTCCAGTTTATATGCCTCCTACTCATCCTTCACATTTACTTTTTTAAAAAGCTAATTGTATTTTTCTTTTATTTAAAAGTTTGCAGTGGTTTCCATCATCTTCAGGACCAAATGCCAGACACAGTCTTGAAAATATTATTTCCTTTAGTTCTCAAAACAATTCTGTCAGGTTGCTATCTGATCTCTTATTTTATAAACAAGAAAACCAAAGCATAGAGACCTTAAGTTATGCTCAGCGAGTTCACATAGCTGGGAGAGCTAGGGCTCAAAATCAGCTTTCTTATCTAAAGATAGATCTACTGCTTTTACGTAAGGTTAGCCTTACTTAATGTTCTGGTTCCCTAATTAGTTTCCCTGTTACATTAAAGAATAATCTATAGTGAGACTACTACTACCATTACTACTATCACTGTAAAAAGTAACCATCGCTTTAGAATGCATGCCCTTATTTATATTCAATATAAAGAAGGAAGGAAGAGGACAGACTTAGCTCTAACCGGTTTGGCTCAGTGGATAGAGCATCAGCCTGCAGACTCAAGGGTCCCAGGTTTGATTCCAGTCAAGGGTATGTGCCTTGGTTGCGGGCACATCCCCAGGGAGGGGTGTGGAGGAGACAGCTGATTGATATTTCTTTCTCATCGATGTTTCTAACACTCTCCCTTCCTCTCTGTAAAAAATTAATAAAATATATACATATATAAAAGAGGACAGCACTTACCTGGTTGGCCAAGTCATTCAATCAGCCAAATGAACCTTGGCAATCCATGGGTGAAATATTTTTGAGCCAAATCTCTTCATATACAATATATGACATACAGATATTTAAAAATAAAATATTCACTGAATTGTTCCAGTTCATATAGCACATCACTGGGAAAGTCGAATGGAAATCCCAGTCTTCTGAATCCTCTGTCCACTAAGCCACAGTGCAGCACATAAATCTACTGATCCGAACGAACAGGAACCTTTTAATAAGTTAGCCTGATGTAACAGGCAACTTAACACTTTTGAAAGCTTTAAAATATGCAATTAATCACATCTTTAGGAAGCATGCGGTATACAGCTAAATGGCGATTCACAGGCAAACCTCAAAAACACCAACGTTGCTTATGACTGTAAGCGGCACTTAAAATTTTTTCCCAAGTGGTTTCAACACTCACTTGGACTTAATGGTTTCCTTTTTTCACTTTTCTTCAGAAACCAATCCATCTCACTACTACAGTGCTTTTTAACCCATGAACCCTTTGGATAAACCTGAAAATCTCAAGCACCATTCCCTCCACCTCCGAGTCCAACTGTAACCAGTCAGATTTGTGTCTACAGAAAATAATTTCTATTTCCTACATATTGTGTCAGGCAAAAAAAAATTTATTGCATTTCATTTTTAAGTGATTATGAGAGAAGAGGTGTTTATTTTCTAAATATAAAATGTATTTTAATTAATTTTTTTCAAGTCATATATCATCCTCTCCGAACACCCTATCCTGTCCCTCCTAGCTAATAATAATGAACTCTCAGAAAGAGAAACTAAAAGAACAATCTCATTTACCATTGCAACAACAAAAAAATTAAGACACTTAGAAAGGAGGTAAAAGATCTGTACTCGGAAAACTATAGGATGTTTTTTAAAAAATGACAGGAAGATACAAACAACTAGAAGCATATATCATGTTTATGGATTAGATTTAACATAATTAAAATGGTCATACTACCCAAAGCAATCTAAAGATTCATTGCAGTCCCTATTAATATACCAATGGCACTGGCTGGTGTGGTTCAGTGGTTGACCATCGACCTATGAACTGGGAGGTCAATGTTCCATTCCCGGCCAGGTCAATGTACTTGCCTGGGTTGTGGGCTCTGTCCCCGGTGGGGGGAGGCATACGGGGCAGCCAATCAATGATTCTCTCTCATTATTGATATTTATATTTCCCTCTCCTCCCTTCCTCTCTGAAATCAACAAAAATATATTTAAAAAATAAAATACCAATGGCATATTTCACAGATTTGGAAAAAATACTCCAAAAATTTATATGAAACCAGAAAACCACAAATAGCTACAGCATTCTTGAGAAATAAGAACAAAGTTGGAGGGATCACAATACCAGATATCAAGTTATACTCCAAAGCCATTGTAATCAAAACAGCCTGGTACTGACACAAGAACAGGCATATAGATCAATGGAATAGAACAGAGAACTCAGAAACCAACTCAACCATTATGCTCTATTAGTATTTGACAAAGGAGGCAAGAGCATTAAATGGAGTAAAGATAGTCTCTTCCACTCTCTTTCAAAATCAATATAGCCTTAGCCATTTTGGCTCAGTGAATAGAGCATCAGCTGCAGACTGAAGGGTCCTGGGTTTGATTCCAGTCAAGGGCACATTCCCAGGTTGTGGGCTTGAAACCCAGCGGGGGTGTGCAAGAGACAGCAGATCTATGATTCTCTCTCATCATTGATGTTTCTATCTCTCCCTCTCACTTCATCTCTGAAATCAATAAAAATATATATTTTTTAATCAATTAAAATTTTTTCATTAAAGTGAGTTTTAAAAATAAACAAAATGGCTAAAACAACAAAATCTGCAATACCAAGTGTTGACATGGATGCAGAGCAACTAAAACTCTCATATATTGTTGATGGAAATGCAAACTATAACAGCCATTTTGAGAAAAAGTTTAGAAGTATCTTATAAATAACTGGAAAACAATGTTTTGATTGGACACTATAAGGCTAAAGACAAAAGGCTGAATACAAACACTTTTCTAGATGGTAATTTTAAAATTACATGTATACTAGGATTGAACAAATATATGTGAACACATATACACACACATGTATACATGATAATGAGAACTATATTTCTCATTCTCAGAGAAAGAGAAATTACAAATAAGCAAAAGAGAATGCTAGCAAGATCCCAATTTTGCCGTTTTGCAGTGGGAAGTCTTAGGAAAAACTCATGATTTTGTAAATATGTATAGCTATAGGAAGAAAAACAAATGTAAATTTCTGTATATGAATGAATTATAGTTTATAGGTAGTTAAATATATCTATTTATCTCTCCCAGCCTAGTCTGCTTACAAGATCCAGAAGCAGTGAAATTCCAGTAGCAACCTAGCATCTATATCTTGGTTTCAAACCAAAGAAACCAGGACAAGAATGCTAACTAGCTATTGTTATTGACTTCTGATTTTAATGACACCTACTAGTGACATCTCATAAATAATAACCCCTAAAATCCTCCAGAATTAATAGCCTTAGAAATTCCAACTCAGGGACCTTCCTTCAGTCGCCTGACATTGTCAGAACTTGTCTGAGCACTGGAAGATGTCCCCTATGCTCCCTGGGATAGCATGTCTCCATGGTTGTCACCAGTTCCTTCCCTCTTAGTACACACATGACACTTCCCCCTATGAAGATGAAGTTCATTCTTCCATCCCCTTGACTTTGGGCTGGTCTATGGTTGCTTTGGCCAATAGCTCCAAGGAGAAGCATTGGAGCCCCACATAGGTTGTAGATGCAGCCTAGAGGAGCCTTCACATAACTCAAGCCCCAGCCTTATCAGACTGCAACTACATAAAAGACTCCAAAGAAGAGCCACCCAAGATAGCCTATTCAGCACACAGAACCTAGAGATAATCATAAATTGTTTTAAGACATGACAGTGTTTGGTGGCTTGTGTAGTAATAGTTAACAGGAATCCTGCTGGTGCCACTTTACACAGACATGTGAAGAGTACTGGGGACAACTGGTCAACAGACTTTTTGAGACATTTCACAGAATAAAGGCAGAAAAGGGAAAACTCAAAGTAATCTCCCTCCCTCTTCTCTCATATCAGCCAAACTCTCCAAAACCAGGGGGTAGGGAGTATGGCAGGGGGTGGGACCCAAATTTTTCTCCAAACACAGCTGCTTGCTTCTTGGTTTACCTTCAATAAAGGCAAGATTATAAGAAAGAAAATGTCAAAAGTCCAGAGAGTTAAGGCATCACAGAGGGTACAACAATGGGTAAGGGTGGGGTGGGGGAATTCCAGTCACAAGGGGTAGTCCCCTGTTCTTTTTTACCTCCAGGTCCTATTCATGCCTTTTTCTTCTGGAATGCTTCCCCCACCCACATAACCATCAGACCTCCCAGCAGAGTTAAATTCTCTGAATTCTTAGCCCAGAACTTTTGTCAGTTATGAGAGTCATTCCCTGAGGTCCTCAAGTTCAGGTTCTTCCCTTGTTGCCAATGCAGGAGCTAGAAGCTCAGAAAGCTGACCTTGGAAGACCAACTGAGAATTAAAAATGGGCTCCCACACTTTTCAGTTGTATCCAGATCTGCCCTGGCTATTATGATAATAATTATGATAATAATAAAATTTGCATTATCCTAACTAATTTGGTTTAGTACTTAGTAAGTGAAGATACTTTACATGGATTATCTCAGGTAATTCTCAAAATGACCCCTATAAGATATTTTCCTATATTACTTTATAATACAGGGGATTATTGGGACTTAAAGATATAAGTTTGGCTCAGTGGATAGAGCATCGGCCTGCGGACTCAAGGGTCCCAGGTTCAATTCTGGCATGTGCCTTGGTTGTGGGCACATACCCAGTAGGGAGTGTGCAAGAGGCAGCTGATCGATTTTTCTCTGACATCGATGTTTCTAACTCTCTATCCCTCTACCTTCCTCTCTGTAAAAAGTCAATAAAATATATTTTTTAAATAGAAAAAAAAAGATATAAGTTTTACTTACCTAAGGTCCCACAGCTACTGAGTGGTCCTTCATTAGGTGTTTGAAATAATAGCATTAAAAAATAAACCTGGGAAGATTTATGCTATCAATATAACCAGGTTACACTCCATCTAATCTGCCTGTTGGTACATCCAGCCCTGAATACATCAACATTTGTGATTCTCTGAATATTTTCCTAGAGTCCTAACCTGATGCCAACATATTCCCTTAAAAGTAAGAAAAAAGAAAAAGAGACATACAGGAAGACAATTTCCACAACCATCATCTTTCTTTGTAGGTACTGCATTCTTTGTGTCTTTAAAAACGTGAGGTGATTTCAAATCAGACCTAATGCTGGATTTCCAGCCTGCCCCACTTAGTCTGCTGTGTCTGGAAGAATTTCCCTAACCATGAGAACAGGAGGAGAAACTTCCCACCCTACCCTGCCTTGGTGCCTGGTTGCCAAGTCCTTTACGTTGGTTTTTTGATGTGAGCTATTACCCATGAGAGTCTCAGAGCTGAGATGTGAATTCCATTTCATGGAGGACTCAACCAGAATTCCCTGAAGTGAGAGCTCAGTCTTTTACCCACAATCTCCCTCTTTTTGTAGTTAATCAACTGGCTAATCCTCTGAAGTGGAAAAATGCACATTTTGTTGTCTGTGACTTACTGAGGCTGAATGTTTCTCACCAATGGCCAAGTCTAGGAAACGACTATGTATTAGGGATGAGTGATTTCTCACACTTAATCTGCTTCTATCCAGACTGCCTGGTCGGCCCACCGGGCCATGGGACTGAGATATCACATTGCCCACATCCCTGCCTTTCCTGCCACTGATGCTCCATTATTTATTAAGGTCTTGAGTGCACCTGGGGTTCATCCCGAGCTGGGATCAGACTTTGCAGGCCCTCCCTCCTTCTCAGGAGTTGAATTGGTATAAAGGCCTGAAAGACTCCCTACCCTTGCAATGTTACCATCAGCTCTTACTGAGACTAGAAATGAAGTCTCAGAAAGAAGCTCAGCTGAGAAAATGTATTTCCAAGGTTTGAGGTCCCAAGGTCCATACACCCATCACTTCTTAAGGTTTGTTTTCTTCCCACTCTGTGGTATGGCGAAGGCTGATCATTCATCTGTCTCTATTAGGACACTTTTGCTTGCAACTAATGGACACTCAACTCAAAAAATTCTCCCTACCTCTACCATGTAACAGCAAAGTCTGGGGTGAAGTTTGGGTTTCAGGAATACTGGACACAGGAGTCCACAAATTGTCCTCAGGCCTCCTCTTTCCTCCATCTCTTTCTTTTGCTCCTTTATCCACTTCTCTTTCAGCAGTTTAGCAGGAACTGTTGGTTTTCTATACATGGCCCTTATATACCTTTACCTGGTGTCCCTTTACTTAAACAGACCTGTGCTTTTTTGCTTTGTGGCTCTGATGTCCACGTTGCCTGCTGCTGCCCTGACAGCTAGGCATGCCGGGAATGTAAGTTCCCCAGGGTAGATCTTAACCATGACTCACAGGTGCAGATATAAAAAAAAAAAAAACCCAACTCCCTCTTCCCTGATTGGAATGACTTTGCATTTGCCCCACCTCCTATGGAATTTAGCCAAAGCTACAAAACTTTGATACTGCACCCTCTTCTGGCCTCCTTTTCTTCCCAATCTGACTTCCATATTCATACTCAGGTTTCCCTGAGGACAAAATCCTTTTATTAAGGGAATCCCACCCAAAACAGGAAGATTCTTTCACATCCTGGTCCAAAGATTCCAGGCATATATACTAGACTGAAATCCAGAGCTGCCCAAGCAAATGTTTCTTAATTTAATGTAATTTGACCTTGGGGCTGCCGTTGCTCAGGTACCCACCCCCAAGTCAATCCCAGTGGATGCAGGATACAGGATGAACATGATGGTAGGCCAGACCTGCCTCACATGTTCACTCTTGGATCAAGAGGGGGGGCTGAACCCCCCAAACCACATGAACTGGAAGTAGAGCTGGTGGGAGCTATAGTTCTGGAGGGAAAATAGGGCCTCTTACTGAAAACAAAACAGCACAGTAGAACAGGGGTTGGCAAACTCTGGTCAGTGGGCCAACAGGCTATTTTTTGTTGCTTGTTTATTGCTGTTGTTTTTATTTTAGAAAGATATGGGGTGGAGAGAGAAAAAGAGAGAGAGAGCGAGAGCGAGAGAGAGAGAGAGAGAGAGAGAGAGAGAGAGAAGCATTGATGTGAGCTTTTAGAGTCAACACTCACAGCAGTTGGGGGAGGCATACACTAGCCCAGTAAAGGAGATCTGTGTGGGGCACCATTAGCATCCATCCCAGACCTCCAACAGGCTACTGACTACTTTGGGAATTCTATCTGACAGCCTGCAGTATCATCTGTATCCTTGCAGCTGGGCCATAAGTTCCAATTTAGATGTAATAGAAATATTACATCTATTTATGCAATGGGCATTACACTTCCTAATAAATAAGGTTTCATGTCTGTAGAAAAGAGTAGAATGCACACTGGTCTGGTAGACAGTAACCGAGTGCAGATTTTGCCTATGCCATTTACTGCTCTACTTGAATATTTGAACTTCTTGATGTCAGTTTACTTATCCATAAAACTGAATTTTTAAAAACATCTCTCACAAGGTTATTTTTATTTTTGGCTCTTGTTCACAGTACCAAAATCTGGTTTTCTCTTTTCCTTTACATGGAATGGTCTAGTCATTGCCTCCTCCCCTTTGTCTATGGGTCGCTAATGCATGTTTTAGGCTGTCAGTGAAGAAGGCAACGCAGTGGAGATGCTAGTCTTGAGTCTGCCTTATAGGTTGAGCTCCCCTGTTGCCAAAGAATGGTGAAGCTTGTTGTTTTTTTATAATTGGGCACATTATTTAAGTCAAATGGGACAAGAAATTTAGTCATGCTTATTAAAAAATCACACATCTTGCCGAAATCGGTTTGGCTCAGTGGATAGAGCGTTGGCCTGCAGATTGAAAGGTCCCAGGTTTGATTCCCGTCAAGGGCATGTACCTTGGTTGCGAGCACATCCCCCGGGGGGGGATGTGCAGGAGGCAGCTGATCGATGATTCTCTTATCGGTGTTTCTAACTCTCTCTTCCTCTCTGTAAAAAATCAATAAAATATATAATTAAAAATATTACTCATCGCACCCTAGCCTGTTTTTTTAAAAAAAATAATTTATTCATTCATTTTTATTGATTTTAGAAAAGAAGGGAGAAGGAGAGAGAGATAGAAACATCAATGATGAGAGAGAATCATTGATCAGCTGCCTCTCACTCCCCGCCCCCCAACTGGGGATTGAGTCCACAACCTGGGTGTGTGCCAGTGGCCGAAATCAAACCTGGGACCCTTTAGTCCAGAGGCCTATGCTCTATCCACTGAGCCAAACCGGCGAGGGTGACCCTGGCCTGTTTTTCTCAAATGTTAGAGTGGTGACCCTCAGACCAAAGGGCTGAGGGTTCAATTCCTAGTCAAGGGTACGTACTTCAGTTGCAGACTTGGCAGGAGGCAACCAATTGATGCATCTCTCTCATATCAATGTTTCTCTCTTACCACCCACCTTCGTTCCTTCCCTCCACTCTCTCTAAAAAAATCAACGGAAAAAATATCCTCAAGTAAGGATTAAAAAAAAAAAAAAGGCACATCCCCTCCAGTGAATTTTTGGAGAATATTTTAAAGTGGTTTTTAATCTGGAAAACCACCCCCATATTATATAGATGTTAAAGGTTTCTGCCATACTGACTATATTGGAGGAGCTCAGAGAGCTCCTTCCTTTCTGAATGTCAAATCCAGACTTCCCCCACCTCCTGCCCCCTCTACCCTCAGGCCATGAGCACGTCATTCTACTTCTCAGAGCCTTAGTTTCTTTATTAAATTATGGTGTTTAGACATGAAAGGACCAGGGTTTCATTTAGTATAGTTTTCAATAATATATCTTTTTATAACATGTTATGATTCTAAAAGTAATCTTTATTTATTAGATATAATTTGGATAACACAGATCAGCAGAAAGAAGTAGGTAAAACTATGTCTTGTACTCATCACCTAGAGAGAGCAATTGCTATCTTATTGGTATATTTCCTCCCAAATATTTGTATATTTATATGTGTTTTCCAAAATTAGGTTCCTACTGTATATACAGTATTAGATCCTCCTCTTCTATTAAGCAGTGTTTGAAAACACTACCAATTATTATTTGATGTTGAGTTATTTTAATATCTACCCTTTTTTTCCTAACGTATGAACTTGTGCAGTGGAAGTATTTTTTTTGGCAAAGTCCTCCCAGCCTGGAGGTGTTGTAAAGAACGACGCTAAGCCTTGGGAAATACCATAAATGATTTAACAGCGTGGGTGTCAAAGTAGGAACCCAGCCAAGTAGGTGAGTACTTCAAAAATCTTGACGGTTCAGAGATAAGCAGTATTTCCTTTCTAACACGAAGATGGTGGTTTCTTTTCTAACACAAAGATGGTGGTTTCCTGCAGGCTGTTGATGTGTAATGATTAGAATTTTTTTTAATAGCACGTTGAGAAAGTATTTTAATTATATCAGAGTACCGCGCATTGGGTAGATAAGGAAGCAAAGGAATCCTATACAACTATAGAATTTGAGTTGGCGAATATTATTTTGCCTGGAATAAGAAGGAAAAAGGGAAAAATTGGAAACAATCATGAACTTAAAAGAAATTTTTTGGGGGGAGGGCATCAAAAATGTCTATTAGACTTTCTTCCCATGTGTAGGTTTCTTGATCAGATGGAATGAGAAATACCTGTATTTGAATTTGAGGCTCTCTAACAAAACTTTGGAAACACATCATTAAGAATTGACTTATGAGCAAATTGGTGTAATTTGTGTGGTTGTATGTATTCAAACATGTACCATCTGGCTATAATTTCTTTCTACCCTAACTATAATTTACTTGATATCATTTATTCAAAAGATGTGCTTGCTATAGATAAGGAAAAAGAGACTCAAAGAAGTTAAGCAAATCATTATAGTTTTTGGCAAAGCAGATGCCAAAACCAGGGCCTTCCTACTCCCAATCCATTGCTCCTCACTCTCTATCACATTGTGTCCAGGGGGCTGTATTCTGGCACAACCAGATATTCTCATTTATACAGCATGGCTCAATAATATGTGCTTCTCTACCTCACCCCATTCCTGTAACAGAATAGAATGGATTTGACTTCTGAATATGTATAATAAAGAAATATAAAAGTCAAAGTTAACTGGTCGGGAGTTGGCCCCTTCAAAGCTGGGCAAGGTGGCAGCACCGACAGAGGTATTATTAACCTTGTTCTGGGCCATCCATACAATCAGACCTGGCCCTTTGTTACTCTAGCTGGGAACCACCAACCTGAAATGTTAACTAATCTCTGAAAATCAACCTATAATAGATAATTGTTGCATCCCACAAAGCTCAACTACTTGATATTTTAAGCTACAGGAAGATAGTCAATTCTGTAATTGTTTATTGAGCACATACTAGTGCCAGGTTCTATGCTACAGTCTGGGGACACTCTGGTTCTCTCCTGCCTCATTCACTATTTATCAAGCAGGTATTTGTGTAGTCTCTGCCTTGCCCCAGGCACTGTGAAAGGAACAGGGGGTTCAAAGGTGGGCATAAACAGACATGACTCTCCTAACAGAGCTTGAAGTCCAGTGCGGGGATGGAGAAAAGGGCTAAATAGTTAGGTTTCATGTGAGTCCAGTTCTTATTTCTGTTGTTTCTAAGTCCAGACGCCAGGATTCTCTGCCACCTTGTACCAGAGCCTGGGACACTGAACAAAGTGGATGCTGGCATCTGTATTACTAAGACATAACCTTTAGTTATTGCATAGCCATCAGTATTTACTCTAAAAGTTAGTGTCACCCTAACCAGTTTGGCTCAGTGGATAGATAGAGCGCCAGCCTGCAGACTGAAGGGTCCCAGGTTTGATTCCTGTCAAGGGCATGTACCTTGGTTGCGGGCACATCCCCAGTAGGGGGTGTGCAGGAGGTAGCTGAATCAATGTTTCTCCCTCATTGATGTTTCTAACTTTTTATCCTCCCTTCCTCTCTGTAAAAAATCAATAAAACGTATTTTTAAATAAATAAATAAATATCAGTGTCTCAAACAGGGGGGAAAGCCAATATTCTGAAAAATTGTAAGAGGTGGGAAATTTAAATAGTTTCAAAAAGTCTGTAAAGCAAAAGCTGCTTGAAATGGCCAAAGGGCTGTCTAAAGGAGACATAGTAATTAGATTAACTACAGGTATATATCTGCCACCAACTCTTTCTCCTGCAAGTCAGCAGCAAAATACTGGCATTTTTCATGACTTCAATTGCGTGTGTAAATTGCTAGTGCCAGCAGAATCCCCAAAAGAATAATAGAAATGTTAGAAAGTAAAAGTCCTACAAAATCTGAAAACTCTCCCAGAGAAATAATGAAGGAGGTGGGCTGTGGACACCAGCTTCATCTCTCCTCTGCTCAGTAATCAGCTCTGGGAAGCACACCGCCGGTACATAGTAGGACCTTTCTCCTTTCTGTCCGCCTAATCCCTCTCCACACAATTGTAATTTTTCATGAAGAAACCAGAGCACAATTTTCAAATAGCAGAAGACTGAATGTTAGATACACTTGTACAATTACAGTTGTCTTTTTATGCTCCTGCAAGTTTCTTAGACTTTTTAAAAAAAAAAAAAAGATTTTTAATTGAGAGGGAGAAAAACAGAGAGGGAGACACCAATGTGAAGGCAGAACATTGATTGGTTGCCTCCTACACCACCCCATCCCCCCCAACCTGGGGATCAAGTAGCAAAACTGGCATGTGTCCTGATTAGGAATAAACTGGCAACCTTTCAGTGCAAGGGACACCACCCAACCAACTGAGCCACACTGGCCAAGGCTCTGAGGCTTAGATTTTAAAAAAAAACCACAAAACTACATTGTGCCTTTCAGGATCTCATAATTGCCCTGTCCCAAGCCTATCCACCAAATACCATAATGAACCTGCTTTTCAGAAGAGGCTCCTGAAATCAAATCTGTTCAAGCAGAAAACACGACCACAGGATGGGACTCAAAGGTTCACTGGCCCGCCTAGAGTTGTCGCTTCACGTTCCTTTAATGTGAATCAAAGGTGAGCTCGAAGGTGATTCAGTTCTTTGATGCCCTTAAGATTCTAATATATGCCATGGCCTGGAGCCTCGCAAGGGTTTTGAGTTTTTTATCAGTGTTCATTTTTAAGTGGTTTAATTCTGCCTCTGATTGCCAGGTGCTAAAATATGAGCCTTCACACTTGTGAGTCACCCGATTTAACCAAGCTGTGGCTTTACCCTCCCAGAGTTTCCTAGGTGTAACCTAACTGTGCCCCGGACCCACAAAAACATTTTAGTCAAGATTTCCAGGGTAAATTCTAGCTAGCCCACCATTGTCAAAACCACATGGACCCCCACCCCCACCTCTCCACAGAGAATTACTCCTACCGCCCTGGGCTTAGCAAGAAGACCCTTTCAGCAAAAAGTGGGGGAGGTAAAGGCATGATTTGCCCTTCAAGAAGCTCTCTGCTTTCTTTTTCTGTTTCCAGCAGCTTCAATAAATCCAAGGTATCCCAACTGGTTTGAGCCATAATGAGAGAGAAAGTAGAAAGCAAGTCATTCCCATACCAACTACCCTGTTTCCCCGAAAATAAGACAGTGTCTTATATTAATTTTTGCTCCCAAAGATACGCCAGGTCTTATTTTCAGGGGACGTCTTATTTTTCCATGAAGAAGAATATGGTACACATTTATTGTTAAATGAAAATAAAGGAAATTTATTACCTGTATACAGTACGGTAGTGCGGTAGTTGTCAACACAAACCAGACAAACTGTGAATCCTACAGTGTCAAGAATGTACTCATTTATTCAATGACAATCATGTCATCATCTTCTGGAACATCATCATAACAATCCAATTGCTGAATTTCCTGGTGAATTTCTTGTGACTCCATTTCTTTCAGAATCAGTGGACCAAATCTCTCATGTTTAGCAATAGCACTGTCTTTAAATGAGTACTTCTTGTCAAAGTAGCCTGCTTGCAGTGCATTTGCAATGCAACTGTCAGTGATTTTTCTCCCATGAATTCTTCACCCAAGTCACAACTTCTTGCAGTTTAGGTTTCACAAAGTTTCCACGCTGATTTCTCTCCATTCACACAGCAGTGATGTCAGGACTCCGCGTAACGTCACTGGTTGCTAGACGCCAGTTGGGGCGGCCATAGTGACCAGTTTACGGTAAATTAATTTTCATTCTGAGACAGAGCCTGGGGACCTTATTTTGGGGGGGTTGCCTTATATTTCACTCAGAAGGAAACCTGTAGAAGTAGGCCTTCTTTTCGGAGGCTGTCTTATTTTCGGGGAAACACGGTAGATTGAGCTAACAAAAGGACATGAGATATGTCATTCACTCAATTGACAACTTATTGAGCACCTACAGAGTGCAGAGAGTGATAAGAAGCTTCATGGGAAATCTCTGGGCCGCGAGTGAGCCTTAGAGTCTTGTCCTGGGGTCATATTCTGTACATGAGCAGATTTGATTTCAGGAAGCACATTAAATCCTTATCTATGACTTTGAGATAGCAGGTGCAGGATGGCACAGTTGAAGGAGAAAGGACACTGGAGTCATACAGATCTGAGCTTAGGTCCTGATTCCACTACTAAGTTGGTTATAGAATCTTTGGCAAGTAACCTCATCTCCCTGAGCTCTATTTCCTTGTTTGTAAAATGAAAATGATCTATCACACAGAGTTACTGAAAGGACTTAAAATAAAATAGTGTATCTATAAAGTTCCTGGCAGCACCAGGGCCTTCCTTACCTCAAAGAATTTATAATTCTTGTTTCTTTAAAAATAATAATAATAACATAGCCTGGCCAACATGGCTCAGTGGTTGAGCAACGACCTATGAACTAGGAGGTCATGGTTTGATTCCCTGCCAGGGCACATACCTGGATTGCAGACTGGATCTCCCATGTGGGTGGGGTGTGCAAGAAGCAGCTGATGAGTGATTCTCTTTCATCATTGATGTTTCTATATCTCTCTTCCTCTCCTTCCCTCTCTAAAATCAATAAAAATCTATATATTTTTTAAATGTGGACATGAGAAGCAATTAAAAACAAAATTAAAACACATGTAGGACAACTAGCAAAAGAAGTATAGCTTTAGTTAAAGGATGCTCTATGACCATATTTCATTTATCTAAGATAACATCTTTGGTAAAAAGAGCTTCAATTATAAAGATGTAAAATGTGGAGAAATGAAATTAATTAGTGGTAAGTTTCAAGAAACAATGGTCTTGCAGATACATTAAAAAAATAGAAAGCAAGTACAACCAACAAACACAGAACTCTGGGGATGGAGGGCATGAATGGGAGGTAGGGAGGGCGCAATGGTAAGCTATGTACACATATAATACCTTAATAAAAAAAAAGAAAAATAAATAAAATTCTTTAATACTGAAAAAAATAGAAAGCTATTGGCAAGCTGTAGACCCACAAAGCTATCTTTTTATTTTTCCTTCTCTTGCTTTTTTTACCTGCTTTTTAAATCTTGGTATAATTTACATATTTTTGTACAAGCCCTTAAAACTATCTTGGAACAGGGTGGAAAATAGATTTCTAGATAGAGAGAAGGTCTAACTTACTAAACCAACTTCAGCCTTGATCTTGGCAGTAGCAGTCTATCAGACTGGTTTCCTAAGCCCCAGATGGGCTATGATTTGTGGTTCTCCAAAATCTCGGGCAAAAGAAAACATATGTAAATTTATTGCCAAAAACAATTTCCACCTCATAAAGTTGTTGCTGAAAGGAAACATAAAGCTTACAGAATTCTTTTAGGTTCATCTTTTTTTTTTCCTGTAGTTCATATGTTATTACTACCAGACCTTTAATTCTTAAGGCAACTACTCTAGTTGCATGCATGAGGTATAGTATCTGTTATGTATTAAGGAAATGCCCCCCCAATGCTCCATTTGATAATGTCCTATCATCCCATGACCCAAATTTTATTGAATGAATCAGAAATAATTCTCTTTCTCAGTCCAGAGACTATAATTATCTTTGGGCATTTGGGATAAACATCTTTACTGAAAATAAAGAGGCAGGGTCTGTAGTTTTGAACAGGAGAGTAGATTATTAGTGCCAAGAGGAAAGGGACCAGGGTCTAATTCAGTGCCTGACTCCTGGACAGTGCCTAACTGGTATTTGTTGAATGCATTTATAAGGCCAAGGATAGTTGGAGAAAGAGAAGATTTTGAGCAGTGGTTTAGGGGAGATTTGGATTTCAAGTAATCCTATCAGAGAAGTAGTCCAAATTTATCCCAAGCACTAAGCAGAGTAAGACAAGGTTAATGGCAAAGAAATTTGTGAAGTATGTTTTTATAAATGTTTGTGCTCTGATGTGTATTCTGAAACCCTTGGTCAGGCCTGTTATCTGTCTTACAGGCCTTATCGAGATCAGTCAGGGGAAATCTGCTATCTGTACTCACACTGAGGGGTTAATGACTGAGGGCCTTTCACTTGGGCTCAGGTATTTGCAATGTCAGATGATCTCACCACACTGGTTTTCTCAAATGAATGATGACATAGATATGGATTCTCCCATTGATGACTAAGGTGGAGGGGCAATGGGTGGGTGAGTAGATCAATGGATGGATGCATGGATGGATGGATGGATGGATGGATGGATGCATGGATCAAAGTTGGGTCAGTTTTGAGTTGTAAGGCTTATACGCTGTGCTACTCCAGAGGTTATCATTTATATAGTCTCAGATGTGAACCCCGCTGACACAACTTGCATGATAGTACAAGGTGGCTGTGGCAGGGAAGATAACTACAAAACTCATACCCTGCAAATGACCAGACTCCAGCCTAGCTAGTGGTGGAGCTAAGGACCAAGCAAGGCATGTTTCTGGATATCCCAAGAAGAAAAGACCAGCCTGCACCAAGAATAAAAGCAGATTCGGACTTTAAAACTCAACAGACATTTACAAAAGAAAGAATGGACCCAGGCTGGAAATAATTGAGGAAAATGGATGGAAGCAGAGCAAAGCTGAGGTGCCACCCTTGGGGGTATTTATGAATCAGGAGAGGAGGTGTGAGGCTTACTTGCATGTGTCAATTTGGTTAGACTATAATAAATAGTTATTTAATCAAATGCTAACCTAGGTGTTAATTCGAAGGTATTTTTATAGATGTGGTTAACATCTACAATCAGTTGACTTCAAGTGAAGGAGATTAACCCTTGATATGTAGGTGGGCTTAATCCTATCAGTTGAAGGCCTCAAGAGTGAAAATGGAGGTTTCCTAGAGAAGAAACTCCACCTCAAGATGACAGCATCAGGTCCTGCCTAAGGGTTTCAAGCCTGCCAACCTGCCCTACAGATTTCAAACTCGCCGATAACATGAGCCAGTTCTTTAAAATCAGCCTCTCTCTCTCTCTCTCTCTCTCTCTCTCTCTCTCTCTCTCTCTCTCTCGTATTTGTTTGCTTTTCTTTTTAAATTTAGAATCCTATCTAATAAAAGAATAATATGCAAATGACCATCACTCCAACACACAAGATGGCAGTCACCATGTGGACACAAGATGGCCACCACAAGACAGCCAACAGGGGGGGAGGGCAGTTGGGAGGGACTGGGCCTGAAAGAAAAGACAGTTGTAGGCGATCAGGCCAGCAGGGGAGGGCAGTTGGGAGGGATCAGGCCTGCAAGGGAGGGCAGTTGGGGGTGATCAAGCCTGCAGGGGAGGGCAGTTAGGGGCAAACATGCTGGCAGGGGAGCAGTTAGGCATCAATCAGGCTGGCAGGGGAATGGTTAAGGGGTGATCAGGCTGGCAGGCAGAAGCAGTTAAGGGCAATCAGGAAGGCAGGCAGGTGAGCAGTTGGGAGCCAGCAGTCCTGGATTGTGAGAGGGATGTCCCAGATTGGAGAAGGTTCAGGCTGGACTGAAGGATACCCCCACACACACACTGTGTACCAGGTGCACCTGGCCTCTAGTATTGTTACTAATACATAACATCAGTAATAGAAAAAACAACCATTTACACAGTAACTAAAAGGCCAGTCATTTAAGAAAATAATGCAGTGTCAACTACTGCCAGAGAAAATAGGTCCTCTCATTTGATTTTATTGGCAAGCCCAGGTGATACCATAAATGTATACACACACTTTGAATAATTATAAAGGGAGTATTTATTAAAATACATTTCATTTTCAAAATTGAGCTATTAGCTGTTAAAAGTGTGTACACATTTTTGGGGAGACACCCTGTATATGTATCAAATATATGCACACTTCCCAGATAGATACTGTATTTATCCCTCTCTTCAGGAGCCTCCATCCCAAAGAGGTCTGTGTGCTTAGCAAGGCCACCCTGGCCCAGCCCCGGAACCTGGAGAGGCTCAGTGCCAAGCCTTCACAGGCCATGCTGGACTGACAGCTTTGGCTCCTCTGGCATTTGTCCTGGCCTTCCCGTTCTACCTGCCCCAGCCTCCCAGTTCTACCTGCCCCAGCCTCTTTCAATCTCACGGCGATGGAGGTCTAGCAGAAACAGAGGCTTAAGTCCAAGACCATGGAGCTCATGAGTGGGCTGCAGCCAAGGTCACGTAGGAAAAGAAGGAGCAAAGAGATGTGCTGTGGCGCATGTGATTCCCAAGGATGACTGCCTCCTCCAAGTCCTGTACAGGTTCATCCCGGGACATCTTTCAGAGCCACCCGCAGCCTTTTGAGCTGCTGACCTAAGGAGGACAAAAATTGTCACAGGACAAAAGCCTGGCCTTCAATGAGGGCGGGCTGGTATATGTGATGCAAAGTGGAGAAGGGGGTCACTATGAGGGGGTGGAGCCAGCCCTGCTCTTGGAGGAATGAGTGATAGGATTGAGACAGGTGGCTCAGGGACAGCTCTTTCACATCAGAGCTAGAGCTAGTTGTTTCAGTCCAGGAGGCAGCCAACTGAAAACTTTTCTTTGTAGGTGGAGAGTCCATGCCAAGGAATTTTTGCTGATTCATAATCAAGACTAATCATTATGTAAACTCATTTCCTTAGTGCCTGTCACCCATTATGTTAAACCACTGTGAAGAAATGAATTTCTCCCATGGCTGCTGAAATCTGGAGTTGGGTTGGGTTTATTTCAGCAAATTGCTAACAGTTTCTTGTTAGATTCAAAGTACTACAGCAGTTGAGAGATTACTGGTTTCCTTTGATGCTTGCAAGAGAGAAGCTATTTGACAAGCGGAGAATCCCCTGAAGGCTGATCCACCTTATATGATGCATTCAAGAGTCAGAGTCAAAAGTTGGGTTTGGGGGATCCTATGAGAATGTATGAAACCTGTAGGAGCAGTTGACCTGTTTCTTCCTGGATTTCCTCTCTTCCTACTCACCTGCAAATGCAGAGGAAATGCTAAAATGACAATCAATGGCTAGGGTTTATATCCTGCAGACTTTAACATGGCTTGGTCTTTCAACCACTATCACTAATCCCTAATATTTCCCACAGTGAAAAAGAAAGCTATAGGAGATGCATAGATGAGAAATAGCACAAGGAAATTAATCATCTTTCATTTAGATCCTGGCAGGTTCCACAGATCCTGGTTCTACATAAGATTGTGGAGTCATTTGGATTTTTTAGACTTTCAATGAAAAGTATAATTGGCTATTGAGATTGGAAATAAAGGGAGGAGAGTGCTGAACTTTTCTCTTCTCTCCCAGCTTTATTTTATTTTATTTTATTTTTTAAAATATATTTTATTGATTTTTTTACAGAGGGGAAGAGAGGAGGGACAGAGAGTTAGAAACATCAATGAGAGAGAATCATCGATCAGCTGCCTCTTGCACAACCCCCACTGGGGATGTGCCCGCAACCAAGGTACATGCCCTTGACCGGAATCGAACCTGGGACCCTTCAGTCTGCAGGCTGATGCTCTATCCACTGAGCCAGACCAGTTTCGGCCCCTCCCAGCTTAATTGAGATATAATCAACATATACCATTGGGCAACATATCACCTAACATCCTGGCAGGCTGAAACTTGAGTTCCACCAAATAAATTTTGCCACCAAACTCTCTTATTTACCTTGTTTTTAGACAAGTACAAAAACAGTACGCAAATGAGAGCCAGGATTAGTCTGCTAGTTGAGGGCTTCCATAGTCAAAAACTTGAAGTACTAACTCTCACTCCCTGTTGACATCCTCTTTCCCATCTCCATCCTCTCTTCATCTTTGTTCTTTTAAATTCTCAAACCTTCGCTGCTATTTCACCTTTTTTCCCACCACCCTCCATGATGAAACAATACTTAACAACTGGTTAAAACTTGTTAACACTTGAAGGGGATAAACAGTTTTCTGTTTCAAATCGTCAGGATTTGTCTTAAAATTCTGATGTTCCAAGATGTAGTGGTGCACAGGCGTCAAATTATCCGCAATATGAAGGAATGATGCTAATAAGTCAATGCTATGTAAAGTGTTGTCTCTAGACGTACTAACTCAGTATCTGAGAGGGGCCCAGGAATCTGTATGCTGACCACTCTCTAAGGAGTTCTGATTTTGACTAACATTTGAAAATCACTGGTCAAAGTTACACTTACTGCATTTTTCTTATTTATATAAAAATAATAATAATATTCCCTTGTATTTCTGTAGCACTTTGCTACTTTAAAAAAGTTTTTATAGCTGGTAATCTTCCTGATTAGCACAAAAGCCCTTAGGATCATTTTCCCTTTTAATAAATAATAAAACTGAATTTCAGAGAGCTTATCTGAGTTTTTCATAATGGGCAAACAGAAATCTTTTTATTTCATACATCTCCTAATTTTTTCTTTTATACAAAAAAAAATAAAAATAAAATTTTAAAAATAGTATGCCTTTCTTGATATAGTTGCTCAGCTGTGTCATTCTTTTATTTATTCATTGACTTATCCTCCATTTAATCCCTTTTAGGGAAATAGTTGTTATACATTACAATAATTCATGCTGTGTGCATATCTAGGGCTATCTGAAATTATAGTCAAAGATGATGGAAATTTCTATTGATTGGTCTGGCTGGAGCAATACACTTTTGAGCACATATAAATTTATTACATGCATGTTCTGTAGTAATTTGGTCACTAGTCTCTTTAGGGGAGGTTAGTGGGTTCTCTTACTTACTGTGTTGCCTATTAGAATCATCAGGATCTTTCAAAAATTTCCAGGTCCAGTCCTCCCTCAGACCAATTACATCAGAATCTCTGGAAATCATCTCAGAATGACTGCTCAGGAAAATGACTTCCAGCCAGCCAGCTTCTATTGAGCATACGGTTGTCAGGCCAGGAAAGACTGGGTTTGAAACCGGCTTTGTCGATTACTGGTGGTGGGACCCTGATCTTGTTACTCCATCCCTCTAGGCCTCAATTTCCTGTCTATAAAACAAGGGCAGTAAATGCTTTGCAAGGTTGTTGTGAGCATCAGAGGCAAAATATGTAAACTTCCCAGTGCCTGACACATTGGCCCTCAACAAATGGAGTAATAGTGGTGATGCTTCCTCTGCCCCACTGGTCTTAAGCTCCTTTATCCCTTTTCAAAGTATCTTTGCCTTCATTATCTCATGTAATCCTCCCCACAAGGGAGATAGGCCAGAAGTTATCTCTAGGTCACAGAAGAACAACTGAAGTGCCAGACAGTTAATGGGATGGATTCAAGAGACAATTATGCATTCTCTTCATAAAATATGCTTATAAAGGGAAAACTTCTTAAGCAGCAGTTTAATTGGGGAAAACAAAAAAAGCACAGGGCTAAATGCAGGCACCCACTTGGTAGATCTGAAAATGAACACCAGTGTGAGCAAAGTCAACAGGAGGAAAATATGCATTTAGTACTTAAACTTGCATTGTCAAACGTAGTTGCTGTTGTGTGTGGGTAGCAGGATGGTAAGCAATGGGGTTTTTTTCCTTTCTCTATTTTTGAAATACAGTCTTCTTGTCTTATCCCTTTCCTTATTGAATAAAACTTGGGATACCAGATAGCATATGTGTATTCATATTTATTCATAAATATAGGATTTTCTATAAACCTAATTCTGTGTGTGTGTGTGTGTGTGTGTGTGTGTGTGTGTGTGTGTGTTTTCTAAATGGCAGTTGCAATTTGTTCCTGATTTGGTCATTCCCCAAGGAAAAGAAACAGGAGTCTCAACCTCAAGCCTAGATTGACTAGTCGAGCAATTGGTATCTAGACCATTTGACATCAGGTTATATTTAGCTGCACACTAAAATCACCTCGGGGGGGAGGGGTGTTAAAATCCCAGTGCTCAGTTCTCACACCAGATCAAATGAATCAGCATCTCGAGGGATAAAGTCCAGTTATAATATTTTTTAAACCTTCCCAAGTAATCCTGATGGGCAGCCAAGTCTGAGAAGCATGGTCTAGAATAGTGCTTCTGGTCAGTAGGTCTGGGATAGGTCCTGGGATGCTGTATTGCTAACATGCTTGCTTCCCAATAATGCTAGTCCTGTTGGTCCTTGGACCACACTGACTGAGTAACAAGCTATAGATGAATTGCTGTGCCTTTGTTTTGGGAGTATTAACACATGGGTTATAAATCACTTTGGGGGCCTGGTTCGTTAATTATAAAAGTGAGCCATTTGGGCTGGATCATCTCTGAGTTTACTTTGTCATTCCAAATGCATGTGCTTCATTTCTAGCCAGGCCAGAAGTCTCTTGTGTTTCTCAAGAGGCCAGAAGCCTACTGTTCCAGCCAGCCAGCATCTATTGAGCATATGGTTGTGAGACTGGGAAGACTGACTCCATTCCCTATGGGCAGATTGAGGCAGGGCTACTCAAACCCCTGTGTGTAGCGGAACCATGCAGAATGCTCCAGAGTCCAGCCTGCAGAGATTGGTTTCATAGCTTTGGGCTGCAGCCCAGAAAGTAGTGGTATTAACAATATAATGATTAACATCATTGCATATTTGCTATATGCCAGGTATTTGTTCTGGTAATGTTACAACCTAAATCCATTAATCCATCACAGTGATTCTATGGGATAGAGACTAGTATTATCCCCAGTGGGCCAATGAGAAAAGTGATTTTTTAAAAAGGAAGTAATTGGCCAAGGTCATTGCAGACATGGGATTCTACTGTGAGGACGTTCAACACAGTTCAATATTGAGGTCATTTTCTCAAAATGTCTGATTAGAAAATGAAAGAAAAGGGGGAAATCAAGCAGTCACAAGGACAGGAAGCAGTAGAGTCAAGATTCACAGCCCAAAAGGCTGGCTTCAGGTCCCAGGCTCAGATCCAGGTCATTCTGATGCTGGTGGCTCCCAGATCACACCTTAAGTTCCCATTTATTGGTCTGCTGAGCCACAGACTACTTGTATAGTACTCTCTGGGGAGCTTTTTAAAATACAGTTTCTCAAATTCCCTCCCCCACATTTTGACTCCTCAGATCCATCCTTTGGCCCAGGCATCTGCATGTTAACAGGCATGCCCACCCCCAGGTGGTTCTGTTGTACAGCTGAGTTTGAGAGCCACTGGAAGAATAATAGGACTTTGAGACTGGCAGTCTGGATTTGTGTTCCAGCTCTGCCACTTAACATTTTCATGTCCTGACTCATTTATTCATTAATGTTACAATTAATAAATATTGGAGTATTTACTAAAGGCTGATAGTAGGTGCTGGGAATTTATTGTAAGCAAGACAGACCAAAATCCCTTTCCTCATGAAACTTAAATTCTATTCTCATTTATCAGAAGGTGATCAATGCAATGAGGGTAGACTAGTAACAAGAAGGTCAGGAAGCCAAAACCATGCAGTAGAGGTGTGTGTGTGTGGGGGGGGGGATGTCAGGAGGGTTACAACTTTAAAGAGGAGCAAGAGGGTATGTGGAGACTATGGGAAGGGTGTTCCTGGCAGAGGTAAAACTGTTACAACGGCTCTAAAGTGGAACTGTGCTTGACATGTTCAAAGAACAGCAAGGCCAATTCCTCTACATAGGGAGGGAAGGAGGAAGGGAGGGAGGGAGGGAGGGAGGGAGGGAATAGAAGGAAATGAAATCAGAAATAACAGAGAGGTCATGTCATCTAAAATTTTGTAGGCCCCTGAAAGGACTTTGGCTTTTACTCTGAATGAAATGGGAAGCCATTGGGAAGGCTTTGAGTGGAGCCCTCTGAATTGTCTGTTAAAGGAACCTCTGGTTGCTGGGTTGATAACAGACCACAGCAGGAAGAGGGCAGAAGCATGCAGACCAGTTAGGGGGACTGTTGCATTTATCCTGGTGAGAGATCACACTGGCCTGGATCGGGATAGTAGTGAGAAAGCAGTGAGAATTTGATATATTTAGAAAGTAGAGAAAACAGGATTTGCTAAACGTTTGTGTTTAGGTTATCAAAGAGAGAAGTCGAAGATCTTCAATAAAATGTATTCAGTCATTGATTCACATTAAAGAATGGTTATTGAGCACTGGCCTGTGCATAGTGATATGCTCATCACTGTACAAAGCCTTGAGGATACATTGGTAAGCTAGACATAGAGTACCTGTCTTCATGAAGCTTACATTCTGGTGATATGAGGACATGTAGCTACCCTTCAGGGTTGTTGTGACCATGTAAAGTGTCTAAAGCAAAACCTGACACATAGTAGGGTTCAATATACGGTAGGTATCACTATTATACAGATAACTTAGCAAAGCAGTAGTATGTTTAGGTGTAGAAAACATCAATATAGATGAAGTCATCATGGCAAAGTAGGATGAAAAGTTAAGTTGGTTCATATCCCAAATAATCCATCATTCCTGGTTTTTTATTTTCATTTCAATGTGGTAGATGGTCCACTAGACTAGTATCAAGAAGGCCAGGAAGCCAAAACCATAGGACTTGGGCACAACTCTGGCAAAGCCTTATGGTGCCTTTTGAGATTCTAATAGTACCACTTTTTGTTGACTTGCTTGCTGGGACTAGGTCTCAATCAGGGACATTTGGCAATGTGTAGACACATTTGTAGTTGTCACGAATGAGGAGCACAGGTGAGGAGTATGTTACTAGCATGTATTGGGTAGAAGCTAGAGATGCCACCAAATGTTCTGTAATACACAGAACAACTCTTTCCACCTTCACCAAGAATTATCAATCCAAAATGGCAATCTTGCCTAAGATTGATAAAGCATGAAATGAAGAAAAGAAAGGTAAAGTTAATCTATAAAATCATTACCATGTAATCATTAAAAAAGAGAAATGAGTGGTTTCAGAGGGAAATTGTCATAATGTAGTAGACTCTGGAAGGACATCATCATGCCATTAATAAAAGAGGATACTCTGAAGAACAAGTGTGTACTGACTTAGCTTATTTCCAGAAATGGTCCCCCTTTCATCCTGCAATCTTCCCCTAAGGATGTAGGAGTGCCTGAACCTCTGTGGGTCCCATTTGCCTAGACTGGGATGCAGGCATTCAAGGAGCAGGTCAGGTCTGTTTGAAGATGTTTTGTTCTGGGAAAATTAATGGGCCAGACAATGCAAAAGAAAAGAGACAAATTGTTCTTTTAGCTCCAAATAAATGCTTGTTTTCTGACACTGCCTGAATTTAAATGGTCCTCAGTTTGACTGTGAAATTAACATCTCTTTGAGGTTAATTGTGGGCGTGGGGTGCCATTTCACACTACTTCCAGAGCTATTGTCTGTCTGGAATCCAGAGGGAGCCGCACCCCACGTGGTGTACTCTGTTAACCAACACTTGCTCTTGTGTCTCACGCCTTCATCCAGATCCCAACCCAAAGTCAGGCAGGATGCACACTGCTAACCCACGTCCCTCTCATCCAGGAAGCAATCAGGGCAAGTCCACTGACCGTGAGCTAGAGTAGTTCATCTCTGGACGCCTCCTCTTCTCTCTTCTTCCTCTTTTTAAATGGGGGAATTGAACAGTTCCCTAAGATTCTTTCGACATGGCTCTGCCTTGACCAACAGTTCACTTCTGCCTCATTACTGAGGGCACAGGTTTTATGTGAAAGATGCATAACTCATAATTACATAACCATAATCCGCAAACCTGGCCTCTTCAGTTATTACCTGGGGACCACAGGAAAATCTTTTCAAACTTTGGGTATTTTCTTGTGTTTCCTTCTATCTCTAAAATTCTGTAGTTTTATGGATCCTAGAATCAGTGACTTCCAGTTGGAAGGGATCCTGAACTCTGTTTTGTGAGCAGTCACTCTGAAGTTATATCATGGAAGAATAGTAAACAAATGGTTTTAGTAAATTTTTATGCAAAAAATTTACTCTTCCTTTGGAGAGTGAAAACTCTTTTTCGTCATTCTTACATATTATTAGAATTATTTCTATAAACACTGAATCAGTTTTAAGTGCCATCATCAATGGGTGCATATACCAGTTTTCCCATATCCCATAAACCAGACAGCATTAGATTTTATTATTTTTTAACAGTTTTGGTTAGTTTGCTATAGTTATAATAGTAACTTTAGACTGGAGTGTCTTCAGCCATTAAGGAGCCCATCTCATGTAATCATATTCACTTTATGGACATTGTAATCTGGACATTTTGCAGTTCATAATAAAGTTTCTTGCCCTACCCAAATGATTTTTCCCCCACAGTGAAGATTCAAAGAAGGGATATTGAAGCTACAAAGAGAATGTTACTCAAGAGGAGATTTTGGTCCCCCCAGTCTAAGTTAAACAAACTAAAGAGGCATTTGATGCCTTCCTTCAATTTAATAACAAGGAAGGCTATCAAATCGATGTCTGCAGGTCTTTCCTAGGAGCTTAAATTCTCCCCTACAGAGAAGGAATAAGTATAGAAGTCTTTTAAAAATGAAAGGAAAACTAAATTAGTCACTGCAAGAGTCTATTCACCTCTGGATATTTGTGCTTAGAGTCCTTTAATAAATTTGGAGAACAAGGGTAAAGGAAATGCATTAAAAAATTCAAAATTGTTCACAGATAATATGTTTTATTAATCTTCTCCTCCCTTCTCATCTTGCTCCTCAATTCTCTTATTGCCTACTTACTTCTAATGTTCATTCTCAACACAAAACTGTGCTCCAAGCAAACAAAATCCTATTGTTGCAAAAATAATGTATGTTCATTTCAGTAAAATTAGAAAGATAGATGATAAAAAGAAGAAACTGCAATCCATCCATAATTCTACATTCCAGAAATAGCCACTGTTAAAGCGTTGGTTATATCCTTCGAGATATTTTTTCATGAATATATATTTAAAATAAGTTATACTCCTTGAGCTATAGTTTACCCCCATTTTCTTTATTTAACATCATGGTTTGTGCAGTGCCTGGGAAAAATTCTTTTTTTTCCCCTAGAAACCCACTCTGATTTACTGATACAAATCAGGTTTACTTCTATTGTAGTACCTGAACGATGTTTCTAATTTTCTACTGTGACACAGTTAGCTGCAGCTAATACCATGTCACTTTGTTTTTGTGCACATCTTTAATTACTTTTTTACAGTAAATTCCTAAATGTGGCCTTATTGGTCCAAGTGGGGATGCCGACTCTTAGACCCTGGATGCATACTGCTGTCTTTAAAATTCACACTGATGTTATTTTACCTCTCCAACTCCTGATGATTGACATGTATGAGCCTAAGAGAGCCCTCTGTGGCCTTTCAGGTACAGAAAGGTTTTGGAAATGTAGGTGGTTCGGTTGATCCATAGCCCACAAACTACCACAAGAGTTTCAAAGGTGACATTTATGAAGAGTATCTTTATCACCGTGCTACTATGACTTCTGGTAAAAAAGTGGGTGAGAAACAAAACAGAAAGGGCATTCCTTTGAGAAGAAAACCAAACTTCACTCAATAACAAATCCAGATTTCACCCATAACACCGAAACACCATCAAATGCAAGCTTAATGAAATTAAAGAAACAATTAAAATGGAAAATGTACACACTTTATAACCTGGAAATTCTACTTCTAAATGTAGATTATTAGATGACTTCTAAATATTAGAGAGTTCATGCTTATAATAATATAAACTGGAAAAACGAATTGGAATCAATCTAAATGTCATCCATCCATCAATAAGAGAAGGGATAACTTTAATTGTGGTATGTTCATACAATAGAATATTATATCGCAGTTAAAATAAATACCTCTGTAAGTCATGGATAGATTTAAAAATATAATTTAAGTAAAAAAGAAAAGATAGATGCAAAATGATATTTGTAGAACAATAACACAAAGAACAGTACCCAAATTAAGAAAATTAATAAACATGCATGTGCGCGCACACACACACACTCACCCACAACCATGGCCTGAAGGACACACTAAAATTGTGATAGTTTTTTGCCTCTGTGGAGGAAAGAAAGATAGGACTGTCAAGAATGAGACTGAGGGGTAGGGGAGAATAAAAGTCTTTTAATTTATCTGTAATGTTGTATTATTTTAATAGTAAAAATCATGCTACTATATCAAATCTAAGAGGCAATCAACTATAAAACCCATGTTGTTTTATATTCACTCAGGAAGCAAATTACCATAATATGCCATGAATTTTTACATGCACCCAATTTTAGAGATACTGAGATGCAAAATAATAATAATAGTAATTATAATTTAAAAAAAAGCATAACATTTTCAATATATAAGGCAAAAGTGCAAAAAGATAAGGTCAGCTAATTCATGAAGTGGTAGAGGTACACAGTTACTGATTATTTAAATATGTGAACTTCCCCCCCCCCAAAAAAAAAAAACACCAAATATCACAGGGAATAGAATTTCCTCCATAATATATAACCTTCTAAATGTATACTGCTCGTGTAATAAATACACTGCTCTATAGCTTAGAAACCTTTTAATGCGTGTTCCCCAGATGAGTTAGAATGTGGTGAAGGTGGGAAACATATCCTTGAAGGTTTGTAACTGAAGAAGCATCTGGCTCGTGATTTACAAACTTAACATTTACTCAAGAAATGCTTGCTCACTGAAGTCCTCCCAGTTTAAAAGAACAATCTTAGAAAATAAATAACTAAAAAGGATCCTCTGTTTGATAATGCATGTGCTGGGAGTTTGATGCTGCAGACTTCAGTTTTACAGCTCACATCTGTGCAGAGAGCTGGGAATGTTTCTTCTAAGGTTATTTATTCCCTGGGAGAAGAAGCAAACTTAAACCAATTCTATTCACCCTCACGTTAACCGGCAAGCTGAAACCATTCTAGCTCCTTGGTTCGATAGGAATTCATTGTCGTGGGTCCATGTATGGGAACTGACTTACCGGTAATCCTTTATTCTCCCTGGATATAGAGAAAGCCTTTCTCTGGGAAGTGTTCGGAAGAGGAGCGGAAAACAGATCTAGAGTTAGCATTGCCAGATAAACTGCCGACTCCCCTTTGAATTTGAATTTCAGATAAACAGTGAGCGCTGCTTTAGTATAAGTCCATCACACTGAATTTCAGATAAACAACAGATAACTGTTTGCTATAAACATGTGCAAATGTCACATGCAAGCATGTGCACTAAAATTTATTCATTGTTTATCTGAAGTTCAAATTTAACTGTTTTATTTTTTGAATATGGCAAACTTATCTGGAGAACTAATCCGATGGAAAGAAAAGGGACTGGAAATTGTACGGGAAAACAGAAAATAATAGAGAATTGGCTGAAAGTGACTGCTAAAAAATGAAGGGGGGACAAAAAAACACAAAAACTCAGGAGCTACCTTAAAGGGGCATGTGTTTGATTTAGAAACCGTGTGTGTGTGTGTGTGTGTGTGTGTGTGTGTGTGTGTGTGTGTGTGTGTGTTTCCTATTTGCCTAATGAGTTCTATTCTAGCAATGGCTGTGGTCTCAGGAGCCTCAGTCATCAGTTTGTCACTATCTAATCAATGCGTCTCCATGCTCACAGGAGACAGACTGATCTGGCAGGCTGGCTCAGGAGCCACCTTCTCAAACCTTAAGTTCTGCTGCTCCCTTCCTTCCCACGGATACTTTCTAGAACCTTGGAGTCCTTTTTTTAAAAAACTTTGGATTTGAATACCACATATAATGTGAACTGCAGCTACCTGTACCAGCTTGAGAGGAGATGGCAAATGACCACATTAGTCAGCCCCTCCTCCGACAAGTTGGAGAACATAAGCACTTGCCCAAGTCAAAATCATTTTCTGTGGCAACCCCACAACCTTATCAACTTCTAGAGCACAGGCCAACCCTCAGTGCTGAGAAACATTAAAACAAAACAAAAAAACAGACCCCTTCCTGTTCCTCTCTTCTAAGTTATAAAAATAGAAGGAAGTGGGGTGTGGGGAGGCAGAAAGAGAGGTGTCGAGAAGACATTCCCTGGGTTTGTCTGTGAGCTGCAGACTCCATTGTGTCTCACACCTTCCCTGTGTCGCTGCTTGCTTACCCTGTTGCTTGCACATCGGTCTAGAGAGGTTAATATCTTCTCTTGCCTCTTTGCTTTTGCTTGCAATGGTTGCTGAGGTGAGAATTTAGTTATTGGGTGTTTTTCACCTTATGTTTTGATCTCAAGGGGTTTAAAGTTACTTTCACTTTTGCCCTGCTGGGAAAAAGTACAAGCCCTCACCACGGGCCCCTGCTAAGGAGGCGTCAGGAGAAGGTGCCTCCACTGTGGTTCTAGTTTTCAGAGCTGTCAGGGGCCGAGCTGCTGGCGAAGTGGCAGGTTCTGACCACCAGCTTTCTTACTGCCTGCATGTAACTTCCTGCTCGCAGTGTGCTGTGGTGGGGGAGGCAGCATTATCCCCAAGTTACAGAGGACTGAGGCGGAGAAATGAGACTGTGCCATTTGGCCATCTGCAGTTACAAGATGCTAAAGTCTCCGAAAGTGGAATGAGGAGGAGAAAATACTCTTTTCCAAAACTGCTTTCAGAGAAAGACTTGCAAGTGGATGAGAGTCACTTAGATAGGCTGAGGAAGGGAGGAAAGAAGGAAGAAAGGAAAGGAAAGGAGGGAGAGATGGAGGAGAGTGAGAAGGAGGGAGGGAGAGAGGGAGGGAAGGGAGGGAGGGAAGAAAGGGAGGGAGGGAGGGAGGGAGGGAGGGAGGGAGGGAGGGAGGGAGGGAAGGGAGTGATACCCCCAAAGGCTTGCAGTAGATGAGGCTCAGCTGCCTTCTAAGGAGAGATGGGAAGTTTGAACACAGGGCTTTTCTTGTGCTTAGGGGGTTTGTAGGTTTGGGATCAGAATGGAATTGTTTTAGACCTCTGAGCAAGAATACTTCCATTTTCCACCCTCTCCACACACTGCTTGGCCTCTGCCCTAATGGCACATATCAATAGGGGAGGCAGAATGGAAAATCATCACTCTTCTCATTGACAGAATTCTCTTCTTGGGAAATATCTCTCTCTCTCTCTCTCTCTCTCTCTCTCTCTCTCTCTCTCTCTCTCTCTCTTTCTCTCTCTCTCTTTGTAGTGATTAAATTTTGGAAGCCAGTCCAGAGTCAGTCTGCATTTTTAACAGGTACTGGTTAATAATGCGGATACTGGTTTAGAATGCGGATTGACCATTTAATCAGTTAATAATGCGGATTTTGTAATCAAAGAAAACACGGTAATTTCAAGAGAAACATAAAAAGTACTTTATTCAAAGTAATGTCCATCGCCTCCTACACATTTCCTCATCCTTCAGGTAATTTGTGGATACCGCCCAATAGAACTTTTTTGAGGCAAACCATTCAGAGAGCCAATTTTCCATTTCTTTGTATGTTTTGAAGTGCTGTTCAGAAAGTGTGTGTGCCCTCGATTAGAACATAATCTGGGAGAGAAAATGGCGGAAGAGCAGATGGGCGGTTTCTGAGTCTTGTCCCGAGGAAGAGAGAGAGAGCAGCGGAGGATCACGCTAGGAGTGCTGGTCAACAAGCCAGGAGACGGGCGAACACCAGAGGAAATTTGGGGTCTGCTGATCAGGGAGCCCCCGACAGTTGACCACCCGCGGCTGGGTCCCTTACCGGAGATACTTGCCGGCGCGCACGGGGAGATCTCGCCATCTTGGAAGGGAGGAGGTTCGAGTCGGAGGCCTGATTATCCACAGCCCAAAGGAACACCAACTGAACATAATCGGCGCGAACCCTTGATCTCAGAGGAGCACAGATTTCCCAGCGATCCGGTGGGTGAGTTCCCCTCGGCCCGGTAGTTCTGGCTGAGTTCCACTCGGCGCAGCAACCCCTGCCCACCAGTTCTCGCGCACCAGCTCGCGCGCAGCGCCAGGAGCACAGAGGCTGAAGGACTGGGCCTGGATTTGCAGGAAGCCCCAGGGTTTGCGATTGGAGGCGCGCCTGTCTGTGGACTGGGCTCCTAGGAGGGGGGATATCTGGGGAGCAGCACATCTGGATCTGAATCCAAGAAGTGTCCACAGAGATACAGGGGAGTGCAGCCAGCTCAGGACCGCCCCACCCCCAACCCTCCATAGGCCAGAGACACAGAGAGAGGGGAAAAAAGATAGAAAGGCTTTAGAGTCCTGGAAGTCATCCAGAAACACTGCCACCCAGAGGCTAAAGCACATATGGTCTCTAGATCGGCCTAAAATCAGGACTTGTAATCAACACGGAGGAACAGTGAAACACAGGGATCTGCAACTACCGCCCAGACGGGGAACAGGCGTGCCAGACAGAACAACACAGAAACTGAATGACCTTCATTACAGCAAATTTTGTTTAATTTTCAATTTTTACTTTTTAACTGCTTAATTTTTGTTTTTTACCTACTTTAATTGCAAAGTTTACTCAAGAAATTAATTTTTGTTTTTTACCTACTTTAATTGCAAAGTTTACTCAAGAAATTTTTTCATCTGCCCTCACTTGATTTTACCTTTTTAATTAATTCATTTTTTATAGGTAATCAACATTATTACTACTACTATTTTACCTTTTTTATGTTTTTTACCTTATTTTCTTTTGTTTATTTTTATTACTACTTTTTAAGTGACATATTATAATCCTTTTTTTATTTCTTTTTTTTTTTAATTTCTCTTTTTCTTCTTTTTCTTTCTTTTCTCTTTTTTTCCCTTTGGATTACTATTCAAAAGACTATTTATACCTTTCCTTCTCCAACGCTCTATTCTAACTCAACCCTACCTTTATGCCATCACTCTCTTCCTAACCCTTTCCCTTTGGTGCCCTGCTTATCTTAACTCTTTACTGCTCTAGATTTTCCCTATTTTTTTTCTATTTATCCCCTCCTAAATTTCACCCTTCCAGTGTATATCTAACCCCCAACCCCCTACTCCAAGTCCATTTGCACCTACCTTGTCACTGTCCTTAAAAAAAAAAAAAAATCCTTCTCTCTACCCCTTTGTAGTTGTATGCTAAATGCTAACTATATCAAAGTTTTATGCTTTTTTGTAAGATTGGTTTGCTTATTCTGTTTATTTGATTGTATGATTTTGTTAGCTAGGTTCTAGTCACCTTTATTGGAGGATATTAATATTGCAAACACTTTTCTGTTCAGTGCCTTGTGTGTTGTACCTGGTTGTGTTGTATTTTGTACCTTTAAATCTAAGCAGGAGAGAGAGAACTACATAAACAGGCGCCCTAAAAAGATAGATTATGGGGAGGCTAAGAAACAACCCGCCTATGAAAGAAAATCAGCCATCACCAGAAAATGAAGTAAACGATTTAGAGGCAAGCAACCTACCAGAGCAAGAATTCAGAGTAATGATCATGGGATGGCTAAAAAGAATGGAAGACAAATTTGACAATATGAGTAAGACCCAAGAGGAAATGAAGAAGAACCAAGAAGAAATGAAAAATGACATAGCTACTGTAAAGAACTCAATAGAAAGCATCAAAAGTAGGCTAGATGAAGCAGAGGACCGGATCAGTGAGCTAGAAGACAAGATGGAAAAAAATACCCAATTAGAGCAGCTTTTAGAAAAAAAAATTAAAAAGCAGGAAGAGAGCCTACGGGAACTTTGGGACATTACAAAGCAAAACAATATTAGAATAATAGGGGTTCCAGAAGGAAAGGAAACAGAGGAAGGCATAGAAAAACTGTTTCAAGATATAATGACAGAAAACTTTCCTGAGATAGAGAAGAAAAAAACCATACAAATACAAGAAGCTCGTAGAGTCCCAAGCAAAATGAATCCCCAAAGACCAACAGCTAGGCACATTATAATTAAAGTGCAAAACAACAACGACAAAGCAAGAATCTTAAAAGCAGCAAGAGAGAGACAGAAGGTTACATATAAAGGAACCCCCATCAGACTAGCAACTGATTTCTCCACAGAAACTCATCAGGCCAGAAGGGAATGGCATGAAATATACAAAGTCATGCAAAGGAAGGGTCTGAGTCCAAGAATACTGTACCCAGCAAGGCTATCAATCAAGATTGAAAATGAAATCAAAAGCTTCACAGACAAAAAAAGACTAAAGGAATTTATCTCCACCAAACCAGCAATGCAAGAAATGCTAAAGGGTTTACTGTAAAAATGAAGAAATAGGAAGCAAAGAAGGAACACAGGGGTATAGAATAAAAATGGCATCAAATACCTACTTATCAATAATAACTTTAAATGTAAATGGTTTAAATGCTCCAATCAAAAGACATAGGGTAACAGAATGGATAAGAAAGCAAGACCCTTATATCTGCTGTCTACAAGAAACACACTTCAGGAAAAAAGATGCACACAGGCTGAGGGTGAAGGGATGGAAAAAGATTTTCCAGGCGAACGGAAATGAAAAAAAGGCTGGGGTAGCAATACTTATATCTGACAAATTAGATCTCAAAGTGAAGGACATAAAAAGAGATATTGAAGGCCACTTCATTATACTAAAGGGAGTAATCCAACAAGAAGAAATAACCCTGGTAAACATATATGCACCCAATACAGGAGCACCCAAATACATAAAGAAACTGCTGGAGGACATTAAGGGAGAGATTAATAGCAATGCAATCATAGTAGGAGATTTTAATACTCCACTGTCACCTTTGGACAAATCATCTAAACAAAAAATCAGTAAAGAAACGTCAATCCTAAATGACGTACTAGACCAGATGGAATTAATCGACATCTTCAGAACATTTCATCCCAAAGCCACAGAATATACATTCTTCTCAAGTGCACACGGGTCATTCTCAAAGATAGACCACATGTTGGGACATAGGCAAAGTCTCTTCAAATTCAAGAAGATAGAAATCTTATCAAGCATTTTCTCAGATCATAGTGCCATAAAATTGGAAATCAACTACAATAATAATAAGCCAAAGAAATTAAACACATGGAGGCTAAATAGCATGCTATTGAACAAAGACTGGGTTACCAGAGAAATCAAGGAAGAAATCAAAAACATCATGGCAACTAATGACAATGAAAACACAACAATCCAAAATCTATGGGACACAGTAAAAGCTGTTTTGAGAGGGAAGTTCATATCCCTACAAGCCTATTGCAAAAAACAAGAAAGAATGGTAACAAATTATCTTACCCTACAACTCAAACAGTTAGAAAAAGAACAGCAAGAAAGGCCCACTGTAAGCAGAAGGAAGGAAATAATAAAAATCAGAGCGGAGATTAACGACATAGAGACCAAAGACACAATACATAAGATCAACAAAACCAAGAGCTGGTTCTTCGAACGGATAAACAAGATTGATGAGCCTCTAGCCAGGCTAACCAAGAAACAAAGAGAGAGAACCCAAATAAACAAAATCAGAAATGAAAGAGGTGAAATAACAACAGACCCAGCCGAAATACAAAGGATTGTTACAAAATACTATGAACAACTCTATTCCAACAAACTGGACAACCTGGAGGAAATGGACATATTCCTAGAAAAATACAACCTTCCAAAACTCAATCAGGAAGAATCTAAAAATCTCAATAGACCAGTAACTTGGGAAGAAATTGAAGCAGTCATCAAAAAGCTTCCAGCAAACAAAAGCCCAGGGCCAGATGGCTTCACAGGAGAGTTTTACCAAACATTCAAGGAAGAACTAAAACCTATCCTCCTCAGACTTTTCCAAAAAATTCAAGAGGAAGGAACACTGCCAAACTCCTTTTATGAAGCCAGCATCACCCTAATACCAAAACCAGATAAAGACAACTCAATGAAGGAGAATTACAGGCCAATATCCCTCATGAACATAGATGCCAAAATCCTCAACAAAATTCTAGCAAATCGGCTCCAGCAGTACATCAGGAAGATCATACACCATGACCAAGTAGATTTTATTCCAGGAATGCAAGGATGGTACAATATTCGCAAATCAATAAACGTGATACATCACATAAACAAATTGAGAGATAAAAATCATATAGTCATATCTATCGATGCAGAAAAGGCATTTGATAAAATCCAACACCCTTTCCTGATAAAAACTCTCAACAAGGTGGGAGTACAAGGATCATACCTCAACATAATAAAAGCTATATATGATAAACCCACAGCCAACATCATGCTCAATGGGCAAAAACTAAAACCATTCCCTCTAAGAACAGGAACAAGACAGGGATGCCCACTCTCACCACTCCTCTTTGACATAGTACTGGAAGTACTCGCCATTGCAATTAGACAAGAAGAGGAAATAAAAGGCATCAAAATTGGAAAAGAAGAAGTAAAGCTGTCCCTATTTGCAGATGACATGATATTGTACATAAAAAACCCAAAAGACTCCATCAAAAAGCTAATAGAATTAATAAACGAATTTGGCAATGTAGCAGGATACAAAATCAATGCCAAGAAATCAATGGCATTTCTCTACACCAATAGTGAACTTACAGAAACAGAGACTAAAAAAGCAATCCCATTTACCATCGCACCAAAAAAATTAAGATACCTAGGAATAAACTTAACCAAGGAGGTAAAAGACCTATATGCAGCAAACTACACGACACTGAAAAAAGAAATAGAGAAAGATGTAAACAGATGGAAGAACATACCATGTTCATGGATTGGTAGAATCAACATCATCAAAATGTCCATACTTCCCAAAGCAATATACAAGTTCAATGCACTCCCCATGAAAATACCATGGACATACTTCACAGACCTAGAAAGAACTCTCCAAAAATTCATTTGGAACAATAAAAGACCCCGAATAGCCTCAGCAATCTTGAGAAATAAGAGTAAAGTAGGAGGAATCTCAATACCAGATTTCAAGCTGTATTACAAAGCAACTGTTCTCAAAACTGCCTGGTACTGGCACAAGAACAGACATATTGATCAATGGAATAGATTAGAGAATCCAGACATCAACCCAAATCAATATGCTCAATTAATATTTGACAAAGGAGGCACGAACATACAATGGAGCCAAGAAAGTCTTTTCAATAAATGGTGTTGGGAAAATTGGACAGAGACATGCAAAAGAATGAAACTAGATCACCAACTTACACCATACACAAAAATAAACTCAAAATGGATACAGGACTTAAACATAAGACGGGAAACCATAAAAATACTAGAGGCATCCGCAGGCAGCAAAATCTCAGACATATGCCTAAAGAACTTCTTCACTGATACTAACCCTAGGGCTATGGAAGCTAAGGAGAAAATAAACAAATGGGACTACATCAAAATAAAAAGCTTTTTTACATCAAAAGAAACCATCAACAAAACAACAAGAAAACCCACTGTATGGGAGAACATATTTGCAAACGATATCACTGATAAAGGTTTAATCTCCAACATCTACAGACAGCTTATACAACTCAATAAAAGGAAAATGAATGAGCCAATTGAAAAATGGGCAATGGACCTAAATAGAATCCTCCCAAAAGAAGACAGAAGGAAGGCTAAGAGGCACATGAAAACATGCTCCAAGTCACTAATTATCCGAGAGATGCAGGTCAAAACAACAATGCGGTACCATCTCACACCTGTCAGAATGGCCAACATCAACAAAACAACAAACAACAAATGTTGGCGAGGTTGTGGAGAAAAAGGAACCCTCCTGCACTGCTGGTGGGATTGCAGGGTGGTGCAACCACTGTGGAGAACAGTATGGAGCTTCCTCAAAAAACTGAAAATGGAACTCCCATTTGACCCAGCAATCCCACTACTAGGAATATACCCCAAGAAACTAGAAACACCATTCAGAAAGGATATATGCACCCATATGTTCATAGCAGCACAATTTACAATAGCTAGGACTTGGAAACAGCCTAGGTGCCCGTCAGCAGATGAATGGATCAGAAAACTATGGTACATCTACACCATGGAATACTATGCTGCCATAAAAAGGAAGGAATTCTCATCATTTGCAGTAACCTGGATGGAATTGGAGAGCATCATGCTGAGTGAAATAAGCCAGTCAATGAAAGAGAAACACTACATGACCTCACTCATTTATGGATATTAAAGAACATTATAAACGAATGAACAGAAAGATAGATATAGTGACAGTAAAACAACAGGCAGACTGCCAAATGACAGCGGGGGGGGGGGGAGGGTAGGGAGATCTGGGGGAGATAAGAGATCAACCGAAGGACTGGTATGCTTGCATATAAGAACAACCAATGGACACAAAACTCTGGGGAGGGAGGGCATCTATGGGGGGGGGGGCAATGATAAGCTATGTACACAGATAATACCTTAATAAAAAAAAAAAATGACACTATAATGCATCCAATGCAGTGTATGTAGGTGCTTTTTGACACGGTATTCTTGATTCTTTTTATTATGTAATATATTGTTGCTACTGCTTTGAACAATATTATTTTATATCAATTAAAAATAAGAAAAATAAAAAAAAAAAAGAACATAATCTGAAGGAGCAAGATCTGGTGAATACAGCGGGTAGGTTAATACTTCCCAGCCAAGATCTTTTAATGTGTCTTTAACTGGTTTTGAAGTATGTGATGTTGCGTTATCATGAAGCAAAATTACTTTGCCTTGTCTTCTAACACATTCTGGTCATTTCACAATCAAAGTGTGGTTCAAATTGATTATTTGTTAAAGTGATCAGTATTAATGTTTCACCTGGTTTTAGAAGTTCATAATATACCACACCTTCCTGATCTCACCAAACACAGAGCATTGTCTTCTTTCCGAATTGATTTGGCCTTGTAGTCAATGTTAATGGTTGACTTGGATCAACCCATGTTTTTGTGCATTTGAGATTTTCAAAATAAATCCACTTTTCATCACCAGTCACAATTTGATGCAAATAAAAGACTTTCGTGCTGTTGAAGCAACATTTTACTGATGACTTTTCAGTTTTCCATTTGTCTTTCGTTCAGTTGATGTGACGCCCATTTTCCTTCCTTTAAAATCTTTCCCATTTCTTGTAAACAATCTGAAATTGTTTGCTGAGCAACATTTAATCTTTCTGCAAGCTGTTGTTGAGTTTGACACAAATCTTCATCCAATAGTGCTTGTAATTGTTGGTCTTGAAACTTTTTCGGTTGACTTAGACGTTCTTTGTCTTTCACATTGAAATTATCACTTTTAAAGCATTTAAGCCAGTGTTCACAAGTATCTTGAGATGGAGCATGTTCACCATAAACTTCCTGAAGTATACAATAACTTTCAGCAGCACTTTTCTTCATTGACACAAATTAATGTGTAATGAATTAAAACTTCCCACAGATGCTCTTTTTTTGGTACAAAATTCGACATTTTTAAGCATAAAAATATCTATGATGTTAACACCTTCAGAAATTTTGGCATACGGAGTTTTTAAGCCTCTTGTCAATACAACAGCATAGTATACATATCAAATCTAATACATATCAACATATGTGTAACTCCATCTATTGAAAAAATCCAAATTATAAACTGGTACACCTAATAAAAGACGATGGAGAGCCCAGTTGGTGTGGCTCAGTGGTTGAGTTTCTACACATGTACCAAGAGGTCATCAATCTGATTCTGGTCAAGGCACATGCCTGGATTGCAGGCTCAATTCTCAGCAGGGGGCGTGCAGGAGGCAGCTGACTGATATTGATGTTCCTCTCTCATCAATGTTTCTATCTCTTGCTCTTCCTTCCTTTTTCTCTAAAATCAATCAATAAATTTAAAAAAAAAACACAATGGAGAAATTCTGAGGGAAAATGGTTTCCAATTTGGAATTCTCTGACAACAACAAAAATTAAATTTCAGTATAGAATAGAGACTTTTTAAAATTTTAAGTTCTTTATTTTTTTAAAGTATTACATGTGTCTTTTTTTTCCCCCATTGACCTCTCTCCAGTTGCTCCCATTCCCCAGCACATGCCCTTCCCCCCCTACTGTCTGTCCATTGGTTATGCTCATATGCAGAATAGAGACATTTTAGATACACAATTTGAAGAATTTTTAATCTCATATGTACTTCTTTTTCAGGAAGTAATTAGAGATTAAAATTAGGGATTAAACCAAGAGGACAGGTAAAGGGAACACAACTCATAAAAGATGTAAACAGAAAACCTGAGCTATGCAACTAAGCCAGGTCCAAATCCAAGACCATTATTCCAGATATAGGGCTTCTTTCATTTTATATTTTATCAAATTGTCATGCATGTGATTTAACAACAGTTCATAAGATATGATAGTTATCAACTACCTAGGGCTTTTTCCCACTACTTCCCACTTCCCAGAAGCCCCACATTCATCGCTTTTTGCTATCTCTCGGCATTTGCTTTGGAATCATTAAATAACACACATAGTCCTATTTCTTGAGTTTTCCACTTCAGTCATTTTCTACTCTGGAAGTTAAAGATATATTTCCCTTTCATCATCATCACCACAAAAACCACATCCCTCACACTTGTTGGATGGTCTACACTTATTCCGAAAGTTGTTTCTTGCCTTGATTTCCATCCACACTATGCTCCAGCTTTGGCTTTGTTTCCTATCACTCAAGATCGTGTTTTGAATGGTGTGGGTAAACTTATGATTGAATCAATGAGTTTGAGGCAATGCAAAGACAAGGAGTCAGTAAAAATAAAAATTTCTATAATCAAGTCAAGCACACAAATGTGTGAATAAGATTTTTATCAGGAACATAACAGAGACCATGCAGGATATAGGGCAAAACAAAGAAAGTGATAATAAGTAGATTTATCAGGACAGCACATGTGAGAAATAAAAGTAAGTTGAAGATCAAAGAAAACTCTCAGCCTTCTTACTTTAGATACAAATTGGCAATTAGCCTAGACACCTTGCAAGTGACCACAGAGGACAATGGGGTCCAAACAGGAAGTAACAGCCTCAGAAATCTTAAAAGCCCCTGATGCAAACTTCTGCTCTTGGACCTGCCCAATGCCGGTCTCTCATGGGGACAGACAACTTCTTTTGGAGGACTGCTCCCCTCTCCAGGCTAACTGTATGGTTCTTATAGGAACTGTGCGTCCTAAACATCTTACCCTCCAGCTATATTGATGCGTCCAGAGGTGGACACACGACCCAAAGCCAAGTGAATTCGAATCCTTCCCTGGGATGCTTAAAGAGTCTTACAGAGGCAAGAGATGCTACAAGTCACCTGAAAATCAGAACTTCTAAAATATATAAGAAAAGGAAGGGAATATTGGGGGACGACTAGTAGCTTCTGCCATAATCGCAGGATACTGTCATTGGAACTCTTCCCACCTCATGTTTGATTGAGGCATTGCCAAGGAATAGCAGACATCGTGGTTGTTGTTGTTTGTTATGTATGCAAATTATCACATCACATCTGAGAGAACTGGATGAAAAATAGAGATAAAGAACAGGCAAATCACAGGATTTTAGAGAAAAAGTTGGGGAGGAAAACTTGTAGATGTGTAGAAACAGTGAGTCTTGTTTACATGTCTAAGTAAACGGGTTAGCTGACAGCTGGCTAAGAGGTTAGAATGGGCATTTTGTACTGGAATAAGTCCATTAGGGATATCGAAGGAAACAATTTTAATCATTTATGGATTCCCCAGAAAAAACTTGAGAGTTAACCTGTGGAGCACTCAAGACAGAAGTCTCTGGGTAAAGTCAGCATATCTTTCCCAGAAGCCTCAGCCTTGATTACAACAGATCCGAACAGTTTTTCGCTTCAGAATTTCTCAGCACCAATGGGATTGATTTCAAATTATGCCAATATACAAATGACATGGATTTAAAAATTTACTCCATAACATCTGAATCCCTTAGGTGGTTCAAGGATGTGACAAGAGGCTAGAGAGGGAAGAGGAGGGAGGGTTTTAGGAGGTGGCTGCCACTGAAGAAAGCTCTGCTATGGGCTCTGTGGGGCTCTCCCCACCAGGCCAGGCTGTAACTGCTCTTAAAGTCCAGTGAGGAGGCTTCCATAGAACGTTGTGAATGGAACATGGGTGAAGAGCTTTGTGTGGAGAAAGCTGTTGTTATTCTGAGTGTCCTGCTCCATCATCCTGCTCTGGGGAAGAGTCAGAGGAGGGTTGCTCCAAAAGAGATCATGATGGAGTCTTCAAAGGAACCCCCTGAAGAGCCTCAAATTAGGAGATAGAAGGAATTAGTGCTTGACTTACTCTTGAAAAAGTTTAAAGCAGCCTGCGGAGTGGGGTCTGACTCCCATTTTGAAAACCTAGAGTGAGAACAGTTGGTGGCAGCTGGGTTAGATGGTCTCCATTCTATTGAAATAAGGAGTGTGGGCTGTGAAGTCACATGAAGTCTTCGTGAAGTCAACTTGGGCTTTTTGAAAGGCTTCCTTAATGGCAAAGACAACTCACAGAGAAGGGCTGGGGATATGTGTCACTGGTGCCCGAGCCTGCTAATACAGAAGGCAGGTCACATCCCTCCATGCTCAAAACCCTGCAAATAAAAGCCAAAATTATTACAATAGCCTAGGAAGGTTCTCCTGCTCTTGCTCCTCTTGGAAATACTCCACGTGGAGTATTCTTTACCCAGAAGGTACAAAAGAACAAAGCTTGCTCCTTTACCACTTTGAAGTATTGTCTTGGGTTCAGTTCCTCAGAAACAGGGTCTGCACAAGGAGTCTTGTGCAGTAATTTATTGACGGCATGCTCTCAGGAGAAGCCTGTAAGAAGCAAGAGAAGACAACTAAGACAGGGGAATCGCCTAAACAAAGATGTGATTTTAACAGAGGACCAACTTCCTTTGCTTGATCCCAAGAGGAACCCTGGAATATGAATGCACTATAAAATTGTACCACCTTGAAGCAAGGGGCCAGGTTACATACCGCTCTGTCATCCCCTGATTGCAGGCTTCCCCTGAATGGAGTGTATAAACTTCCAGACATCTCCTGGCAAAATGACTCCTCTCAGCTGAGGACAAGTTTCAGGAGAAGGATTCGGCTGGGCCTATGTATACCATCCTCAATCTCTAACAGTCACCTTTCTTTCTCTGCTTCTGACTGTCTTTAATGTTTAGCCATTCCATATGTCTGCCCAACCACTTCTTGCCACTCACATCCAAACTCTTCTCTGCAAAGTAATCTGAGATCTTTTTAGAAGGTAAATCTGAACATGTCAATCCCAGTCCTTTTAGGATAGAGAACAAAACCTTTATTCTGATCTCACCCTTTGCATTTCTTCAGTCTCATCTTCCACCACTTTTGTTCTATGAGTTCAGACTCACTAGCCAGCTTTCAGTTCCTCCAAATACTGAAGATTTGCCTTGTTCCAAAGTCTTCACACAAGCTTTCCTGTGCTTCTGACACTAAGTCTCCCTTGCCTAGCTACTTCACTCATCCTCTAGCTCTTGGCTCAAACATCCCATCCTCAGAGTATCCTTCCCTAACCTCTAAGACAAGCCAGGTAGCCCTGTCAAGTGATCCCTGTATTTCCCTATGGGGTACCTATCACAGCAATCAATTATAAATTTAATTATAGGTATATTTAAAATGTGTTATTTCCCCCACTGTTTTTGCTCCTCACTGCAACCCAAACACAGTGGATATACAATAAAACCATTGTATAAATGAGTAAACGTGTATAATTAAAATGTGTCCAATCATCTCATCTCTCTCTCTGCTCTGTGCACCCTGGGTGGGATGCATATCACCACCCAAGCCAAATCCACCCACATCAATCAGCTTCTTCCTTATCCTTTTAAAACATGCTCTTGAGAAAAACAATAGTAAATTATAATGAAACTCACCATCAACAATGTGTGCAATAATATAATATCTACCAGCATTTTATTTAATAATAAAATATGCCTAAATTAAGCTTGGGTCTGAGGGATATAGCTGATTTAGCAGAATTTCAGAGGTCCGAAGGCCAGCCCCTCATTGTGACATTCTGCTTTATTCTAGTCTTATGCTTTATTCTGTCTTCCCCATTAAAGGGTCTTCTTATCTGCTGGGCTCATCCTCAGAAAGTTACATAAAGATACTTCCATTATCTCCTATCCTATTGCACTAATATGGAGTTCCTTCTAGAAACACCAAAGCCACCTTTCTATATAGCTTAAGTGTTTCCTTCTCAATAGCTCCTGACAGCTCACTATAACTAATGACATATCTTTCATCCTTTTACTGGGTGGCTTTGATTGGAATAGAATTACACAGTATTTGAACCAGAGGCTTCTGCAAGCCCATCCCATGTGGTAACAAACAAACTCCTTGAAGGTCCTGTGGCATCAGCTACAGGCAGAGGCATCAGAAGACAAACCAGCCCTGGCTTCAATAGGCAGTGAGATAACAAAATGTGATAATTACTTTGTGAAGTTCAATGGAATCCAAGGTCTTCTCCAAGCTGTGAGATATAAACACCGGAGTGATTCAAGAACCCAAGCTTGGGAGCAAGCAGACCTGGAGTAAATTCCTCGCACTGTCCCTGTGAACTTGGGCAAGTGATTCCTCTCTGTGCCTCAGACTCATCATCCATAAAATGAGAAGAATGATGCCTACCTTGTGTAGTAAAACACAAATCAAGGATCCTGGAGCAAAGAGGAAGATCAATATGTAATAGCTTGAAAACAGTAGAATTATCACATTTTATGGCTCAGAGGACATGGAATCCCAAGATTGAGAAGGAATCTTTTGCCTTCATTCTGCCAAGTGCCTACAATAATATACCCACCTGCTATGAAACCTATATAATTTTAGGTTTGGCTTCACTGTTAATTGAGTATTTCTACACAGGTTGCTTTATTAGTCTGTGCATGAATTGGCTCCTCTACCTAATCTTTCCCCGCTAAGATGTATATAATGCTAATGAATAAGACATTTTCAAAAAGCAAAATTCCCATTATTATTTTATCTAGTTGCTATTAGGATAATTTTTCTAGTAAAGTTCATTTGTCATCCCTTTGTTTCCTTACTGTCTGCGTTTAAAAGACTATAATTATCTCAGTCTCATTTATTTGTTTAGAGTAATGGTTCTCAATCTGGGTGATTTTACCTACAGTGAGGACATTTGACAATATTTGTAGACATTTTTATTGTCCCAATGGGGAAGGAGTACTTCTGGCATCTGATGGGTGTAGACCAGCGTGCTACTTAGTATCCTATCACGCAAAGGATATCCCCATACAGCAAAGAATTATCTGGCCCTGTATGTCATTAGTGCCAAGGTTGAGATATCCCAATGTAGAGTGAAGTTATTCATCTTGTCAGAATCAAGAGAAGCTTGGCTTGAGTTTGATAGCTCAGTAGCCTCAATTCTAAGACAAGCACCTCCCATTAAACTTCTTTAATTCCCTCCCTCCTCTCCAGCACTGAAAAACAGCTGCTTCAAAATAGTAACATGCAAAGTCTATCTTAAACACATAGAGTCAAGAAATTCAGAGTTAAGGTTTAAAAATTCGAGGCTGACACTCTGCTGTTAAAAAAAGACAAAGCCTGAAGGTGCCAGGGTGTGAGTTGAAGACAGAGTGTCAAGCCAAACTTTCTACTCCAACCCTGCTACTTTTGGCTTTTGTGGGCTTGGGTCATACTCTCTCTGCTATCCTGGGGGTGGTTGTTCTGTGGTTTCCTTCTGACTTCTTTAGAATTTAGAGAAACAAACATTGACAATATTCAGAGCAGGGTTCATGAGATAGAGACATGCGCTATTTAAGGTTTGGAATATAAATAGTATATTTTTTATAAAGTCACTAAGAGGTGGCACTTTATGTTCTAGGTTTTTCACCCTTAAAACACACTATTGTTCATATCACTTACCTGTTCAGTAAATCAATTAGCTACTAATTTTGTAAGAAGCAAAAGATGACATAGCCAAAAAGCATGTTGTTGAGAAACAGAACAAAAAGGATTTCAGCCCCACTTCTGTTTATATTTGGAACAAGTTACATAATTTTCTGAATCTCACCTTCCCCTTTTATAAAATAGGAATCATGATCTCTGCTTCATAGATGGACATTATGTGTATAATATCAATCAGATTAACCTTTTACCAAAAACCAGGGTCTGACTCTACTGTTATGGAGTCAAATTATATACATAAGAAAAGGTAAACTAAAAAATGTGAGGTGGCATTCCCAGGCCAGGTAGCTTAGTTGGTTGGAGCATTGTCCCATACATCAAAAGGTTGCAGATTAGATTCCTGGTCGGGGCACATGCCTAGGTTGCAAGTTCGATCTCCAGTTGGGGCACAGATGGGAGGCTACCGTTCGATGTTTCACTCTCACATCAATGTTTCTCTCTGTATGTCTCTCCCTTCCTCTAGCTCTAAAATCAATAAAACAATCCTCAGGTAATGATTTTAAAAATATTGAGGTAACAAATGTCATGGCACTTGCCTTGAGACTCAAGAGGATTACAAAGAGATTACCCATAATTATTAAGCTCAGTGCCAATAACTACTAGCTATATGTATATTTATATGAAGACAGAAAGAAAGAACAATATTATTCTCTTTTAGAAAAGCCTCTTTGATTGGGATGCAAGGAGAGCATTCTAGTATTTGATACTAAAGGGGAAGAGGCAGAGTTCTGGGGGAATGCTAATGGTAGACACAGTGCTGGAGGTGGAGTCTACCAGTTGCCTTGAAAAAAATTAAATGGCAGATCTTCCTGACTGCTATAGCGAGGAAGAAAAGGCCATCTTTTTTAATCTCCCCATGTATCTGTAAACTTCTCATTTTTGTCTTCTTTGAGGAAGGCACAAGCCAGTAGCTACATTGAGGACTGTCAGCAGATAGCAGGGTCAGTGTCAGCCAGACGTTAGCACCTGCCAGGTCGCACAGCAGGTAACACTTCTGACAGCCACACCTCAATTATTTTCAAAGCAAGTTTTTGTTTTTGTTTTTGTTTTTCTAATACACTGCCAATTTAAAAGGTGTCAAATCTGACAACCTTCTTGCTCTTTTTAAAAGAAGGCTGGGATTGGGAGGTAAACAAAAGGAGATTTACCTGTGATTCGTAGAGATGATTGCATTTTTTATTCTTTTTTTAAAAAAATATATATATATATATATTTATTATTGATTTCAGAGAGGAAGGGAGAGGGAGAGAGAGATAGAAACATCAATGATGAGAGAGAATCATGGATCGGCTGCCTCCTGCACACCCCCTACTGGGGATCAAGCCAGTAACCCTGGCATGTACCCTTGACTGGAATCGAACCCAGGACCCCGCAGACTGCAGGTGGACGCTCTATCCACTGAGCCAAACCAGCCAGGGCAAGATGATTTCATTTTTGTACCACAAAAGTCAATGGACTATTCAATTACAGATGGAAGCAATATTGGTTCAGGGTTCAACATGAATGTCTTAGAAAAAGAACCCAAGACAGTATGTGCAGCATGTGAAAGAAAAAAAATGATACGTTAAATTTTTTTAATGACAGTAAATGTGTAAGTGTGGCCATAACTATAAGGATGACCTATGTACTAAGTGTGCAAAGAATTACTAGGAGTCAGAGGAATTTAGCCAAGTCCTTTAACTTCCTTATCCTTCAGTCTCCTTCTCTGTGAAGGGTAGAATTAACTTCCCTGTAAACTTCTAAGGGTTATTTAACATTTGAAAGAGCTTTGAAAATTATGTAGTGCATTAATACAAAGTATTACTATCCAAATTGTGATAATTTTGAAACTGCTTAGCCTAGTGTTATAATTCATCTAAATTTATAAAACTTGAACTCTTTTGTTGTGGAAAAAAACTGTTATAATATGAGGAGATCGGGTACTTTCAGGCCTGGTATGACCTTAGAGTTAGACCCAGGAGGCGGCTATAGTAGAAAGAGCAGTGATCTTAGAATTAGAAGGGTTGGGTTTAAGTACTGGTGCCTTCCATTTTTAGCTGTGTCACTCTTGGAAATACTTCCATCTCCTCTGAGGTTCAGTTTGGTCCTATCAAATGTAATGCATGCTCTGTCAACCTTGTCAGAATATTCTGAGTGAGAGGCATGTATGGGGAAGTCTTTGAAAAGGACTGAGGTCCACCAGGGTGTGAAACTCTTTCATTTTTATCTTTATGTTGAGAATATAAGTTATCTCTGAATTGAGTGACAACATTTTTAGTAAAAAGAGAACCAAAAGCGCCAAAATCTCTACACACTATTCCATCAACTCTCCCCTTATGCCATTACATTTTCACTAACAGTTGAGATGGATATGATAAATACATCTTATCAAATGTTATTCTCAGAAGATAGTGTAACAAATGTTTGCTGCTTCTATTTTCCTATTCCTCTCCAATACTAGCTCCTGCTATCACTGGTCCTATAAAATCCCTCCCCTGTGCCACTGCAAACCCCAGGGTGTGCCACGTGGGCTTAGTACTATTCTACAACTGCAGAATACCTTTTCCCCAACTACTCTCCTTCTGCTAAGCACCATCACGCCCTCTAGGTGCCACTGTCTCTTCTGTTGAGTGCCACAATCCCCACTGACCACAATTCTGGGCAGTGTTGCCCCATGTCTGTTGGGTATGAGTTTTCTGTTGCCATTCATATGCTGGCCCTCAAGCACTCAAAGTTGCAGGAGTAGGATTCACTGTTCCATTTTAGACCTTCATGGAGAGACAACTTGAAAAAAACCTCAGTCCTAGAGAGTTTTAGTGGCATGGATCTTTATTAGGTTCACGCTTGATCAGGGCTGAATTAAAAGTACCACAGCTAGGCTCTGGATGATCTGCCCCAGGAAATCAACATGAGGTGGCTCCTTCCTATGGACACAGTATTGGTTCCTACAGTAATCCCTACTCTAAATAAAAAGCCCTGACTCATCAAAAAGGTCAAGGCAGCCTAAGCAAAACCAGCTTCAAGCTTCAAGCTCTTGTATATATCTAAGATTTCATTCCAGCTCCTTGGTTTCTTTGTTTTTTTTTGTTTTTTTTTTTCTTTATTAATAAAATGTATTTTTTATTTATTTTTATTTTTTTTTTAATTTTATTTTATTAAGGTATTTTCTGTGTACATAGTTTACCATTGCCCCCCCTCACCACCCATTTATGCCCTCCCTCCCCAGAGTTTTGTGTTCATTGGTTGTACTTATGTTCATGGATACCAGTCCCTCGGTTGTTCTCCTGTCTCCCCCCAGGTCTCCTTCCCCTCCCCCCTGTCATTTGACAATCTGCTTGTTTTATGGTGACCATCTCAGGCTCATATGAATAGAGTCCGCTCCTCCTCTGGTTTTCACTGCCCCTTCCCCTGGGACCCACTGCTTCCCTTAGGACACTCGGCTCACCCGGGGCACTCGACCCCATGGGACACACGGCTCACCCGGGACACCCTTCCCCTCCTTGGTTTCTTTGAATTGAAGTCTTGTATTTTACCTTTTCCACCTTACATGCTTTGGAAAGATAGAACTAAATCTCCACCTGTTCTAATAAACAAAACATGACAGATGACCAAAAGTGTGAAAGCCAAAACCATGTGAAAAACTGCCTCAATAGATGAGAAGCCCATTTGGAGGGAAAATATGTGGGTTGCTGGTGGGAGTTTCTCACTATTCAGAATTTTACAAAAGGCTTTGCAAAGGGGAAAAGGTTAAGAGGAGGTGAAGTGTGGAGATCTCGCTAAGATTTCTTTAAAACATTTTAGAAGTCAGATTGCTATTAATCTATGGAAATATCACTTGCAAATATTAAAAATCCCCTAAAAAATAACCTCCAATTCAATTTTGTTGGAAAACATTGTAAGAAAAAAAAACAAAGTCAGTCATATACAATGAAAGATGGTGTAGACCCTGTTGGTGCAGGTGGTACTGACAATATCAAGGGTAATAACCTTGTAAAGTATATGATTATCTGACCACTGTGTTATACACCTGAAACTAACATGAAATATTGAATGTGAACTGTAATTGAAAAAGAAATTTAAAAATTAGCCTGGAGTATGATGAAAAAGAAAAGGATGAAGATGGTGACCAGGAGGAAGAGACAGGAATGTTGTTTGGGATCTCATTTCTCATTCCTAGAGCAATAATAGCTTATGTTGGGGTCCTCAATGTACATAGCTAAAGCTTTGAAATCCTCATCCCTTAGCAGTGTTAGCAGATCTTTACTTGTATAAAATACTGAAAGTCATTGTCATCAGAAATACAACCTCATTATTATCTTTGATGATTGATGTTGCAAAACAGAAGTAGAATTAGGTTAAGATTTTCATAGTGCACAAATCTTACATGGTATTTTTAATTAGTTTTATTTGATCTAATTTTTTTCAGATTTATCAGTGAGTGTATTTGGTCCCCAGAGGTAATAATGAACCCATGCAGTGTAGAATTGGATACAAAACTGACTGGATTTATTCAACCTACCCCTATAACTTCTTAGGCATGATTTACAAATACAAACCTGCCCTTAGTTTATTCTCTAGGAATTGTGGAATAGAAACTCATTTTTGCTTTTTTGGTTTTTTGAAATGGATCCATAATTGAGACTGACAGCCCTGTGCTATGTTGCTAAAGGTGACATTTTTAAACACACTCACATACACATACACACACACATACACACACACACACACACACACACACACAAAGACATCCCAGAAGGAAACCTTTGTCAAAAATGTTCTTTAATCCAGAACAAAACTCAACAACTTCTAGGATATAATGGCAGAATAAAGTATATAATATACCAAAGTCTAGTCGAATAAATTGAACTAAGTAAAAAAATAAAGTGTGTATATATACATATATATGTATATATACATATATACACATACATAAATGAATATGTGTATATATATGAGAATACATATATACATAAGTACCATTTTGATAATTTATATATTCTTATAAATATATAACTTTATGTAATTTTATTTAAAAATTTATTTTTTAATTACAGTTTACATTTAGATTTTATGTTAATTTCAGGTGTATAACATAGTGGTTAGATAATCATATACTTTACAAGGTGTTCCCCTTGATATTTTCAGTACCCACCTGGCACCATACATAGTTATTACAAATTTATTGAGTATATACCCTCTGCCATAGTCTATAGTCCTGTGATTATTTTGTAACTACCAATACTTGTCATTGTTTTTATTTTTATTTTTTATGCAAGATTTTTTTCATTGAGTGCTCTTATTTTGTTTTTACATTTTTTCCTTTTTATTGAATTTATTGGGGTGATGCTGCCTAATAAAATTATACAGATTTCAGGTGCACAATTCCACCACACATCATATGTATTTATATTTATGTTCACCACCCCAAGTCAAGTCTCCTTCGTCACCATTTGTCCTCTCTGTACAGTTTTCCATCTCTCCGTATCTACCCTACCCCTGCATATCTTTCTTTGAAAACGTACTTCCTAGTGATTTACAAATGTCTCCTAAGACCTAAGAAAACTCATTCAGGACCAACATCATTTAAAACATCAAGGAAAAAAATGTTATTTAGTCAAAGACAAATTCCCGATCATGAAGAAAGGTATTCAAATGATCAAAGATAATGCAGGAATATAATCAATGGGATTGAAAAAATTATAAAAGAAGTGTGTGTGTGTGTGTGTGTGTGTGTGTGTGTGTGTGTGTGTGTGTGTGTTTCTAAACATTGGAAGACAAATCTATGTATCAGTTAAAGACTAGAAAATTCAGGAAACTCAATACCAAAAAACCATTCCCCCCACCTCTGACTGCAGAAGGCAGAGAGTCAGAGAGAAACATAGATCATTGGAATAGAGGGCAGAATTAAGAAATTCATGTTTTAATGCAAATTTAGTATAAAATAAAAAATACCACATGGTGTCTTATACCTAATTAGTGTCTCGACTATATATGCATCATCACAAAATAACAGACTGAAATGAGTCCTCAAAAATCCAGTAGTTAAATGCCCCATTTCATAGGAGAAGGGGCTGAAGCCCAGAGAAGCTATGACTGTCCCAGCCCAAACACCTTGTGAGTGGACAAATGTGAATCTGCTATCACCGATTTTAGTTCCTAGTTTGCCCATGAGATTTTTGTGTAAGTCAAGACATTCTCAGAAACCACTCTTTTTTCCTCTGCCACTGGTTCAGATGGGAGGCCAATCAGGAGATATAGACTTTTGATTAAATTTCACAAGGAAATAAATCACGCCAAGAATCCAAGTATAACCAGTGACCTGTTGTAACTTTTTAAAGACCTTAGATTTCTACATTTCCGCTCATCGTTTCTCACTGAGAAAATAAGGGACACGTTCTGTGAGCTCCAATCACCCCTAAGACACACTTGGAATCCCAGGGACCAAGGCAAGTAGAAGGCTCTCTCCTCCCAGGAGTCAGAGGACTCCAAACTCCAGATAGTTTTGTTTTCCAGCTGCCCCTAGCTGCCTGTACTCCATCCCTCAGCACTTTGTGGTTTGGTCAATTTGGCCACTGGCCTCCTTTCCATACTGACCAGAACATTAACATTAACATTTTCCTTTCCTATCCTTATATCCTCTCTACAAAATTTGTAATCACATCTTTCATGAAAAGCAGGTCAGAAGACAGCCTGCATGCAGCCTGACAGCCTGGGAGCTGTAAATCATCATGTTGGTTTAGAAGAAACCACATCAGTGAGGACCTCTGGTCTGTTTTTGTCCCAGCCAGCAGGGTAGAGGAGAAGGCGGCCAAGGACTAGAGACATTTACTGAGGACGCACAACAAGAGGCACTTGGGACTCCAGAAGCAAAGAACAGGGCGCTGTGCCTTGAAGGGGCTTCCCGCCTTGACCCTTCTACAGGATCAAACACTGTCAGGCACCATCCCTACGCCTGAAAAATCACTAAGCACCATTTACCTTTGTTGATATGGTGGTGCGGTCCCAATGGTCTGCCACTGTGTACAGTTAATGCCAAGCTCCCCCGTGGGATCTGACCTCTTTCAGATGCAGTTAGCACAAGAGCCACTCGTGTAGCCTTTGACAGGATCAAACAGGCAAGATTTAATCGCTTCTGCTGGTGCAGAGCTCTCTCAGGTTGACTTCTGCTGAGTCTCTGATCCTCAGAACTCTAGCTCCTCCTGCTCCTTTGTTGTTGTTTTTCACTTCTCTGTCCATAGGCTAGGGACTGAAACACTGGGCTTCTCAGTAACTCTATATCATGGATCTGCTGTCCCTACAAAGGGAGCCAGATTCCTGAGCCTTCCAATCAGGTATGTCTTAATGGGGCCCTTGCCATTGTAAATATCTTTACTTTGATATTATGAGCCTATGTCAGTTCTCCTGAAAATGTGGGAAGCTATACTCACTGGATCCCGGCTGAAGTCTTTCTTCCCTTGCCATTGGTTCCACACAGGTTAACACCTCAGATGTGCATAGTGTTCCCTGGCTTTGTCATTGATTTTGGCCTCTGTCCCTCCTTATCTACTTCCGTCGTTATTGTGGTTGTGCATAGTTCTCAAAATTCCACCTCAAAGGTTAATAATGAAGAAGAGTTTATGGACACCCTCAACATCAACAATAACAACGGCGGCTAATGAGCTTGCACATTTACAATAGGCCAGACCCTGTGCTAAATACCTTACTTGCGTTATTTTACTCAACCATCATAGGAGACTCACATGTACAGTCTTTCTAAGCACTTCAGCTAATTGTTTTCATTCAGGTCCCCCTAACCCAGCCCTGGTATAAGAATTTGAATGTAAGAAGTTTACTTAGGATTTAGGAGGTGGTCCCAGGAAAGAGTGATGACCTGAGATAGAAAAGGTGGGGAATCCATGAAGCATGAATGGGTGAATAACCATTGCGGGCAGGTGGGCTCGGTGCCCTGGAGGCTTCTGAGAGACTGCAGCATGAACCTCAGAATTATTCCATATAGAAGAAAATAATCCGGAATAGTTATCTACCAATTCCCATTCTTCAATGGTAGAGGATCACCCTGGGCAATTTAACTCCGGCGTTCAGAGACCAAGCACTCTCCTCTGACAGAAAGCACTGCTGCGGACAGGAACTGTCTGTCACTGACTTCAGGATGGACCAGGGTCACATGGGCAAGCCACTGATGGTGTCTGCTACAGTAATATGGAAGAGAATTAAGGAAAGGACAATGATAATGAGAAATAAAATCTGATCTCATCCTTACTAACCTTACAAGAATACACACTGATTGGCCAGATTATTATGATCTCTGAATGCATAATAATCTGGCCACTCAGTGTATTTGTATTTCAAATGGGTACCAAAAGTATTGTAGACTTTTGCTAGAGATCAACCACTTATTTGTCCTGAGCTTTCTATCACCCAGTGCAAAAGGGAAACCTGATCAGATGCATGATTTATAGTATCTTTGATGTCAAATAAATGAAATACTCAAGAGACGTACACTGATTGGCCAGATTATTATGCGTTCAGAGATCAAAATAATCTAGCCACTCAGTGTATATGCACCCCCCTAAGAGAATTTAAAATTCATCTGTTACTTGATTATCTACTGTGTTCCATACATAATTATACAGTGGGTCTAAGAGTGAGTAAAGCAGTCACTGGTCTTAGGTAGTTTGCATTCTAAAACAATTAGGTGAAAACAAATTGTGCTATCCAGAGATCCAACAAATTGTGCTGGCCAGAGAAGGAAGATGAGTTTGAGCTGAGGTGGTCAGGAAATGTTTCCTGGAAAAGGTGGGTCTCGTGCTTGAAGATGCCTGGACAGTGATGGGACCTTCTATACTAAATGTTCTCCTGATTGAGAGCCTGGGACAATGACCACATGTCACCCCATATCATTTAGCCCCTCATGTAGCCCCATGTCCTTGGTTCTCCTATAATGCTTTCTAAGTAGGGTCACTTGGCCAGACCCCGAAGGCAATTAGGGCTGCCCCCCCCCCCCATGGTCCTATTGCCTCCTCGCCTTTCCTGTGTTTGCTTATTGGTCTGGTTTGTGAACAGAGGGCTGGGCTTGGGACTTTGAATTTACTTTGCTTAGTTTTTGTATTCAAATGTGGCATTTCAGATATAAAGGGGAAAAAACTTCCAACTAGGTTGTAACCGGCAAGTGAAACACATAGCAGCCTGTCAAGCTGCTTCTTGCTGTCATTTATAGATTTCCAGGTACTTCGTGCAGAGATTAAATATGGAGTGATTTGGTACACACAACGCATTTGCGTCTGTCACTTGTTTTTTAGGCCTTTTATTGAAGTCTCTGGTGCCTCTACTTTGCTTTTTTCTCTAGAGCTACTAGTATGATCTTCTCTTCCCCATAAGTGCTAGACCAAGGCTTGTCAAACTGACTTCTGAGGGTGACACCCACTGTTCCTGCCTTGTCATTCTTAGGTATTCTGATTACCTGTCACACAGGCGCTTTAGCACCCAACAGACCTCGTAAGACACCCACTCCACCGCTACCCCTGATCTGGCCACAGAGGTAGAGAAAGTGGGGAGTACTGGAGGCTGGTAATGAGCTCAGCTTGGCAGAGCAGGACAGGCCCATCTGGGAGAAGTGGCTTCTATCCACTTTGGCTGTTTAAACAGAATCCTATAGACAGATGCTTCATAGCACAAGAAAGAGACGCCAAAGGTATTACCTTCATTTAATTTGGGTAAGTTAAGGTCTCAACCTGCTCCCTTCAAGTTAAAATTAGCCACCTATGGACAGGTGGAGAGAGCTAGACCACATCCTGGAATGTGTTCTTCCAACCAATTTGTATAAGCTATATATATATATATATATATATATATATATAAGCTTAAGCAACCATCCGACCGGTAACTATGACATGCACTGACCACTAGGGGGGCAGGTGCTCAAGACAGGAGCTGCAGAGCTGCGGTGACTTGGCAGCTGTGGTTCTGGGGTGACACACTCAGAACCAGGGAGGAGGGAGCCTGATTCTGGGGGGTGTCACCTGAGAACCACCCTCTAGCAATTCAGGACCCCTCGGGGAATGTCAGAGAGTCAGTTTCAGCCCAACCCCCACAGGCCAGGCTGAGGGACCCCACTGGTGCATGAGTCCGTGCACCAGGCCTCTAGTTAATACATAATATCAAACATATGCAGCTTTATAATTTAAAGAGTATCTTTCCATGTATTATCTCATTTGGCTTTTACAATTCTATGATGTTAGTATGAGAACCCAATTTGGGGTGTCAGGGAATGAGAGAATTATAGATATCTTAGAGATCTTATCATCAAAGTTATTTCAGTAATTGGACTTATGGTCAGAAATCTGTATGCGGACGGGATGCCATGAATTCTTCATTAATAATAGAAAAAAATGAGTATGCAATTCATTCAATATATAAAATTTTAGTAATGTTACCAAAATCAGGGGAAAATATAGTTTAATTTATTTCATTTGTGCCAAAGTGTGCATAGATCTTGTACATCTAATTTGTCTAACTCATACCTTCTGATATAATTAGTAAGATACTGGTTTTAACAAATTTAATAACAATAGTTTTCTACTTTTTTAGATTTCTTTTTTCTTTCCACAGGTAATTCATCTTTATTATTAAAAAATATGTAAAGTACACAAAAGTAAAAAGAGTTTTAAAAAATTACTCTTCATCTTTTCATCCTGAGATATACTGTCAATGTTGGTTTAATTTTTGCCAGTCTTTTTTTTTTGCAACTATGATGCATCAATTCTAAATCAAGATTCATACAACTAATGGGGCTCAGCTTCAATTCATTTTGTGAAAGAAAAACGTTCTTCTGAAGAATCTAGTAGAACTAAAAGTTTAAGATTCCCACCAACCAATCCAAAGAAACACAATGCATCTTCTTGTAGATCATTCTCAATTCAAATAGCTTCTCTTGATACTAAACCTCATATTTGTTTATTCAGTTATTCATACAATAAATACATATTGCACAGAAAACCAGTTTGGCTCAGTGGTAGAGCGTTGGTCTGTGGACTGAAAGGTCCTGGGTTCGATTCCGGTCAAGGGCATGTATCTTGGTTGTGGGCACATCCCCAGTAGGGGGTGTGCAAGAGGCAGCTGGTCGATGTTTCTCTCTCGTGGACATTTTTAGCTCTCCATCTCTCTCCTTTCCTCTCTGTAAAATATCAATAAAATATATTTTTAAATAAAAAAATAAATACATATTGAATGCCTACGAGGTGTTTTCTAGGTACTAGAAATATGACATTTTTAAAAAAATAAAATGAACATAATTATTGTGCTAAAATTTTAAAATGGGATATAGCAATGGTTAAGATAAATAACTAATGTATATACACATAGCAAGTTAGTCATAAGTGCTAACCACAGAACCAAAAACTATGTCAGCAACATCCTGAAGCTTGCACTCCAAAGTCAGCCAGAATTTTATTTGTTGACAGATTTTAAAAGTAGAAGGATGTCTTTTGAAATTGTGATCATATTTCCTATAAGTAGCTCTGTGGTCCTTTAATGTGTGTAACTCCATTGAGCTCGGAGTTCTTTAATAACGAAGAATAAGAATTGACAGTTGTTTTGTTTGTTCATTTTTATTCTGAACACCCTCATTTTTGCGTAGACTGAGTAGAGCTATTGTTTTGGATTTATTTTGTTCAGTAAAACTACAATTTTTTATTTTTTTATTTTTAAAAATATATATTTTATTGATTTTTTACAGAGAGGAAGAGAGAGGGATAGAGAGAAACATCGATGAGAGAGAATCATCAATCAGCTGCCTCTTGCACACCCCCTACTGGGAATGTGCCCGCAACCAAGGTACATGCCCTTGACCAGAATTGAACATAGGACCCTTCAGTCCACAGGTTGACGCTCTATCCACTGAGCCAAACCAGTTTCGGCAAAACTACAGTTTTTTCAACCAATATAGTTCTGCAAGTTGCATCCCAAACTATCCTTTAATTCCAAAAGAATAATTTTATTCTTTATCATTCTTTAATTCATTTATTCTTTAATTCCAAAAAAATAATTTACTTAAAATGTGCCCAATCTCTATGGATAAAATCTAAAAATCTACAGACACAATAGAAAGATCACCCAAACTATATTTTCCAAAATCCATCACAATGTTTCCATCTCCCATGACCTTCTTTCAATGATGCTTTACAACTCCTTCCATTGAGAACGAAGTCTTTGTTCTTTTGCCCTGAATTTGGGTGAAATTGTGACGATGGTAAAAGTGACACTATGTGACTTCTGAGGAAAGGTCAAAGCCAATGCAATTTTGCCTGGTTTTTAAAAAAAATAAAATGCTTGTTCTTAGCATTCAGCTACCATATTGGGGGAAGCCCAGACATATCACCCCAAGTCCTCTGCCCTCAGTCCTGATTGAGCTCCCAGCTGACAGTCAGTACTTTGTGAGGTGAGCCATTTTAGATGTGGATTTTGTTTTAATTTGGTTATTCTCCCTACTCCAGCTTCCTGACTCTACTTTTTTTATTCATTTCCCCCAAAAGAAGTCCCATATGTAAGGTCAGCTCATGCAAACTTCCCTCTAAACATTGCTGTTACTGACTTCTGTACTTCTTTGTAACCAAGGCTTTGGCTTGCCCAAAAGAATACAAGGAAAACAATCTACATAATATCTGAGTTCTTTCCCTCCCTTATTCCTCAAATGAGAAAAAAAGGAGAAAAGATACTGACATAATTCTTACCTAATAGAGCAAATCTTCAGAGAATCAACACAATTTAAAAAATTTTTAATCATACTTCTCACTGAAGCTCTGACTTGTAGGTTGAAGTTGTGCTCAAAATAACAGTAATAGCTTAAATAAATGAATGTAGTAAGAACTTCCTAAAGGAAGAAGAAAGAAGTAACAGGAGTTAGTGGAGGAGGACATAAAGATAAGAAGAAAAACAAGAACTATTGCCATTGCTATTATGTGTCCTTTACAATCTTCAGATTTTAGGGTGGGGAAAATTAATACATAATCCCTGTGCACAGTTTCTTTCAGGTTATATCTCCCCCAAGTTTCACCTGCATTTTCCTACTGACCATTATGTAGACGTGCATGCATCTCTACACACACTAGAAAGCTACCCTTGGATGTTTAAGAGGCATCTCGAACTCAACTGATCATGTCCAACACTGATATTAATACTTCTCTTGCGCTATTCATCGTACCTATTGCATTAAATGGTAACAAATAATAATGCAAGAATAAACTCTTGTGTTTGGATACCATAGTTATAAACCTACTTTTGCCCCATCCTGAATTTGTCTGTTTTACTGCTATGTCCCCCAGTACCCAGAATAGAGCCTGCCATGTAAGAGTAGTTTAATATGTATTTGCCAAACCAGTGAGAGAATTTAGCACTTTCAACTGTGTGGGTTCATTTGTCAACTGATATGGAGATAATTAGATTCACACCCTCAAGTACCTCTTATATCTTTAAACAATAACAGAATTGCAAAATTTCTAAAAGAAATATAAATATGGTCCTGATGGGTTATGTTTGTTTGTTTTACCAAGTTCAACATATTTAGAGCTGCAGCCTACAGCCCCAATAAGAGATGGTCTTGCCGAAACCGGTTTGGCTCAGTGGATAGAGCGTCGGTCTGCGGACTGGAGGGTCCCAGGTTCGATTCCGGTCAAGGGCATGTACCTTGGTTGCAGGCACATCCCCAGTGGGGGGTGTACAGGAGGCAGCTGGCCGATGTTTCTGTCTATCCCTCTCCCTTCCTCTCTGTAAAAAATCAATAAAATATATTTAAAAGAGAGAGAGAGAGAGAGAGAGAGAGAGAGAGAGAGAGAGAGAGAGAGAGAGAGAGAGATGGTCTTGAAGAACTAATAAGCTCCATAAAATAATTCTGTTCTCATAAAAACTGATCTGATCTAATGCCTAATCAATCAAGAGACTTCATTGTGCTCACTGGAAACGGACAATTACCAGTAACTCTGATAATGCTACCATTCAATTAAAAACTCTTACTGGGTGAATTCGCTTTGGGTATAAAGTTTGCGAGTTCTTGGGTCAGAAGGAAACTTTGGTGTAGACCAAAATGTCTCCAAACTCAAGTATGAGATTTGAAGAAAAGAATAAACTAATCTGCATCTGGAATCCAATGTTTTTTCATTGAGTCTGAAGGCTGCAGAGGAAGATAAGGAGATGAGTATGAGTATAGGACCAACCAAAATACTGTTTCTAAAGCATCAGTGTTTCAAGCCAACACTACAACATGATGGCTAACGCACAGGCTTTGAACCACACTGGCTTAGATGCAAATATTTTCTCTGACATATACAAGCTAAGAAACCTTGAAACAGGTCATTCAACGACTTCAAATGCAAACATGTAACATGACTGGGAATGGGAGCTTTTTTCCTGTTTTCTCTCTCTTCAAAATTCTCTGTGTTATCGACATATCAACTTGATATTGAAGAGTACAATTATGATTATAAAAAAGATCAGGTTAGTCTGAACTGGTAAACGCTAAGAAGTCTAGATAAATGAAATTTATGAAGATTATCTATACAGAGTGAAACAACCTCTCTGAGAAACAACCCAGGTCAGAAACACCTGAGTCTGCTTTTCTATTGTGTGTTTGTAGGGCAAATGCTAAAGGAAACATTTCAATATTTCACACCTTTGCCACGTTTTAAGGTTAAAAAAAAATCTTCACAAAAGGAAGATTTACGGGCTTTAACGAGGTCAAAGGATGTCGCCCATGGCTTTGGTTTTAAAGAAGTTTACAAATCAAATAGTTAGGTGGATAAAATGGTAGATGTCACCTCTAAGAGGTTTCCAGGCATTGGGACAGGCTCTGAGAAAACTCATGGAATCTTCATTCAAAAAAAAAGTCAGAATTTGTCAAAAGACTTGGACCTCTCCTGAAGAAAATCAAACATGACCTGAGGAGTAAATACAGGGAGGAGTTATCAGTGCCTACCAATCTCTGGCTGTCCTATTTGGTCATTTGGAAATGAACTAAGGCATGCTGTGTGCTTAAAACTACAATAGCAATAATAATAATTAACATCCCCCATAATACATCTTTTTTATGAATATCTCTTATAGTATATTGTTAGCAACTAGGAGAGAGCAGAGACTAACACTAACCGAGATCAGGCATTTATCATTCACATTTAACTCATACCTTTAGCAAATGCAAACTGAGCTTTGCTGTATAGTAGATAATGTGCTTAAATGTTGGGACCTTGGCGGTGACCCTTGACCTCCTGGAGTTACAGCCTAATTAAACAAACAGGAGAAGACAGTGATTGCTAATCATTACAAGTGCTATGAGGGGTATTATGAAAGCTTGTAGCCAAGAAAGTTCATTTTGATTCAGCTGAGACTTGAAAGATTGCTAGAGGTAACAGCTAAGAGTGGGCACAGTTGGCCCTGAACTCTGGCTTTCTTGGAGACCTCAGATGATCCAGAGCTTTTCCTGATTAATAAATAAATAAATATATCCAGGCAGACCGTGGAGGGATTCCTGATTATGAAGGCATGCTAAGGCAGAAATGAGAAGGCAGCTTTGGCTAAATACTGCAAGATTGGTTTCTGTGACCAGTGTGGGGTTCCGGAGAGAGCCCTCAGTTAGGAGTCAGTTGAATCTGACTTCGAAACCCGGCTCTGCTGTGTGGCTTTGGGGCAACGTACTGCCTCTCAGTGCCCCAGTTTCCATTCTGTCAGATGTGAGAGGTCATTAGTCTATTTACAGAGTAGGTTCCGTAGAAAGAGAGTCTGAAACCAAGATGTTTATTAGGAATCTGTGATCTGTAATGGAAAAAGAGGGGAGTGGGATTAGACAGAGGTAGCATTCAAATTGCAATGCAAGTCCAACAACACTTTGGCCAACACTGGGTGGAGCTTAGAAACAAATAAAACCCAGCAGAGTTATTCTGGTGGGAGGGTGGGGGAGGGCAAAAAGACCTGGCCTTTATACCCTTACTTTGTTCAGTCACTGGTTACAGGCTTTCCCTGAAAAGAGCATGATGATTGGCTCGGTGGCTCTCTGCAGCTGTGGCCAACTCAGAAGGAGCTGACAGCAGAACAGAGCCAGTGCTCTGACCACTCCCTCCACAGCTAGGAAGCCAGTCCCCCTAGGAAGCCCTGGATCGCACATTTGTGTCTGCCATGAACACTGCAATCCTGAAGAGTCAATGTCCTTGAAAACATCTGACACAACAGAGATGGAGAATAAATGTTGGTTAAATCCTAGTCATTACCACATATGCACTTCTTTATTCAGCAACATTCAGCAGGCTCGTACCATCATCATCTCAAAATTTTTTTACTAAGCATCAACCCTTTGCATATTCTGCAACCTAGTGGAAGGCTCCGCTCCCCTAAAATGTAAAGGGAATCCATCACAAACGCTTTCTCTGCCATGAATTCTTTTCAGATCCTCCATATGACCTTGAGGGAGCATAATTATTTATTGGAAAAATATCTATTAAGCCTCTGACCTCTTAGGACTGGGAATATAATGGCAAAAATCCTAGTATACCTTCAAGCTCACCTTCTCTCTTCTTCAACAGTCCTCTTCCCAATTCCATCCCACCATGGCTACAAGTACTGTGGTACCCAGCATATGCCATCTTGAACCTGGTATTATAGTTTGGGATTTTAGCTACCCCTTTTCCTGCCCCCCAAGGAATTTTGTGTTTCTAGAAATCAGTGATAATGCCTTACTGATATTTAAATAACAATTTCTACTCTCTGATGCAGCATACAATGTGCATCCAATATTATGAACTGAGTTGAGCTAAATTGAGTTGAACTGAATGAAACAGAGGCTTAGCTTGTATTTGGCTCTGGTTATCCTACTAAAAATTAATAGCTTAGTTTAAAAGCAAACTCTTTCAATTGAACTACTAAGCTGATTAAATGTGCCATAAGAGTTCTTATCGTTTGTAATCCTTTGTACAAATAGAAAGCCTGTCTGCAAGGTTGGCTTTCAAATTGGTTCCCTCGGTGATTATTGTACAGCTCAGTAGCTTAGTGGTTAAGAATACTAGGCTATGGAATAAGTCAACATAAGTTTGAACCTTCTTTTGCTGCTGTGTGACCTTGAGTAAGTGACTTAACTTCTCTGGGTCTCAGTTTTGTAATCTGTAAGGATATTAAATTAGAAACAATAATAACATCTACCTCCTGGGATGTTATAGCATTCAAAGACATGAAAATAAAATGCTCAGAATGTAGTAAGAACTCAGTAAATGTTAGTTATCATGATCATTGCTATTGACCCAGAAAGCCATGTACACAGATAGGTGAATTCTCTCCCCATCACCTGCAACTGACTTCATATGGAAGATGAGTTAAGCGAGGTCTGTATCTCTCATATTCTATTAGATTTGATTGTAGAAGTACATACATTTTCTAAAACATTAGCAGGCTTATTTTTAACCCATCAAGTCTGGTGTTTTAATAGGGAAAAAAACAACAGCATTCTTTAATTTCTTTCTAAGAAAAGCTTAAAAGCATGGAAATTTTTAAACTTATTCCTTCATTACTTTTGTAAAATCTACTGTGAAGCATTATCATAAATAATTTAAATCAGCTCCACCAATTTGTCAAAATAAATTAGCAAGCATACAAATGTATGTCTGGATTTTGAACTGGTCTCTGGTGTGTGTGTGTGTGTGCATGGTATGCGTGTTTCAATACATGATAGATCTTGGCTTTCTCTAAATTTACCAGTGTCCAGTAAATTTAGGTAATTGAGGATTTCACATTTATATAATAAGCAAATAGTTTGTATTTGGCCATTCGGAGCCAAATGTCTCTTTTCTGAGTCATTTTTAAACGGATTGAACAGAATGTGACCATGAGTATGCAGGTCTCCTTTGTGGCATGTGAGGAAGCCTCATCTTCATCCAAACTGGCTGTTGGGCTTGTTCCCAGGAGCCAGTCACACCTGGATTGTGATCCTATAGGATAATCCGTAGGCCTCTGTGGGCTTGGATCAGTAGTTATCCTGAGACAGGGAATTACAGGTTGCTAAGCACTGTAAGAAGGCCATATATCAGACACACCTAGAGAAAAAGGGGTCTAAGTTGGAGCTGAAATACAGTCAACGCCAGAGGGCGAGTACATAGGGAGAAGGCCAGGCCAGTGTTTCTGTGTGTATATGTTTTGGGGGCAGGGGCATGAAGACCTGGAAAGACTTTACAAATACGTTGGGGCTTTCTCCTAAGGACCTATAGGAAAGTACTGCAAGTCTCTGAGGGAAGAGAGACACACTGGTTTGATTCCTCCTCAGGTTGCAGGCTCAATCCCCAGTGGGAGGTGTGCAGGAGGCAGCCAATCAATGTTTCTCTCTTTCCCTCTACATTCCTCTCTCTCTCAAATCAATAAAAACATATTTTGGAAAAATGAAAACTAAAAGACCCTCATTCCAAGAACCTCCTAAGTCCTGGGTAGACCAGGACAGTTGGTGATCTTAACCTTGCTCCCCCGCCCCCCCCCCCCCACACACACACACTAATTCAGGGAACAAGGTTCCTTCCACTTTGGGTTTCTATCATCCATTTCCAGGGCTTTGGGGCCTCTGTTCCCCACAAGTAGAAGACGCCACACCTACTTCTTTAAAGCTTCAGCCCCGTTCCTTTCATTCATAGTAGTCACGTGAATACAGGAGGAGCAGGATGGGCAGTGCATCTGGGCAGCTGGGCCTTTAGAAGGGAAAACACGCGTGCTGGGTAAACCAGGAGCCACCTCTGCCAAAAAGATACCATCTAAATTTATTTCTACAGCAGTGTTGAGAAGGTAAGGCTTGTATCTTGGTTTCGGGCACATCCCCAGTAGGGGGTATACAAGAGGCAGCTGATAGATGATTCTCTCTCATCGATATTTCTAACACACTCTTTCTCTCTTCCTCTCTGTAAAAAATCAATAAAATTTATTTAATAAATAAATAAAACAACCAGTACTGATTGATGAAAGAGCACATTAATTTTCACAAAAATTATTCTTTATGAATATTGACCAAGCAAATTATATTTTAAATACATCAGGAAAATTCTATGCTTCAAGAAATCCACTTAATACAAAATAAGCTATCTGAAAAACAAGAAAACCAAACATATGCTTGTTATTTGATGTGTTCTTTAAGGGGTATGACTTGTGTTTTTCATTTATTTCGAAGGCTGAACTCTAACTTATAGTATCTTTAATTTTTAAATGCTTTCAGTTTTAAATGTCTGGCTCTCCATGTCCCTCAACAAAGCAACGGTAGAGGTGAGTCTGCCATCTTTGCCAGAGGTCTTCCCACAGAGTTAGAATCTGAATGCAAATTCTAAAAAGTGGTCCATGAATTCAGCAATAAAAGAACATCATCTCACTGGCAGCAAAGTAACTTTCTTAAAGAAATTCTAATAGACTAGATTCACCTTCTGACAACCAAAGGTACATTTAATTGCATAACTTAAAACTATAAAAAAGAAAATAAATAAATGAAGTAAAGTTAGGTGGAAAGAAATTTTCCCTGTCCTTCAAATCTTTCATTGTACAAATTGAAGATGTTTTCATTAAAGACGAGGGGAAATGTGAAAACTACACATCACTGTATATAACAGAAGATACTGTTATTGGAGGATATAATATATTAAAAAAGGCAAAAGTTAGAAACTGCTTATACTGAACAGAGATGTATTAGTATAAATTAGTATGAATTTAAATTCTATTTCTATAGTTTCCAAATTATAAATAACTACATAATTCATCCCAGACTATATAATATACTATGTTATTTGCATTTGGTGCTCACATTTTCTGGTACCTTCAGAGTTTAGCAAGGGAAGTTTTCTTAATTTTTACAATAATTGCTCTTCCTTAACCTCATATTTTCCCTCCTTGAATAATTTATAATTTACCTTCCCCACAAAAGCAAACTGTACAATAGCTTAACTAAGTGAATTTCCCCACGATAGGATCACACCCTTTCTTTTACCTAGTAGGTGGCTGCCAAATGTGGAATTTTGCTGCATTAAAGAGAAAAATGCAGGCCCCAAATAGCATCACTTTTGGTAAAGCCCATGATACCACACCTAGATTTAATACCTAACCTAACTGCAGCTTTGACCTTCCCCAGAAACATAATCTTAGTCAACTATTCTGGAATTTCTGGTCAACAATAAAGCAATCTATACCTTGGGCCCTCTCTATTCCCTGACTCCTCCCCTATAAGAACGATGGGCAATCTGCATGTTGTAATTATTGCCACCCCCCTCAAAGAACATGCCCCATCTAAAAATAATATTTTCTTTCCTTTGTCAATAACTTCTCTACCATACCTTCCTTCCTATAAAAACCTTCCATTTTGTATAACCCCTGGAGTACCCTTTTCCTTGCTGACTAAGAAGCTGCCCACTTCACAAAATGCTTAATAAAGTCAACTAGATCTTCAAATATACATGGTTAAATTCTGTTCTTTTAACAGCTGAAGTATAAATACAGATTTGGAGGCTTCATCTGAGTCATATGATTTTATTTTTACTAAAAGTTGATCTTCTGGCTCATGTAAATATTAACATATTACTAAGAAAAATACAAAATGTTTTTTGTATTTTATATTTACATGGTATTTTTCTCAAAAATCAATAGTTAGAAGGGTATAGTAAGTGTTACAAATACTTAAAGCGTGCATTCTTATTCACTGTATAAAATTCTAGGTTATGTTTTGGTTTTCATAGTCCATCTTGTCTGAAGGGATTAGTTGCTTACAAAGAACTTTTAAAAAAATTATTCTTTGGTTTTGAGATGGAGCTCTTTACTTGAAATATAACTTGCCCAAAGCATGTAAATAGAAACAGTGGCAGTTCTTTCCATGTGATTTGCCAAAGGGGTGTTAAGAAATTTCTCTGTGTGTTTTTTCCCTATATGTGTGATTTGAAAAGAAGTGCTAAATTGCTAAAGGAAATTAAAATGGAGGGGAAAAATGGAATTCTACACTGTGCAGTTTTTTGAGCAATTTCTGAGCCCTACATATGCAGTTAAGCTGAAAATTCAATTGTTAATAAAGGAAAGACTTGTTGGAAATAGGAGAAAAAGAAAAAGAAACTATTGTGTTTCTTGTCTTCAGCTTAAATGAAAATGAGTGTCATATACTGAAGAGAGAAAAATTAAAAGAAAGAATAGATAGTTCTTTAAGGGGCTTTTCATCCTGAGAAGTGGCTTTACATTTTCTTGCCTCTTATTCTTACATTATACATATAATAGAATAATATTCAGAAAGTATAGAAACGCAGAAAAAAAGAAAAAATCTTGTCCACAGGCCCAGGTCCCAAACAACAATCACTATTTTAATTTTGATGTATTTCCTTTCAGTTACAAAACACTTCTATGCGATAGCTTCTTTCAAAACAAAAACAAACAAACAAATACAAAAACCGTTTCCTAAAGCTCTTTGATTTTGACAGTTCTGAGTAGTAGTGAGTAGAGCCTTTGGCCTTGAAGATCAATTGGTATTCATTCATTTTGTTTTTCACAATTGGGGAAGAATTTTCTTTTTGATATGTAATCAGAGCAACAGGTAAGAGAAGGACCCCCTTAGACTGCACAATTGAAGCCTGCTAGACCTTAGTCAGCATTTAAAAGCCCCCAGCAGTCCCACAGTTCTAAAATGGAGATTGCCCAGCTCCCATATTGAATCTGCTTCCTTCTTTCTAATCCTCAGCAAAGATCATCACCAAGATCACATTGTCATTTCATTTAGCCTTCCACCCTGGTTTTCTGATCTTGCCATACGTACTGTAACCCCTTATCCCCAAGAGTAAAGAAGTCACAGGCCCGCTCTGAATGCATCACTTGGATCCCCATGATATGATCTTTAGGCATGTGCCAAGTGTCTTTTTCAAATCCAGATGACTACAGTACTCTTGTGCCTTGCAACTTGAGAGCTGCTGTCCTTATGTCACTGAGAAGAACAATTACCTGGGCTCGTCTCCTTGCTGAAAAGGAGACAGAGAGAGACAAATACAACCGAGAGTGTTGTGGGCTTGAATCATAACCCCATAGGGATGGAGAAAAGTTGCTAAACAAAATTAACCTCTTAAAATCTGTATCTCTCTTCAAAATAACTGTCTGAGACTGTTGAAATGAGAATTGATTGATATTCACCAATGAGAAAACTGAGGTTTACTGAGGTCCAGACATCAGACTCCTAGACCAATAAAACCCTGAGCATTTGCTGATTACCTATTTAGTCAATAGGCTTTCAACAAGGCAATGCCAGTGCGGTACACAAATTCCTTTTCCTCGAATAATGTATTACCTGACAAGAAACAAAACACATTTAACACCTAAAATGTTACTAAAAATTTAGGTGTCTGTGTGCCTCGTCATTACATGGACTTTGCTAAGAAGTTACAGAACTAAATGAGTACTGATTGCCAAGGAGATTTTGGAACTGTTTAGGGTTTGTGAAATGAGGCTCTGGATTTGGGGAATCCAAGAATTTGTAATCTTGATATGCTAATAGGAATAGAAAAAAAATCACAAAATAGCTCAATCCAATGTTAGCTGAGAGACTGAAAACACAAGCAAAGGGGAAAATGTAGTCCTAAAGGGACAGCTTTTATAACAGTCTCAAAGTATTTGAAGGGCTGTCATTTAAAGGAGGAATCAAATATCTGTATATAGCCAAAACCAGTTTGGCACAGTGGATAGAGTATTAGCCTGCAGACTGAAAGGTCCTGGGTTCAATTCCGCTCAAGGGCATGTACCTTGGTTGCGGGCACATCCCCAGTAGGGGGTGTGCAAGAGGCAGCTTATCGATGTCTCTCTCTCTCATCGATGTTTCTAACTCTCTATCCCTCTCTCTTCCTCTCTGTAAAAAAATAAATTAAATATATTTTAAAATATCTGTATATACTAGTATAAAATGTTAATATGCTAAGTGTTCCCTCAGGAGTTCGAACGGGAGACCAGTTCTATTGCTCGCTATGATGTGTGCTGACCAGCAGGGGCTGTGTGGAATGAAGAAAGGCCCCCGCTGGCAGCCAGCAGCCAGGGAAGGGAGGCCCCGGCAAGCAGCCAGAATGCCCTGATCAGCCCTGATGGCTGGCCAGCCTTAGGGACCTTACCCGTGCACAAATTTCATGCACCAAGCCTATAGTGTGTTATAAAACTTCCGACCAAAGGGAGGATATTGAAGAAAAAAAACTGTAGTAGTTCATCATTAAGTAGTCCACAGTGGATATTGGTCAGACTTAGAGATATTTCAGAAAGCATCCCCACTTTGACAGGTAATTTTGAGGAGATGACCCATTCTTCGGAAACTTCAGAGCCCATAATGCACGTTGTGATAAAGTGTTCAGACTACCTACGGAAGTATAATTATATGCCTGATGTTGACCCTCCACTAGGTAGCAAAAAGGAAATGCCACATGTTTGGGCCATTGGGCAACCCAAACTGGGACTCTGCTTTAATTGTATCCTTTAACTTAGGAGTGAATATACAATTTAGCTACCCCTGGGTTGTTTGAAGCTGCCCTCCTCAAAATGCAGCATCAAAACAGCTGCCCTCAACAAAGCACTTGTACACCCACTCATATCAGGCCCTATTTGCTAACAGACCCTGAATGGTTTTCATGGGCAATGGGTTGACGTATCGTCCTTGACACATGGCACATAGAGAACATGCTTGACTCGGTCTTGCAGCCCCACGGGCAGTACAGGGTTGCAGACATCCACAGCCATGCCCGCGAAGCTACACAGGTGCCCGCTGGAACCAGTGCTGATATTATTTGTGCATTTGGATTCCAGTAACTCAGAATGTGGAGTTCAATCTGAACATTATACAAAAGTTTATGAACTTGTTAGTGTACATATTGCTCATTGGTTCTTGGGGATGAGCAAGTTGTAGTCTTTAATGTAGGATTTGTGGGAGGGGCCTGGGGAAAGCATGCAGGAAAGATTGCTGTGCTTGGGTCTTGTAAAGGAAACCATGTGTGTTGAGACTCAGAAGTATGTTTACATTTGACCTTTTTATTTTAACACCAAACACATTGGAAAGTGTTTTAGATAAGCCAAGTATATTTTGGCAGGATAGCTCCAAATATTAGGCTTTTTGTTTTTCTAGTAATGGTTTTAAAATGTGAATTTATATATATATATATATATATGGTTTTTAGCCTTTAACCCCAGGATACATGTGATAAAATCCTTTGGAGATGTCCAGATTTGGATGGGGAAAATACCCTCATAATATAAACGAACATTTTTAAGTATAACTATTCACAGCCTCTTTCTTTCCCTGCACAGCCTTTGTAGCAGTCCAGTTATATCTGGTACAGCTTGGGGCTTGTTGTACCAGAACCAGGGCGGGTGGGCTAGAGCTATAGAACTGAGGGTGCTGGGCAAAGCCAGAAGAGTCATTTTCATATCAAAGACCGTGGTGTCATTTCCTAGGAAAAATATCTGGAAGAGCCAGACAGGGTTTTGAGCAAGAGAGAAACAAAGGTAGGATGAATTCTCTTGAGGCTGGAGAAACTTCAAGGAGAGAAACATCTCAAGAGAATTTTTTTTTAATCTTTGCTAAGACTATGGGGATTGGTATCCATGTTTCTTTTAATGAAACAAGAGTATAGCAGAGATAAGAGACCTAGGGTGATTGGAGATGCATCTCCCATTCTTGGGGGTTAAGAACAGCACTACAAAAATTTAAATTGCTACAACATTTTCAAAAATATATTTTTTTATTTCAGAGAGGGAGACAGAGGGAAAGAGAGATAGAAACATCAGTGATGAGAATCATTGATTGGCTGCTTTCTGCACGACCCCTAATAAGGATCAAGCCCACAACCCAGGCATGTGCCCTTGACCAGAAATGAACCCTGGACCTTTCAGTCCACAGGCCGACACCCTATCCACTGAGCCAAATTGGCTTGGGCGCTACAACATTTAATAGCATATAGTAACATTTGCTAATTATGAGTACACGGAAGAAGGACATGCACAGATCCTATAGTCCAAGGGTAATTCCATCTTTTCTGTCCAAGAGAGCAAATTAGTGTCTCAGACTGAGAGAGACAAGAATCTGGTAAAAACCCTGACCCTGCTCTTATTTATAAAAATAGTATCATATTTGCAAACTTTAACCACTTTGAGCAACATGTAAAGCAGTGTAGCATCTTGACTTAGAACTAGGTTTGGGGACCAGGTTGGCTGAGCCTGGATCCCCACTCCAGCCCTTCCTAAGAAAGTAGCTTGGTGGTTACTTAGCCTTTGAAAGTCAACATTTTCTCATCCCTGAAATGGCTTTCATGAGCTTTAAGTAAACTCATGAATATAATTGATTCTTAGCACTGTACATATGGCACAGCAAAAATTAATAAATGTTTTCTATGATTATTCTTGGCAATAAATTAACTTGGGAACCATCTCACAACTAGATGATAATAAGCCACGGAGTCACAATATGCTACTGCAGACAGGCCTGGGTTTTTCTTTGTTTATTAAATCAGGACTTAATTTCATTATTTTGCTCTGAGTTTAATTTTAATTGTATGTATTATTTTATCATCAAGTAGGGTTTACTGGCACCCATAGCACTTTATCCTGTGGTGAGTACTTGACAGTGGAAGCAGAATGAATCATGCCCTCAGCCTTAGGAAACCACAGTATAAAATGGGCAACAGTGATCAAGATTAACATTTATTATTTATATTATTTATGCAGCACTAAGGAAAACTTTTTAGCAAAAGCAAAAAAAAAAAAAAAAAGAAAGAAAGAAAGAAAGAAAGAAAAGAAAAAGGGGGGGTGTTTGTAATGAAGATATTTTCTTTTTTAATCATCACCCGAGGATACATTTTCATTGATTTCTTTCTTTAAGAGAGAGAGAAACATTGACTGGTTGCCTATCGTACACACCCCAAGCAGGGATGGAACTCGTAAGCTTTTGGTGAACGGGATGATGCTTCAACCAACTGAGCCCCAACCAGGACTGTAATGAATAAATTTAACAGTGAGCTTTTCAATAGCAAATAATAATAATAATAATAATAATAATAATAATAATAATAATTCTTTCTTGATCTTGGCTCTGGTCGTCTAGTACTTTAAGCACCACACATGTGTGAGCGCCTGCTCTGGGCCCCGTGCTGGTCTCAGCAGCTGAGACGCTGCAGTGAACAAAGTGAGAAAGACCCAGCCTTCGTGGGTTACATCCTGTTGAAGTTTGGATGTCATCGCTGTGTTTTAAGGGCTCAAAAATGACACCATGAAGGAAGGTGGATCTGATACTTACCATCACTTATGCCCATTCTCAAGGCTCGACCCCTAAAGTCTGTTTCTTCCTAGAATCACACCTTTAAGTAAGTAGCTGCCACCAGGAGACAGGGAAAACATGGGCAACCTTTGGCTTCCCTTAAGCATGGGAAGCTGGATTAAAAATGCATTTTATATCTTCCCTATTGAAATTATAACTTTCTGATAAAACTATCACTTAAACCAATTCTGATCTCCAATGTAGCATTTAAAGCAAATTTAATCAAAATGCAAACATCCTTGTGTGCTTTTCAACAAATCTTCAATTATCATGCCCCTCTTAATTTAACCCTGGTTTTCTGCTTAGCTGGTATGAAGAAATATACTCTTTATCTAACTAAAAAAACCTTTCACAACATATCCAGATGGAAGCACTAATTTCTCTCACCAGTATTTATTGGAAAATTGGTCCTTAGTGCTCATCCTTGGATAAGTTACTCATCCATCAAGTCATAATTAGTAGAAATTTTAGAAAGGGCTATAAACTAAAAGACCCTGTGCTTCTGGGGGTGGGGGTGTAGGAGAAAGAGAGAGAGAATGGGAAGATCCTAATTGCAATCTCCCAAGAGTTCTAACCCCGGGGAAAACTAAAGGAAATGGTACTGTAGCATGTGTAGATTTGAGAGAAATGAAAAAAATAGCTTTTCTTCCACAAACCAGCCTTTCACATGGCCTGAGCCAGTGTGTCAGAATGCAAACATTTTACTGGTGTATTCTAAAACACTGGGGCAAAGGAAGGGTTACCAAAGAGAAGGAATAAAAGCAGAGACATAAATACCACGCCTTAGGCATACCCCCAGAGGATGTTTAATTGTCAGATGAAGAGTTCAGACCTTTTATGATAAATGTCAAATGTTTGATGCTTCTAGAGGAACAAAGTCAATTCGAGATGGAAATTGGGCTTGGATCAGTATGAGGAAGCTGGGGTCAGGTGGTAAGGATCCGTGTGCTGTACAGGAAGATGGCTGTGCTCAGAGCCAACACATCCAGGTCTGGGTCATCCCGGGTAAATCACTGAATCCCTATAGACCCTCATCCTCCTTATTGGGGTAGCAGGCTGGTTCCCAGGGGCACCTCCAGCTTTATGATTTTAAATCGCCTCCGCTACATCACCCCCAGTTTCTGAGTCATCATGAGCTGTGTTTAGACAGTAGCCAAATAGATTTCCTTTACCTGATCTGCTCAGAGGCTAAGAATAATCAGCCAGTCCTTGCCGGGTGTCCACATTCAGTTCCAACTTGTAGCTCACCTTCCTCCAGAAAGCTTTCCTTAATCAAACTTAGACTCTTACTCTGGTGCCTCCAGGTCTTGTCAATAACTCTGCATATTCTTTATATTTTATTATTTATAGTGATTATCATCTTGAATGCATTATTGAATGCTGTGTTTTGGTGCCTCAATTATTGTATGGTGTAGTAGGAAAAAACATGGGAATATATTAACATGTGTTAAATAATCTCAACTAGAAGAAGATGGTGAACAATGCTAATCTCCTAGGATTTTTTTTTATTATTATTATCCCTTGAAATACTGGGTGCACAATGCTTGGCACAGAGAGTTTACATTATAGTGAATCATAATTCTCTGTCATTTCTTGAGAGAAATACCAATCTTTTTAGAAGGGAAACAAGGTTGTTTTGTTTAACTTTCTGGTATTTTAGACACATAGCATAGTCCTTTGCACATGGAAAGTATCCATTTACCACTGAAATAAATTTTGAATTGGTAAAAATTAAGCAAATTAAGGATAAAACATAAAGGAAAGATTGCTTGCCCCGTAGTTTGGACACCAGATCTTGGCTCTCATTCTGTGACTAGCTGGTAACCTTATAAGCTCTGGGAGAATCATCCTTAAACGTTGAAAGAGAGCATACGTTGCACTCATGGTCCTCAATCTGTATCCTTCCTGTAGACATGTTTTGTTTGGCCCACAAAATGTATTTTTCTGAAACTTGACTTGTTTGCCAACACTAAAAATTTGTGAAATTGATCGTTTTAAAAAAAATCCTGATTAGTGAAGTTTAATGGAAAGATCTGACAAGCAAGTCTACATTTCCCATGGGGCTGAGCTTGGCTATCCCTGCAAATGAGGCACATGCTCTGCAGTTCACACCGTCCCTTCCTGCCTGCTGCATCAGTTTGTGCGGCCAGCCTCGTTCCTGGCATTTGACTATGGGACTACTAGACTAAATAAACTCTAGAATCCCTTAGGTGTTCTAATTTTTGTAGCCGGAAAACCAAAATTGTTGAGGGTATACCTGCTGGTAGGACCGGCAGTGATGTACAGGGGTTGCTGGCTGCTGTATTTGAAGGGCCGAGTGCCTCAGCCAGGTTCCTTCTCTCTCTCTATTTCTACACTGATCACACACACTGACAGAGAACAGAGGTCTTTAAAGGGCAGAAACTAGAAGAAGAAAACAAGCTGCTCAATAACTGTCCCCTAAATACTGAGTGAAATAGTGAAACCTCTATGCTTTCAGAGATGATTAGGAAAGAGGCCTTAGCTTCCCTTCCAGAAGCTCTCAGAATGATCCCTTTGGGAGGGAGTCACGTGTGTGAGAGACAGTGGAGGAGAATATGGCTTTCTTGGGGAGTAGTGGGCCCTTCGCCCTGCCCGATGCAAGGCGGGAGTTATTCTGCAGGCTCCCTCAAGCTGTGAGAGCTCTTCAACCCCAAAACAATGCCTCGCTGCAAAGAAGTGTGGAGCTGCGTGTGTCCTGGGTGAGCCGTGTGCCCCGGGGAAGCAGTGGGACCCGGGGGGAGGAGGGAGTGTGAACCAGAGGAGGAGCGGATTCTATTCCTGTGGTCCTGAGATAGTCACCATAAAACAAGCAGACTGTCAAAGGACAGTGGGGAGGGGAAGGAGACCTGGGGGGAGATAAGAGATCAACCAAAGGACTGGTATGCATGCACATAAGTACAACCAATGAACACAGAACTCTGGGGAGGGAGGGCATGAATGGGAGGTGGGGGGGGGGCAATGGTAAGTTATGTACATATATAATACCTTAATAAATTTTTTAAATGAAAAAAAAAAGTGTGGAGCTGGAACTTGGAAACTATGCATTGGCGTCAATGACATAACATGCACAGAGCATTCAAAAGCCACCCTTGATACATGGCTGGAGTGGGGCAGCTCAAAATCAGCTTAGGGAAGTAGCCTCATGCCTTGTAAGTAAGATTCACGCAGGTAAATACACTCAGGAATGTACCTCTTGTCCTGCTACTCAACCCTCTTACAGACTGTCCGCACCTCAGCTTCCAACAGATCTGGTGGATTCCTCAAGAAATAGCACCCGGATTCCTTTACCGGGTGTCCACGCAGACAGCAAAGCAAAAGAACAAGTGTATCTGTGGCTAAGGGAAAGGTGGAGGAAGAAAGGTCAAGGGGAGAAGCAAGCTGTGTGTAATATGCTGTGGTAGTTAAATCGTTATCTTCTTTGAATTCTTTTAGAAATAAAATAAATATAAAAAGACAAGTAATTTTCTCACCTAATTTGCTTGTGGAGCTGATAATTAAGTGTTGTTGGTTGCATCACCAGAATGAATTTGTGATACTTGCTGTAGTGTCTCTGCATATTTAAAGACGAAAATGTTCTTTCTGGTGCTCAGTAAAAATACCATTTTTAAGAACCCTCTCCCTCAGGCAGTTCTGTAACCTCCATTCCGTGTTTCTGGAGCAGCAAGACTCCCTGTCTGAGATCTGACAGAGACCAACTTTACACCTAATCCTCCTGTCAGCCTACCTCTTCCTCAACTCTGAGAAACTGGCCTAGACTCAGAGAACTACTGAAATTTCAAAGGTTCTCAGCGAGGCCTCCTTCGCCTGCATCTGTATGTTCCCTGCCCCTTACCCTCTATAGTTCCAAAAATGGTAGGGAGGAAAAATTGAATCATAGTTTTAAAAAACTCCAGTTCCAGAGACACTCCTGTTTTGGAATGCCCAGCATCATTTGCATGATTAACTTGGGCAAGTTAATTAAACTCCTTGAGCCTCGGTTTCCTCATATTCAAATGGAAACAATAATAGTAACTATCAGGCTGAAACCGGTTTGGCTCAGTGGATAGAGTGTCGGTCTGCGGACTGAAAGGTCCCAGGTTCGATTCCGATCAAGGGCATGTACCTTGGTTGCGGGCACCCCCAGTAAGGGGTGTGCAGGAGGCAGCTGGTCAATGTTTCTCTCTCATCAATGTTTCTAGCTCTCTGTCCCTCTCCTTCCTCTCTGTAAAAAATCAATAAAATATTTTTTAAATAGTAACTATCAGGGATCACTATGAGAATGAAATGAGCTAATGAATGGAAGATATTTAGCATAGGCCCGGAACATAGTAAGAACTCCAATCAGGGTAGATGTCATCATTATCATTATCAACATTGTCTATTCTAGATGATCCCAAAGTAGATGTATGTTAGAATAAGCTGAAGAAATTCTAGAAACACATATTCACAGATAGCATACCCAAAACTCTATTAGAACTTCTGAGAGTGGTCCTAATGATTTAGTTTAAACTCCGTGGGTGAATAAATCCCCAGCCAAGCCTGGGAACCATTGATCCAGGCCTGCATCTGCAAACCTTAGAGGCTGAGCATGGAGACCATGACTTCTCTATGGGGACTCAAGGTCAGAGACAAAACAAGGGCCTGTCTGCTACTTTGAGAATCATTTTATTTAGTCTTCAGGAAGGAACATCATCACACTGTCATTTTGGTGTAAGTCATCCCTTTTCTCTCAGCTTTCTTTTTAGTCTAAGTTATTGGTGCCAAAGACACTTACTACTCACATACCAGGATATTCTAGAGCCATTGAATTGGTTTATCCTTTGAGTAGGTGTCACAATGGAGGTGGCAGCCTAAACACACATGAAATGTTTTTTAATATTTCTTCTTTTTTTTTAATGGAGAGACAATTCTAGCTTTCCTAACTAACATCTCCAATCAAGTTTAGCTTCTATAGTGCTAATTACTAAATATTCTTCGTGTGATAGCCTCAGCTGAAATGATCAGTGTAACACATTTCTCCTATGAGATACGGTTTTCTTCTGCTGATTGGGACAATGGAAGGTGAAGAGGCAAAAAAAAGTTCTCTATCCTAGCTGACTGTGTCAAATCAAAATTGTTTTGGCTGTGGAACAACCGTTTTTACTCAAGCTTTCTTATTTCTCTGCTACTCAGGTGATAGATCTATGGGAAACCAATGTAGGTGGCTGGTACAGCCAGGTCTTGACAAACCCTCAGAATTAGAGAGAGCAAGCAAAGCCCTGCATTTACTCCTACACATCACAGCCATTGTGGTCCATATCAGGAGCACACTGCGGGCTGGAGCAGGACAAAGAACACAGCTCATTCCCAAAGCTGTTCATCGCCGCTGTCTCCCCCATTCAAGAAATATCTTGGTCAGTAACTACCAGCAATTTTTTAAAGAGGGATAAACACAAATTTGGTCTTTAGAAGCTGAATTGTTTATAAATTTTACCACTTTATTAGGGCTTGCAATCTAGCTCCCAACTGACCTTGGAACTGGGAACCTTGCTATAAAAGAGGGGTTCTAACTGGAGTTGATTTTGCACCCTAGGAAATATCTGGAGATTTTTAGTCTTTACTAGTGATCACCATTACACTATCCTGGGGATCCTAAGGGGATGTCAGGGGTCTGAGACAGCCTGTAGTGGGAGCTTACTGCACTGGTTTCCTCAGAGGTGCTCATTGTCCAGGTGGTCCAGAATAGGTCTACTGGGATAACCAGTTCTGGAGGTTGCCACTCATCAAGCTGGCTGTTCCCCTCTGAGATTTTCCCACCTCCCTGGGCACTGTGTACAAGCAGGGTACCAAAAGTCCACACTTTAACCGCTTCCCAGTTTGAGGGAACCTCACCAGAGCATTGAAGACTCCTTCTTTAATTTCTCTTGCATTTTCTCTCATAGAACTCAACACCCAGTGTCCTTCAAATCAACTGTATTGGGTAACCAGAAACATGAATTTAGCCTTTCCTTGGTGTGTGCAGTGGGGCAATTGGGATAGAAAAATGAGATGTTAGAGTTGGTCTGATTTTTGTTGTTGTTGTTGTTTGTTTCTCTAATTCACCCAGATTTACTTGGGATTGAGTTGGTCCTGGAGCTTTTTCCAGGAGAGTTATGATAGCTTGTTCAAATAAAAAGAAGAGAGCACATCCCAAGAGCATTGTACCTCATGAAGAAGAGCTCAATATGACTCCATTAGGGTGAAAGAGAAGGAAATACCTTCAGAGTGAAAGGTGGCGGGGAAGAGCAGCAAAGGCAAATGCTAGAGACATGATTTATCCATCCAGAGTACATGTTGGATGACCAATTCAGTTTCTCTGGTTTTCTTATTGCACTTGACTTTCAAGGAGTGTTGCACCTTCTTGTTCTAATCTCTCCTCTTCGATCCTGGGACCCTAGACCACCTTGTCCTTGTCCAATCTATACGTGTTAGAGTCGATTGGCAGAGAACAAAGTTTCCATGCAATAAGTAAGGAGAGAAAAAAAAGTATAATCAGGAAGAAGGAGAGTCCATACATCAACAAAATAAAGAAAAGAAACAATCTGATCCACCACCACGACATTTCCCCTTTGAATAGAAGTTTTTATAATTCACTTCTTTGCTTAGACATTTTGCTCTCCTGTTTAATGGGCTCTTAGCACCTTGCAGGCTGTTTATGGTCCCCCTCTGTGCCCCATGGTGATACTTTACACATTACCTTGCACACATCAGGTGCTCTATATGGGTTAGTGGGTATTCCCATTAGCTGGACATAAAAGCATGGAACAGGCTTGAAGATGTAAAAACAAAAAAGCATGGGAATGAGAGCCACTGGTCCCCATGTTCTATTAATCTTGTATAGCAGCGTCCTTACTCCGGAGAGCTGTCACACCTTTAAAGCAAGACAGCATTGTGTGTGTGTGTGTGTGTGTGTGTGTGTGTGTGTGTGTGTGTGTGTGTTAAAGAAGTAAAAGCCACTACAGTCCGCTTGTTGCTCAGCCACCCTCCTATCAAGGCGCTGGAAGCCTGGGATTCATTAATGAGCATGGGTTTTATTGCTTCCATTAGTCCCCGTTAGCTGGATCAGAAGAGAGCATCTCTGAGCCTAAGCAGCCCACAAATCCTGGAGCACTTCCCTTTTATGTGCCCCACTGCTTATCTACTCTGACAACAATATGGTGAGACTTCCCTCCCTCTGGCTTAGGGCCATGGTCACCATCAGAGCACACACAGTGCTCCAGGAGTGGGCAGAATAGCAGGAAAAGGTCACAATGAATACACACTTCTCTGGGAAGAAATACACCTTAGCTCAGTTGCCTGTCTACAGGAGCACAGGACATCCCGGGAAGGCATTCGCCAAAGGAGCAGGTGCTTCTGAGGGTGGGATGCTGAACTACAAATACCACTAGAGTCAGTCACAAGTGATACTGTTTCATAACGAATAGCAACCCTAAAAAGGGGCTGTGAAGGGGGAAAGACCCATCTCACTCCTGAGTGGTGAAAAAGGACAAAGGGAAAGTGGTGGGTCATGGACAGTGTTTGGATCTGTCCTCAGTGAGAAGGAAAAGAGACATGAACGAACATCAGAGTGCTAAGTCAATGGCACCAGGACTTACCAGGGAAGGGGGCAAGTGTCCAGGCCTTATTTGAAAAGATGCTGTAAATGCCAATTCTCCTTTGCCTTCTTAGAATATGTAACTTTCATTGTAAGTGGTTTTCTCATTTAAAATGGGAGGGCAAAGACACCAATTTGCAATGCTACTAATGAATGATACATGGCTTGAAATGGTTCATTAATGTGATAGGAATTTTTTTTGCTATGCAATAAAATACCCAAAGACTTGAGGTCTTGAGACACATTTACTTAACCCACAGTTCAGGAGGTCAGTACGGTGGCTGGGCATGACTGGGAAGTGCTGGGCTAGGCTGGGCTATGGCACCCATAGTCAGCTGCTGAATCTTTTGGAGGCTGGGATAGCTAATATCTTCTCTACATAGTCTCTCACCTTCCAAAGGCTGGCCTGAGCTTTTTGACATAATGGCTGAAACACTTCTAAGAGACATAGCTAGACTGCTCAGAACTTCTAAAGGCCTAAGCTCACAATTATCTCATTCTGCCACATTCTATTGGCCAAAACAAGTCACATGGCTAAACCCCCTTTCAGGGACTCAGGAAGGTGCTCTGTTTCTTGAAAAGAGAAATTGCAATCACATTGCAAAGCGGTGTGACTTCAGAGACGAGTTGAGAATTGGTAACTTTTATGCACTACTTACACAGTGAGGCTTTTTGCCACTTGGCTGTGGTCTCTGGCACACTTTTGCAGATATCCACAGAGGCAACCAGTGACCGATTCAAAAGAAGTACATTGGAGCCAAAACCGGTTTGGCTCAGTGGTAGAGCGTTGGTCTGCGGACTGAAAGGTCCCAGGTTCGATTCCGGTCAAGGGCATGTACATTGGTTGCGGGCACATCCCCAGTAGGGGGTGTGCAAGAGGCAGCTGGTTGATGTTTCTCTCTCATTGACGTTTCTAGCTCTCTATCTCTCTCCCTTCCTCTCTGTAAAATATCAATAAAAATATATTTTTTTAAAAAAAGAACATTGGAGTAAGAATCAGGAAACCTGAATTCTTGCTCTGATCCTGCCATCATCAAACTATATGACCCTGTAACTTTGATCTTCTTTTGTCTATAAAGTGAAGAAGGTGGACTTAGTGAATTCTAGGTCAGAATAGAAATACTCAAAACTTTTACTGCACAACTAATATATACATGTTCTATGAATAGTTCTATATAGGCACACATGGTACTTAAAATATATAGTCATCATCTTTAAAGTATGTCTTGACCCGGCCAGTGGGGCTCAGTGGTTGAGCATCAACCTATGATCCAGGAGGTGAAGGTTTGATTCCAGTTAAGCCACAAGGTTTGATCCCCAGTAGGGGGTGTGCAAGAGGCAGCCAGTCAATGATTCTCTCTCATCATTGATGTTTCTATCTCTCTTTTCCTTACTCTCTCTGAAATCAATAAAAATATTTTTTAAATAATAAACTGAAGTATATGTCTTGAGAAGAGAGATGGGTGAGAACAGTTTTTATCAAGCCACTTCTTGTCTGAAATAGAAACCAGGTTAATGACTGGCATAAAAATCATGGTCACTTTTAACTAGGATATGAATCATCCTGGTGTAAATGACTCTTTTATAGCTATTTTTACTTTCATTAGAGCCTTGTCAGGAAACATTATTTTAATAGGTGTGCAATTCAAGATTATTTTTTAAACTACTTAGGTCTCCAATATTCTTCAACATGAAATACTTTTGGCAATGTGTACAGTCAGGTCTAGGTACAATTGCATACGTTTTGTTCAGTTTTGGGAGGAAAAGTTATGTCAAAAGATGCTATCAACTATGTATAAACAGATGATTTCTAAGATTTGTTTTAGTTTTAGAATACAATGATTGCTAGTAAGTAATAATAATAAAGACCATTTATTGAGTGCCTTCATCTCACAAAGGAGAAAGGTGCCATTATTTTCACCAATGGCACACTGAAGGAAACTGAGTCCTATTAAGGATAAATAGACTGCCAAGGTCATTCCCAGTGCCAGGGTTCTAATTCTGGCCACAATGCACACATGTTCCTAACTGCTGCTTTCTGTAAAGGACATTGGGTTGTCATCCTCATTTATACAACCATACTGAAAGGACCCAGACATCAGGAATGAGAAAGGGATATGAGTTAGATGGGAAAACTTACCACCAACTTAGAATTAAGAAGCAGTAAAAAAATGCTACTATAATGAAACTATGACATATTTGCTGTAATATTTAAGAAGATATTAAAATATCTAAATATAACCAGTCAGGTGAATCTGCCTAAATCAGAGACTAAAGAAGTTTTTATCCTGAAATTCTGTATCCATTGGGTTCCCAGAGAGAGTCTAATCTGTTTACCCACTAAAAATGTTAATCAAATGTAATTTCTAAAAAAAAAAGGACTAAGTCATTTTGTCACTGTTTTGTCTGGAATATAGAATACACTCAAAAATGATTATTGACTGCCTACTTGAATGAATATTAACATGTTCTGGCCCGCTTGAGTGGGCAGGTATGGTGGGCTAGCTATGTTTTAATTGATGTGTGGGCTTGATGAGCCTACTTAGATATGAAATAACTGAATTAGTTAGAAGTGATGGTAGAAGCTGTAGGAATAAGACCTCCCAACAGATGGGAGGGAAACCATGGCTATAGTCATTGTCCCAAAGAAGAGATGGTCAGGGCTATTAAGTTTGATGTGATGGTCTTGTCTGAGCTTTAGCGAAATTGATAGTTTGCATGCAGAACGGGCCCTTCTGCATCTAAATTGGGTTTAGATGAATCTTGTGGAAACTTAGAGCATGTTCCTAAGAAGAAGGGACTTCATAACCTAAAATATCAAGCTAGTGAAAAAGTGCGCCAGTAGGTCTTCAGGAAGGGAGGAGCACAAAATCATTTGTTTCTGACTTATTTCAGAACTTAGCATGAAATGGAGGAATGCCTTTTCCCATGATTCATGGGAGACGTTGATGCTGAATAACAGGTCAACAGCTACAAATTTGGACAAATGACCATTAAAGTGAACAGTCTCATGAAAACGAAGGCCTAAGCCAGTGGTTGGCAAACTCATTAGTCAACAGAGCCAAATGTCAACAGTACAACAACTAAAATTTCTTCTGAGAGCCAAAAACCGACTTCTGCTCATGGGCCACGAAGTTTCAATCCCACTGTACATGCACGCCCACACATAGTATTTTGTGGAAGAGCCACACTCCAGATGCCAAAGAACCACATGTGACTCGAGAGCCACTGTTTGCCGACCACTGGCCTAAGCAGAATCTCAGGAACAGCGGGCAGAAGGAGGGGAGGTTCCTGAGTAGAAGAGGTCTGCAGCAGTTTACTGGCAAGGACACCTTAGGTCACCTGCAGGGCGGTAACCAATAGTCTCTATCCCCAGGGCCTGGCAGGAAGAGCAAGTGGAGAGATCTCTCCTGTAGCCAGAGCTCCTGGGCTGGACATTGGGAAGCTCTCTATTTGTCTTCTGGAGCTCTCAAGGAGCCATATCCCTCATGCCTACAGGTTAAGTGTCTAGGTAAGTCTGCCATATGGGTACACATGGTGTTATCAGGGAACAATGGAAAACAGGGGTATTCATAAATGCCCTCTTTTACAAACCTCCCATGTTCAAGTTACTACCCTGTAGTCTGATGATAGAAATGAATATTTATTTATATTAACACCAACTTTATTATTTTCTCATGGGACCTGTAGATGAATATTTCTCCTAAATCTCAGGACCAAGAACAATTTGCTACTTCCAAACAGCTCTTCAGTTTTTATGCTATTTGTTGCAAATCATGGGACAAATCTTGTGCCCTATTACTAATCTAAATTTGTGTCTATGCATCTGTATAAAATATAGTGTTTATGGTATGCATTTGGGATTCTAATTTTGCAAATCTTTATTCTAACTTTACTCCAATTTTTCAATTTATTTACTCTCTTTTTCTATGAAAAAGAAACTACTTTTTTCTTTTGCTTTATTGTTGTTGTTGTGTGTGCTTATCTTGTAGTACATGCTGTATTTCAGAAGTCATCACAGATCTTTTTGGGACTGAGTCAGTATAAGAAAAAAATAAGATATAATGACATAAAATAGGTTTTACATCTTCTGTATATGCAGGAATTTCTTTAATTGACAATTTAAAGCTTTAGATATTGATGAAAAAATTGAAGAAGGTACAATTAAATAGAAAAATACTCCATGTTTATGAATTGGAAGAATTAATATTGTTAAAATGTCCATACTACCCAAAACAATCTACAGATTCAGTGGAAAATTCCAATGTCATTTTTCACAGAAATACGGGGGGAAATGTAAAATTTGTATGTAATCATAAAAACCCCAAATAGCCAAAGTTATACTGCGAAATAATAACAAAACTGGAGGCATCACACTTCCAGATTTCAAACTATATTACGAAGCAATAGTAATAAAAAAGTATGCTATTGGCATACAAATATAGATCAATGGATCAAAATAGAAAGCTGAGAAATAAAGTCCATGCAAATATACTCAATTAATTTATGAGAAAATAACAAAGAATATAGAACGAGGAAAAGAAAGTCTCTTCAATAAATGGTGTTGGGAAAATTATACTTGCATGCAAAGGATTGAAACTGGACACCACATATAAAAATCAACTCAAAATGAATTAAAGACTTAAAAGTAAGACCTGAAACCATAAAACTCCTAGAAGAAAACATAGGAACAAGGCTCCTTAAAATTAGTCTAAGCAATAATTTTTTGGATTTGGTACCAAAAGCAAAAAGAAGCAAGTGGGACTACATCAAACTAAAAAGCTTCAGCACAGCAAAGGAAATCATCAACAAAATGATTTCCATGGAATGGAAGAAAATATTTGAAAACCACATATCCAATCAGGAATTAATATCCAAAATATATAACTCATATAACTCATTGGCAAAAAAAAATCCAAATAACCAAAAATGGACAAAGGGCCTGAATAGTCCTCTTTTTTTTCTTCTCCAAAAAAGACACACAGATGGCCAACAGGTACATGAAAAAGCGCTCAGCATCACTAATCATCGGGGAAATGCAAACAAAACCACAATGAGATATCACCTATTAGAATGGCTATTACCAATAACAAAAGAAATATCAAGTGTTGGAGAGGCTATGGAGAAAAAGAAACCCTCATACACTATTGGTGAGTAAATGGGTGCAACCACTATGGAAAACAGTATGGAGGTTTCTCCAACAGTTAAGAGTAGTGCTATCCTATAATCTTGCAATCCTTCTTGTGGGTATCTACTTGAAAAACTTGAAAACATTTATCTGTAAAGATATATGTACTCTCTGCTCATTGCAGCATTACTCACGGTATCCAAGACATGGGGGGTGGGGGGACCTGTAATTTAATGGGTGACTGGATAAAGAAAATGCGGTACATATATACAATGGAATACTACTCAGCCATAAGAAATAAATGTTACCATTTGCAACATTTATTCATGAGAATATCATGCAAATGTTACCATTTGCAACATTTAATCATGAGAATATCATGCAAAATAAGTCAGATGGGAAAGGGCAAAAACCATATGATTTTACTCTAATGTGGGATAGAAAACAGAAAGCAACAAATGAACAAGCAAAACAAACTCAGACACAGACAACAGTATGGTGGTTATTAGAGGGGAAGGGAGGTGGAGGGAAGATAAAGAAAGTAAAGGGGGTCAGACATGGAAATGGAAGAAAACTGGACAATATACAGATGATGTATTATAGAATTGTTCATTTGAAACATATAATGTTATTAACCAATGTCATCCCAATAAATTTAATTTTCAAAACCTGAGTGTTAAATTTTGGAAAGTGCTTATGTGGTACATTGATATCATGGTATCCTTAGAGTTTGGGGAAGTTGTTATGAGTTTATAAGATATTCATAAAACCCCACCAGCTTATAAATTCCTTGAGGACAAGGTTTGGCTATTTTGCTTACCATTGGATGGTCTACATCCAGCACAATGCCTAATAGGCCCCCAACATTACTTGCTGCATGAGCAATCTTACCACTGGGCAACTGGTTTGCCATCAGAATAGACATTGGGAAACAACTAGCAGTTTCTGTAGCAGAAAAGCATGAAAGTGACATCTTAAGACTTAGAAATAAAATTATACTTGAAGTTTGGAATTGTAGTTTGGAGGAGTCATTACAGTAAATCAGTAAAAGGCTTAATGGATTTAATTCCCCCCCAAACTTCGCTATATCCGTTCCATTTTAATAAACTCTAACCTTCCCTTCCTATTCCTCACTTCAAGTCCAGAGGAAGGAAACACAATTCCATATGTCCCTTTCTTCTCTGCCCGCTTGTTGAAGACTTGGCAATAAGTGCTGGGAAGCCAAGATTTGGAGCCTCTCACAGTTAAATATGGGAAAAAAAGCATGAAAAGGACCATGATCCATTTTCCCTAAGCCCGTTGGTCTTCCTGAGTTCCTACTGTCAACGGATTCACCTCAGCAGGTTTCATTTCAATCCATTGCCAACTAGTATGTATGGAGTCAGCATGAATGTATAAATCCCATTATGGCTAAATATAAGAGGCTAGAGATAGCTCAAAATGGTATCCAAGGACATTGAGGTCAAATCAGAACCTGAAGATTGTGAGACCAAGTCACTAAAGAAAGGATTCCTGTAAAATTAAGGGGTCTATTGGAGGGGTATCAGAATAGTGATATAATTTTATTTTATTTTATTTTATTTTAAATGTGCAAAAAGTAGGAGAATATTAAGGTTTTGTTTTTCAGGAGACACTATTCTAAATTGGTTAAAACTGTTAGCACAGTGTTTTGTGGTTTTGTTGCAGATTAGCTTGGGTTGGTTTTTTGCTGGTGTGTCAGTGAACCAAAAAGAATAGACTAGTCTGTGAGTGTAAGAGACTCTTGAGATTTCACACCCTTAATTAGTTCATCTATCGCCATCAGCATGATGCAGCAGAGGGGGGTGGGGAAAAGTATATATTTGTAAAAGTAATTAAAACTCTATTTATGGTGAACCTCAAATGCAATGTGTTAAGTGCAAGAAAGCAAACTCAAAATACTACCTGCTATATGATTTCATTTATGTAACATTTTGGAAAAGGCAAAATGATAGGAACAGAAAATAAACCAGTGGTTGATAAGGCCTAAAGATTGGGATAGGAGTTGACATAGCAGAATAGATGAAACTTTTGTGGGAGCTAGAAATGTTATATGTCTCATCATTGTGATTACACAAGTACTTGCATCTAGCATAACTCACAGAAATGTACACTAAAAATGTTGAATTTACTATATGTAAATTTTTCCATAATAAAAGTAAAAGGAGAGGGAAAACCTCTGTTAAGCCGAAACCAGTTTGGCTCAGTGGATAGAGCATCGGTCTGTGGACTGAAAGGTTCCAGGTTCGATTCCGTTCAAGGGCATGTACATTGGCTGCAGGCACATCCCCGGTAGGGGGTATGCAGGAGGCAGCTGGTCGATGTTTCTCTCTCATCGAAGTTTCTAACTCTCTATCCCTCTCTCTTCCTCTCTGCAAAAAATCAATAAAATATATATTTTTAAAAGGAAAGAAAAGAAAACCTCTGTTGACACAAGCATGCCAATTTCTCCCTAAAGGATGAGGGGGTAAGGAATGGAATGAGGTAGGCTAGAGGAAGTAAAGCAGAACTAACATTAGCCTCATCCCAACTACAACTCTTGGAGCTCTCATTCTGTACCAGACATAGTGCCAACATTATCTCATTTAGTTCTCATGTTAATTTATCCAAAGTTACATACTCAGTAGGACATGGACATGGGCTGTCTGACTCCAAACCCAGGTTTTCATGATGGAACTAAACTACTTCTAATGACACAGCAGGTATTGAATGTACAGAAATGCATCAGTGTACCCCCCCCCTCACAGATGGCAAAACTAAGCAGAGATTCATAACTTGCCCAAGAGCCAGAGCTAGGACATCCCGTGAGGGTTCCCATATTGGAGAGGGTGCAGGCTGGGCTGAGGACACCTGCCCTGAGCGTGAATTTTGTGCACCGGGCCACAAGCTTCTCAATAAAAGCTGAAAATTACAAAGAGAATATGTCTTATTATTTTTCACACTCATGCATACAAAGAATGCAGGTCTTACTACTAAAGAGTTTGCAAAGATGGCTACTTGAGCAATTAATAATGAACCAAAGGATAATAAATACATAGCAAACTATACATGTGGATTAAATTAATAAATAAATAAATAGAAATAAGGAAAAATTCAATACACCTCATTAAAATTCTCAAATGTTGAATAGCAATGAAAACCATGGATTTTGGAATCAGATGGCCCAGGTTTGAAACCCCATTTAATGCTTACTAGCCGACTCTGGAAAAATTTCTTAAACTCTGTGTCACAGTTTCTTCAACTATGAAATAAGATGGTAATAGTATCAAACTCAGGGTTATTGTTGCTATTGAAGAGCTGGAATGTATACAGTACTTAGAATAGAGCCTGGAATATGTGGTAAAGCATTGATAAATGATTTTATTTATTTTATTGGGGGGAATATAAACAAATGCAGAAATATAGAAAGATAAGAAATATAAAATGTGGTAAACGCCAACAACCAAATGATGGCTTCTTTCCTTCCTTCTTTCCTTTTCCTAACTTCCTTCCTTTCTTTCTTTTGAACACACACGATATGCTCTAACCGAGCATATTGGCTCTGCGGCTCCGTGGTTGAGCATTGACCTATGAACCCGGAGGTCACAGTTTAATTCCTGGTCAGGGCATATGCCCAGATTGTGGGCTCCATCATCAGTGGGGATGTGCAGGAGGCATCTGATCAGTGGTTCTCTCTCGTCATTGATGTATCTCTCCTTTCCTCTCTGAAATCAATAAACATATATTTAAATATATATATGTCAAATTTTGGGAAACAAGAATAATGATATCAAATATAAATTTCTATAGGTTAATACATGGATACACACAGTTTCCTGAAAATGAAATCACTTTCTTAACCTTTTCTCTGGGGTTAAAAAAAAAAAAGTCCCTGATGACTCAATCAAAAAACATCCTCAGAGTATAACCAAATTGTGTGCTTTCAATTTTACCAAATAGCAGCCCTTAAAATCTGTCATTTCTCCTTGAATGGAAGAATTTTGGCTTCCCCCTTGTGTAAGTAAATTTCCTGACAATCTCGCCAGGAAAATTCACGGAACGAAGAGGGGTGGTTTGCTCTGGCAGATGAACAGCTTTCCCACTCGGCATCTCTTCAATGTGTTGTTTGTGTTTCTCTCCTTACAGTTTCCTTTCCCGGACGGAAGGAACATATTTTCACATAAACAAAAATATGTTCATATCAATATTTGGTTGAGATTTTGTCACAGTGTTCCCTCTTGGCATCTACTTAACTGCTATTTGATAACAGATTTTCCCATATTTACCGTGGCAAGGAGTGCTCGGGAAAATTTAATGTCTTTTTTCTAGCCTTTAGCAAAATGGTTTTATTAAATGGCACTGTACACTGCGAGGGGGGGGGTGCTGTGCAGTGACTTCCAGAGTTTCACAGACCAATTCCCACCCACAGGGAATACTGTGGAAGGCTCTCCTGCTGTCCCTCTCTCTCGCTCCCTCCTTCCCTCCTCAACATATACACACTACTTTGTAAATAAAAGCTGAAAATGGGGGGTGGGGAGGGAATGCCAGTGTAGTAATATGCATAATGATCATAAAATTCCAGCCTGGGTATGGAATTGGTGAGAAACTGTATTTGCCAAGAGACTTGTGTAAGTCTCTGCGTTGCCAGCAGCCCTCATCCTGGACAACTTCCTCCCTCACTCTGTCTGGGTTCATTTCCTACTCTGAGATTGTGCCTTGGAGAACCCCAAACAAGAAGCTATCATCTAAGAATACTGTTGGGACAAGATTGTTCTACTAGTAATTAAGGGCCCATAAAATGAACCCAATATTTTTTTTAAATATATATTTTATTTATTTTTTTACAGAGAGGAAGGGAGAGGGATAAAGAGTTAGAAACATCTATCAGCTGCCTCCTGCACACCTCCTACTGAGGATGTGTCCACAGCCAAGGTACATGCCCTTTCCTGGAACCTTTCAGTCCACAGGCTGACGCTGTATATCCACTGAGCCAAACCCAATCTTGATCTTCAGCCATATCCATCACCTCTTGTCTCTAGTCTTTTTCTCCTCTCCCCAAACCATCCTACACTCTACCCCTGGAATACCAAGCTGCTTTGCCACTGTTACCTTTTTATGCTAATCCAAGTTTTCGCCTCTCCTGTATGCTCTACTCAAAATGTGCTTTCTCAGAGACCCTTCTCCTGGCTACTCAGGTCTTCCGATATTGGCTCCTTTGCCTCCTGTGAATTGACTACCTTCTGCTAGCTCTACACAGCCTCTGCTTGATCTGGTTCGTTCGCCTCCCTCAGCAGAGCTACAGGGGAAGGGAAGCTGGGACATTCCCCACCACGAGAAGAAGAGAAACTGCCAAACTAACCACAGAGAGTGTGGGGTGGAGTGTGTGACTGCCATGAGGGAGAAGCCACTCCAAACCACTCACTCCCTAAATCATGGTTCCCAGAGGCAACAGGACTGAAGCCATTGAAAAGATACCGAAGCAACAAGGATCAAACTCGGGTCATCGTGCCTGCTGAAGCGGTCGCCACCAAGAGGGGCTGCATTGCTGTTGAATGCAAGCTCGGTGGGTGGGAGCAGATGGCAGCTAGGCAGCCTGCAAAGGTGTTTGTGCAATACCTTCCTGAGCATCACAGACCAAGAAAAGAGAGATGTTCGCTTCCCTTCATTATGTTCGTTTCCCAGAGTGAAGTTTTGCTAAGAAGTTGTGCTTGTCAGTTGAAAAGGACCAGGAGAAGGGTGTCTGTAGGAACAGGAAGAAGGGGCTGATCAAGCTCTCCTGAGCTGGGGGAAATGCCCGGAGGGTCACAAATGTTGAAAAGGGGGAAAGGGAGATGTTCCCTGTGACAGTAACAAATGTAAACAGTCCATTGGGTAAGTTTCTAATGCCGAGAGCATAGAGCCTGTGAAAGCTGCGGGGCACGTCTGCAGGGTGGGCTTTGCATGAAAGTTGAAGGTCCCACAGCAAATAACGATGAGCATCACTCGGTGGGGAGGGAGCCATGGTGCAGCGAGAAAAGAGGAGACAGAGGAAGGGCAGGAAATCCGTTTTGCAGGCTTGGAAACCTGGATGTGGGGAGCCCGGGGGAGCATCCATGAGGCATTGTTACTATTCTAAGAGAGATAAACAAATTCAAATTCTTCCTGACGATGGCCAAGAGGGCACCACATCCGCTTACCCAAAGTCCTTTCTCTTTGAAATCACGTTGTCTCTACCCTCTTGTCCTCCCCTACCTCCACCCCTGTCCCCCATTCCCCACCCATGGCCTCGATCCAGGTTTGGGCAATAACAGAGGAAGAAGAGGCTTGAGGAGATAGCCCAGCTCTTTGATCTTCCAGGGGCAGCACTGGGCCCACTCCCCGGGTGCCCATCACCTCTTCCTGCCCGCTCAGGGTCCCATTGATCTTTAACTACTACTTCCCTGTGAGGAAAATAGAGGGAATGCCATTGCCATTGCCATTGCTCCATAGATGTCAAAGCTGAGGCGGGAGAACTTAAGCAATTTGATGCAAGTATACCTAACAGATCGGTGAACTTCCAAGAAATTTGGCCAAGCAGGCATCATTATTTTTAGCAGTCTGTTTCTTTAATTCAGTCATTCATTTATTTTTATTGTTGAGAATATTACAAATGTCCCCCCTTTTTTCCCCCTCATTGCTCCCCTCCACCTGGTTCCCGCCCCACCCCAGGCCTTTCCCACCCTATTGTCTGTGTCCATGGGCAATGCATATATGCATAGAAGTTCTTCGGTTAATCTTTTCCGGCCCCCCTTCCCAACCCTCTTTTCTCTGAGGTTCCTCAGTCTATTCCATGTTTCTAGGACTCTGATTCTATTTTGTTCATTGTGACATTGTTTATAATAGCTGAAAACTGGAAACAACTTAGAGTTAGTTCCACCAGTAAGAGAATGGAATAAGTGATATATGCCCATATTTGGAAAATTGTTACACAATTAAAAAGATTAAATTAGATCTAGATCACTCAGATGTAAACCTCCTTAAAAAATTAATGTTAAATTGAAACAAAAATCAGTTGGGGGGGAATACAGACTGTGATACAACTTATGTTTTTAATTTATATGTATAACTATGTATTCTACAGATACAAATATATGTATGTAAATACATTTAAAAAAAACCTAGAGAGATAGATCAAATTTCAATGTGGGACTCAGATGTGGAGTAAAGTACTTTCATTTGATTTGTACTGTTTATATGTTTTTATAAAAATGAATTAACTTATATAATTTAAAATTTAAATAAATACATTCATTGCTCTTAATTCCTACAGAATCAATAGATATATATTATATATATGCCTTACACTTACAACTTGATCTCATAGTTGGTAAGAAATTTTTTTCCTTTTCTAAATTTCCACTTGATTTTTCAGTTTCTATTATATTTCACTCAGCACTTCCTTATCTTAAAAATATGTTTATTTATGTACATTATCACCATGATGTAGTAAATATTAATCAGTTTCTCGGTGGAATAAATTATTCCCCAGTAGAATATACATGGCTCGTGTACTCAGAAAGCAGTTGAAATCCTAAGTGTAGCATTGACCATAGCTCACCTCATCCTTTCTCATCCTATCCTTGCCCTATCCCAGCAGCCTAGTGTCCTTCCAATGCAGTTTATCAGGAGGTTCCAGGTGGCTTTACCTTCTGCTGCTCTGTGGCCACCTGGTTGCCTCTTTCTCTTCCTACTCCCTCTGGGATTTTTCCCTAATCACACAAATTAGCTTTGGGTGCCTCTCCTCCTATGAACTTCCTAAATAACCTGTAGCTTTCATGCTCAGAGCACTTACAACATTGTCTCTATCAGTGAAAATAGTATTAAGCACCTACTATGTGCATTGCCATCATAGAAGAGGCTGCCAATAGAGGAGTGCATAAACGGTGTTTCCTGCCCTTGGAGGACTTTTATTTGTTGATTTGTTTATGTTGTTCTCTAGGTCTGCTGTCTCCAAAGTATCTTCATCTCACACTCAGGCTAATAAATACATTTAAATTCATAGTGGATAATGTACTAATAGACTTAAGTTTGTTTAAAAATTGGGAAAAAAATAAAGCAAGGAAGAAAAGAAAAAGACGTTTTGCACTTGGTGAGAACAATATAATTTAATATCCTTTTAATTTTTTTACTTGAAAGAAAGAGAAAATCATTGATATATTGTTCCGCTTATTTATACATTCATTGGTTGATTCTGGTATGTACCCTGACCTGGGAATCGAACCTGCAACCTTGGCATATCTTGTTGCTGCTTTAATCAACTGAGCTATCCAGCCAGGTCTAGATTTAATATCCTTTTAAAAAAGAAAGATTGGTTTAACCTTTTGTAATTTAGTAATTTTTTAGTATGAAGGCTTCTTTATTTCAACACAATAATTGTTTTTACAATATAATTAAAACTGCCAGAAGTTCATAGCTACACAAGCCTACCTCCAGAAACAAGAAAAGCCCAAATAAACATCTAACTTCACACCTAAAGAAAGTAGAAAAAGAACAAACAAAACCCAAAGTAAACAGAAGGAAGGAAATAATTAAGATCAGAGTGGAAATAAACAAATAGAAATTTAAAAAACAATAGAAAAGATCAATGAAACTTAGAACTGTTTCTTTGAAAAGATAAACAAAATTAACAAACTTTTAGCCAAACTCATCAAGAGGAAAAGAGCCCAAATAAATGAAATCATAAGTGAAAATTTAAGTTACAACCAACACCAGAGAAATGCAAAGAATGAGTAAAGAATACTACAAGCAAGTATATGACAACAAATCTGACAATCTAGAAGAAATGGATAGATTTCTAGAAGCATAGAACCTTTCAAGATTGAACCAGGAAGAAATAGAAAAATCTATAAACCGACCAATTACTAGCAATGAAATTGCATGGGAAGTTTTAACTGCTGTCACAGCTGAAAATTTGCCTTAAAGGATCCTTAGATGGAAAAGGAAGACACACAGTACTGATTGATCTGTTTTTCCAAACATAAAAGTCAACTATGCAAAATTTTTTATTGAAATTTGCCTAATAAATATCCATTTTCCTTCATAGCAACCATTTCTAGTTCTTCTTCAACCATTTCTAATCCTCCTTCTCCCCAGTCTTGGAATCAGATATGCCCACATGACTTCTTTTGGCCAAAGAAATGTACAGAAGCTTTAAGAGCCATGCACAGTTCACCAGAGCTCTCCCTCCCTCGGCCATGGTGACCACCGAGGCGTTGGGTAGTGGCTGCTGCATCAGTTTGTGGAACAGAGGCCCAGCCCACCTGCAGTGCAGTGAACTTGAAGGAAGGCTGAAAAGTAAGCCTCTGTTGTTCTGGGCCATCTACTAGATCCGGGAGCTTTTGATTGCAGCACACTTAGCCAACCCTGACAGATTGGATACAATTGCCAGTTAGTAGGCAATTGGCTCTTTGCTCCAAACCTACTCCTCTATTCTATGTTTTGTGGGGCTGAGCCTAAAGATTCTACATCTAGCCTAGAGGAAGCCTCCTTTCCCAGCTGGCTTCTTGTTGGGCTGTGCCAATGTGGAAGGATATTGGAAGACAGGAAGGTGGTAGTGGTGGCAGTGAGGAGGTTTCTTCTTTCTTGTTTGCTCACTATGTCTGTTAGCATAGGTCTCTGGCTGTGGCAGATGGTTCCAGTCTCCAGGGTGTGTGTGTGTGTGTGTGTGTGTGTGTGTGTGTGTGTGTGTGTGCCTCAGCTAAGTAGCACCCCTCCTCAGTGGTCCCAGCTCCAAAAAGTCCCTCCTTTGAGTTTTTGAACCACCAGCACCATTGAGACAACATCTCCTTTCCACCTGCCCAACCTCCCAGCTCCCAGCCCCACCCCCACAAAGATCTGTATTTCAACTTCACAGGGCCTCTCTTCCAAGTTTCTCTGTTCAAATAACTGGAACCCCATCTATTTGTTCCCCACACCATACAGGTCATAGTTTATTCCTGGAGTTACTATCTCTGAGTTATCTTAATGACTATTTTCTGGCTTTTCAGTTCTAGAAATCAGTTAAACTAATCCCCCCCCAAAAAAAATTAGATTCTCTCAGTTAACATACTGTTGGAATTTCTGTCTTCCTGTTTGTACCCTAGATACTACACTGAGAAATATTTTTATATGTGAGAGAATTGAGCTTAGTCACTCCTTTACTCATTTTGTCCCTCATTTCTCCCTGTCTTTCATGTCAAAAGGAAGATGTGGACCACTGGGTCATCTCTTCCTGTCTTTTCTATGAAGGAAAATGCTCAAGCCCATAATGTTTATGGAGCAAGTGCAAGAAGCCAAGTAGTCAAGTATTGGGTGGACATTTCACACTGAACCAAGATCTGTGCCTTTGATTTCTAAACAATTCCAATATCAGAAATCATCCAACATGGTTCAACTGACCATTTGCCCCTGTTGAAGACACCAGCCAAGTAATGGAAATAAAGTTTTTGCCTGTCAATATACACGGACAGAAAAGAGTTTGACTTAATAACAAAAAATTATATGGGTGTAGGTGGGCGAAAGAGAAAATGGGAACATGTGTAATAGCGTCAACAATAAAAATAAAGTTAAATTTGTTTCAAATGACAAGGAATTCTAATTCACAGCAGAAGACCCAGCCAAGATGCCGGCAGTGGCAGTGTTTGACCTCCCTTCGTTGCATAGGTGTAGCCAACAAGAGGATCCCCCTTTTCTCCATCAAGTTTGCCATTGACTGTTCTTTGCCTGGCTCCCAAAATGCAGTCTCACTTATATAATATGGAAAGTAACTTGGGTTTTCTTAACCAGCACCTGATAGCATAGCTATTAAAAAGCCACTGAACAGGAAATTAAAGCTAAGAACGCTAACAAGTGGCTTGTTAGTGGAGAATGTCCTGACTGAAGTAAGGAGCAGGCTTGTCACTTTTTACCCCATCCTCAGAGGATGATAAGTAAGGAGGACAAAATGAGTGCAGCTCTCCTGGGTCTCCCCTTAAGAGTTTAAAAGCAAAATATTGATTTTGAGTTACCCTGCTTCAACTCAGCGTTGCTCTCATGATATTTTTATTCCCTTGTAGATTCCCGGGTCCATTTGTTGCAGATTTTAAAAAGTAAATCACTGGTGAATCTGTGGTGTGTCCATGTAATATTTCTGCACCTAAAAATATGGTCAATTGACACCTTAAAGGTTTCTGAGCAGCTCTAACTCTTAGTGACATCTCCCATTGCATCCCCAGTATGTTCAAAGCAGATAAAGTGGATGCATTGATTTTAGTTGTATAAAACCCTTGACAAAATCTCTTTGTGGCCATCTAACAGTCTCTTGATGATTTAGAAAGGATTTGCTCTGACACAAATGTGATCCTTCCACTCTTTTTCCATTTTGTTTCTCAACTAAGTCCACAGTGAATTTCCTGAGGCCCACAAACCAGGAGCAGAAAATTCTTAGGTATGCAGTGCTAGCCATAGAATCTTTAATGTGAAGAGTCAACACTGGAATTGTGATTCTGATTATTATCAATATAAGCCTTGGGTTAGATCTTAAGATTCTTAATTCTAGCTTGTACTTTAAAATAAGTTTTCTGCTGCTGTGGAGAAAATGTGTTGACTAAATTATGACTAGTGAGAGCTGGAACAAAAGCATACCAACATTCTCTAAATGAAATTTAGACACTCTTATGAAATTTAGACACTTCTTAAGACAAGATGAAAAGAGTTTATAAGAAAAGAAATCCAAATTCTGAATCTTCATTTGAATTTCTCAAAAAGAATTTTGTGACTTTATTAATAGTTATCAAGGAATGAACTCCTTTTCTGGATTCTTCTGTGCAGATGATAGCCATTTTTATCTAACAAAATAGATATCAAAATCTTCAACTGTAAAAGGAGTTATTAGTCTCCAAAATGCTTTTATATTAAATCCAGAATGTGGACAGTTCCTCTTGGCTGTGCTGTAGAGATGCTAGTGACCTTGATTAATGTACTTTCCCTCTAACTGTTTATATCTCTGGATTTCCCTATATAAAATAAATGTCACCATGTTCCTATGAGACAAATATTGTTCCATAGAGATGGTGCTAAAGTCATTGAAGGTAAAATCCATTTGTCCAATAACACATACTATGACATTTATGCAAGGAGCGGTAATAAAGAGACGAACACACAGATGACAGTGAGATACAAGCAAAGAAATCAATGGTCAAAATGCAAAAGATTTGAGAGCCAGAGGAGACGCCTAACTAATTTAGCCATGGGAGACAGTATGGGATGTCAGAAGAAACCTTTATAGGAGGTGACCAAATTTTTTAAAAATTGATTTCAGAGAGGAATGGAGAGGGAGAGAGAAACATCAATGATGAGAAAGACTCATTGATAGGCTGCCTTCTGCATGCCCCTCGCTGAGGCTCAACCCCACAACACAGGCATATGCCCTTGAATGGAATTGAACCAGGGATCTTCATTCTGCAGGCCAACACTCTGTCCACTGAGGCAAATTGGCTAGGGCCTCAGTGGATCAAATCCTGAAGCTAAACATTGAACAGTGAGTACAAATGACACCACAAATGGGGAGAAGACATATTAGTTCTTTAGGGCCACTATGACCAAGTACCAGAGACTGGTGGCTGAGTACAATAAGAATTTATTGTCTCATAGTTCTGGAAGCCAGAATTCCAAAATTAAGGTGTCAGCAGGGTCATGATCGCTCTGAAGGTGCTAAAGTTTTATTTCAAAGCTCCTTCCTGGCTTGTGGCAGCATCATTCCAATCTTCACTAGATGCTCTCCCTGAGTGCACGTCCGTGTCCATATTCCCCTTTGTATAAGAACACTAGTCATATAGGATGAAGGGTCCATCATACTCTAGTATGATCTCATCTTAACTACTTATATCTGCAATGAACCCATTTCCAAATAAGGTCACCTTCTGAGACTGTGTGCTTAGGACTTAAACATTTGAATTGGGGTCAGGGGAGGGAACACATTCAATGTATAACAGAGAGAGAAGGTCCGGAGAGGCCAAGTCAATGCCTGGGCAGTCGCTGAGGGAGGACTCTGAGATGGGGATGAAGGGTATGCTGGGAAAGAGCAGGAGAAAATAAGGAGATCGCTAGACAATCAAATCACAGAGGGCCTTGAGGGCTAAGTAAATACTTCGGCTCATATCCTGAGGGTCATAGGAAGCCACTGGAGAACATAAATCAGAGAAGTGCATAGTCAAGACTGTGGTTTAAGAATAGCTCTCCAGCATCAGTACAGAGGATGAACTGAAGGGGACAAGATTGAGCCTTGGGAGCCATTAGAAGTTAAAGGAAAAAATAGTAGCTCATGACTATCTTATAAACTAGTTCATCATCTAATGATTTCATTAATAACATTTCCTTATTATAGCTAATTACCTAGAAAGTAGATTTACTCTCATAATCAGGCTCACAGAAGTCTTACTATGAACCTTTTATGGAATGGTACTAGTTTATGAGGACATGTTATCATGGTTTAGACAGACATATCTACCTCATAGATATGTCATAGATATTGATGTCTAAATTATGTAGCACATAAACATGTTGAAAAGGTAATGTGTATAAAGTAAACAAATAGATAACAAACAAGATTAGAAAGAAAATAAAAGCCAAACACCAAAAATGTTTGTGTTGCTAAAAGTAAAAATTGCAAGAAAGTCTTCTGGAGGAAATGGAACTTTGCATTGGTCTTAAAAGGTATGCCCAGCTGGTGTGGCTCAGTGGTTGAGCACCGACCTATGAAGGAGGAGGTCATGGTTTGATTTCTGGTCAAGGCACATGCATGGGTTGTGTGCTCAATCCCCAGTGGGGGGCATGCAGAAGGCAGTCAATCAATGATTCTCTTTCATCATTGATGTTTCTATCTCTCTCTGCCTTCCCCTTTCTTTCTAAAATCAATAATATATATATATTTTTTAAAAGATAATTAGAATTTAGGAAAGATAAGAATCACTTGAGCTTATGTTTTGAGTTTTGGTTTCAAAACAATTTATTGCTCTCCTCAACTACCAAGGGATGAACTAAGAACTCCTTAACAATGATTGGATAGGGAATGGAAGAGTAATAATAGGCATGCTTTGCAAAATTCTTTATTTTAAAAAAAGCTTTGAATTTTCACAACCCCGCTCTAACAGCAGTAACTGGCTATTACATGGAGACAAACAGGAATCTTCTCCCCAAAATATATACAGCATTGAATGTCAGCACTGCGGCAAGTAAACTGTGTCAATGCATTTCTGAGCCATCCTAACAGGTTCTTAATCCAAAGAGAAAGTGATTCATCTTTGCCCTTTAGGAAACGGGAGTAATTTTCATATTGTGAAATCTTGGCAAAGGTTTCCTCTTCACAATAGGTGAAGGGGAAAAAGCTGCATTAGGTACCATCTGTCAAACATAAATCCTTCAAATGTGTGGTGACCCCAGAATAACATACGCAGTGAAAATGTGGACAATATATTTTTTGTACATAATCTTGTTAGGAGGAGGTGTCTTCTCATAGTTTAGTAGCCTTCTTTCTTAATGACATTGACAAACTTTATACTCTCCTATGTATCCTATTACTTCCTTTGGGGATTGTTAAGATTAAAATGCTATGATGACTTTATAACTCTTATTTTCTTTCTTTTTTAATATATATTTTATTGATTTTTCACAGAGAGGAAGGGAGGGGGATAGAGAGCTAGAAACATCGATGAGAGAGACACATCGACCAGCTGCCTCCTACACTCTGCAACCAAGGTACATGCCCTTGACCGGAATCGAACCTGGGACCTTTTAGTCCACAGGCCGATGCTCTATCCACTGAGCCAAACCTGTTTCGGCACTCTTGTTTTCTTAATACATGACTCAGTTATCATCAAATAATAAATAAATGCTAGAGCCTAAAAACCAATAGTGTGGATCACAATATTGTTTCTTTCTTTACAATATAAACCTAAAGGAAAATGAATCTATGAGTTAAGATGCTTTTAGCTGCGCAGCCTGAGATCCCCTGTCAAACAAACAAAATATAAAAAACATAAGACTCAAAGCAAAGGCCAGCCATGCTAAAACAAAAGAGAACGTAGCCTCATTCTATAAACTGTGTTAAGAATCAACCAGAGCCCTGTCCTGGTCAGTTTGCTCAGTTGGTTGGAGCATCATCCTGAACACCAAAAGGTTTAGGGTTCGATCCCTGGTCAGGGCTCATATGGTAGACAATGTATTCATGATTCTCACATTGATGTTTCTCTCTCTCTCTCTTCCTCTCTCTAAAAATCAATAAAAACATATCCTCAGGTGAGGATTTAAAAAAAGGTTCAGTTGATAGAGCATCAGTCTGCAGACTGAAGAATCCCAGGTTCCATTCTAGTTGAGGACATGTACCTCAGTTGCAAGCTCAATCCTCCAACTTGATTGGGGCCCATGCAGGAGGCAACCAATCAATATGTCTCTCTCCTCCACCCTTTCACTTTCTCTAAAAATCAATGGGAAAATATTCTCAGGTGAGGATAAATACAACAACAAAATTTAAAGAGAGAGAGAGAATCAGACAGAAAACTCTGCAACTCATTGAAAGAAGCTGCTGAGAATCCGTACTGGGTTGGTATAAAACAAGACCAGTAAGTCAAACTGATGATGTTGACTACAGCTCTGGAAACTCTCACCAAGCCTGAGAGTGCAGTTGGCCCAAAGGGAAGCTCACACCTCAAATGGAGCCCTCTTCCCATCACCAATAGGAAATAATGGGGCCAAGTCTAAAGAAGTGCTAAGATGCACAAAATGAAGTTCAGAGGGTCTAAGGAATCCCCGCTGAAGGCATGGTTCACCATTCATCCCATTCACCCAAGAGGCTTTCATAGAAAGTCACAACCTGAAAATTCTGATTCGGTTGCTACTGAATAGAAAAGGAATGCAATGCAAAAGTTTACCTATTAAAAAGCATTAGCCGAAACCGATTTGGCTCAGTGGATAGAGCGTCAGCCTGCGGACTGAAAGGTCCCAGGTTCGATTCTGGTCAAGGGCATGTACCTTGGCTGTGGCACATCCCCAGTAGGGGGTGTGCAAGAGGCAGCTGACCCATGTTTCTCTCTCATCGATGTTTCTAACTCTCTATCCCTCCCTCTCTCTTCCTCTCTGTAAAAACTCAATAAAATATATATATATTTTTAAAAGCATTACATGGCAAATGACTAAAAACAACCTCACTTACCATCAGAGGGAAGATAGATAAGTAATTTTGGTGCATTTGTGTATTGAAATATTCTTGCAACTGGCCACACAAAAAAGAGGAAAGTCTTTTCAATTTGCTATAAAGTAATTTCCAACATCTATTGTTAAGGGGGGAAGGGAGCTGATGCAGAACAGTGCTAGTCTATGCTACCAATGGGAAAAAATAAGTATGTCTCCATCTGAATAAAATACCTCCAGAAGTCCATAAGATACTGATAATATTGGTTGTGTCTAAGAAGAGGAATTCAGTGGCTGGTAAAGGAGAGAAACAAAGATTTTCCCTTTTCTTGAGTTTTGAACCATGTACATGTCTTACTCTAAAAGTAAATAACTGTCTTAGAAATATATAAAGAGAAGGAGGGAGGGGGCAGGGAGAGAAGAAGATCAGATTATGGAAAAGCAGCACCTGCAATGATTTCCTGAAACACACACACACACACACACACACACACTATATATATATATATATATATATATATATATATATATATATATATATATATATATATATATAAAATAAACACAACCCAGTCAGGCAAAAGAGATTGGAAATGCAGAGGTCAGTGCACAAGAGGACTGAGGTCAGTGCACAAGAGGACTGGTAGTGAGCTCAGACCTCACAATTCACTTAATTATAAATGATGGCAAATCATTATAGCAATTGTAGTTACAAAATGAATGTCAAGTGTATAACAACATAATGTTGAACATACAAGAATACATATAGATAGAATAGACTGGTTACCTAAATCTCAAAGACTGCTGTCAAAATTTAGTGACTGTATTAATTCATTCATCCAATCAGTTTCTATGTATCCAACATCCGTGTCTGTGTCCCTGTGCTGGGCACTAAGGATACAGTGAGAGAGACGAGGACTCACCCTGTCATGATACTTCCACTCCCGCTAGTTCTCTCTTTAGCAACAGTCTACATAAGCTATTTTGTTTCTTAGGTTGGATGGGAGAGGAAACTTAGGTATATAGTTTAAAGCCATGAAAATAATCTCTAATGGCAGATATTTTCTGAAATACTAATACAATGGGAAGCCAAGACCGGTTTGGCTCAGTGGTAGAGCATCGGTCTGCGGACTGAAGGGTCCCGGGTTCGATTCCGGTCAGGAGCATGTGTATTGGTTGCGGGCACATCCCCAGTGGGGGGTGTGCAAGAGGCAGCTGGTCGATGTTTCTCCCTCGTCGACGTTTCTGGCTCTCTATCTTTCTCCTTTCCTCTCTGTAAAATATCAATTATATATATATATATATATATATATATATATATATATATATATATTAAAACTAATACAATGGGATATATCACATATAAGCAAAAAGAAGAAAACAAAAAGAAAAAGAAAGAAGTAAAGTCATAAAGTAAGACAGCAGAATCAAGACCAAATGTAACACGCTGACTATTGTTACTATATAAAATAGGTTGTTATATTATATAACTCTACTATTTGGTCAAATTCTCAGTTAAAACATTTGAATTTTAAGAATTAAATAGTGCAATAGAAGTAGAAGAAAAAGTGAAAAAGCTTGTAGAGTATTTCCAAGGACAAATGCCAGGGGTGACTCTCTTCAATGCTATGAAGATTGAGAGAGGTGAGGAAGTTACAGAAGAAGAGTTTGAAGCTAGCCGAGGTTGATTCATGAAGTTTAAGGAGAGAAGTCACTTCGATAACATCAAAATGAAAGGTGACGCAGCAAGTGCTGATGGAGAAGCTGCAGCAGTTACCCCGAGAACCAAGCTAAGATAACAAATGAAGGTGGTTACACTAAACAGATTTTTAATGCAGACAAAGCAGCCTTCTATTGCAAGAAGGTGGCATCCAGGCCTTTCATAGCTGGAGAGAAGTCCATGCCTGGTTTCAGGGGCAATGCCTGATCCAAAGCTTGTTGAGCAGCTGGTGACTTTGAGTCCAGCGGTCACTTACCATTCTGAAAATCCTAGGGCCCTTAATAATTATGCTAAAACGACTCTGCCTCTGCTCTGTAAACGGAACAGCAAAGCCTGGATGAGAGCACATCTGTTTACAACATAGTTGCTGAATATTTTAAACCATCTGTTGAGACTGCTACTCAGAGAAAAAAAAATCCTTTCAAAATATTACTACTGAAGTAGCCCAAAATTTCAAAGTATTACTAACTTGGTTTTTAAATCTATAGTCTGACCTCTGTGACCCAGAAAACCCACTCCTTGGTGTACAGGCTTGACAGAAATGCAATACAGATGTTCACCAAGGAACATATTCAAGAATATTTATGCCAGCTCTATCCATAATAACCCAAACTGAAAACAACCCAAGTGTCTCCGTCAGTAGTAGAATATATATTTGATCAGTAGTAGAATATATATTCTTACAATGGAATATTACACAGCAAGGAGAACACACAAATGCAATTAGGCACAACAGTATGAGTGAATATCTCAATGAATGAAAGATCCAGACACAAAGAACACACTGTAAGATTTCATTTATATAAAATTTAAAAAATCACTTATAAACCTGAAGTCTAACTGAAATAGAGATCTCAACATACCACTTACTACCGGTAGTAATTGAGCTCTCAAGTCCTTTCTCCCACCACTCATACCCCCTTAGCTTCCCTTTTAATCCTTTTGAGTCTGTTGACTCAATACACACTTTTCTTTTTTAATATACTTTTATTTATTTCAGAGAAGATGGGAGAGAAAGAAAAAGAAACATCAATGATCAGAGAGAATCATTGATTGCTAACTCCCACACCTCCCTCCTGCCCTTTCCAATGGAGATCAAGCCCAAAACCTGGACATGTGCCCTTGACTGGAATCAAACCCCGGAACCTTCAATCCATAAGCTGATGCTCCATCCACTTAGCCAAACCAGCTAGGACTTACTGCTTGTGCTTACAGCTTTTCTTTCCTGCGTGTGTATGAGTGAAATATGAAAATAATCTGTCCAAATAAGCAGTTCCTTCAATAAGCACAAAAATTAAAGTTTTAGAAGGAAGCTCCTCCCCCCCACACCTTAGTGGACATATGAAAGGATGGCTTCTTTGATTTGAGACAATCTCCTTATGAAATACCTCATGAAGTTGCTGTTGGAAGCTTTCCAGCAATATTCAATTTTTAAAATATTCCCATGCATTGTTTGATTTTTAAATTATGCCTAAAAGTCAGTCATTTTGAAGTAGGTATTTTCCAATGATCTTTCAAGCGTCCCTAGGAATCGGGCAATTGAGAGACTTCCCAGGGATACACTGCACTGTGACCAGATGCCCAGCTATCACCTGCCTCCTCCTGAAACGCCTTTCTCCCTCTCCACTGCCAACCCGAGCACCAGCCAACACAGCACCTAGGCAAAGGGCATTCCTTCAGGTCTTATGCCTGCCGCCTCCCCATTCCCATCTGAGCTCAAATGTCAATTCTTCAGAAAGACCTCCATCAACCCCCCCAGGTCCATGAGCCCAGTGGTTCTCCACCTTTGCTGCATACTGGAATGATCTAGAGCTCTTTCAGTCATACTGATGCCTGGGTCTCCTTCACAGAAATTCTGATCCCGTTGTCCCGGGACACTATTTGGGCATGAAATTCCAACCTGCAGCCAAGATTGGGAACCATTGCATTATCCTGTTTGGTGATGTTCTGATAGTGTTCTCTTTTTTTAAATATATAGTTTATTGATTTTTCAGAGAGGAAGAAAGAGGGATAGAGAGTCAGAAACATCGATGAGAGAGAATCATCGATCAGCTGCCTCTTGCACACTCCCCACTGGGGATGTGCCCGCAACCAAGGAACATGCCCTTGACCGGAATCGAACCTGGGTCTTTTCAGTCCTCAGGCCGACGCTCTATCCACTGAGCCAAACCAGTTTTGGCTGATACTATTCTCTTAATTGAGGTTTTGAATTGTTGTCTATGGAGTCTCGTCCTGGTCAGCATCGTGGATTCTGGATCCCAGCTCCCCCGCCCCCAGCTAAGAACTGAACCCCATGCACCACTTCTGAAAGAGAAGAGAAGGCAGCTTAGGATTCTTCCTTGAGCCTGGAGGTAATTCAGAAAGGACTTGAGGTCCCCTCACTCCTTGGGCCTTTGGCAACGCGCCGTTCCCGGCTCTCTTCCTCCGCCCCACCCCCGCCCCTAGCTTCGGAGCCTAGAGGGATGTTAATGGAGGTGACTGTCCCCTCCAGGTCCCCCTTTGATCAGCCAGGGGCCTGTCTGGCAGATCGCTCCCCCGCCCGCGAGCCCCAGGAGCACGGAGCAGGGTCTGGGAGCTTGTTTACCCGCTTCTGGGGCCTCGGAGGACAAACAATGAGCGTCCCAAAGAAAGGGAAACTCCCACAGGGAGGCCCCGAGGTGGGCCGCGCACGCGAGGCCAGGGGGCGCTGCGCCTTTGGCCGCGCCAGCCTCTCCTCCCGCGGGGCGCAGAGCAGCTGGAGACCCGCCTCCGGGGAGGACCGGGCGGCTGCAGGGAAAGCCCCCGAAGCCCCCATATCAGCTATTTCAGCTTTTCCCGCCAAGCGCGCCCCACCCCGGATGTGCTGAGCCAGCAGAAACTCCGAAGTTTCCCGGAACTGACTTCAAGTTGTATTTTAAGTGGCAAAAGCAGTGTGTATAACCCCGTGCAATGGGTGGAGGGACAGATGAAAAGGAGATTCAGGTGCCTATACTTACTTGCTGGCACAAACATTTAATAAACCCTGGAAATACGAGAAATTAATCCTGGATGCTAGCGGGGGTTCTGAGGCGCGCGCCTGGCGTTGCAACCTGGTGCCTTTTTGAGTTACTAGCAAAGCCTGTGCAACGTGCAAGTATGTTTTAAGCACACGTGATTTCCTATTACATTTTATACTGGATGGTGTTACATATAATATGTCCTATTACGAGAGATGCACGTGTGATATTATACAGAGCACCACACAATACATTACATCGCACACATATGCCTCCGGCTGGTGGAGCTCAAGTATAAATTAGCCCCTGCCTTCGCCCTAAAGTACCGGGAGAAAGGCTCGCGGCGCGCAAAGGCAAAGAGGCAGGACCAGCGGCAGTATGTGGGCACCTCCACCCCATGTATCTTCACCCAAGACAGCAGAGCGGCTGTGGGGATGGGGCGGAGGGAGCCGGGGACGCGGGGCTGGACGAGCGCAACCTGCGCGCGTTTGGAGAGCTAAGCCCGCAGCGGGCCACGCCGGGGACCCAGCCCCGGAGAGAGCCTGGCCCGGGCGCAGATGCCTTGGTTCCAGCCCCGGCCTGGATGGGCCCACTTTGGCCCAGGCCCCCTGCCAGGGCGTGGCTGGGATGGCCGGACGCTCGCCCCGCGCTCGGACCCCGCAAGACCCCCCAGAGGAGGCCGTGGCTCCCCTAAAGGCGAGCGCGTACCGGGGCTGCGGCCGCCGAGGCCGGGGCGCGGTGGAGGAGCGATCCCGGGCGCTGTCCCGCGCTCCCGCCTGTCCATCCTCCATCCAAAGGCTTCCAGCGCCTGCCTGGGGTGGGAGGGAGGGGGAAAGAGCCCCCAGTGGTCCTCCAAACCCCACCCTGAGCGCATGGACCGGCCGGGAGGGCGGGACGAGGAAGAGCAGCTCGGCGGGCAGCCGGGGGAGAGCTGGCAGTTGCTTCCCCGCAGCTCCCTCTGCCCGGCGCCCAGGGATAAAGTCCAGGGCCCGCCCGGAGACGCCACTTTCCTATTTAAAGGTTTTAAAGTTCCTGGGAGAGGTCGCCGCCTCTCCAGCTCTCAGGTCCGCTCGGACCCGCTACCTTCAAATTGTATGCCCTCCGGCCAGTTTGCCTCCCCCAGCCTGGGGTTTCTCATCTGTAAGATGGGGGTGATGTAAAAGCACCTTCCTCCTGCGGGGGTAATGGAGGTTTAAGTGAGATCGTGTATGCCTAGGGCTCGGATCAGCTCTAGCTTGTAGAGGCGTCTCCCTCCCCTCGCCCCCATTACGGTTATCCCAAGCGAGAACGACCAGCTCGAACCCAGGATGGAGATTTCAGAAGCCCAGCGGCCTCCAAAGAGACTCATTGGAAAGCTCCAGCGGCTGCAGACGGGCACCCGGTCCTCACCCCTGCCCGGGGGCCTGCCCAGGTCTAGACAACCACTCGCCCCGTCCCATTCACACATACTTAACCCTTCCACCCGGGACCCAGGGTCAGGCGGCCCCTTCAAACTCCCGGGCTGCCACTGTCAGCTGGTGCCCTTGGCCAAGGGCCTTCCCTTCCCCAGGCCTCTCCTTACCCTCCTGTGAAATGGGGGGACAACAGCACAGGGCGCTGGTTTGGAAGGAAAGAACCTCGTCTGGATAGTCAGCTGCTGCGTCTTTTATTATTTCCCTCCTTTGGCTGTGGATTCTAGGATAAACTATTGGGGAAGGGAAGGGGGTGGGGGGAATCAGCCTCAAATGAATGCAGAGATGATCCCAGCTGCTCTTTGCTCCCTGTAGAGCCTGCTGGCCCGTGGGCCCCTCATAATCTGTGGGGGGACAGGGTTCCTCCCGGCCCCCTGCGGAGCGGTTACCCAGACCTGGGAGACCCGGGCCGGCGGGCCGCCTCCAGACCTCCCCGAACGATGACCCTCCGTGGCCGATCGCGCTCTGCCCTTGTCCCCTCCGTTTTCAGAAGCCACCCTGACGGTCCAGACGGCTACTTTTTCGGGACCGCCGGGTCAGGGTGCCTTCTCCCTGCGGGATTCCATCCCCGACTATTCACTTAACTCAGTCCCCGAGGAGCGTTTAACCTCCTAGGGAGAAGAACAAAACCGGAGCTAAATACCCGATTTTCTCTGCCTTTGACGAGCAACCCGCCGGAAAGGCACAATCCCAGCGGGGCGGCCGGAGGGCGGGGCGGCCTGGGAAAAACAGAATGCTAATGGCGGCCTGCAGGGGGCGGAAGGGGCTCCGGGGCTGGGCACCCACCGCCTCCCTTTGAAATGCACCTTCCCAGCCTCGCGAGCTCGGGGAGAGGGCACTGGATTTCCTTCCCTTCTGGAGGAGAAAGGAGCTGGTGGAATACTAGGGGCTGTCTCCCTCCCAGGTTCTAACGGACTCGCTCTAGCTTCCTGCTTCTAGTTCGTGTTGCCTTTGACCTGTTTGCTTCTGGCCTCCCCACGCCAGACTGGACATGCCTGGGTTCCACATTGAATCCCAGTATCTTACAAGAAGGGCCAAAAAAAAAAAAAAAATGAGCTCTATGCAGGAATAGAAAGGACCAGGACCGGAGACCTTCCTCTGTGCCAGGTGCTGCCCTAATGGATGTTCTGTATGCTATTATGCCATTGGCGTTGGGACAGAGACGTTCAGGAGCTTACCCAGACCCACAAAACTAGTGAAAGAGAGCCTCAAATCCCTACAATCCTCTCCACAACCTTCTGCTTTTCTCTTGGGGGGCGGGGAGGGTCTGCAAAGAGAGTTTAAGGAATGATCTCTTTGGTCTCTATCGTGTTGACTTTGCTCCTTCCTTCTCATTCTCTCATCCTTGGTTATCTCATGGGCTTAATTCCTTCTGCTGAGTAATTCCTCAGCCCAGACTGCCCCTTCCTCCCTTCTCAACGGGGCCTTGGCTCTGGGATTCCAGCTCCCTGTCATCCCGAAGCCTTGCTCAACAGGGCTGGATTCTGTCCCCTGTCCTGCGGCCACCCTGCCCACCTGTGTCCTAAGGGTGCCTTCGCTGAAGCATTAATGTCCAAGGGCTCTGCCAACCCTGATAGTGAGGTGCCAGTGGTACCCGTTTGGAGAGTGTCACCACTGACGTGCACATGAAAAGCCATGCCATAAGGTAAGAATGTGGGTTTAGGAAAGGTCTGAAGGAGGTTTTTAAAATCTTAAAAATATTTAAAACACACACACACACACACACACACACACACACACACACACTGAAAATGTCCATTCTATCAACTTATGAAAATCTGTTTCCTTTTTCTTTTCACTCCAGTCTCCATGATGGGAAAGCCTGACACCTAACACTGTCCGGGGGCTATTTTAACTCTTCTAAAATGTATTAACCCTTTTCTTTCCACGAACAACCCAGCTGCTAAGTGGCAGGCCTTCCAAGGTGCCAAGCAAGCAAGACAGGTGAGCCCAGCATAACCCTTCCATAGTCTGATGCAGCAGCGTTTAGCAAACATTCCCGTAAGTTACTCTGGAGAGCAATCCACTTCGTTTACTTTGCTTTAAGTGGCTTTTCTTGTTATTTATGGGCTCCATGTACTTCCATTAATATGATGATGATGATGATGATAATCAGTTACATCCAGGATTTCATTTGCAGTTTCAAAACTACTTTCATTTAAAATATTCTTGATTCTTCTTAAGAAAAGTTCATATTTTTAAAAATAAGCAACTTTTGGTCTATTTATTATCAGGATTCCCCCATCTCCTCATATTCTAACAGTGAGCAACACTTGCATTCAGCCTTGGAAAACTAAGACTTGATAACTAAGATCATTTACATTGGTCTTTTTTTGTTTGGAAAAGCAATACAATAGATTTAATATAACCCTTTGCCTCACACACTCATGGGCTGGTGGTGTTCTTTTTTTTTCTTTCTTTTTTTATTTAAGCAGGTGATCAGCCCATTTTAGTGTCACGGTGACATACACATGCTTATAAAAGTGAAACTGGGCTGATGGGAGTATCTTGCTGTTGTCAGCAGAATCAACATGACTTGTCCTTGCCAAAAAATGTTTTATCTTACGGGACATTTTCTTGAGAGAGAGAGGGAGAGAGAGAGAGAGAGAGAGAGAGAGAGAGAGAGAGAGAGAGAGAAGTGAAACAACCTTACGGTGAGGAGAGCTCCCTCCCCCTTGGAAAGCACAGTGGAGGTGGCAGATCTGGCCATCAGAGAACAAAGGGCCAAAGAGCGAACCCGAGATGGTGAAATAAAACGTAACGTCAACAAAGAAAAGGCCATAGATAAATAGTAAAAGGACCAGCTAGCCACAAAAAACCCATTGACGTTCTCCCGGAGTCCAGGCGAAGCGCTGGTGACCGGTTCATGTTGGAATGTTTTCCTAGGGTTAAAAGGAGAACCGGCAGCAAGTCTGCTCGGAGTTTACAAAGTGTTTGAATAACACGGACAGTGTTTGGATAACACATTTTTAGTGGGGGTGAGAATAATAGAATTTATTGGGACATTTATATAGGCCCCCTCGGTTGTGTGTGTGGTGGGGGTGGGTGGGAGGGATATAAACTATATATCATTGCACTCATCTGTAACTCACCACTGTAATGCATCCATGCAAGTATATATGTATTTGGTGTGTAATAGACCCGTAACCGCCAAATGCTTCTCAGTGTTGCTTTTAAAGAAGGAATGCCCTCACAGGAGTTACCATTGGGGAGGGGGAGGGTAAGAGTTCACCTGGCCAGGTTGGCCATCACTGCGTGTTATCAGGGCGGGACAAGTGGCATAAAGTTGGTATTCTTGCTTGAGACAACAGAGCAGAGATTCCTAATGGGCTGGCACACCGGCATGGCCTGGGGCTCCCTGTAGCCACCCGAGGGTCCTGCTTGCCCCGTCTCAGGCTGGGAGGTGCAAGATCTGAGTTAATCCAGCCGGCATTTGGGGTCTGGGGCTCCACGGGGTCTCCCCGCTTCCTCCCCAGTGTTGATGTTTTCGTTCAATGTATTCCAAGACACTGTCAGTTGAGCCACATAAAACCAGGCACCTTTCCATAAATGTCTCATTTGGATTTCATGAAGCTCGGGGTGTAATTGAAATCAAACAGCGAACAGGCTGAGGGCCTGCTCTCTGCCCACCCAGTCTAAGGAGGGTGCTGCGGGGCCGGTTCCCGGAAGCCGCCGCCGCCCTCCATTGCTTTTCGGTTGCTCTTCTGGAAAAGAGCGTCGGTGGTTGTTTTATTTTAAAGTGCAGCTGGGACACGTGAAAAATAATGTTCATGTCTCTTTCCTTGGTTCTAAGTAAAACCGAGCTGGCCAAAGGAGAGCCCATTCCAAGGAGGAAATCCCAGATTTGCTCACCTATAACTCTGTAGGCACTGAGACTTGTATATCCTACCTGTAATAATTAATACAGAAGAACCATTAAATGAAGATGCCTTTATTTTGACGCAGTCAGGGGGAAAATTTTTTTTAGCTGCAACAGTCCTTTTCATTATGTTTAAAAAAGGTATTTGTAATATCTGCTTACAAAATGCCATCTAAATTATGTGTATATTTTTCACGTTCTGAAAAGCCTGCGTTCTGGACGGGTTTGTAGAGCCTGCACGCTGATTCTTTCTCGTCGTTCCTCCGTCTGTAAAATGGGTCGAAGTTTGAGTGGATCAATAGATGTGTCGGAGAGGTGGGGGGAGAGAAGCTGCAGCTTCTCGCCCCCAAGAATCGGCTCAGGTCCCGCTTACACCCACCACGTCGGTGTGTATGTCACCAGGAGGCAGCGCCGGGACCCGCGCGCTCTGTCTCCAGCGCTCGCTCTAGAATTGGGATCAGCTCAGAGCGATCAGATGCGGCGCGGGGACAGCTGGCCCGTTACGTGCGCCAGAGCGGGCGGCGCGGCCTGTTGCCTGCCGTGGCGCTTTGCCACCGCCCCGCTCCCCGGCCGCCTCGAAAGCCATTGGCAGGAGCGCCCAGGCCCGCTCGCTCGCTGCCACAAAGTGCTACGCGGCTACCCACCCAGGCCACCCCGCCTCCGAGGGAGATCGGCTCGCTCCCCTGCTTTTTCAGCAAACATCCCGAAGCTCAGGGGTAACGTGGGGGGGGGCCTACGAGTGGTCTCCAAGGTCCCCTAGCCCCGGTCCACATCGCCGAGCCACCCCAGCCGCGCGCCCCCTTCCTTTCCTAGCTCTCGCGCCCCACTCGCGGAATCCCCGCTTTGAAAATCACCAAGTGTGCAGAAGCACAGAGGGTTTGCAAAGTACACCTCTCCAGGCTTTCCGTGGGTCAAACATACAACAAAAGCCGGGGAGATGGGAGCAGACGGCGGGAGATCGGCGCAGAGAGCCACGCCAAGCCTGAACGAGGCGCGTGGGACGCGGCTTTCCAGGGGTCCGCGCCCGGGCTGCTGGGTCCCGGGACCCCGAGGTCCTGGCGCCGACCCACCCGTCCCCCTCGCTCCCTCCCTCCCCCCTGGCTGCGCCGTGACCCTGAAAACCTGCGCGCCCCTCGCTTTGCACCGCCCAGAAACGCCGGTCCGAGCCCAGGAGAAGCCCAGTTGCCTTAAGGACCGGCCGCCTGGCTCCCTAACCCAGACGCTGGCGCTGCTGCGGCTGGAACCCGGGTCCGAGCCGTTCTGCCCTGGCCCGAGGGAGCCCCGTGCAGCCCGCGGCCGCCTCATCTGCTGCGGGCGCAGAGTTTCCCGTGGGACCGCGTCCGTTCGCTGGGGAAGCAGAGCCCCGGCTTCTCAGCCGGAAAATGCGCTCCCGGAGCGGTTTGCCTGCAGTGGCCGTAATTGCTTATTCAAGGCGGCGACCATCCTGGCTTCTCTGTCTCGGCCAGCAAACGCGCCCCTTCCCCCGTAATGACAACAGCACAGTATCTAGGATGGCACCCCTCTCCACTCTGCGGTCCGCGGGAGCTCGGGGGAGGAGCGGGCAGCTGGGCAAAGGGGCTCCGTTCGATACCAAACTGATTGTGTCACTAATGATTCCCCCTTCCGTGTCGGCCGCGGAGGAGAGGGGATCGGAGCCGCGGGAAGGCTGGCGAACCTTTGTTCCGCCGCCTCAGGCCCAGCCGGAGATGGGGCGGGGGCAGGATCTGGGGTTCAGGGGGACTGAGCGGCTCGCACTTTGAATGGCAGCGGGTAAGCGGGGAGGAGGGTGTACCCAGCATCCACCCCAGGCTGAGCGCTCTGGCTCTCCAGACCCCAGAAGCCGAGCGCCAGGTTCCCCCCGCAAACCCTTCCCGCGGCGGCAAAGGATGGGGCGAAACCAAAGTGATCCGCGTGTGCTGACGGCCCGAGCCTTCCCCATCCGGAGGAACGGGCACCTGAAGTCACAGCCCCTGAGAGGGGAAGGGAGCTCGAGTTCGCTTGGGCCTCTCTCCAACTCTCCAGCTCCTCACCCTCAGGGATGGGGCCTCCCGGCAAAGCCAACCTGCAGAGCCTTCCCCCTCCCTTCCTTCCCCCCTCTGAAACCTGCATTTTTCTCTCCGAGCGCTGGACCCCGCTACGGAGACCCCCAAAACATGTTTCCCTAGGCTGCAGCGAAATACAGATGTCAGAATTGATCCTCGCAGCAGGGCAGAGTCTCAAAAAAAAAAAAAAAAGGAAGGAAGGAAAAAAAGAAAGAAAAGAAAAAAGAAAAAGAAAAGGAAGGAAGGAAGGAAGAAAAAGAAAAAGAAAGAACGAAAGAAAGGAAGAAAGAAAGAAAGAGAAAGAAAAGAAAAGAAAAGAAAAGAAAAGAAAAGAAAAAGTCAGACTACAGGAAAAGAAAGTTGCAGGCGACTTGATCCAATTAGTACATGCCTAATTGAATTAGTGTCGCCTCCATCAGCCAATAGGCGGGTCCCGGGGCCGCGGGCCGCGACCCCCCTCCCGGCAGCGCGTGTATATAAAGCAGCCAATGCCCGCCCGCGAGTTTCCAAAGTGGTCAGCGTGGCCGGCAGCTCGGCAGCCGCGCCGGGCGGAGAGGCGAGCGCCGGTGGGTGGATGGGAACGGAGAGCCGCGTCCCCTTCTTACGGGGCGTGAGCGGGGAGGAGCGGGGGTCCGGGCGGCTAGCGGGGCGGCTCAGAAAACCGGGGCGCTCCTCCTCCGCCCGGTTCACCTCCCGCCCCGCAAGCTCGGCGCGCTTTCCCTGCGGGGAGGGCGCTGCGTTGCGTGCGCGCGCGGGAGCCTCGGCCGCCCCCGTGTCGCCAGGTGGGTAGCCCCGGCACCCACCGGAGGAAGGGGAAGTTGCCTTCCCCTCGGAAGAGGGCGCTGGCTCCCCCATCCAGCCTTTATAATAAGGCTGCCGGAGGAGAGGAAGCCTCGCCGTCCCTCCGTAAAGCATGCAGTTGGGGGAGCAGCTCCTGGTGAGCTCGGTGACCCTGCCCGGCGCGCACTTCTACCCGCTGGAGAGCGCGCGCGGCGGCGGCGGCGGCGGCGGGGGCGGCCCGGCCGGCCACCTCCCCGGCGCCACCCCCTCGGCCCAGAGGCTGGACTTGGACAAAGCGCCGAAGAAGTTCCCGGGCGGCCTGTCGTGCGAGGCGGGCAGCGGGGAGCCCGCGGCGGCCAGCGCGGGGCCCCCCGCGGTCATGCTCAGTGACGCCGACGCGGCGGCCGGGGACGCCTTCGCCAGCACCAAGCCGGGGCCCCCGGACGGCCGCAAGGGCTCCCCCTGCGGGGAAGAGGAGCTGCCCTCCGCCGCCGCCGCCAACACCGCCAGCACCGCCGCGCGCTACTCCATGGACAGCCTGAGCCCCGAGCGCTACTACCTGCCGTCCCCCGGGCCGCAGGGCCCCGAGCTGGCCGCGCCCTGCTCGCTCTTCCCCTACCAGGCGGCCGCCGCCGCCGCCGGGGCGCCCCACGGACCCGTGTACCCGGCGCCCAACGGCGCGCGCTACCCCTACGGCTCCATGCTGCCCTCCGGCGGCTTCCCCGCCGCCGTGTGCCCCCCCGGGAGGGCGCAGTTCGGCCCGGGAGCCGGCGGCGGCGGTGCCGGGGGCGGCGGGGGCGCGGGCTCGGGCGGCGGGGGCGGCGGCCCGGGCGCCTATCAGTACGGCCAGGGCGCCCCGCTCTACGCGCCGTACCCCGGGGCGGCGGCGGCGGCGGCGGCGGCGGGCCCGTGCGGAGGCTGGGGGAGCCTGGAGGTTTCGGGATCCAGCCTGCGCGCTCACGTCTACCTGTGCAACCGGCCCCTGTGGCTCAAGTTCCACCGGCACCAGACGGAGATGATCATTACGAAACAGGGCAGGTGAGCTGAGCGCCGCGCGGGCGGGGAGGGGAGGGGACCGTGTGGCCGGGGTGCCCTTTGCTGGGAAAGCGTTTCTCCGCGCGCGGTAAGCGGAGATGCTGCAGCTCCAGCTCCTCGCCCCTCCGCTCTGCTCACGGGCGCTCTGTGCGGGGTGTGCTGTTCCCGCTGCCTCCTCCCTCCTCCGGGTACCCTTACCTAGATGGAGGAGGAGGAGGAGGCGGAGGAGGCGGAAATGGAAACTGAAGCTTGTCCACAAAGCTGGATTTGCTAGGTCCGCCTGCTGGGCGCTCCGCCGCTCTCCGATGGACCGAGGGGAACGGGATGGGGGTGGGGGGCGGCGGGAGGCGCAAGGGTTCCCCCCCCCCCCTGAGCGCAGTAGATGGGCCCCCGCAGTTTTAGGCGCCAGGGTCTCCACGGGGCACCTCCGGAGGATGGAGGTGGTTGGGGAGGCAGGTCTTGGAGGCAGACCTGGCCCGGTTTCGGGGTTCAGGGGGTGAGAAAGTTAGTTCTGATGCACACCCAATTGCTCGCAGTGATTACTTCTGCGGAGAGTAAGGGGCCGAGGGAGGGGGACTCTCAAAGGGGACTTTCAGCCTTGCCAGTAGAATTGGGGGGTGGGGAAGAGATTTTCACATCATGGAAGGAAAGTGAATGAGCGCCTTAAAAAAAAGTCGAGAACTTGCATGGGGAGAGGACGCAGCAGTACGTGACTTTGGGGCAAATCATTTTTGACAAGTGATGTCTATAGAGTTGCCAACTCAGAACGATGGGGCACAGGAAGGGCCGCGTTCCCGGGATTCTGTTCGTTCTGTAGCTTTCTAGATGTCATAACTCCGACCCTGCCCGCCCGGTGCCCTGAGCCTGGCAGAGCGCGGGCCTGCGCTCCGCTCGGGGCGGTGGTTGAATCGCTGTTCCCGGCTCTGTCCGCTCCACAGGCGCATGTTCCCCTTCCTGAGCTTCAACATAAACGGCCTCAATCCCGCCGCCCACTACAACGTGTTCGTGGAGGTGGTGCTGGCCGACCCCAACCACTGGCGCTTCCAGGGGGGCAAGTGGGTGACCTGCGGCAAAGCCGACAACAACATGCAGGGTGAGGAGAGCGGAGGCCCCGGCAGGGGAGGGGGAGGGGAGCAGGTGGGGAACCCCTGTCACAAGCCTTTCCCTCCCTCCACCCCACCCCCCAACCTGGAACCTAGAGGTGTCAGCGTGAGTTTCTTTGTCTTGAGTGTTTGGCTGAAAGAGAGCATTGCCAAGTCAGATTTCTTGCTTACCGATAGACAGAGCTTTAACCATAACCCTACTGCAGCCCCCCAATTTCTACGTTTGAGTAAAGAATTGTTACAAACTCTCCGGGGGGAGGGAAGGGGGGCAAGGGCTCCTGGCATTCCAATGTTCGCCTGAGCAACCCTTCTGCAAGGTGGAATCCCACCCATAGAAATGCCACCGTTTCCATCAGATGTTGCCCTGCACTACAAGAGGCATCATCCCCTGTGGCCTCCATCTTTGTATTTTGAGGTCCCCCCAAAAGATGAGTGAAGATGAGCTCCTTGTCAAGGAAGGCCCGGAAACAGGGGGGCCCTGGGGGTGTGGTGGGGTGCAGCAGTGGAGTCTCAGGGTCTCCACGGGCCTTTCTCAGTGAGCAGCTCGCGCTGGAAGTCTTGCTCTTCGCCCTTGCCCATAGACCATCAGACAGCCTTCCCTCCTCCGCGCCATCGCGCCATCTGTAAGCAGCGCTTTTTGCTTAGGTTCTGTGTTTTTGTTTCATTTTCTCTCAGGCAACAAAATGTACGTCCACCCGGAGTCTCCTAACACCGGCTCCCACTGGATGAGGCAGGAGATTTCCTTTGGGAAATTAAAACTCACCAACAACAAAGGCGCCAATAATAATAACACACAGGTAGGGGGACAGAGGGTGTGTCTTCCGGCCGGTGATCTCTTCTCTGACAAGCTCCCACACTCTTCACTGGCTTTACCTGTTACCTCCCCTATTTTATAAGCGCCCCCCTCCTCCACTTTTGACCTTTCTCATTCTCACTTTCACACTGGATTTCAGTAACACCGAGTTGACTATTAGGAACAGAAATACTGAAATCTTTGGGGGGGACTTAGGAAACCTAGAGGAAAGAGTGCTTTCGAAACACGCACGCCCGGCTGTGTTTGGTGACAGAAGTGGCGATGATCAGATGTTAGACATGGCAGTAGGGAAAAAGGGAGCTGCCCGCTGGGGAGCAAGCAGGCGTCCCATTCCAAAACAGGCTTGTTTGTTGAAGGCTGCTTCTGCTGAGCCTTTAAGGGACTGTTTCCATTCGGCCGCTCTGTTCCCACCTCCAGATGATCGTGCTGCAGTCTCTGCACAAGTACCAGCCCCGGCTGCACATTGTGGAAGTGACAGAGGACGGCGTGGAGGACCTGAACGAGCCCTCGAAGACTCAGACCTTCACCTTCTCAGAGACGCAGTTCATCGCCGTCACGGCCTACCAAAACACCGACGTGAGTGTCCCAGACGGCCCCGGACCCCGGCCAGCCGGGCCCCGCCCCTATAACGCCCTCAGCAACCATCTCTCTCCCCTTACCCAGATCACGCAGCTAAAGATCGACCACAACCCCTTTGCCAAAGGCTTCCGGGACAACTACGATTCGTAAGTGCTGCCTTCGTCCACGCTCGCGTGTCATCTTGGCTCAGGACAGTCATAATCAGACACTCTCCTGGGAACATCTGGGGGGGAAAGCTTTCATAGTTGAGACTTTCTGTTTTTTATTTTTACTTTTTTTTTTTCTCCCCCCCTGCCTGGACCAACACCTTGCTTTAGAATTTTCGCGGAGGCCTTTTGTTCATTTCTAAAGAAATGTAAAGGACTTTAAAACGAGGGGCATTTTTCTCTTTAACATCTGAGTGGCCATTTGACATCTTCATAATCTGCATTTGCATATCTTTCCGTGTAATCCCAACTTTTTTTACCCTCTCAGGAGCAAGTATTACTCCTCCCCCCCACTCCCTTTTTTTTTTTTTTTTGCTTTTACATAAGAAAAACCTGACCCTAAGAGGATGTAATTTTCACATCAACAAGGCTCTGCAAATGCCTTTTGAATGTGGCACCCCTCCCACCACGCGGCTCAGATCCTAGCATTTGCAAAGGTGGACTTCCTATCATTTAAACTTAAATGAACTTAAATGCCCCAGGGAGGGAACTTTGGCTTCCATAGGGGGAAGATTTCCCCCTGGACCCAAGAGTCCAAGTTCAGACGAGTTAGGGCATCTCCTCCGCACCAACAGACGAGCTGCGTTTTCATTCCCGGGAATTCGGTTTGTGTGGGGGACACCATCAGGGTTATTTTTTTTTAAGTGTTTTTCTTTATATTGTAGCATGTACACCGCTTCCGAAAATGACAGGTTAACTCCATCTCCCACGGATTCTCCTAGATCCCATCAGATTGTCCCCGGAGGTCGGTATGGCGTTCAGTCCTTCTTCCCGGAGCCCTTTGTCAACACGTTACCTCAGGCCCGGTACTATAACGGCGAGAGAACCGTGCCGCAGACCAACGGGCTCCTCTCACCCCAACAGAACGAAGAGGCGGCCAACCCTCCCCAGCGGTGGCTCGTCACGCCCGTCCAGCAGCCCGGGGCCAACAAACTAGACCTGGGCTCCTATGAGTCCGAATACCCGGCCAGCACCTTGCTCCCCTACGGCATCAAGTCCTTGCCCCTCCAGACGCCCCACGCCCTGGGGTATTACCCCGACCCGGCCTTCCCCGCCATGGCGGGCTGGGGAGGTCGAGGCTCCTACCAGAGGAAGATGGCCGCCGGGCTCCCATGGACCTCCAGAACCAGCCCCCCGGGGTTCTCCGACGACCAGCTCTCCAAGGAGAAAGTCAAAGAAGAGATGAGCTCCTCTTGGATAGAGACTCCCCCTTCCATCAAGTCCCTGGATTCCAACGATTCGGGGGTGTACACGGGCGCTTGCAAGCGGAGGCGGATGTCTCCCAGCTCCTCCAGCAACGAAAATTCTCCCTCCATCAAGTGCGAGGACATGAACGCCGAAGAGTACAGCAAAGACGCCTCGAAAGGCATGGGGGGATATTACGCTTTCTACACAACCCCCTAAAGAGCGCATCAGAATGAGCTTGAGGTGGTGTTGTTTTTTTTGCAGATGAACTTGGTGGTGTGTTTTTTTTTGTTGTTGTTGTCTTCTTTGCCTAGGTTGCCAAAAAAGACGTTTGCCTTCCACCTTGATGCGTCCTGTTCTGTGCAATTTTCTAAAAGAGGGTGCCAAAGCTTTTTTGATTGCTGCAGGTAACGGAAACGGGCCTAGCGTTTTATTTTATTGTATTTGACTTTTTTTCTCTCTGAAATACAGTTCACGGAGGACTTGGAAGGGTTTTTAAAATCGGAAGGTTATTCAAGGTTCCGGATTTATTTATTGGAAACACTAAAAAACATTCAGAGAATGGGGCCGCGAAGGTGGAGTGCTGAGCGCTAGCCAATGAGTTGACAGCTTTGGTTCTTGGTTCTGTTCTTTTTTTTAAAAAAAACCTGTGAGCCTATAGAAGCCCAGGATCGCTAAGGTATTTTGCTTCTAGAAGAGAAGGGCCGGTCCGGAAGCTTCAACGGGGGACTTTTTTGCCGTTACCTTCTGCTAGGGACAAAAGCTGGTAGGCCCGGGAGGCAAGAAAAACTTTTGTATTGATCTCAATTCCTCCCGGGCTTTCAGCACAAGCCATGTCTGCCCTGGTTCAGGATTGCCTCCTGTCTAGGCCTCTGCTGTGTGCCCGGTGGCTCATAAGACTCAGGAGAGGACAAGGGAAGGAGTCATCTCCCTCCCACACCCCCAAAACTAAAGGAAAAAAAAAAAGAATGAACAAAAGAGAAACATTTAAAGTGTATAGTTTGTGTGCTTAGATACACTGTAGAATAATGTGGAATATATTATTGTATAAATAGTCTACCGATGTGTCTGAGATGATGTAACATTTGGTGCTTCGGCTTTTGTACAGAATGCACAGATCACCTAGCAACAGCCGCAGAGGCAGCGGGGTCGTTTTCTCTCCTCATCCCCACCGTATCGGGGGAATATACTGTTTACTTTCTAGGTAGTTCAGAATGTATTCAGCTACTCCGTACTCCACTTGAACCGCGTCTAAGGGAAATGCCCGTTTCGTCCTCTTCCTTCGCCGCCCCCACTAACCCACCTTGGTAACGTGAAGAAAGTAAAACCCGGTGCCACCGCTCCCATAGGCTTTCTAGAGACCTTGGATTTTCATGTACAGGCTTAGTCATTTTTTAAAAAAATAAATGTGGTTCATTAAGGGAGCGGGCATAGCTCTGTCTTCTGTACCGTGGGTTGTCATGGGAAGATCTTAACTTTGCTTTTTGCCTTCCACCCCTTCTCCCGCGTGGACACCGTCTCACCAACCCCCCTCCCTGCCGTGGAAGGCTCTGGAACCTCTAAGTGGACACTGTAGCCATCAGGAGTGGGGGGGTGGGATGCTTTTTATTTATTTTATTATTTTATTTTTTTATCCTGGAACTTGAATGGGCTTATTTCCTCAGGGCTGGGGGTGGAGGTTGCCCCGATGCAAGTTTGCCCACACCAGGGCTAATGCAAACCCGGAGAACCTCGCGCCCCAGCAATCCGGGCTGTGGGCGCGTTCCTAGGCTTACTTGGGGCCACCGGTCCCGGACCCACGCGGGCTCCCTGGGAACCCCCCGAGGCCCTTTGAGCGCCCCCGAGTTCCGGGCAGGCCCGGCTCCGGCTCCCACCTGCGGCTTCTGCGCGGAGCCCGCGGCCGGGCCGGGCTCTGCGGGCGGCCAGACGCCTCCGCACGGGGACCCCGGGCCTCCGTGTATTTGGCGCTGTCACCCCCCCCCCCAGGAGGGCGGAGGCTGCCCGGCCCCCGGCCGAGCCCGGGACGGGGCGGAGGGCCCTTTGTCCCCCTCCCCCCGCCAGACGTCCCGCCGGGTTTATCGGCAGACGCCCCGGCCCCGCCGGCCAGCCTCCCCGCCCCCTCCCGCCCCTCGGGGGTAAAGGTCCGGCGGGAGGGTCCGGCCGGCGCTCCGGCGCGGAAATGCAGCCGCTAAGAGGATTAGCTGCCGGGGGGGCAGCCGTCAGCCGGGCCTCCTCCCCTCCCGCGGCCAATTAGGGCGGCGGGAGCTCGGACCTGCCTCTCCCCGGGGCCCCAAACCCTCACCCTTCAGGGCCCGAGTTCTGCCGGCGACCTTGGGAGCTCAGACGCCGGCGTGCAGGTCCAGGGCGCCCCGATCTCACCTGAGCTGGGGGCCACAGCCTTAAAGTTTGGTTTTATATATATTTATTCCCTTTTTTAAAAAGAATGCTGTTTATTGTGCTTTTCATTGCAAAGTGCATTGCACAGGACACTTTGGCTACCTCTTCAAACAGAGGCATCCTTCTTGCACTAAAATGAAAATGATCTCACAAATCTTGGGGGGGGGGGGAATTAAGTCAGCTAACTGAACTTAAGATAACTGAGTCATGCTTGTGTTTTGGATGAATTTAGACCCCTAACCTGGCCTATGTCCCCCAAGAAGCCGCGGGTGCCGGGGATGCTGAGGCGCCTCCGTCCGGGAAGCCGGGCCCCGCGGGCCCCGAACCCGCGCCCGCCCGGCCGGCCGCTCCGCGCGGCGAGAAGCGCCTGGCACTGGTGAAAAGTCCCGCGCGGTGTTGAATGGAAACGTTCGTGGCTGAGCGGCCCCAATTAACACCTTGTGATAAGGCATTCCGAAGACGGAGTGTCAGACGCCAAATTGAGGAGAGGTGTATCTAATTAACCCTCTTCGGGTGACACCGATAAACAAGCCGCGGTGTGCGCGGAGATCAAGGGCGCGGCGCCCGGCGTGTTTGCCTTCGCCGGCGGGTCCCCGCCGCGGCCCCCCGCGGGGCTCCCGGGGGCCGGCTGCCTCCGCCGGGGTTCGCCTCACCTCCGGGGCTGCCCCGGACCAAAAAAATAAAAATAAAAATACACCATAACAAGCCAATAAGCCGCAAGGAAGGGGGAGAACCAAGTGCCCAAAGGAGCCGACCCTCAGCGGGGAGATGCTATTTGCCCTTTTCCTTTGCATCGCCACTTTGGGGTTGTTAGGGTTAAAAAAGAAAAAGAAAAAAAGCCCCCATGCAGCCCTTGGAAATCTCTTTTGCTTTGGGGAGAACTGGACGCCGGACCTTCCTCCAACCCCCGGCCCCGCCCCGGCACGAGTTGGCCACCCCCGCCCCCGCCAGGGCCCCAGGGTCCCCTCCCCCTCCCCGGCTGCAGCTGAGAATCGCTGGGATGTGGGGCAGCTGTCCGGGATGGTGTGTGTGTGTGTGGGGGGGGGGGAGCCCCTGGGAAAGGCCGGAACAGCCGGGCCAGAAACCGGGCCGCAGGGACAGCTGCGCCCCAGCGCCCAGGCCCCGTCGGCGGCGGGGCGGGAGTTTGGGGTCCGCGGGGCGGGGGGAAAGGGGTGGGGGGTGGGGAGAGAGCTAAGAGGCTCCAGACCAGCGCCTGGTCCTAGCGCCCTCCCCCTGCGGACTCCGAGGGTCAGCTTTAAACCCGCAGCCCCTTCCTTCGGGGGGAAGAGGGGGGGGTGTGATGCAGGCTATTTACAAATTATGCAGGTGTCATGGGAACGCTCCGCGTAAACACATTCCCGCACAGCTCTTGATTTTCTTCGAAATTGAGCCCCAGTGGAGACAAACAATTAAAAAAACCACTCCTTTCCCACGCCCCTTTCCCGATGTCCCCCGCCGCGCTGCACGCAGACCCCAAAAGCCCGGTTTTCCCCTCGCGGAGGTTTCGGCCTCATCAGAAGGCCCTTCTGCAAAGCTGCTCGCAAAACTGTGTAGGCGAGCCCGACGGAGTCCCTTTCCATGGAACCCCCTCCTCCCGTCCCTCCTCCCTCCCGTCCAGACCAGCTCGGGGGACTCGACCCTGAGGAGCCCACCCCCAGCCCCCCGCGCCTGTCTCCGCCGGGGGTCGGCCCCCTCCTGGGACCCGCGGACACCGGGCCCCCCGCACGTGCACTCGGGGTTCGGGGTTCTCCGGAGCCCCCGCCCGCGCGGAGCTCCTCTTCACCCGCCCAGGAGCTGCGCGGTCCGTATCAGCCAGAAGTTAAACTATTGTAGAAAAAAAAGAAAAATAGGGGCTCTGATCTCGGTGACCACCGAATTTCTCATTATTACGGCTTGAAGGAAAAGGAAACGTCCCCTGGCCATCCATGTATCCCTCTCCCCACTTTCTCCCTCCAGTTCGCCAGGGCCCGGGTTTAGCTGGCCCCCGGCGATGCTCCCCCAGATCCCAGCGTCTGCGGGTCCCAGGCCGCCGGAGAAGCGGGGCGCCGCTGCTTGTGTTGGGCAGCAGGGCGTGCACCCCAGCTTTAAACCCTCCCCCCCATCCCCGTCCCCCCCCGATTCCCGGCTCCTTAAAAATCCCGAAACGTCCTTCTACAAGCTCTTGTGGAGGCAGCGAGGCTGGATCTGTAACTTCTGTCATTTTAGGCTGCACTCTGCTGCCCCCGAGCTTTGGGCGGGAAGGAGGACCGGCGGCCTTGGCCTTGGGACTCGCGCAGTCTCCGCGGCCGGCGAGCAGCCTCCGCCATCTGGTGGCCAGAACGAGTCTTTGCACGCTCTTCAGGTCCTGAAATAAGTCCTTGCTTCATCCCGCTCCCCTGTTTCTTTCTGAAGCTTCTTGTTTGGGGGAGGAGCCGGGTTTGGAATTTTTAGGACTTGAAGTTCTAGTCTCCGAAGAAGCCGGGGTTTGCTAGCTGCAATTTGCTCCAAGCTGCTTGGATCAGTTCCTCCTCTGTGATGTGTTGATTCCAAGCAGTACCCGGGAGGAAGAAATGAGATCACAAACTTAACTGTGTTGTAAGTTGTTGAGTAGCTCCAAGTCTTAATAGGCATTATTAATCGCTAATTTTATAGCATGATTTGTGAAGCATTGGCAAATGGAGGATTTTTAAAATTCATTTAAAAATGACAAAATTTCAAACATGCAGGAAAGTAGGGAGCAAGGGACCCCCATGTAGCTGTCTTTCAGCTCAACAACCAACCACTCCTGACCACTCTTATTTCATCGAATAATCCCACCTCCTTCTTTCCACCACAAATCACAGAAACCCTAATCCAGTTATTTCCATGAATAGCCCTAAAAATTATTTCAAAAATAAATAATTGCATTTACACCTTAAATATTCATATATTTTAAAATATATAAAGTTTTTGTTGTTTTTCTTGTTCGTGGTACAGTTGGTCTGCTTGGATCAAGTCCCACACTTCCGGTTGATTCGCTGAATCTAGACATCATCCTCTTGCTCCCCTTTTCTATTTCCCCCAGCAATTTATTGAAGATGTCTGAGCATTTATTTTGTCGAGTTTTCCAAGTTCCGGATTTTGTGGATTGCATTTCTATAGTGATAGTAAACATCACCCTCTGACCCTCGTATTCCCCACAAAGTGGTAATTATATATGAAGACTTAACCTGATTCATGTCTATGTTTTGGGCAATGATATTCATACATAGACGAGAGGCCCATGCATGAAAATTCATGCACTGGAGGGAGGGTCCCTCAGCCCGGCCTGCCCCCTCTCACAGTCCAGGAGCCCTCAGGGGTGGGAGGCAACCTGGCCATCAGGGGAAGGTGATGCTCCATCACACCTCTGCTGCTGCCACTGCCGGCAGTGCAAGCCTCGGCTGGCCCCGGTTACCTGAGCCTTGGCTTGCCTGAGCCTCAGGCATCATCTGGGCAGCCTCCATCTGAGGCTACCCTTGCCTCAGGCTGAGGGGACTGGGGTGACTCTGGAGGCAAGTGTGCAGAGCAGCTGGGCCCACCTAGGGGAGGGCCTAGCCTTGCCACGCGCCTGCTGCCCCAGCGGCAGGTGCCACCATCTTGTGGCTATGGGCACTGCCATATTTTAGGGTGAGACAGCCAATTATCATATTCCTCCTTATTGGCTGTGGGTGCTGCCATCTTTGCAATGGTGTGAGTGTCAATTAGCATATTCCCTCTTTATTAGATAGATTGGTAGTCTTCCATCAGGAGGCCCGTGATGTCTGGTTTGTCTCTTCTTAGAGCATGCCATTGTGCATGGATGATTATCAACCAGACCCATTATTTCTTTTTTTTAAAAAAAATATATTTTATTGATATTTTACAGAGAGGAAGAGAGAGAAATAGAGAGCTAGAAACATCGATGAGAGAGAAACATCGACCAGCTGCCTCCTGCACACCCCCTACCGGGGATGTGCCCGCAACCAATGTACATGCCCTTGACCGGAATTGAACACAGGACCCTTCAGTCCGCAGGCCGACGCTCTACCACTGAGCCAAACCGGTTTCAGTCAGACCCATTATTTCATTAGGAGCTTGACACAGAAGATAAATTTCAGTGCAGCTATTATTATCAACACACTCATGAGAAAGTTGTACTCAGTGACACTTTGTTTTCCTATCATGTTTTTTTCAGCTTTATTGAGATGTAATGGACATAACATTGTGTAAGATATCCAGAGAGATATGCCAATTTTCATTTATTCACTCATTTGTTGATGCACAGTCAGGTTGTTTCCATATTTGGGCTATTGTGAATAAAGTCGTGACGAACATGGGGACACAGATACCTCTTGGAGATAGTGAGTCTCAATGACACTTTGAATGGGATTTTTAAACCGAGTAACCCCAAAAGTCAGAGTCTCTGCTCTTCACATATTATCTCAGGAAAACAGCTGTGGCCCTCTGAGAAACATGGGTCATAGAAAAATCCAGTGAGAATGCACCAAGTACATTAATTGATAAGCTTTCGTGGATGACACACGTTTATTGAAACAGTTTGCTACACACAAACTGCTAAGAAATCATATTAAACCAGTGCATAAAAGTGTGACAAAGTCTGTTTCTATTTGCCTTTCTGCTCCCAGAGCAAATTATCAATCTCTTAATCCTCTTAAAAATATATTTTGAAAATTGATAAGGAGGATCATGTGAAAAATCATAAGCCATAAAAAGGACTATCAAATGATTTGATGGCTGTTACGGGAAAGCAGCGATTTCATCCTTGACAAGTAAGGTTTGGAGTCTAGGCAGGTTGAAGAGGGGATCTGATGGACAGAAGATGGGGAGGGGGAGTCCATGGGACTGCCAGGTTATTACCCACAATCCTCGGCCCAAACTTGTGAAACTGGATGGAGTCGGTGACTGAGAATACCATGGTGATTCTAAGAATAACAAGGGTAGATTTTCACAGGTACATGCCATGGCTCTACCAGTCGTCTCATCCTTTTCCTCATCCCCGACACCAAATTGTAGCCTGTTCCAAAGGCCCCCGGGCAGTCAGAATATTTGCTGCAATTGCCTTTGTTACCATTTTTCTTGTAATATCCACATTTCCATACCCTGAGAATGTGGCCTTCCGTTGACTCGCTTCTAGTTCCGTCCACCCCACTACTCAGAGGCAGGTTCGAGGGTCACAGGGCCACCTGGGTGCCAGGCCCCCGAGGAGTCCACGGGTTCAGCAGCATACATACCACAGCGGATGAAGTGTATGTTCATGTTTTAAACTTGTAAAAAAATTTCAGAGGCCTGTAAAATACGTAGTCATGAAAACATAAAATTCTAAAGGATGGTTTTCATTATTGTTTCTGTTGCTTTTCAGGGAATGAACAAGACTTGCTACTTGGTTCAATGATTAATTGTTCTTTATTTCCCCCCCTAAGCCTGACAGGGCGTGACGTCTCTTTGCTCTTGCACTTTGGCCTATATTCAGCTCTGGGCTCTAAAGCCTCAGACTATCAGTGGTTCTCAACCTTTCCAATGCCGCGACCCTTTAATACAGGTCCTCATGTTGTGGTGACCCCCAACCATAAAATTATTTTCGTTGCTACTTCATAATTGTAATATTGATACTGATAATGAATCATAATGTAAATATCTGTATTTTCCGATATCACCATGAGGAACTGTATTAAAGGATCACGGCAGCCGAAACCGGTTTGGCTCAGTGGATAGAGCGTCGGTCTGCGGACTGAAAGGTCCCGGGTTCGATTCCGGTCAAGGGCATGTACCTTGGTTGCGGGCACATCCCTGGTGAGGGGTGTGCAAGAGGCAGCTGGTCGATGTTTCTCTCTCATCGACGTTTCTAGCTCTCTATCTCTCTCCCTTCTTCTCTGTAAAATATCAATAAAAAATATTAAAAAAAAAAAATAAAGGATCACGGCATTGGAAAGGTTGAGAACCACTGGACTAGACATCTTCCACCCTACGTATTTGCTGGTCCTCTTCATTTCGACAGGCAGATTTTATCTTGATCTTACAAGTCTAAAATCCACCAACAGTCTTTGACATTTTACTTCCTCCAGTATTCCTGTTCTTTCCTGTGCTCAAAAGGTAACTGTTGATCTGATTAATCCACTAATTAGACTATATGTAGAGACCACATAGCTGTTACAGAAAAGCACAGGGGAACATGGGTTGAGTTATTGTGCAAAAGTGTGCATAAAGCCTGTATGTGGGAGTGTGTATTTGGGTTCCAGAGCTGGATATCATTAAGCTGAGATCACAGAGTGCAAAATAGGGTTTGTATAAAATGATAGAATGGCTATCTAGTATTTTCTTTTCTTTTCTTTTCTTTTTCCTCTAATATTTTCTTAGGGATTCTTCTGCTCAGAGCTGTCAAAACAGATTGTGTAAATAGAGTAGACTGCCAGGTCAGCATGGCTCAGTGGTTAAGTGTCAACCTATGAACCAGGAGTTCACGGTTCAAATCCCCACTAGGGCACATGCTCTGGTGACCCCCAGTGGGGCATGCAGGAGGGAGCAGATCAATGATTCTCTCTCATCATTGATATTTCTATCTCTCTCTCCCCCTCTCCCTTCCTCTCTAAAATCAATCTACACTAATAAAAGGGAAACATGCAAATTAACTATCACACCACTACACCCACCAGCCAATCAGGAATGAGTATGTAAATCAACCCAACTAAGATGATGGCCACCATGGAGCTGGAGCAAGCAAGAGGCTTGGGTTGCACTGGCAATGGAGGAAGTCAAGCTTCCTGCCCGCCCTGGCTGACCCTGGCTTCCAGGCTACAAAGTTTCAATTAAAGAAGATAATTAAATCCCAGATACCTGCTTCCAGCCGGCCCTGGCCTCCGCTCAATGAAGGGCTGGGAGCCTGTATTTCCAGGGGCAACCCACGCTTCCAGCCAGACCTGGCCTTGGCTCAAAGAGGCATTAAAAAAAAAACCCTTACCCAGGCTGGTCATACCCCCATGGGGTGAGGGTCCCCACTGGGGAGCTTGGTCAGCCTGCAAACAACCATCAGCCCTCACCCAGGCTGACCAGGCACCCCAGTGTGGACCCCCACCCTGAAGGGGGTGTGGCAAGCCTGCAAACAGCCCTCAACCCTTCACTCAGGCTGGCCACAACCCCATGACCCGATCCTGTAAACCGGCAGTTCAACATCCCTCAAGGGGTCCCAGATTGGTGAGGGTGCAGACTGGGCTGAGGGATACCCCCTGGCCCCATGCATGAATTTTGTGCACCGGGCCTCTGGTAAAAAAAATATATATATTTAAAAAAAAACTATAAATACCGTAGACTATATTGAGGAAGGTAATCCTAATCATATTGATGAAATGCTCTTTTGAAAGACAAAAGAGCATTTAATTACAATTAATTCTTAATCTGGAGGTGAAATTTCTCAAATCCTTTTTATTCCTCTTCTACTTTCAGCAAAAGGAAATTTGCTGAGAAAGGGTAAAGCAAGGATTCTGAGCCCTGGAATTTAAGGTTAGCCTTCAAAGAACCCTCCAGTTGTTTTGAGATATCCCAAGAAAAGATGTTTAAAGAATAAATGGAAATCTGTATTCATATATGAAAACTCCATTATTTCTCAATATGGCAACTTATTTGAAAAAATTAAACAACTGAAACAGTTTTTGAGAAATATTCAGCTATAGACAACTAGCTTTGTCCCCTGATCTAGATCAAGTATTTAATTATAATTAACTATATATATATCAAAAGCAGAACTTCCCAAAGACAAGTTATAGTAACGAAGACGTGATTTACCTTTCTGTCTGGAAAATAAATTTAAAAATGAAAAATAAAAACAACAAAATAGAAGAGAGAAAAAATGGCTTCCAAGTCATTGGACATCGGGCAGGTAGAATAGCAATCCATTGGAGAAAAGAAACAAAATGGAAGAGCACTGCCGAAACCGGTTTGGCTCAGTGGTAGAGCGTCAGTCTGCTTTTGGGACAGACACTTCTTTATTTCGGGGGCTACAGGATGTTTAATAGCATCTTGGCTTCTACCAACTAGATGTCAGTAGCAACACCCTATCTCCACCCTGAGCTGAAACAAAAAATGTCTCTTGCTGAAACTGTTTTGGCTCAGTGGGTAGAGCATTGGCCTGAGAACTGAAGGGTCCCAGGTTCGATTCCGGTCAAGGGAATGTGCTTTGGTTGCGGGCACATCCCCAATAGAGGATGTGCAGGAGGCAGCCGATTAATGTTTCTCTCTCATCAATGTTTCTAACTCTATCTCTCTCCTTTCCTCTCTGTAAAAAATCAATAACATATATATTTTTTAAATGTCTCTAGACATTGACATATGTCCTGGGTGGGGCAAATTTGCCCCCAGTTGAGAACTAGTGGCTGGTAGGAATTAACACCATTGATTTTTTTAAATTATATTTTTTTAAAATTCTAAATATATTTTATTGATTTTTACAGAGAGGAAGGGAGAGGGATAAAGAGTTAAAAACATCGATGAGAGAGAATGAGAGAGAAACATTGATCAGCTGCCTCCTACACACCCCCTACTGGAGATGTGCCCACAACCAAGGTATGTGCCCTTACCCTTGACCAGAATCGAACCTGGGACCCTTCAGCCCGAAGGCTGATGTTCTATCCACTGAGTCAAACCGGTTTTGGCTGATTTTTTCATTTTATAGCTTGTACTCAGCTCTCTTACCAAATTCCCTGGTTTACATTGGAATTGTAATAAAGCTCCTTAAGATTGCTAGAGAGTCAACAGTTAAAGGACATCTTGTCTCTCTATTTCTACTTTATGAAACTCTTATTTTGTTTTCTGTTCTTACTGCTTTGGTTGGGATCTCTAAAGCAATGTCTTCTTAAACTACAGAAGTCTGAAGAGCCAGACTTGGCACTAGGATAACACGTGACATTTCCTTCCATTTCTGCATCAGGTTTTTTTTTTTTTCCAAGATTCAAAGCTGTGGAAGGAAAATTCCAACTGGTTGAACTTAGGTCTTCTGCCCACACTTAGCAATATTGGGACAACGAGAGGATTAGCTCTTCAACTTCCCAATAGGGTGGTCAGCTAATCCAGATGCAATGCAGTAGAGGAGAGATACTACGCCCAAGAAAGCCTGGAAGCTGTACAAAAGGAGATGCCAGGTTTCCAAAAGCGAACGATGTCTTTTTGAGTGGGCCTCTTATGGGAATAACCTTGTTGTGAAATCAGTCCTAATGCCCGTTCCCCTTTTGCAAAAATATTTCATAATACCCCCTGTGTTAGTCTGCTTGTGCTGCCATAAAGAAATACCATAGATGGAGTGGCCTAAACAATATAAATTTATTTTCTCACAGTCCTGGAAGCTGGGACATTGAAGACTAAGGAGCTGGCAAGGTGGTTTCACTCTGAGGCCTCTTCTCGTGGCTGTAGGTGGCCACTACCTTGCTGTGAACACACATGGCCTTTCCTTGGTGCCTGTGTTGAGAGAGAGAGAGAGAGAGAGAGAGAGAGAGAGAGAGAGAGAGAGACTGGTATCTCTGGGTGTCTCTTATAAGAGGGCACCAACCTCAGGACCTCATCCAACCCTAACGACCTTCCAAAGGCCCCATCTCCAAATACCATCATCTTGGGGGTTGTTTTCAACATATGAGTGAGGTGGGTGCAAGAAACACAGTTCTGTCCATAGCACCCTTTTATTATCCTGAGAGGAAATGCATAGATAATATAACTGCCTATAGCCACAGTTTTATAAAGTGAAGACGATCACCTGGAATATAAAGGACACATTTGAAAAAGTAATTCAGAATAAGATGCTATAAGAACTTTTGATAAGAAAGTGCTTGGACACAACTCTACTAGAAAACACGAGAGGGCAAATCTCTGACTAGGCATAGAAATACCATGAATATGACTATTACAAATGCAGGCATTTACAAGTGCGTGGGCTGGTCACTCAAATTACCATGAGGCTGAAATGGAAACCAACTCCTAGTAACATTCTGATCCAAACAGAATATAATCTTCTGTTTATTTAAATGGCATTTGCATTTCTAAAAAAATCGGTAAGTATTAAACCATGTTATTTTGCCGTAGCCTGTTTGGCTCAGTGGATAGAGTGTCAACCTGCAGACTGAAGAATCCTGGGTTTGATTCACATCAAGGCATGTACCCTGGTCATGCCCCTGGTTGCAGGCACCCTGGGCGGGGCAGATGCAGGGGGCAACCAATCAATGTATCTCTTTCATATTAATGTTTCTCTTTGTGTGTCCCTCACCCCCTTCACGCTCTCTAAATAATCGATGAAAAAAAAATATCCTTGGGTGAGGATGAACTAAAACCATGTTATTTTTGTATTCACATGTAAAATGAAATTAGGTTCTAGGCTCAAATTGTTAGAAAGAGGGCATGCTCCCACAGGTAGTGTGATATGATAAGGTAGGCACTGACCAGTCAGAGGGGACACTAGCTGTGACCCACCACTGCTGGGCATTACCCTTTCACCGATGGATTGTGTGTGTGTGTGTGGTCAGGGCAGGGAGTCCCAAGCGGTCCCTAAGGAAGAAGCTGTAGCAATTGGGGCATCTGGGAGGCAGTGGCTGCTCACCAATTATCATGTTAGCATATTATTCTTTTTACAATTGCTTTAAAATGTCTACCTCTCTTTAGGTTAATTCTAGAAGTAGTTTATTAAAATTTAAGCATTGCTTTTAGTGTTCTCTTACAGACATTTTATTTTCAGACTAGAGGCCCGGTGCATGACATTTGTGCATAGGTAGGGTCCCAAGGCTTGGCTGGTGATCAGGGCCAACCAGGGCCTTCCGGCTGCTGGCTGGGTTCTTCCTTCATTCCTTGCCGCCCCCTGGTGGTCAGCACACATCATAGCCAATGATTGAACTCTCAGTCTCTGGTCGAACTCCCGAGGGACACTTTGCATTATATATATATATATATATATATATATATATATATATATATATATATATATATATATTAGAGGCCCAGTGCATGAAATTCATGCACGGGGTAGGGGATGTCCCTCAGTCCAGCCTGCACCCTCTTCAATCTGGGACCCCTGGAGAAATGTTTGACTGCCCTCTCACAATCCAGGATTGCTGGCTCCCAACTGCTCACCTGCCTGCCTTCCTGATTGCCCCTAACCGCTTCTGCCTGCTGGCCTGATCACTCCCTACCCACTGCCATGCCAGCCTGATTGATGTCTAACTACTCCCCTGCCAGCCTGTTTGCCCCCAACTTCCCTCCTCTGCCAGCCTGGTCACCCTTAACTGCCCTCCCCTTGCAGGGTTGATCGCCTCCAACTGCCCTCCCTTACAGACCTGGTGCCTCCCAAATGCCTTCCCCTACTGACCATCTTGTGGTGGTCATCTTGTGTCCACATAGGAGCAGGATCTTTGACTACATGGGGCAGCCAGCTTGTGTGTTGGAGTGATTGTCAATCTACATATTATTCTTTTATTAGATGGGATAGAGGCCTGGTGCGTGGGTGGGGGCCAGCTGGTTTGCCCTGAAGGGTGTCCCGGATCAGGGTGGAGGTTCCCTTGGGGTGTGGGGTGGCCTAGGCAAGGGGCCTGTGGTGGTTTGCAGGCCAGCCACGCCCCTGGCAATCCAAGCAGAAGCCCTGGTATCTGGAATTTATTTACCTTTTAGAATTGAAACTTTGTAGCCTAGGTTGGCCAGGGTGTGTGGAAAGCTTGTCTTCCTCTATTGCTCTCTGTGGCTGCTGCCATTTTGGTTGGGATTAATTTTCGTGCTCACTCTGATTGGACTGTGGGCGTGGCTTGTGGGTGTAGCAGAGTGATGGTTAATTTGCATATTACTCTTTTATTAGGTAGGATAGATATACCAGTGTTTGTAGCTTTTTTATAATTTTGTAATTGTTTATAATTTCTAACTGTGTATTTTCTCAGGGTTTTCAGAGATTTATATATATTTAATGGTTCTTTTTTTATTGTTTTTTTTAAAATAAATCTTTATTGTTCATATTATTACAAATGTTCCTCATTCCCCCCCCCCCCCATTGCTCCCCTACACCAAGTTTCCATTCAATTCTCTGCCCTTTCCCCATCCCCGTTGTCCTCATCCATAGGTACAGTTTATGTTCAGTCTCTTCCCGCCCTGCTCCACTCCCCATTTCCCCGAGAATCATCAGTCCACTTCCCTCCCATACCTCTGATTCTATTATATTCACCAGTTAATATTGTTCATCATGATTTTTACTTCCCTTGGTTTTTAGACTCACTTGTTGATAGTTACGTGTTTGTTCATAATTTTTATCTTTATTTTCTTCCTCTTCCTAAAGAACCCCTTTTAATAATTCATAAAATTCTGGCTTGGCAGTGATGAATTCCTTTAGCTTAAATTTATTTGTGAAGCTCTTTATCTGGCCTTCGATTCTGAGTGATAGCTTTGCTGGGTAGAGTATTTTTGGCTGTAGGTTCTTGTTATTCATCACCTTGAAATTTCTTGCCATTCCCGTCTGGCCTGCATGGTTTCTGTTGAGAAATCAGCTGACAGTCGTATGGGTGCCCCTTTATAGGTAACTACCTGCTTTTGTCTTGCTGCTTTTAATATTCTCTCTTTGTCTTTAGCTCTTGGAATTTTAATTATGATGTGTCTTGGTGTGGTTCTTTTTGGATTCCTTTTGTTTGGGGTTCTGTGTGCTTCCTGGACGTGTAAGTCTATTTCTTTCACCAGGTGGGGGAAGTTTTCCGTCACTATTTCTTTCAATATGTTTTCGGTATCTTGCTCTCTGTCATCTTCTGGGATGTCCATAATTCTGATGTTGGTTCGCTTGAAGTTGTCCCAGAGGTTTCTTACATTATCTTCAACTTTCTGGATTCTCTTGTCTTCTTGCTTCTGTGGAGGAGTGTCCTCTGGCTCTTTGTGTTCCAAATCTTGGACTTGATTCTTGCAATCTTCCAATCTGTTTTTAGGACTCTGTATAATATTATTTATTTCAGAGATTGTATTCTTTATTTCTAGTTGACCTTTTATTATTTCTTGTTGACCCTTTATTATTTCTTGTTGATCCTTTATTATTTCTTGTTGATCCTTTTTCATATCCTCATAGGTCTCATTTATTTTATCGGCCTTTTCTAGGAGATTGTTGAACAACCTTATAAGCGTGGTTTTGAACTCTATATCCCGTCGCTTTTTGTCCTCCATTTCTTTCGTTTGTGATCTGTTTCCTCGTTTCGACATTTTCGCTGCTTCCCTGAGTTGGTAGGTTGGGAGGATCAGCTGTGTTTATGCCAGGAGACAACCTTATTCCACTAGACTTGGAAACCTGCAAAAGCCTCTCTGATTTCAGCTTGGAAGGGGCAGAGTTTCAGGGTGGAGCCTACAGCCTTGGCTTCCAGTTAGCCCCGCCCTCGGAGGTTCCTGAGTCTCAGTGTACCTCAGTGTCCTTTGGTACTCGCTGCAAGCACCTCTGAGAGAAAGGCGCCCTAGAGCTTCGCTCGCTACCAGACAGTGTAGTCTCTCCCCCAACAAGCCCACAAGTGGGGTTCAGAGCAGTTGGAAGTGGGGTTAAGAACAGTCCGGAGCTTATGTCTCCTTCCCGCTAGGGCGATCTCGGCCCAATCAACCTCTGTGCGCGCAATGTGCGCGACTCAGAGGATCTGCTTTTCGCCGTTCCCCTGAGCTTCCGCCTTACAGCCCAGATTCCTCCTGTATGAGGCTGGGGCCCGAGGGTCTTGCCCAGGACTGGGGTTCAGTGCAGTCAGAACTGGGGCTCAGCACAGTCCTGAGCTTTTGAGTCCTTCCCGCTGGGGCAATTCAGCAGCTCAGCGAACAGTGCGTCCTCTGCGCGCAATGTGCACGACTCCGGGGCTCTGCCTTTCTCGCTGCTCCGCTGAGCTTCCGCCTTACAGCCCAGATTCCCTCTGTATGAGCCTGGGACCCCCGGGGTCTCGCCCAGAACTGGGGTTCAGTGCAGTCGGAGTTGGGGTTCAGCACAGTCCGGAGCTTTTATCTCCTTCCCGCTAGGGAATGCCAGCCAGGCACTCAGCCGCCCCTCCTCTCCGGCTCCGTCCTCTCCCCTCGTGTGCGTGTCTCTGTACCTTAGGCTTTTACAGCTCCTCTGGTTTTCCTTCTGGTTTTCTCTTTCCTTCTAGTTGTAGAATTCCCAGTCAGTCAACTTTCCTGTAGTTCTGGATAGTGTCCACTCTATATTTTAGTTGTATTTTTTTAAATTGTTGAGGGCGGCTGCAGTTAGGCTTTTACCTCTGCCGCCATCTTGTTGTTCCAAGCCTATTTAATGGTTCTTATTATTCTTTGGGTTTTCTCTGTTTAATTCTCATTTTAATTCTTCTAATTATGGATTTATATTATTCTTTTTGTAGTTTCTTATGCTTACTTAGTTCATTTATTTTTCTCTTGTTAATTTTTATTGATGAAAACATTTAAGACTATAATTTTCTTGTATCTGTCTTAAATTTAAAAAAAATATTTGTTCTAATCTAGACTCAACTAAATTCAATACATTTCAATTTATTGACACTTCTCAAGTCTCTTTTTTAAAAAAAATAAGTATGTTTTTATTGATTTTAGAGAGAGAGAAACATTGATGCATCAACATCCACCTGTGGCCTCCTGCATACCTCTTCTCAGGGATTGACCTGGCAACACCAGGGGGAAAGGGAGAAGAGGAAGGGGGAGGGGGACGATGACTCATGTACCCTGATCAGGAATCAAACTGGTGACCTCCTGGTGCATGGGTCTATGGTGCATGGCTCTATGCCAGGGGTGGGCAAACTTTTTGACTCGAGGGCCACAATGGGTTCTTAAACTGGACCGGAGGGCCGGAACCTCCTCGCGGGCCAGATAGAACAGCCGAATGGGCCGGATCCGGCCTGCGGGTCGTAGTTTGCCCACGGCTGCTCTATGCTATGCTCAATCGCTAAGCGACACCCACCAGGCTCAAGTTTCTTTTTAAAAGCAACTTTATTGAAGTAAAATGTACACAAATGAAATGAACACATTTCAAGTATGTTGTTCAATGAGACTTAACAGATAAACATCGACACTCAAGACGCAGAATACTTCTATGACCTTTAAAGGTTTCTTTGTGTCTTTCACCAGTCGAATCCCAATCCCGAAGGCATCCGCGTTTGTGCCCTATCTCTGGGAGATAGTATTCAGTTACATTAGTCTTCCTAACATTTTCCTACTAATATACAGTGTGTGCCTTTTCTATCTCGTTGCTGTTTAATAGTATTATCAAGCAGGGAAACACACAGAGAATGCTTCTAGGCCTGACACTGTGAGTGCTTATAAATCCTAGCTATTTTATTGCGATTCCTTGGCTGGATTAAAAAGTTTTGTGCTTCTAACTCTGTGCTGTGCATGTAGTAGGTGCTCAGTACACCCTTTTTTTTTGCTCGACTGTAGAATATAATGAATTTATAACACATATTTCCAATGTGTTCCCACCACTTTGCAAACATGGATTCGTTTAATTGCTCAAAACGACCCTATGGGGCAGGTAGGTTATCTCGGGTAACAAGGGAGGAAACCAAGGCACAGAGAGAGTCAGATATCTCGTAAATGAGGGAGCGAATTTCAGCCCAGGCACTCAGGCTGCCACTGAATCTGGGCGTTTAAACACTGCGCCTTGCCGAAACCTGTTTGGCTCAGTGGAAAGAGCATCAGCCTGCGGACTGAAGGGTCCCAGGTTCGATTCCTGTCAAGGGCACGTACCTTGGTTGCAGGCACATCCCCAGTAGGGGGTGTGCAAGAGGCAGCTGGTTGATGTTTCTCTCTCATAGATGTTTCTAACTCTCTAACCCTCTCTCTTCCTCTCTGTAAGAAAGCAATAAATTTTTTTTTTTAAAAAAAATCACTGTGCCTTGTGGCTGAGTCCATAAAATGCAATCTTAGCACAAACAATGCACTCCAAAATGTCCTTGGTTCTCACCACACTCCCATGATAAGGCACAATTTGGTATAAGAGACAGCTAAGGATGGAACCACCTCAAGCCACTTGCCTCTCCCGTGCTAGGCGCACCTGACTCCAAATCCTGTGATTTCTCCCCCCTGATGTCACTTCTTCACGCAGAAGCCATCACAGTTATGGAATCACAAGTCCGAGTTTGGCAGACCTGGTCTGCATGCTCAGTCCGAGCCGTATTGGCAAAAATCTGGTCAGTCTTGGGAAACGCAGTCAAGTCTCTTTTTCCGGCGCTTAATTCTCCTCCTCGCCCACTAGAGGGCAGAGTTGTGCCATCGCTGCCTTCTCTGGGAGGAAACGTGGGGATGGCCAGCCAAGTGGGAAGAACCACAAGCTGATTTCCTTGCAGATGGCAGTGTGGACGGTCTGAGCTCCTTGCAAGGCAGGTGATTGGAAGGAGGGCCATGAGGCACCCCATGCCTTGGGAATCGCATTCTGATTTTTTCTGCAGGAAAAAAAAATCAGGAGCAGCCATTCCCGGGTCCTTGACTCTCTCTGAGATCCCAGCCCCTGAGGTGAAGAAGGGAGGCGCGGGGAGGTGGTAACAGGGCTTGGGGACAGGATGAGTCCTGGCGGCCTGGCTTGGCGTCCTCGGGATGCTGCTGAGGACAGTGGGACGGTGTGCCGCTATCACTGCATCACCTGCGCTCCGGGGCTTGCAAAAGCCACCTGCTGGGAGCAAAGTTCCAGGGGAGGGCTGTGGGCCAACCACCCTCGGTCTGGTTTCCAGGGTGTGCTCGACAGGCAGCCGGTGTGCCCCGACCCGTCCCAGCAGGGCGAGGCAGGTGCCCAGGTCGGTGCCATTGCCATTCCCCTTAGTCCTGATTCCTCTTATAAGCTGCTGGGATCCGGTGCGGGCAGGGAAAAGGGGGGGGGGGCGGGAGAAGGGGATGAACCTGGCCGCATGAGCTGCCTCTGTGAATGGGCAGGAAGCCCTGAGCTTCTGGCTGCCGCAGCCTTTCTGAGCTCCACTCCCGCACAAGGCTCCCGGGTGCAGCTGGGGAGCAGGAAAGGGCACCAGGCTCCTCTCCAGAACGGGGAGTGGAGGTCCTTTAAGAAAAACAAACCTGGCCGAAACCGGTTTGGCTCAGTGGATATAGAGCATTGGTCTGTGGACTGAAAGATCCCAGGTTCAATTCCGGTCAAGGGCATGTACCTTGGTTGCGTGCAGGAGGCGGCTGGTCGATGTTCTCTCTCATTGATGTTTCTAACTCTCTATCCCTCTCTCTTCCTCTCTGTAAAAAATCAATAAAATATATATTTTTTAAAAAAGAAAAAAGAAAAAGAAAAACAAACCTAGCCAAAACCGGTTTGGCTCAGTGGATAGAGCAGGGGTGGGCAAACTTTTTGACTCGAGGGCCACAATGGGTTCTTAAACTGGGCCGGAGGGCCGGAACAAAAGCAACCTGACCATGCTGGCACTCTCATCTTGGGCTGCTGGTGAAGGAGCGGAGGGGGGAGCAAGAGAACCCTCTGCTCTTTCAGTTCCACAGGCTGGATAGAAGAGCCGAACGGACCGGATCCGGCCCGAGGGCCATAGTTTGCCATGGCTGGGATAGAGCGTAGGCTTTCGGACTCCAGGGCCAAGGGCATGTACCTTGGTTGCAGGCACATTCCCAGTAGGAGTTGTGCAAAAGGCAGCTGATCGATGTTTTTAACTCTCTATCCCCCTCTCTTCCTCTCTGTAAAAAAAAAAAAAAAAAAAAAAAAAAAAAAAAAAAAATCATAAAAAATATATATTTTAAAAGTAAAGTTTAAGAAAAGCTTAAAAAGAAAAACAAACCTAAAGGCAATGCCCAAACCTTGGAACTAACAGTCTGTAAAACGAGTTGGGAAGAAGGGCCCGTTTGGCCGGATGCTCAGGCCGAGGCTCGGTTTGCAGGCTCTTCGGGGGGGCCGTGGTCCTCAGGCTCACCCCTGTCATTTGAAAGTGTGTGACATTGTTTGGTTCTGTCTCTTCCCAGCACCCTGCCTCTCTGAGCTCAATTCTGGGCATGTGTGACGGCCTGCCCCACACCCCCACCCGTTCTGACAGGAGTCACCAGTGGGAACAGGCGACTCAGGTTCCATGCGGGGAACCGGGGAGCCGCGGTGGCTGCACCTGGGGGCCTGGACCTCAGGCTGCTCTGTAGAGTCACTCAAAGCCCTTATTGACCTGGTGGGCCCTTAGGGTCCTTAGGAACGAGGGGGCACTTTGGTCAAAGAAAAGCTGCTTCTCTGGATACCATTATTTCACAAGGAGTAAATACTACGGAGAGCTTAAAAGGACAGAGTAAGCCTGGCTGGCGTGGCTCAGTGGTTAAGCGTTGACCTATGAACCAGAAGGTCACCGTCGGGGCACATGCCCAGGTGGCATGCTCCATCCCCAGTGTGGGGCATGCAGAGGCAGCCAATCAATGATTCTCTCTCATTATTTGATGTTTCTTTCTCTCTCTCTCTCTCTCTCTCTCTCTCTCTCTCTCTCTCTCTCCCTCTCTGAAATCAATTTTTAAAATTAATTAAGAAATGATAAAAATAAAAAGACAGAGTAAGAAGATCCTGAGTCCTAAAACTGTTTCCATCTTAGAACAGCTCCTGGCCCTCTGTATGTCTCGGTTTCCCCATCTGTAAAATCAAAATTTTGGTCCCGCTGAAACCAGGCAAAGACAGGGCTGAGTCCTTGCAGGCTGCATACACTCAGTAAAAGTTGGCGGTTCTATTACTGTTGCAACCCTCTGCGAAGAGGGGTCCCTTTGGTACTCATTGTGAGGACAGTAGCTATGGAGACCCTGCCCTCTCAGTCACTTCTGGACCCTGAGTGCTCCCACCACCTGTTGACTGTTCTCTTGAAAACTGTTGTGAACCCCCAACTTTCTCTTTGGCAGACACTGCCTTGTGTACCCTTCACCCCGCTTGCCCAGAGAGGCTGGAGAGAAGGGAAGGCAAAACCACCTGCCTTGCCGAAACCGGTTCAGCTCAGTGGTAGAGCGTCGGTCTGCGGACTGAAAGGTCCCAGGTTCGATTCCGGTCAAGGGCATGTGCATTGGTTGTGGGCACATCCCCAGTGGGGGGTGTGCAAGAGGCAGCTGGTCGATGTTTCTCTCTCATCGACGTTTCTAGCTCTCTCCCTTCCTCTCTGTAAAATATCAATAAAATATATTTAAAAAAACAAAAAAAAAACCAAAAACCGCCTGGCTTCTTGCAGGCCTTTTCCAAGCCACCCAGCGCAGGAGTGATGATGAAACCCAGGTCAGAGGGTTGGAAGTGCCTGAGGGGAGAGCCGAGGCGTGAGTCACGCTCTGCATTGCTATTAAAGTTCTTACCCGCCCAGATCCTGTTCCCTACAAGCCCCATGCGATTCATTTCAGGGCCTGTGCCTGGGTGTATCCGTGTGTCTGCTCTCACATGCACTTATGATGCAGCAAAAATTCATTGGACTGCTTTCACTCTGGAGCTAGTTTAAACAATTATACTACCCTGTTTCCCCGAAAACAAGACAGTGTCTTATATTAATTTTTTGCTCCCAAAGATGCCCTAGGTCTTATTTTCAGGGGATGTATTATGTTTCCACGAAGTAGGTCTCATTTGCGGAGGATGTCTTATTTTCGGGGAAACACGGTAGTTTAAACACTTCTTTTTTGTTTGTTTGTTAAATATATTTTATTGATTTTTTTACAGAGAGGAAGGGAGAGAGATAGTTAGAAACTTCAATAAGAGAGAAACATCAATCAGCCACCTCGTGCTCACCCCCCACTGGGGATATGCTAGCAACCAAGGTACACACCCCTGACCGGAATCGAACTCGGGACCCTTCAGTCTGCAGGCTGACACTCTATTCACTGAGCCAAACCGGTTTCTTAAACACTTCTTTTTTTGATAGCGGCATTAAATTTCTGTGTATAGATATATTTAACTGGTTCCTTACTGATCTTTCCCTATTACTAGTATAACCAATCATGCATAAAATACCTGTGGGCATACATTAAGTGACCTATAAGATTCGCTCTTAGAATTGGAATTGCTGAGATCAACATGCATATCAAATTGTGTAATTTTGATAGATTTTTACAAATTATTCTCTGTATGGTTTTACCAATTGTCATTCCTTCCTATCATCAATGTTGTGAGAACCTTCAATAAAGATTTTAGGTAAAATTGTATACTTAACTAGTGCTCTAAGCTTAGTTAAGTATACAACACTAGTTAGAGCACTAGTTAAGTATACAACATATATAGGTAAAAGAGCCCTAGTTAAGTATACAATTTTACCTATATGTTCCCAAAACTTCTAGTCTAGCACTTCTTAGTTGGGATTCAGGAATCTGTATTTTAACAACTCCACCGGAGTTGTTAACTCTCATCATGAGAGAAGTTTGGGAAACACTGCTCTAGAGTGAACCAGGGCTCTGGGTGCAGAGGGATTTTAGTACAGGTCCCCCTCACCCCAGAACTTCAGGTGACCACACTCCTGAATGAGGTTCATGAAGGTAGTTTTCTCAGGAGAAAAGTGAGAGAAGCAGGATGGGGCAGGGAAAGGACTAGTGTTATTCCTGTGTGCTCACAAGGTGACTGGGGATGAATTATGTTATCAATTTTTGCATTTACTAATATAAGAGTAATCTGGTCTTAATGACTCTTTTTCTCCTTAGATTCCAGGAAACTCAGAGCTTAATATAATGCACAACAAGGTAGTCATATTTGCCTAATTAGGGCTAATATGATAACTATCACTTACCATCACTACCCTTTCCCCCTCCACACACACACACATCACTTGTATATTGATTTTACTTTTCTGCGTTCACTTTGCTCTTGTATAGACAAAACTTGTTACTATAATGATAATAGCTCCCATTGACTGAGAGGTATTGTATCAAATTCTTTGCATCTGTTACCTTATTTAATCCTCCCAAGAATCCTGTAAAATCCTGATTTTACACTCGAAGAAACTAAGGCCTTAGAATGGTTACTTTTCCAAGATGATAGTGGTGGTAGGTAACATGGCCTGGGCTTAGACTCGGGTAGTCCGTCTTCCAGATCGTCTCTTCTGTTTCTTTCATGTTTTGCTAATTGGTAGAATTACCCTATAAATAAATATCACTGGCAGAGCCATTACTCCTCTAGGGGAGATGATACTCACCCATCTGTTTATGCCGGTCGACTTGCTCAGTCACAGGTTATCTCAGAGGCCTACTCCATGTTCTGGCTGTGGATCAGAACAGCACCCTCCGTGCTCACCTGGCTGGCGCACCGTGGCTTTGCTCCAGAGGCCTTTTGTTGCCTTCAAAGGCAGCTCGCCCACCATCCAGTTGGCGGTTGCAGCCTCAGGGAGGACATGCTCCTCTGGACCACACTTGAGCTGCTCTTCCATGAGTCACTGCTCTGTCTGAGATCTCTTTTATGGGCTTTGCCAGGCCTAATGAGCCTCGTTTGATACTTTGCTCTGTAAGAGGCTGTCTCTCTCCCTGTCTTCTCTCAGAAAGTACCCGCGTCTTTTTGTTCTTGCATCCGCCTTCGTTGTGGTGATGTTTGATGCTTTTGATCATCCTGTTGTGCTTTTTAGAAGCTAGAGTTTCCACCACCAGCCTTAATTTTGCATTCCATCCAGAGACGGCAAATACTCAGAAACTGCCAGACTGTCCTCCCTCCGGAGAGTGACAGCCTCAATGAGGGAATGTCTGGAAAGTGACAGGAGTGTCTTGAAGGTGGGTGAAGGTAGACGTTCGCATTGTGGTCCTCATGTGATTTTTAAACTGCCTTCGTCCTGACAGGTTTACATTTTTATCAGCTTGTTAAGTAAATCGCCTTGTGTTTGCCGCTCCGATGTTGGCTATAATTTTTGATTCCTTGTAAGACCAAGGAGAAGACATTTTAATTGGCCAAAGAGGCATGTGATGACAAAAGGAACAGTGCCAATGAGACAGGTCACCCTTCCAGGCGCCTCCACTCCCACCTGACTCCACTCAACAGGTCTGCCACCTGCTCTCGGCCAGTGATAAACAAGCTGGATACGAGAGTTATATTGGCAAAGGTTGCCTTGAAGTGTGAAAAGTGCATTGCCAGGATCATGTATGCAATACACTATGTTAAGGTAATAATGGTGTCACACTAGCCACACGGCCATAGCATCTGTCTCCGAGGCAGCCCTAGGAGCAGGTTTGGAAGCAAAAGGCTATGGTGTTTGCACAACAGATTTTGCAGGTTCATTCCCTTTGATTTCCCCAGGAGCAGACACAGTAGTGTTATAAGTTTGGAATCAGCTTTTATCTGTTAAGGTTGGAAACCTACCTTCATAGCATGCAGTCATGATGGAAAACAGAAAAGGCGTGAGTAGACAAGTCTTTGATGGGGTAGGAAGGTGAGAGGGATGCCAAGGTGATGGACAAGTGTGGGAAAACTAGTGGGAATGAATGAATGAATGAATGAATGAATGGATGGATTTGCTGCAGGATACAGAGCAGGGCTGATACTTAAATCCCAATCCATTTCCCACCTGTTTCTTGAGACCTCCAACTCAGAGGGCAACACCTTTCCTGATTCTTTTCTGTTGTTGTTGTTAATCCTCACCCGAGAATATTTCTTCATTGATTTTTTAGAGAGAGTGGAAGAGAGAAGGAAGGATAGGGAGAAACATCGATGTGAGAGAGACACATTGATTGGTTGCCTCTTGCACGTGCCCCAACCAGGGCCCAGGCCAAGGAGAAGCCTACAGCCAAGGTATGTGCCCTTGATGATTCCCTTGACCAGAATCAAACCCAGAACCCTTTGGTCTGCAAGCTGACACTCTGTCCACTGAGCCAAACCAGCTAGGGCAGTGGTCAGCAAACTCATTAGTCCACAGAGCCAAATATCAACAGTACGACGATTGAATTTTCTTTTGAGAGTCACATTTTTTTAAACTTGAACTTCTTCTAAAGCCACTTCTTTAAAACAGACTCGCCCAGGCCATGGTATTTTGTGGAAGAGCCACACTCAAGGGCTCAAAGAGCCGCATGGGGCTCACGAGCCGCAGTTTGCCGACCGCGGAGCTAGGGCTTTCCTGATTCTGCAACAGTCCATTTGCTTAGTGTCCCTCCTCAGTACTGACCCCATTCCTCCCCTCTTCATCCCTCCTTCCTCATACTTCTACTCCGAGCCAGGAGAAGACAAGGTTGCGACTGCTAAAAGATGCTCAGTAGTTGAGCAGAGAGGCAGGTTCCCATGGTAACTATCCGACAGCATGGTAGCATGTGCTACTAATTCTCCGTAGGCCTCAGCTGCCCTCCTGGCGGTGGCCTGTGGGAGGCAGTAGACAGACTCTCGGTAGCATTTCTACACTACAATGTGGGCTATGCCCCCTTTGCCTCCTCATTTCATGCTTCTAGTGTGAATCTGTATTTTTTATTGTTTTTGTATTATTTTTTTTAGAAATGTAAAAATGGTTTTACAGCCCACAATTCCCAGACCTACATATATAGGGCACATTTGTGTGTGTGTGTGTGTGTGTGTGTGTGTGTGTTTGAAGCCTAAACAAGGAAAAGTAATTAATACCATTTATTTTTTCCCCTCCTGAATGAATGGATATGAGTTCCAGTGTCTATTTGTACGTATTGCACATCGTGAATTTTTAAAGCTTGCTTTCCTGGAGGAAGCTTGTTTCCTTATTATTTGTGGGAGTGGAAGAGGGGAGGGAAGAGCAGAGCAAACTCAAGTCACCTCTCTAAATGGTTCTGAAAACAGCCTGGTCTACGCCTGCTCTCCTGTTCTTATCCTGCAGAAGGGGATCAGTGAAAGGAAGCTCCACTTGGGGCTTAAGAGCTTCTTTGTGTGGAAAATACCCTCATTGTGAAGCCAGAAACCAGCCCAGGTGTGCTGAGTTCGGTCTGAGCTAGAGGATCGGGCTGGGAAAGGCCAGCTCCTCCAGCTGTGTTTCCTCATGACCGGTGTTGTTTACTGTGCCCTTCACAGAGCTCACATGGGAAATGTCTTTGCATTTCCTGTAAAAACAACAAACTAAAACAAAACAAAACAAACACACACACACACACACACACACACACACACACACAAAACTGTCTGTGAGGAACCTTCTTTACAATAAGCAAGAATCTGGTGATAAATTCTGAGAACTCGGGACCCAGGAAGAGCTGATTTTCCCCTTCCTGATGCTCAGCGAATGTCTTTCGGCTGCCTAGAATGTTCCAACTATTTTTCTCAGGTAGCAGATCTTGTCACAAAATATTTTTATATATTCAGGGAGCATTGATTTTTCTGGCTTTTTTTTTTTTTTAAGCTGTGATTTTATTAGAAAGTGCCTTCTACTGTTTGGTTAACTGGGGCTGGGCAGGAATGATACGTGTGCCTGGGATACTGAAGGATGGCAATTAGGATACATGTGGCCCCTCTTGGCAGTCCTCAGGGAAGCAGTTGGGTCACAGCCTCTGCAGGTTTTCCGAGGTACTTTGGGCTTCCTGTTGCCTTTTGTTTCCAGCAATGACCCTTAGTCACAATTCTGGGAAAACGGGGGTGCGGGGCGGGGACTTCACACGCCCATCATCCTATCCTGTGGGAATACGTAAATTATCCAAAATTGTTTCCTGGGGAGATGAAGGGTTTACGGCTCCAGAAAGGGTTCCCGGAGGTTCGGTGTGGTTTTGTCCTTGGGTGGTTCTGCCCTCCTTCACAGACGTCAGACCTTGTTTTAAGGAAAGGTCTGAGAGAAGCCTTGTTAGTGCCAGTCTTCCCTTTGCCTCTAGGGGGCGGTGTTTCCCCCAAAGCTCAGGACTTTGTGACTCACTTCAGTAGAGGCTCCAGAGGGAGGCGCGTGGGGGCTTCCTCGTTCTCTCTTCTCCAGGAGCGTGGTTGCCGGGTAGCTCTAGCTCCATATCATAAACTAGGGGCATCCTGCAAGCTGAGAGACATTCTGTGGGGTCACGTCCAAAAGGAATCTGTTTTCTTGCAGTGCATTATGGGCACCGATTTGGAACAGTTGGGTAGATCCCTACCAAAAAAGGACAAGAGGCTTAGGAGCGTATGAGAAAAGAGTCCTCCTTTATAAAGGGTCCAGCTCTATATATCTAGTTGGGATGTTATACTTGCTCTGGGGCTACAGTGTTATCATTGGCATAGAGCTTTTCTAGAGAGAAGCCAACATTCTGTAGGTGAATGGGGTGGGTGGAGGGGTCACGCTTAAAAAAAGCATGATCATGCTTGGCCAGTGTGGCTCAGTGGTTGAGCTTCGACCCATAAACCAGGAGGTCATGGTTCCACTTCCTGTCTGGGCCCATGCCTGAGTTGTGGGCTCAATCCCCAGTAGGGGGATTCTCATCATTGATGTTTCTATCTCTTTCTCCCTCTCCTTTCCTCTCTCTGAAATCAATACAAGCTTTTCCCTTTTCTTTTTTTTTAAGTATGATCATCTCTATTGTCAGTCACCCGAGAAGCACACGCATCATTTCAAATCTGAACTGAGATCCATGCTCCCAGGTAAAAATCATAGCTACCATGTGTTGAACCCTCCATCCTAAATGGTTATCAAATATTACCTCACCCACCCCCACAATGGCCCCAGGAAGTACATCTACATACAGGCCGGAGAACGGAGGGAGGCGCAGAGAAGCTGAGTAACTTGTCCAGGGTCACCCAGACAGTAAACAGTAGAGTGCAGATTTGAATGTGAGTGATTTCCCTTCAGAGCCCACATTCCAAGCCCTCCGCTACGTTATTGCTGGCCTGGTCCAGCCAGGGTGCTTTGGGGCCGGGGTACAGCAACCTAAGCTGAGGGATTAGGATAAAGCCCTCCAGCCGGCAGAAACCCATATCCTTGCAGGGTTCAAGCCTTTTTATGTACACCTCTTCCCCTGTAGTATTGATTACACCCTTTTGCTTTCTGTAGTATCGATTACACCCTTTTTAGCTTAATTTAGGGAGTCCATGAGAATGGGCTTCTTACAGTTGGGTGGGACTGACACAGAGGGATCAGAGTACCTGGAGGTTACCAAGGTTACCGAGGTCACCGAGGTCACTATGGAGACGGCAAGGCAGGGTTCAAAGTGAGACCACGTGGAAGCCACGCTGGCAAAGGAGGCCTGGTCCCGGTTGCTTGGTTCAGAAACACATGTTCCCATCTGGACACTCTCTCTCCACAGCCAGCACTGGGAGCTGCTGGTTTAAATTTTGTTGGGGAACACAGTATGTTTTAAGATGTTGTGTACTGTGGAAACCGGTTTGGCTCAGCGGTAGAGCGTCGGTCTGCGAACTGAAAGGTCCCAGGTTAGATTCCGGCCAAGGGCATGTACCTTGGTTGCGGGCACATCCCCAGTAGGGGGTGTGCAAGAGGCAGCTGGTCGATGTTTCTCTCTCATCGACATTTCTAGCTCTCTATCTCTCTCCCTTCCTAGGAAACAGTAAGACGTATACCTCCCAGCCTTTCTCACCAAGCTAAGCTGCCTAGGAGTCCACCTCTTTGGGGTCAGGGGCACCCATGTGAGGAGCAGGACATGTTCCCCCTGGTGGAGGCGGTTTCCCCGGAAGGCTGATGAGGCATAAGCGCCAGGACCCCTCATTACCGCAGACCACAAGAGCCCCGGCGAGCTGGGATGGCAGCGTGTTCTGGTAAGTCGCCAAATTGCAGACAAGTCTCAGAAGAAAGGGACCAGTAATTGTGTGTGTGTGTGTGTGTGTGTGTGTGTGTGAGAGAGAGAGAGACTGTGTTCCCGTTGCAAACAAATATTTCCCTTTATGCCTAATTGTGTTTTGTATCTTTGTATTATTTTTCTCAATGAATGTATACACCCTTCAGATCGCACAAAACCTGCGTTCACCCCTGCTCCAGCCTTGGGAAGGTGTGTGGGACACTTGATCACCCAACATTGCTGCCCTCTAGGTCTTGAGTTGATTTTTTGAGAGGAATTTTTTATTAAAATCTTTTTTTTAAATTTATTGGTTTTAGAGAACAAAGAAGGGAGAGAGAAACATCAATTTGTTTTTTCATTAATTATGCATTTGCTGGTTGATTCACATGTGTGCTCTGATCAGGAATCAAACCCAAAACATCAATGATGAGAAAGACTCATTGATTGGCTGCCTCCTGCACACCCACTACTGGGGAAGAAGCCCACAACCCAGACTATGCCCTGACCGGAAACCGTGACCTCCTGGTTCATAGGTCAAAGCTCAGCCGCTGAGCCCTGCCACCGGGCTCACCACTATTCTCTCCAAGCCTTATTCTCCATCTCTACCCTGTGCCTGATATAGAAATAGACACCGGTAACGAATAGTACATACTATTAGTACTAACTACTATGTAATTCATAGCTTGTAATACATTCTTATTATTTAACAACAATGACCTGTATCCGCATGACATTTTAGTCCTAATCTAATAGCATTTCCTTTCCAGTTGCCTGAGTTCACCCCCACTGACCCATGAAGAGGCCGAGAGCTGCCAGAGGCCAACCACCTCCCCATGTGAACCGGGAAGGGAAGCCACCCCTCCCCTCCACCCACCACCTGACGGCGCTCTAATGGGCACAGCATGACTCACAGGCCTCGTGTCCAAGCAATCCTGGGGCCCATTTCTGCCTCCACAGCTGATGGTTCCAGTGATAAGTGTCTAAGAAGTCTGAGCTACTTGGTTGTACTTTGACCTCAGCCAGCTGAGGTCACAGGACTCTGGGGACAGGACCGGGGTAACCCACACTCTTCCTGGCCCTTTCTTAATGAAAGGCTCTACTGGCGAAGCCTTTCTTATCTAAGTGACAGCGATGCAGCACATCCAGTGACAAGAGCATGGCCTCCCTGATAAGGCCCAGGAAATCCAGGTGTGGCCACTACATTGTTATATGCTCTTAGCTCTGTGGGCTTCCCTTCCCTGGACTTCACCTGGAAAATGGGTTTTTACAAGGCCTCAATACACTCTCATGATCTTATTTTTTAAATAACATATTGTCAGGGTCATCTACATGGACTGTAGGATTCCAGAGGGCCCAGGCAGTGTAGCTATCATCACTACATACGTAGGGGTATGTAATGCACCAATGATAATGCTATTCATATTGTCATTCCCAGACGGGAACGAGCTACCAGCATGCATCAGACATGGGGTGCAGGCACTGTTCTCATATGGTCAGAGGGATTATAATCTTTGCCCTCAAGGAGTTTACAGGGTAGTGGGTGGAACTAGTACAATTTTGTGAGTGCTGTGAATGTAGGGAGCACAGGGGACCATGTAGAGGGCTCCCTATTTCATTTGAGAGGCAAGAGAAGGCTTAAGGAGACGACCCAAGATGGATTTTGAAGGATGAATAGGAGATAGCTAGCTGAAGAAAAGGAAGGGAGCATTTGTGGGGAGCAAGGACAGCACAACCAGCCAGAGGTTCGTTGTTCATGTACGCCAATCTGAATGTCTTATAAAGAAAATCAAAGAGTAATATGGCGCTCTGGTTTAGAGGTTAGGGAATCTGGGGTCATGTCCTGATACTGGCAACAGCTTTGTGAAATTAGTTCCCCCAGCCCCTTAATCACTTGGGGCTTCTTTACTCATCCACTTAATGGGCGGACAGGCAGGAGATGCTCAAAGATGGCCCAAGGCCTGACTTTCTGTAGTTCTGCTCTTGGGGTTGACCCCAAGAAGCCAACTGAGGGTCCCAGCACCCAGCGACATTGCACCTTGGCTGGTGGGCCTGCGGCCATCAGTGGAGTCTGGACACAGTGGTGAAGCATTGTATTAAGCACAGGGCCATGCACAGAACAGCTGCTCAATCAACATGCATGTGAAAAGCTGGAACATGGCACTTCACCTCCTGGGGGAAGGTGGAGATAGTGATCATTATTTAAAACCAGGGAAATCAGCCCTGATTGATTTGGCTCAGTGGATAGAGCATCAGCCTGCAGACTGAAGGGTCCCAGGTTCGATTCCGGTCAAGGGCATGTAACTTGGTTGTGGGCACATCCCCAGTAGAGGGGGTATGTAGGAGGCAGCTGATCAATGTTTCTAACTCTCTATCCTTTTCCCTCTCTGTAAAAAAATCAACTATATATATATATATATATATATATATATATATATATATATATAATTTATTTTTTAAAATAACATAAAACCAGGGAAATTAGATACTGGTAGGTGACATGTGGGCCAGGCAGCAAGGTGCTGAGTGATGGAGCAGAGAATTCAGGATTGGTGCCTTGAATTGCTTTATGGAAAAGGTTGGACAGCCAACCTTGTCCCCTGAGAGTCCCCCCCCCCCCCCCCCCCAGTGTTTTCAATGGATTGGGAGCTCCGGTAAACACTCAGGTTCTGGAGGATTAAGCTTTTCACTTGGAATGTGGCTGTGAAAGGCCTCAGGAATCCAGTTCCTTCTGACTCACTCAGATATGGTACAGTTTGTATTGGCCTACTATGAGAGGAAAAGTAAATCCCCGGGGTGGAGGGAAAGTAAGTCCCTGGGGTGGAGGTGGAAGGAGCAGCACAGGGTTAGGCATAAGGATTAGTCCTTGCCCTGTCTCACGCTCAGCAGTCCCGTATTTCCTTGACGGATCCAAGCAAAGAGGGCCTGTAAGATCTTGTATTCTCCACTCCTCTCCCTCTCGCTCACGTTCTGGAAATAGCTCCTGCCCTTTTGTGATTCAGATCTTTTTACTCTTTAGATCCTGATGCTAAAAACCAGCCTTGGTATCTTCCCCCCACCTGACCCCCCCAAAAAAGAAGAAGAAGAAGAAGAAGAAGAAGAAGAAGAAGAAGAAGAAGAAGAAGAAGAAGCCCCTTCCCCATTCCTGCCTGAAGTCAGCAAAGTCAAGGAAAAGGAAATTGGGCCAGAAAGGTAGATGGTAGGTTCTTTGTTCCTTGGCCAAATGATGACACAAGGCCCGAGGGCCATATTCTCTGAAACTGTTTAAGAGAAAGTAGCAAGAGAGCTTTTAAAAGCACGAGTGGTTGGAGCATTGAAAAATTTGGCTTGAAATTTTAACATTATTCACTGGTTTTCTAAATTGAGTCACCATGACATTGCAGGGTCAAATGGAGTTTCTCCGTGAGTTATGAGAAAAAGTCCTAATTGTAGTCAATGATCTCCGGATAGACTTACAGGAAGTGAATCACACCTGAGAGGATATTCTAAGAGGAAAATTTCTAGCCAGTTTGGCTCAATGGATAGAGCGTTGGCCTGTGAACTACAGGATCCTGGGTTCAATCCTGATCCAGGGCACATTCCTGATTTCAGGCTCAATCCCCAGCTGGGGACGTGCAGGAGGCAGCTGATCAATGATTCTCTCTCATCATTGATGTTCCTATCTCTCTCTCCCTCTCTGAAATCAATAAAAATATTTTCTAAAAATAATAATAAAACTATTTTTTTACAAGAAGAAAAATTCAAGAACTTCAAATACTATTTCCTTATCAAGGAAAATGTGGGAGGAAAATGGAAAGGGACAGAGGACCAGGAACCAGGACTTGGAGATATTTTCAAGGGTTTCTCCTTGGAGCCAACATTCCATTAAAAATCACCTTTGTTTCTACTGCAACTTCCAAGTTCAAAGAAGCTCCGTTGGAGATTTTGTTTTTCCCCTCCCCATAACCGTTGTATGACCTTGAAGCCTTGGGTTCATGGTGTTGTCCCATCTGAGAATGCCGGTTGGAAAACCTTTGTCCCTGCTTGCTGATTTAGGCAGCACCGAGGCTTAAGGACGGGTGGGGAGGAGAGCTGAAAATGAGATGAAGCTGCAGCGGGACTAACTGTTGCATCAGCTTGAATCAATAAGGGATGGGCCTCCGGTGGGGGCAGTGGAGTCCTGCCTTCCTTGCCCTCAGGAAACTGCTTTTGAAAAGTAAACAGAATGGCTGAAACCAGTTTGGCTCAGTGGTAGAGCGTCAGTCTGCGGACTGAAGGGTCCCAGGTTCTATTCTGGTCAAGGGCATGTACCTTGGTTGTGGGCACATCCCCGGTAGGGGGTGTGCAAGAGGCAGCTGGTCGATGTTTCTCTCTCATCGACATTTCTAGCTCTCTCTCTCTTCCTCTCTGTAAAATATCAATAAAATATATTTTAAAAAAAAGAAAAGTAAAAAGAATGGCTTTCTTCCTTAGGATGGTGACTGCATTTGGAAATCCGTAGGTGAGTCCTGGACTTTACGGCAAATACAGTTCAGACATGAGGTGGTATCTGCCAACTGGAGCATCAGCCACTGACTGTCCTGAGGACGGTTGAGTTGCCTTGAAGGCCAAGCTGAAGGGGTGCCTCACATATTGTCAGTGCTGAATCAGTGATGGTTGTTTGGGGAATGAATGAATGAGTGAGTGAATGAGTGAGTGAATATTTCACCTCAGGCCCTTTACTCCCCTTTCCATTTAGTTGGTGGGCTTCCTATAGCTCCCTAAATTTTATCTTGACAGGAGTCCTTGGGTGGACTCCCTGGGTACTTCCCTCCGCACCCCCCAACCTTTCCTGAGTCCAAACAACAGGAGGAAAGCAAAGGTCCTGAAAAGCAATGATGACTCAGGGGCCGAGCTTTTCCTCCCGAAAGGCCAAGGGCTACTGGCAGAGGCGCAGTTACCTCGACAAAACCGATAAGCAATTGATTTTTCAGTTCAGTAAATTATGAAACATTTTTTTAAACCAAAGCCAACACTAATTAACACCAGAGAAGATTAAGCATGCACTCCCGTCTTTCACTAACTTTAATGAATTACTTGGGTTGCTGGGACATTGCTCAGCACTGGCGGGATAAAGGGCAGATATGTGCTCCCCAGTCTGCTGAGCATGATAATGAGGTCCCCACCTCATTTGCAGGGAAAATGTCCTTCGGTGAGCATCCACAAGTGACTGAGGTAATGAACCTATGCCCCGTTTTACTTCTAATTTTATTAATAGATTGTTTTACAGGCTAATGCAATTACGAATTAGCTATTCAACTGCACACAATGGGATTCATGAACGGATCTGGTTAAACGCTTTCCTTGATTGCACTGCGTGTATAACATCTTGAAAACGGGGATTCGATTCTTAATTCACACCATCAATTAATGCTTGCACACATTGTATGAATCAGTTCCCTTTGCCAGGAGAAAGTTGTTTATTGGTATTAGCATTTGCTGGCATCTCTAATTACTAATCTGAAATTCCTGGGGAAAAGAAACTTGTTTTTTTAATTTGTGGTTTTAAATATCAAAATACTCCTTTATGTTCACGATATAGTAAAGGGAAAAGCGGGTTCAAAATGATATGAACTGTATCATCCTATTGTTGTTTAACCATCTAGAAGAATCCAGAAGAAAATATCCTGAAACTTTGACCATGGCTACTTCCTTTATTTTATTGTTGTTGTTTTCCTGTATTTATAGATGTTTTCCTGCAGTGAACACATATAATTTGAATAAAATAGAGAGCCATACATCCTATATAATAAAAGGCTAATATGCACATTATACTCTCAACTGGAAATTCAACCTAGAGTTCAACTGGGAGTTCGGCCAGGGGGCAGGTCTGGCCTGCCAACCACCCATGGCCCCTCCCCCCAACCCTGATCTGGGGTGGGGCCAACTGGCCAACCTCCCTCAGTCCTTCTCCCCAGCCAGCCCTGCCCCATTCACCCTGATTGGGTTGGGCCAGCTGGACCCTACCCATGCACAAATTTGTGCACCAGGCCTCTAGTATATACATATGCTAAAATATACTGAAAAACATGTAAAGCATTATATGGTTTCTAAGAGTCCCGATATTCAATAAATCTTTGTGTAAATGGATTATAAAAACTATATCACATTGCAGAATGGAATGCTGAGTAAGAAAAATGGATTTAATTATATTACAAATGTATAATATAACATCACTGAATTGGGGGGGTGGAGGAACTGATCTACTTAACTTCTAAAAATGGTACTTTGGGTCCTGGCTGGTTTGGCTCAATGGATAGAGCATTGGCCTGTGGATCAAGGCTCCTGGGTTTGACTCTGATCAAGGGCAAGTACTTTGGTTTCAGGCTCCTCCCTGGCCCGGGCCCTGGTCAGGACACCTGTGGGAGGCAACCAATTATTCTCTCTGTCTTTGCCTTTCTCTTCCACTTTCTAAAAATCACTAGAAAAATATCCTCAGGGGAGGATTTAGAAAAAAAAAAAGTAAAAAATAGTACTTTGGGTTCTATAAAACTAAAGACAAAAATAACTCTACATAAACACCTTCCTCTAGGTGGTAAATTTGTTCCTTGCAGGGCTGTGGATTGAATAAATAAGTAAACAAATGTCACAAAAAGAAGTTACAGAGATACAAGAGGAAAAAGCTAGAACGTTCTCTCGTGTTGGATTAGGTAGGTGAAATTATGTTTATTTTAACATATATACTTTTATATGTACATCTATATTTTATTTGTGTTAATGAATTCATTAGCATATATATTAGTTTAACATGATACATGCAAATAGTTAAATACAGAAATAAATATAGATACGAGTTAGTACACATACTACATATATTTCTTTGCTCTGTTAGCTGACAGGGTCTAGAAGTAATGATACCCAACAGCAAAGAATGCAACCAGTGTCTAGATCTTGCTTTCTAAAGGCCATGCTATATAATAAAAGCCTAATATGCTAAGTGTCTGACTGTTCGTTTGACTAGTCACTATGATGTGCACTGACCACCGGGGGCCAGACGCTCCAACCTATAGGTTAGCTTGCTTCTGGGGTCAGGACAATGAAGATTGGGCCAGATGGGCTGGCCATGCCCTGGAGCCCTCCTGTGGTCTCTTTCTGGCCCCGATTGCGCACCAGTGAGGTCCCTCAGCCTGGCATGCACCCTTTCGCAATCCAGGACCCCTCGGGGGATGTTGGAGAGCTGGTTTTGGCCTGATCCCTGCAGGCCAGGCCGAGGGACCCTACTGGTGCACAAATACATGCACTGGGCCTCTAGTTCTCTAATAAAAAGAATCAGGTCTTCTTGGAGAAAGGGCTGGAACAGAGAAAATGAGTTTGGAACACCCTGTAGTTCCAGAAATAAAGAACTTCTAAAATAAACAAACAAACAAATAAATAACAAATAAGAAGGTACTAAGCATGTCAAAAGGACTTAGGAGCCAACCTGCAATAGCTCCCAGTGGCCAAAGATGGAACAATTTGAGCAAGAAAATAATGGCAATAATCCTATATAATAAAAGGCTAACAGGCAGATAGATCCACCAAAAGGCGGAATGACTGGTTGCTATGATTTGCATTGACACCAGGGGGCAGATGCTCAATGCAGGATCTGCCTCCTGCTGGTCAGTGCGCTCCCACAGGGGGAGCACTGCTTGGCCAGAAGCTGGGCTCACGGGCTGGTGATGTGCCCTGACCACCAGGTGATGTGCACTCTCCCAACCTCTGTTTCTGGCCAAGCAGTGCTGCCTCTCCCACCTCTGCGGCAGCACTAAGGCTGTCTGACTGATGGCTTAGGCCTGCTCCCCAAGGGCTCCTGGATTGTGAGAGGCACAGGCTGGGCTGAGGGATCCCCTCTCTACTCCCCAGTGCACGAATTTCATGCACCAGACCTCTAGTGGATTACAACCAGAAGAATGTACAAAATACCCTTGAGTGCATGCTAATATAAACTGAACACATACATTCAGAGAGAAGAGACAGATCTTCTATGCAGAAGAATTCCAGTCCATAAATGTAGAGACTCTCCACTCTAGAAAGTGGAGCTTAATTCCTCTTCCTCTGGGTGATTTGCTTCCAATGAATAGAGTATATGGAAAGGGGCCATAGGAACACTGCTGTGAGAAACCTACTACACACCACCTCTGTGCTGCCAAGGTTAAGATCACTAGTGATGGGTCCTGTGGGTATCATACCCTCCTAATAAACTGAGATGAGCACTTCAAACTCTCTGGTTTTCTTCTCCAAAACTCGGTTTCCTTGTCTCATCATGAGAAAAGTTGTTGGACAAACCCAAATTGAGGGTCACCCTCCTGATCAGTGCTTTTCCACACTATCAATGTTACAAAACTCAAGGAAAGATTGAGAAATCCTCTTGACCTGAAGGAGATGAGGGAGACAGGACAACTAATGAGTCAGGGTATATCTGAATTGGCCAGCAAAAGCCATTAATGTAAAAACTGGTAAAATCAGAATAAAGTCTATACCTAAGGCAATAGTGTTGTATCCATGTTAATATCTTTATAAAATAAATGCACTGTGGTTAAGTAAGATGCTAACATTGGAAGAAGCCGAGGGAAGGAGATACTGGGACTTTCTCTATTATTTCTGCAAATTTTCTATAAATCTAACATTACTCTGAAATGTAAAAAATTCAAATCTATCTTATTATTTTACAGACCTGGTGCTCTAATTATTTCCACTACTCCAAGAAAGGGTCTGTTAGAAATCTCTATCTTGTGGTTTAGCCTTTAGCAGCAGTAAGTGAAGAATCAGACCACCTGGGTTTGAATCGCTCTTCTTACGCGTGACCTCCGACAACCCATTTAGCTTTTCCGTGCTTCTGTTTCTTCATCTGTAAAATGTGACTAATCAGGTAGCCTGGGGAGATTGTGAGGATTAAATAAGATAACACACACACACACAAACATTGTCGTTTGTGATAAATGCTGAATCATAGTAGTAGAGATCTTTTTAAATGTCCCAGAAAGAACCTGGAAAAAAAATTAGTTTTCATCACAACGCCTTTTAGTTATGAGTCAGAAAACAGGCCAAAGAGTCAGTGATGGAGAGAAGAGGTGACATGAATCTGCTTATGATTGTTCTGTCCAGCGGGCACCTGCAGAAAAACTAATGTAAACACAGCAGACATTTATTGCACTCCCTTTCTGCTTCATCAATTAAGCTAATTTTTCTCTTGACTGTTGGCAAAGTTTTCTAATTTGCTTCATTATTTTGTTGTTCTGTAGTCTCCCTGGGTGAGAAGGGTCCAAACACCCGAGAGCCACCTGTGTGATGCTTTGCTCAGCTGAATGCAGTAAATACTTAGGGCCCGTTATGAGCAAACCATTATATTGTCCTGGTACTCCTAATATGGCAAAGCTCTGGAGCGTTCCTGCAGGTCGAACTGCATTACCCTTGGATGCATTGCCTTTGGATCCCATTAGTCACAATCAATACCAAGCAGATATTTCACTTTTTTTGAAAAAAAACCACATGTGCTAGCATCTGATCGAAAGAAGCACTTTTGGAAAAACCCTGACATTGGCAACCAAAGGAGAAAGGTTTTAGAGAATTCCTTCAGATAGGACAGTGGCTCTGCAGGGTTAGCCTGGGTTTAGAATCTCCTGGAAGCCCTGTATAACTCCAGATCACCAGGCACACCAGAGTTTAAAATTCAGTAGGTCAGGCTGGGACCTGACAATTGCATTTCTGACAGGCTCCCGGTGTTGCTGGTGGTCTCAGTCTGACCTTACTTGGGGATCACTGGTTTGAAAAAACTAATGTGGCCGAGACTGGTTTGGCTCAGTGGGTAGAGCGTCAGCTTTCGGATGTAAGGGTCCCGGGTTCAATTCCAGTCAAGGGCATGTGCTGTGGTTGCGGGCACATCCCCAGTAGGAGGTGTGCAGGAGGCAACTGATCGATGTCTCTCTCTCATCAATGTTTCTAACTCTCTATCCCTCTCATTTCTTCTCTGTAAAAAAAAAAATCAATAAAATATATATTTAAAATAAATAAATAAATAAACTAATGTGGGCCCGGCCAGTGTGGCCCAGTGGTTGCACATCGACCTATGAACCAGGAGGTCACGGTTCGATTCCCGGTCAGGGCACATGTCTCGGTTGCAGGCTCCATTCCCCAGAGGCTGATCACTAATTCTCTCTCATCATTGAGGTTGCTATCTCTCCTTCTCCCTTCCTCTCTGAAATCAATGAAAAAATATATATATATATTTAAAAAATGACTAATGTGATTTAGGACTTATTTTACCTAACCTGGGAATATGGTGTATACCAAGGGGTGGGAAAGAGATGACCCCAGCCCCCTGGTGAGCCCCTGGGAGGAATCGCCTGTCCTTGCTCTCTCCGGGGCTCTGAGCGGCGGGCACAGCTCTTCATTGACCCGCACGCTTCCCACGCAGGAGAGGTGTCTGGCTGCTTGTCTCGCGGCGTGGAGTCGGCTTCCTCAGAGTTCTCCCAGGGCACAGGAATGCCAAGGGGTGCGTCTCTCTTTCTTCGGTTCTCCAATCTTATCATGCGTGAGAATCGCTTGCTGAGCTCATTTTAAAAGCACATTTCTGGGCCCTACCCAAGAGACTTTGATTTATTAGATAATAATAGCAAGTATTTATCATGTGCCAGGCACTATTAACAGTGCCGTACTTGTATGAACTCATTTAATCCTCACAGCAACCAGATGAGGTGCGCTACCATTATTCTCTTTTTGGTAGCCGAGGCTCTAAAGGGTTAATGACCAGCTGACCGGTTCGTGGTGGAGCCTGGATGTGCACCCAGGTATTTGGCTCTGAAACCTCTAACCCACCACCATTCTAACGCCTCTTGTCTGGAGTGAGGCGCCTTCGGCTGAGTTCCCCAAAAGCAGTTTATTGGGGTGATAGTCCCGGAAGCACAAACAAGGGAAACGTGCATTCACGAACAGTCGTTGCCTTGGGCCAGTGGTCGGCAAACTCATTAGTCCACAGAGCCAAATATCAACAGTACAACGATTGACATTTCTTCTCAGAGAGCCAAACTTTTTAAACTTGAACTTCTTCTAACGCCACTTCTTCAAAATAGGCTCGCCCAGGCCGTGGTATTTTGTGGAAGAGCCACACTCGAGGGGCCAAAGAGCCGCATGTGGCTCGAGAGCCGCAGTTTGCCGACCAAGGCCTTGGGCAACCAGGGCTGAGTCCTGCGGGGACCTCTCAGGGACCATGCAGAGCACGCCTTAGCATTGCCCTGCTGAGACCAGGAAGAGCTGGGGCCTTTCTCCGGACTCCGTTCCCTTCTTGGCTGAGAGCTGGCTGGCTGGGCTGGAATTCCTCCTACAAACTCTTCTGAAGAGAGAGAAGGGCCTCAGGCAATAGAGAGAGAGCAAGTCAGGGCACCCTCCATCGGAGCTTAAGGTGGCGCAAACCGTGACCACAGGGTTCTAAGGGATATGAAACTGGACAGTTTTCCCCTTCTTTCCATCCCCAGCTCCCCAAATTGGACCCTAAGAACCAGACCAGCCGCTCATTAAGATCCCACAGTTATGGCCTGCCTTCTGCCCCAGAGGGTCACATTGCACTACCACCCAGGGACAGCTGGATCTAACCCATCACAACCAAGCCCAAGTTCTCCAGGTGGATAAGGAGAGGGGGAAAGTTTCTGTGCCTTTATTTCTCCTGCTAAGTTTTGCCCTTTAAATCTGGTTAAAACGCTGTCACTGACTCTGTCGCCCCCACACTGATAAAATTAAACAGAACGCAGAACCCACATCCTGGGAAGGATAGGAGGCAAAGCTGAAGAGGCATCTGCTCTGGCCTCCCACAGCACTCACTGTTCCTGGGGAAACAGCATGACCCTCAAGGGATCGTGAGAAAGAACGTGAACCAGAAATGTCAGAGCTGAAAGGAGGACTATTGTGTATTGGTTTGATAAGATTTCAATCCAGCTACTTAAGACAAAAAATGAAGTTTTTAAAAATATACATATATTCTATTGATTTCAGAGAGGAAGGGAGAGGGAGAGAGAGAAAGAAACATTAATGATAGGAGAGAATCATTGATCGGCTGCCTCCTGCACGCTGGGGATTGAGCCCACAACCTTAGCATGTGATCTGACCGGGAATTGAACCGTGACCTCCTGGTTCATGGGTCAATGCTCAACCACCGAGCCACGCCAGCTGGGCAAAAATGAAGTTGTTTTTAAGAGTAAATTGTTTTTGCAGAAACCGGTTTGGCTCAGTGGATAGAGCATCGGCCTGTGGACTGAAAGGTCCCGGGTTCAATTCCGGTCAAGGGCATGTACTTTGGTTGTGGGCACATCCCCAGTAGGGGTGGTGCAGGAGGCAGCTGATTGATGTTTCTCTCTCATCAATGTTTCTAACTCTCTATCCCTCTCTCTTCCTTTTTTTTTAAAGAGTAAATTGGGGAAAAAAAGAGTAAATTGTTTTGATATCAGAGTGAGGTAAGCTGTGTCGGGGTGTCATCTGCTCCTCTCTTGTCCCCGATAAGCATTTGGTAACTCAGCTTCGAGGGTCTCCATTGGTAGTTTATCAAATAAAACACGTGGAGAAGCAACAATGCTTAGGAGAGAGTTAGACTAAGAACAGTGAGAGTCTGTAAGTCCTATACCTCCAGGTGCCCAGTAATGAGAGAGGAAGAAGAGGGGCTGATAAAATACAAGGGACCACCTGGGAAGGCTTTAGTGACTAGCACAGGTGGGTGGCAGAGTTTGAAGGTGTGGTGGTTAGGGGTTGAGGTGAGGGGGAATCTGAAGAGCTGGGCATTCTGAACCTGTGTGCAGTGATCCCGAGTAGAGAGGAGAGGAGGTGAGCAAAGCAGAATTTTCTCAGTTGAGCGGGCAGCACAGGCAGAGGGGAAGGAAAAGTACAACTGGAGACGGAGGGAGAGGAATAATCGGCAGGATCTGGACTGCCACTTTGCCAGGAGTTCCTATTATCTCTCTACATTTCAATAGCCCATGGTGCTCTATCTACAGGGAATGCAAAGTGTTGGCTAGATGGTGCACACTTCAGCTTGAAGACACTCTATAAAGGAGACAGTGCTCCACATGTGGGCTGGAACAACCCGGGAGGAAGATAACTGGACCTACAACTGGCCTTATGGACCAAGAGGCCTCTGCCGTAGGTGTGAAGGAAGCCAACCCGGAAAGAAGAGCCATGTGACTGATGATATCTTTTCTTTTCTTTCTTTCTTCTTCTTTTTGTTAATCCTCACCCGAGGATATTTTATCATTGATTTTTAGGAGAGTGGAAGACAGTGGGAGAAACAGAGAGAAACACTGATGTGAGAGAAGCACATAGAACTTGGAACCAAGGTATATGCCCTTGACCGGAATCGAACCTGAGACCCTTTTATCCCCAGGCCAACACTCTATCCACTGAGCCAGTTGGCTAGGGCTGTGATGATAGCTTTTCTGATCTCCCTCTGAAGATGTCCTGGGGAAATCTGTTCCCAGACACCCAGGCTCCTGAATGGCTGCGTGCACGGCATTGTCATTCTTCAGTACGTTTGCCGATGTTAGATGAGGCATTACCTTTAAAAAAACAAAACAAAACAAAAACACACCACAACTATATCATGAGAATGCTGTGTGAAACCTTCCGTGTAATTAGGCAAAGGGAAGCAGGATCTTAGCATGGAAGGCCGAGGAAACTTTGGATCCCATTAGGGCTCCCGGGAGATTTGCTGAGCAGCCAGAAAAGGTTAATGTGTAACCGGGGCTTAATTTACGAGCTGAGTGAACAAACCTCTTTCAAGACCGTACAACTGACTAATGAATTTATTAGGGAGATTAATGCCTATTACCTGTCATTTCAAGCTGGGCTGGTATGTGCTAGCTTGGTTGTCAGACTCAGAGCATGCTGAAACGGCCCAAGGTTCGTCGGGCGGCGGGCCTGCCTCCCAAGCCCAGTGCTCTCAGACCCAAGTGGCGGGTGGCGTGGAGTCAGCTCCCATTCCCGGGCTGACCTCTGCCCCTCAAGGCCCATCTCCGGGGCCAGGATGACCCAAGAGGCTGGCACGGTTCCCCTACCCCACCAGCCTTGCTCAGGGTTCGCCTTGAGTAGGTGCACGCAATGTACCTGCTGCGGGTCACCCTCCCGCCCCCCGGCAGCCAAGTGGCCACCTCCCTTAGGGAAGGTAAACATACCTCTTCCCACCGCCACTCACCTCCAACCTCCCCCACCCCGCCCCATACACAGGAGCAAGTGAACCGTGCGGTGTCTCCAGACATCAGCCAAGCTCATTAAGTCAGAGATTAGCCAGGCAGGGCTAATCAATCACCTGACTCATTCATCCATGCCAAGGCCCAGTCTTACCCGCCCCTGCCCTGGAGGGCCCTCCTGGTCCAGGTCTCTCTTGTCCTTTAACTCACAGTCCCACGAAACAGCCAGGAGTTTGGTAAAGAAAATGGAATCTCTTTGGTGGGGTGATAAACATGTGCATTGAGCCTGCACATCTTCCCTAGACTTTGTGAGTCTTTACGGCTCTTTAGCATGAAGCACAGCATCTCTCTGAAAGAGCCTTCCTCGGTCTCATACCACCGTTGCCTTGACCGTGGGTGTGGCTATTGGATGCCCCATGGGCTGTCAGTGGACAGTCCTCGTGACCTCTCATGCATGCAGTCATTTGCTCAGGGAAACACTGATTTCCATTCACCGGTTTATTATGTATGTAAACAATCCAGAGGAACAGGCAGATGAGGAGATACTTAAGGCAAAGCCTGGAAGGGTCCCCGTCACCAGCTCGGGAGCTTCTGTTCCCATGGAGACGGGGTGCACCCCCTTCCCAACATGTAAATATCCCCAACCCAGAAGCTCTCCACACCTCATCCTGTTGGGATTTCTATGGAGGTTTCATCGCATAGGCACGGACCCCATTCCCAGCCCCTCTCCCCTCTCTGCAGAAGGAAGGGTGAGGCTGATCATGTCAAACTTCTAATCGTGGCTTGGTCTTTCTGGGACCGGAAATGAGCCCACCGAGAGTGACCTCATGAAAACCGAGATACTGCTACCACCTAGGAAATGGACAAGGGAGTTAGAGGCTCCGTGTCAGGAACTGGGGCCAGAGATCCAATCTCAGAACGAAAGATGTTCCTGGTGCTCTTATCACTTAGGAAATGACAAGGGTTTTAGGAGTTCTGCGCCAGGGACTGGGGTCAGAGGGCAATCTCTTTTTTTTTTTTTCTGTCACCCCACAGGCACTCAGCCTCCAACTCAGAGATGTGGTCGGGAATGGTGGGGATTGGGGCAACCCGGGGTAAGCCACTAGCCCGTTTCAGCTGATGTTTGTCATGTAACGAGAGTGGAATTCCCTCGTTTTTAAAAATTGGCTCGCATTTTGCCAGACCCTGTGTAGTGCAAACTAAAGCTGTCTGCAGGCCAGATCTTGCCTGTGGGCTAGCAGTTTAGAACTTGTAGGGGAAGGTGATAATATCTGGAACACACAGAGATGCTCAAGGTAAGCAGGAGGACGCTGGATTCCCTTGCTGTTGTTACACATGAGACTAGCCAGAACCTCTCAGCATCCTGAGTGCCGAAATTCCTTCGAGTTACTTCTTTTTCTTCAGGGAAAAACCACAGATGCGTAGCAAAGGGTGCGGCTTTCACCATCCTCCACCTTTAGCACACAGAAAAGGACTAGATCCTCTCTCGTTTAGTCCCGGGAGAAAAAGATTCAGAGGACATTGTTTCCCTTGGTTCACATTAAAATTCTAATTCGGAAGTAGGTAGGTGACGAGGAGAGGGTGAGAGGGCTGGGTTATGTTAGGGGTGCTTTCTTCCCCTGGCATTTGGGAGAGAGAGCGAGAGGAACTACATTTCTTATATGACGAAAAAAAAAAGGATGGGCTGTTATACAGTTATACAGGCCTTTGCAGATGTCCAAGAGACTGAAATCATGTAGCCAAAACATCTGGATGGTCACTGAAACAGCCTGCAGATGCATGCTTGGCACACGATGACCGAAAGGGTGCTGTTTCCACTTACAGACGCAATGCCTTTCTCTTCCTTTATTGATTCCCTCATCCAACAGAGGAATCCAGTCACTCAACTGGCTATTCCTGGAATATAAGTAAGGAGCCCAGGGAAGCTGTTCTATTCCTCTCATAGCCCCAGGGTACCAGACCATTCTTCCTGGTCCCCTACACTAAGTCACATCCTACGGAGCTCATATTTTGAACACACATGTAACCCTCATGCTATCGAATTATAACTGAATAGGTTACACACTGAGAAAGCTGGCCCATTTTTTTGCCATGATCCTAATAATTAGCTATGTCCAAAGTTACATAAAAATTCACAGAAAGAAAAGTAATTAAATAATGACAAGGGAAATGGATAGCTGAGTTTGACTCATCAGGCAAAAAATGACAATTTGATTATTTTCAAATGCATACAAATCATGCTATAGGGCACATCAAAAGTGGCCAACAAAACAAAACATGTGGTCTGTCAGTGAGTCTACTGCATTAATTAATGGGGATGATTTTTAACTAGACTATCAATTATGTGTAGGTAAATGAGTGTTGGAAAATTGCTAGTTTTTTTTTTAACCTTCCAAATATGAGTCATTTGTATCTCTAAAAATATCAAGATACCAAGGCCTTCTAATTGCCACCTTTATATATGTGTGTATGTGTGTGTGTGTGTGCATATATATATATATATATATATATATATATATATATATATTTGATTTCAGAAAGGAAGGAGAGGAAGATAGGACCATCAACGATGAGAATCATTGATCAGCTGTCTCCCACATGCCCCTTTCTCCCCCCTCTAACCCCCCACAGGATCAAGCCCACAACCTGGACATGTGCCCTTGACTGAAATTGAACCTGGACCCTTCAGTCCACAGGCGGACACTTTATCCACCGAACCAAACCAGCTAGGGTTTCATTTATTTTCAAATCTACCCTTCCCTCCTCAGTCTCTCAGCTAACATCCTAGCCCAGTGCTTCCAAAGTTTCAGTTACACTGTCAAGTCTCCTGGGGATTTTGGTTTAAAAAAAATCTATAATAATAATATCATAATATGCAAAATGCCTGAAGGGCTGAACAGAGGAACAACCATCCAGATGACCTTCCAGAAGAAGCAGTGGCTGCGAGGGCCGAGCTCCTTGCACAAATTTCGTGCATCGGGCCTCTAGTATATATTCCGGTGCAGATCCTGTTGGCACAGGGACCACACTTGGAGTAGCAAGGCCCATTATTTCCACACGTCTCCCTGTTCTACCCTCAATTCTAACCTTCTGGTTGGCCCTGCTGCCAAGTCTCCCTCTTCCTGCCCTTCTTGGGTCCCACTAGCAGATCAATGATTTATAAGTTGATTGATCCCTAGTGGTTTCAGTAGGGAGTCAATTAACTTCCCTTAGACTCATGAGTTTGCCAACCACTACTGGGCTTAGGGCAGTGGTCTGCAAACTCATTAGTCAACAGAGCCAAATATCAACAGGACAACGATTGAAATTTCTTTTGAGAGCCAAATTTTTTAAACTTAAACTTCTTTTAACATCACTTCTTCAAAATAGACTCGCCCAGGCCATGGTATTTTGTGGAAGAGCCATACTCAAGGGGCCAAAGAGCCACGTGTGGCTCATGAGCCACGGTTTGCCAACCACAGCCTTAGAGGGAAAGAGATTTAGGGCCTTCCAACAATTGAGGAGGGAGGGAGGAGTGACTAGTCTCTCTCTCTCTCTCTCTCTCTCTCTCTCTCTCTCTCTCTCTCTTTTAAATAAGAATTTTACCAAGGTAATAAATGCTGTTTATGACTTTTTAAAAATTCACATAGTATCTGATATATTAACACCCTGGGAACTGCAAAAAAGAAAGTAGAAATGCATTTACAGCAGTGTTATTGATCACTAATTAGAGAGAAAGAAAACTTCACAATTGTGAGAATACAATTATGTTCGCATTAAGGCAGACTTGACTCAGATGGCACTGGTGAGTTGACTCTTCTGGAAGAGGCCTGCTGAACTAGGAAACCTGGCGGTGTTCTCCGGAACTGCCTGTTCTCAGCTTTTTCCCAGCTGTGATCTCTCGCGGATGCTGCTTTAAACCCTCACCTGGGAATGGTCAAAGCCCTTTCTCTTGGTTATGCTTAGCACAAAAGGAAGTAGTGATCAAAATCCTAAAGGGCATTATGGTCACCAGATTTAAGCATCTGACCTTAAGGCAATACCGTCTAGCTCCAAAACTGGGAAGAATTTTTCAGGAGATGACCTGACTTTCTTTCCCAGGCCAATTTCATTATGATGACCATCATCATCTCATGCCTAGTGTCCTGAAAGCTGTTTCCCCAAAAGTAACCCAGATATACGTCTTTCAGACACCCTATACTCTCCCACTAAGTTCTGCTCTCCATTTGGGGAGTATTTCATGGTCACGGCCAATGGCAGACGCAACAAATGATCTCATCCTTCCTGAGCCATCTTTGCCCACATGGAGGCATGTGATTCAGGTGAGACCTACCTCTCCATACACAGACAATGGTTTTGTCCACATATACATAATGACCATAACAATTTCTTAAGCACAAAATGCCTGCAATATACCTACATAAAAGACAAATCTGCAAATGTTAATTAGGGCTGACTTATCTGCCAGGCCCATGACACTTTTAGGGGCCCATTTAAAATTGTACACGTTTGGTGATGTAGATGAAACAGTCAAATGTCTACATAACATGTTTAATTTGTTCCTTTAAATACACAAGCATTTTTAAAATGGAAAATCCTATCTTAATTTAGAAATACTGACTTTCGGTCTTATCTCACATTTCATGAGATAGTTTTATTTGAATTCCTCATTGTAACTGAAGTTCTTAGTCATCACTCGGGCAATGTGTTGGCTCATCAAACACAGCGTCTAGATGATTTCATCTCCACTTGCAGCTAAATATTTTACTTCCAAATAAGTCCTTCTTGAAATCTTTTATGGGGCGATTGCTGGAGAATATTTTTCCAAGCTACAACAGCTATTAATGTAACAGCAGAACCATTTGCTTACATTAGTGATTTCCTCATTGTAACCACTGAGTTGTTTTTTTTTGTTTTGTTTTGTTTTTAATGATCCTGTTTTAAATTAGCTACTTTATAGTAATGGCCAACATTTGCAACTGAGAGGTCACAGCCTTCAGAATTCTTCCTAGATCTTTGTTAAATCTCTGCATTCTTTTTAAAGACAGTCTCCTTATTTGGTATCTATAAATCTCAAATTAATGTTCATTAGACTACTCTAATTTTAGGTTGCTACGAGAGGCTCGGTGCACGGTTGTGTGTGTGTGTGTGTGTGTGTGTGTGTATTCTTCAGCCCAGCCTGCACCCTCTCCAATCTGAGACCCCTCAAGGGACATCCCTTTCACAATCTAGGCCTGCTGGCTCCCAACCATTCGCCTGCCTGCCTGCTTGATGGCCAGTAACTGCTTCTGCTTGCCAGCCTGATCACTCCTTAACCACTCCCCTGCCAGCCTGATCAACACCTAACTGCTCCCCTGCTGGCCCAATTGCCCCTAAGTGCCCTCCCCTGCCAGCCCACTCACCCCAACTGCCCTCCCTTGCCGGCCTGGTCACTCTTGACTGCCCTCCCCTCAAGCCTGATCACCCACAACTGTCCTCCCTTGCAGGCCTGGTCCCTCCCAACTGTCCTCTCCTGCTGGCCATCTTATGGCCATCTTCTCCCAGGAAGGGAGAGAGATAGAGAGCTAGAAACGTCAATGAGAGAGAAACATCAACCAGCTGCCTCTTGCACACCCCCCACCGGGGGTGCGCCCGCAGCCAATGTATATGCCCTTGACCGGAATCGAACCCGGGACCTTTCAGTCCGCAGACCGACACTCTACCACTGAGCCAAACTGGTTTTGGCCCCATTATTATGTTGTTCAAAATGAAATAATTGAGAGAGAGCCTCGTTAAGAGAGAGACCTATAAGAACTAGAATTTAATGAGTCTGTTCTTGTTTTGTTTATTCATTTATTTTGTTCTTTAGATTCCACATATGAGTGAAATCATGTGCTACTTTCTTTCTTTCTGACTTATTTGCTCAGCACAATACCCTCCAGATCCATCCATGTTGTCATAAATGACAAGATTTCATTTTCTATGGCTGAGTAATATTCATTGTATATTTGTACTACATTTTCTGTGCCTACTCATCGATTGATAGGCACTTATGTTACTTTCATATCGTGGCTATTATAAATGATGCTGCAATGAACATAAGAATGCATATGTCTTTTCAAATTAGTGTTTTGGGTTGCTTCAGATTAATACTCAGAATTGGAATTGCTAAGTCCTTTTTCTCTGTTATAAAGCTTTGCTTTAAAGTTCATTTCGTCAGGTATAAGTATTGCTACCTCAGCTTTTGTTTTTTCATTTACAATGTCATGAAATATCTTTTCCCATTCCTTTACTTGCAGTGTCTGTGTGTCTTTCCATCTGAAGCGAGTCTCTTGTAGACAGCATTATTTTATTCTTCATTTCTGATGGGTCCTTTTTTGTGTGTTTCTATCTCTTTGTTGAAGTTCTCACTGAGTTGTCCTATCAATCCCCCAAGTTTGTTGAACATCTTTAAAAGCCAGTGTTTTGAACTCTGCATCTAATACAGGGGTGGGCAAACTTTTTGACTCGAGGGCCACAATGGGTTCTTAAACTGGATCGGAGGGCCGGAACAAAAGCAGCTTGACCATGCTGGCACTCTTATCTTGGGCTGCTGGTGAAGGAGCAGAGGAAAGAGCAAGAGAACCCTCCGCTCTTTCGGCTCCGCGGCCGGATATAACAGCCAAACGGGCCGGATCTGGCCCGCAGGCCGTAGTTTGCCCACGGCTGATCTAGTAGGTTGCTTATCTCCATTTTGTTTAGTTCTTTCTCTGGAATGGTATTTTGTCCTTTCATTTGGGGAATGTTTCCTTGACTCCTCATTTTGGCTGCCTCCCTGTGAATTGGGTAGAGCTGCAGTGTCTCCTGGTCTTGGTGGAGTAGCCTTACACAGATGTCCTGTGGGAGCCAGGGGCGCAGCCTCCCAGTCCCCTGAGCAGGGCCTCCAGGTGAGCACTTCCTCCACACCCCACGTGAGCCTGTGTGCAGATGAGCCTTGATTGTTGTTGGCAAGTCAGTGGGAGGGACTAACCCGAAGCCTAATTGGCCCTGAGAACCAGCTGTAACTGCAGCAGAGGCGCTGCTGTGCAGGGGCCAACCCCACAGAGCAGGACTAGCTTCAGCGGGGCTCTGGTGCCCATAGGTCCGCTCCTTGAGTGTGCTGCTCATGAAGGTGCCTGGGTGGTGCCCCGGCTTGGTCAGAAGCTGTCCACTGGGTACATTGGCTCTAGAGCAGCCGTGGGCAAACTACGGCCCGCGGGCCGGATCGGCCCGTTGGGCTGTTCTATCCAGCCCCCGGAGCCCGAAGAGTGGAAGGTTCTCTTGCTCTCCCCTCCGCTCCTTCACCAGCAGCCCAAGATGAGAGTGCCAGCATGGTCAGGTTGCTTTTGTTCCAGCCCTCTATTCCAGTTTAAGAACCCATTGTGGCCCTCGAGTCAAAAAGTTTGCCCACCCCTGCTCTAGAGCCTCTGGGGAGGTGCAGGCCAAGGTCAGCTGATTTCAGTGACTTGGCCAGGCCCCCCAGCACGAGCTACAAAGCAATCCGCAGATGATTGCCACTTGTGCTAGGATTGGAGTGCCCAGGAGGAGGCTAAGCTGAGAGCTGAGGCAGGCTGCCGCTAGGGCCAGGCTGGGGTATGGAGCACCTGAGGCCAGATGCTGCTTGTTTTGGAGTTTGTGGACATTTTAGGAAAGTCCAGAGCATGAGCTAAGACCGGCTGTTTCTATGGAAAAGCCACCGGAAATGGCTTGGTAGGCCCCCAAAGTCGGAGGGGCAGAGTCTCAGGGAATCATCAGGGCGGGGCGAACGGTGATAGGGTGACAGCAGGGCTGATGGAGGCTCAGATACAGGGCCCACCTGCACCTGCAGGGAGAGAGCTCAGCAAAGGAGCAATGGCGTCTGCCAGCATTTCTGCCTTGGAGGGAGCTGTCCCTTCGCCCTGAAGCCAGACAATGCAGTTCTTCATCTATGTCCCTGGCGACTTGGAGCTGCTGTCCCAGCGCTGGAGCTCAGAGCGTGTGGATCCAAGTAAGTCCGTGCGGGGGCCCTTTAAGAGGAATGCCTGTGGTCCAGCAGCCCTGGGTCTCACTCAACCACCATCCATGCTGGTTTTTGGTTTTTGGGTTTTTTGTTGTTGTTCATTTTCACCCGAGGCTATTTCCCCCCCCCCCCATTAATTTTTAGAGAGTGGAAGGGGTCTAGTTTCCATTTGTCACCTTACAATTGACTTATTTGCTCTTTCCCCAGCCCCTTCTCTGGTAACCACCAATCTGTCATCTGCTGTAGAGTTTGTTTTTATATTCTAAATATGAGTGAAATCATACAGCATTTGTCTTTCTCCTTCTCACTTATTTTACTTAGCACAATACCTTCAAGGTCCATTCATGCTATCACAAATGGCATAATTTCATCTTTTTTTTTATGGCTGAGTAATAGTCTAGCATGTGTTTGTATATGTGTGTTACATCTTTACCCTTTTATTCATTGACTTGAGGCCTGGTGCACGAAATTTGTGCATGGGTAAAGTCCCTAGGCCTGGCAAGGGATCAGGGCCCATCTGTAGGGCAACTGGTAGAGCAATCAGGGGCCCCTGCTCGCACTTGCCTTGGCTGGCCTGGCACTGCCCGCTCACCAGCCTCACCCCTGCCACCACCAGTTACCCCAGCAATTGCTTCCCTCCCTCTCCCCCCGGCACCTGCCTTGGGTGGCGTGGGGCCTTCAGGCTGGGGGCAGCTCCTGCATTGAGTGTCTGCACCCTGGTGGTCAGTGTGCAGCATAGTGACTGGTCATTTCACTGGTCATTGTGTCATTTGGTCAATTTGCATATTAGGCCTTTATTATATAGGATAGGCATTGGGTTGCTTCCACATATTGGCAATTGTAAATAATGTTGCTGTGAACATATGGGTGCATACAACTTTTCAAATTAATTAGTATTTTTGTATTCTTCAGATTAATATCCAGAAGTAGAATAGCTGATGGTATTTTTATTCTTAGTTTATTGAGGAATCTCCATATTGTTTTTCATACTGACTACATAAATTTATAGTGTTCTCAGTTTTCTCTATTTTTGTGTCTATCTCTGGATTGTGTGTGTGTGTGTGTGTGTGTGTGTGTGTGGTTACCATGATGTTTGCATAAATTATCTCATAGAAAAAAATAATCCTTTTCTGCTGATAGCATCCTATGTTCATTTGTTTCTACAGATTTTATCCTTTCCTTCTCCCCTTTTATACTCTTATTGTCACAAATTATCCCTTTTTATGTTGTGAGTTCATTACCAAACTGTGGTAGCTATAGTTATTTTTAGTGTTTTTTTCCCCTTTGATCTTTATGCTATAATTATTTAACACCCTATTCCGAAGTAGAGTGGCAGTTTTCTGATTCTGTCTTTACTCAGTGTTGTGTACTTTTGCTTTTTCGTTGTAGAGAGAAGAGCTCCTTTCAATATTTCTCATAAGACAGGTCTACTGGTGGTGAACTTCCTTCTACTTTTGTTTGTCTGCGAAAGCCTTTTTATCTCCTTTATAAGTGAAGGATAACTTTCTGAATAGACTATTCCTGACTGGAAACTTTTATCTTTTAGTGTTTTGAATATGTCAATTCACTCTCTCTTGGAAAACAGAGTTTTTGCTGAGAAATCTTCTGATAGCGTATTGGGTATTCCTTTGTAAGTTACAACTTTTTTTCCTAGCTGCTTTTGAATTCTTTTTAAAAAAAATGTATTTTATTGATATTTTACAGAGAGGAAGGAAGAGAGATAGAGAGCTAGAAATGTCGATGAGAGAGAAACATCGACCAGCCGCCTCCCACACCCTTCCCACCGGGGATGTGCCCGCAACCAGTGTACATGCCCTTGACCGGAATCGAACCCGGGACCTCTCAGTCCACAGACCAACGCTCTACCACTGAGCCAAACCAGTTTCGGCTTGAATTCTTTTGAATTTATTTTTTTGGTGTGTGTGTGTGTGTGTGTGTGTGTGTGTATGTGTGTGTGTGTGTGTGTGTGTGTGTGTGTGTATGTGTGTATGTGTGTTTTATTATCAATGACTTTTGGTAGTTCTACTGGTTTCACTTAATTTTATAGCCAGTTTCTTCTTCAGGTTTGCGAAGTTCTCAGTATTATTTCTCTCAATAAGCTCTCAGCTCCATTCTGCCTCTCTTCTCCTTCTGGGATTCCCATTATCCTTATGTTCCTTTTTCTAATGTATTGGATTGTTCTTGTAGAATCTATTCATTAAAAAGAAATCTTTGTTCTCTCTCTTCTTACACCTGAATTATTTCTAGATCATCATCTCTGATCTCACTAATTCTCTCTTCTATATGATCTGCTCTAATTTCAATGTTTTTAGTACAATCTTTTAGTAAAATCTCATTTATTTTCTTCAGCTCCAGAATTTTTGTTTGGTTCCTTTTTAGAACTCATTGAACTTCCTTTCTGAGCTGTATTGGAATTTGTTGAGTTTCTTTATGACAATTATTTTTGAATTTTCTACGTGATCACAATTTCCGTTGACTTTAAATTTGGTTTCTGGAGAATTGTCCTTTTCTTTTTTTGTGATTCTGTATTACCATAATTTTTCCTGGTGCTTGATGAATTTTTCCTCTACCAGCACATGTGGAGTAGCCAACATGTTCTTATTTAGGTAAAGCATTGTTTACTTTGATTCTACCTCAAGTTGGTAATTCGAGGTCTTTCTTTTGTTTCCAGTAGGTGGTGACAGCGTACAAGACTTTGGTTGCTCTTACTTGTGCTGTGAGTGGTTATATTTGAGAGATGGCATTTTCCTACACTCTGCTGCCTCTGCCAGGGATGCCACCTGGGTGCCTTGCAGCTGCCAGTGTTGTCGCAGTCACGGGTGCTGCCTCTGGGGTCTCTCAGATGTCAGGAGCATCCACTGCATCCAGGGTCTCAGGGAACCACCCGTCGGGGAGAGGGAGGCAGGGGAGGAGCATGGGGTGAAAATCATCACAGGGTCCTTCACTCTATTGGAGGTGTTCAAGCTCACAAGTGCTACTGCTGTGAGTTGGGGGCCGGGGTCATGGGTACCATTGCCTCAGGGGACTGGGCTTGTGTGTGCTGCCTTCAGCTAAACCACTTACTGGGTTCTCTGGGAAGAGGGGTACTATCCCAGATGCTAATGGGGGAGCCTATGTTTTTGCTGCCTTAAAGCCATCTATCCCCCCCCCCCGCCCGCCCTCCGCCCCCCACTGGTGCTGTGTTGAGGGAGTGGAGCTGGAGTCACTGGCTGCCTCTACTGCTGGTATGGGGTTTGCTGGAGCTGTGGGCTCGGCCAGAGTACCCAGGTTACAAGCACTGCCTCCTCTAGGTGTTTGAATCAACCCACCTTCAGATGTGCAGACGTGTGGATCTCTCTGGCACCTTGGTGTGTTGAGCACAGAAACCTTTGTTGAGCTACAGATGTTCCACAGCTGTAGGTTGAAAAATGAGAGAAAAAAAGAAGCGTCTCACCCTGCCATGATGCTGATGTCACCTAGGAAACTGTCGGGGATAGAAGCACCACGCTGCAGAGAGGGTGGGGGTTCCTTCCAGACGTGGGGAATGTGTGGGAATGGCCTCTGGCGAGCATGTCCCATGAGGAGGGTTCCAGACCTGGGATCTGTCTTTTGATGCCACCCTTTTTGTCCTTAGCGCTATCTTGCTATGGCATGGCATTGGGGTAGACCCATTTTGTATATGTAAGTCATCTGCTAGGACTCAGCCAATTCTCCAAGGCTAGGCGCTGGGGCTACCCATTGGCAGTGGGCTGGTCCTGTTGCTAGGCCTTTTCAGTGGACAAGACCTAAGAAATACAAATTTCTTTTAAGCCAACTTTATTGAGGTATAAATTACATATGATACAATTCACACACTAACAACCTTTGACAAAGTGTACACCCATGCAAACAGCACTCCAGTCAAGAAACAGAAAGTACCTGTCACTCTGGAAAACTGTGCTGCCTGATAAATCCCCTCCCTCTTTCCCTCAGGCAATCACTGAAAAGATTTCTATTCCTATTAGTTTTGACTCATAGAAGTTCATATAAATGCGGTTGTACGTTATGTATTGTTTTGTGTCTGACTCCTTTTGTTTAGTATATATATATATATATATATATATATATATATATATATATTTAATATATATTTTATTGATTTTTTACAGAGAGGAAGAGAGAGAGATTGAGAGTTAGAAATATCAATGAGAGAGAATCATCCACCAGCTGCCTCTTGCACACCCCCTACCGGGGATGTGCCCGCAACCAAGGTACATGCCCTTGACCAGAATCGAACCCGGAACCTTTTAGTCTGCAGGCTGACGCTCTATAGTCTATCCACTGAGCCAAACCGGTTTTGGCTTTAGTATATTTTTGTGGTTCATCTATGAGGTTATGTATTTTTATTGCTGAGTAGTGGCCCAAAGTGTAAATATACTATAATTTCCTTTCTCTCTACCCACTGGCGAATATGTTTGGTTTGTTTTCACTTTGAGGTTATTATGAATAAAGCTATGTGTATCTGTTAACAAGACTATTATTGAGCATATATATTTTCATTTCTTTTTGATAAATATTTAAAAAATAGAATTGCTGGATCATTTGGTAAGTATAAAATTCAACTTTATGTGAAACTGTCAAAATAGTTTTCCAAAGTAGTTGCTCTATTTAATATTCCCAATTTAAAAAAAAAATGTGTGAATGTTATAGTTGTTTCATACCCCTGTCAAAATTTGGAATTACCAAAATTTTTATTTTATGTTGGTGTTAATTTACATTTCTTTTATGAACACTTTACCATATGCTATTTGGCCACATATATATTTGTGTCTGTGTGTGTCAAGTATTTGCTTAAGGTTTTCTACTATTTTTAAAATACTGATGGACTAATTTGTTAATTTATCTAATAATGGCCTAACACTATATTGGGAGTTACAGAGAATAGGAAAAAAAAAAAGATTTTAATTTGTAAAAATTGTCATTTTCCTACTTAAAACTGACCAATTTCTTACATCTGAGACTAAAAACCAGGTAACGAACACCTGGAGAAATAAATCTTTTAAAAATTATAATTATTTTGACTTGATCATTTTTAAATTGGGTTGTTTGTCTCATAATTTAATTGTAAAAGGTCTTTACATATTCTGGGTACAAATATTTTGTCATATTTATGTGGCTTTCTTTTTCATTTTTTATTTATTTATTATTTTTTTACTAAAGGCCTTATGCACTGGTTGGGTCTCTCAGCCTGGCCTGCGCTCTCTTGAAATCCGGGACCTCTCAGGGGATGTCAGAGAGCCGGTTTCAGCCCAATCCCTGAAGACCAGGCCAAAGGACCCCACGGTTGCATGGATGGACCTCTAGTATGCATATAAGATCTTTGGCTAATCTCTTCCTGCCCTTCCTCCTCCCCCTTTTCCCCTTCCCTCTGAGATTCATCAGTCTGTCCCATATTTTCATGCCTGTGGTTTCCACTCCTGTATTGAACGTCTGCCCCAAGTGGTCAGTGCATGTCATAGCTACCAGACAGTTGGATGGTTGCTTAGGCTTTTATATATATAGATATACATTTGTCTTTACTTATCTTTGCATTGTGCTGATAATTGAGGTTTTACAGTAAGTCCTGAAATCATTTGGTATAAGTTCTCTGTGTTAGGATTCAATCATAGAAACAGAACCACTTGAAGACTATATATCATTAAAAAGAGGGTTTGTTTGTTTGTTTTTACAGAGATTTGATTTTGTTTGATTATGGTAACTGGTTTAACAATCTCTGTAAGACTGTTGTCTTAGTGTGAGATTCTGGAGCTTGGAGTCCTTGGGGCAGACACTCAGGAAGCAAAGATAGATTTAAAATAGGTGGAGAGGCAGATGAGCTGGAACCCAAGACTATGATTTGGAACCCTTTGTTAGTTCTCACGGCCTGCAATTGTGATGAAGTGTATGCCTTGTAAGAGAGTGATGTTCTCCATCTTGGAGTGAAACACACACCTAGCCCAGACTCACGAGCAGCTACAGGAGGACCAGAAGAAAGTGCTGACAAGGCTGCTGCCCATTCCCACTGCATGAATCACCAGATAAACAGCAATGTGCATGAGCTACAAAAATGCCTACCCCAACTTTCTGATATGCCCGCTGCTTCACTTCTACCTTCTGAATCTTACATACAAACGCATGTCTCTTGGGGCCCTGAAAACATACAAGAAAGAGAGTTCTGGGAAATGTAGTTCAACCTAGCCAGGTTGACACATTACAAACCCCCTGCATCATCCAACCTTATTTAACAAAATCATTTTGGCTATTTTAGGTCTTTTGGATTCTCATATACATTTTTTAAAATTTCTTTATTGATTAAGGTATTCATATACATTTTAGAATAAACACCATATTACCTTTAAAAACATAACTGCTGATTGATTGTCAATTGGAATTACATTGAATCTAGGGACACTGGTCTTGTAATAATATTAACCCTTTCAACCCACAAATATAGTATGTGTCTCAATTTATTTAGATTTTCATTAATTTTTAAAAACAATACTTGGTAGTTTTCAATGTAAAGATTTTTCACATCTCTCAGTTTATTCCTAAGTAATTTTTGATTTGATGGTATTGTAAATAATATATTTTACAATTAATTTTTCAATTGTTTGTTGCTAGCATATAGGTATTTCATTGACCTAGCATCCAAAAAGCTTTATATTATTAATTATTAAATCTAGTTTATTTGCTTGTTTGTTTGTTTGTTTTATAGCTTGCTTAGGATTTTCTGTGTGTAGACAGTCATGTTGCCTGTAAATAAATAATTTTTCCTTTTTTTCTAGGCCTATGCCTTTAATTTTTTATTTCTTGCCTTTTGGGGTGCCAGAACCTCCTGTTCTATGTTGACTAAAAAGGGTAGGAATGTACAAGCTTGCCTTGTTTCCAATCTTAGAGGGAAGACATTTACTCTTTCCTCATTAAGTGCATTATTCATCGTAGGCTTTTTAAATATGCTGCTTATTGGATTTAGAAAGTTGTTTTCCATTTCTAATTTGCTGAGATAATTTTATCATGTATAGGTATTTTTTCTCCAAATAACTTTTTATGCATCTACTAAAATGTTTATATGATTTTTTGTCCTTTATTTTCTTAATTTTATAAATTACATTGGTTGATGTTTAAATGTCAACTCAACCTTGTATTCTTGGAATAAATACCACTTAGTCATGATAGATTTTTTTTTAACGTATTGCTGGATTTGTCTTGCTAATGTTTTTTGAGAATTTTTCCATCTGTAATCATTAAGGGTCAGTAATTTTCTTACCATATCTTTTGTCAGATTTTTATATAAATTTAGGCTGAAAATGAGGTGAATGCATTAACTTCTATTTTATACAGGAGTTTGTATATGTTGGTAGTATTTTTTCCTTAAATGTTTGATAGCATTTGCTCATGAAATAATTTGGTCTTAAAGCATTCTTTGTGAAAGATTTTTAAATGTGGTACTCAATTGACTTAATACATGTAAGGCTGTTGAAAATTTTCTATTTTCTACTTGCTTAATTTGATAGTGGAGGTATTTTTTTCCTTCAAGAAACTTGTCTATTTTAATAGCTATTAAATTTATTGGCATAAAGTTTTTGCTAATATTTTCTCTGTATCCTTTTGATGTTTGTAGGATCTATAAAGATTATCTTATTTCTGATATTGATAATATTTGTCTTCTCTTCTCACTAGGGGCTTATCAATTATAATTATCTTTACAATGAACAAAATTTAAGATTTTAAAATTTACGTTTTTGTTGTTTTCCATCATTGATTTCTGCTTTTCTGTGCAAATTTTTTTTTGCACTGAAAACAACTAAACACTGGTGAGGGGAAAAAAATAAGAAAAATCTAATACAGTCGATTGATAAAGAACAACTTTTTTTTCTTTCTATTGTTTAATTAATTTTTCCCCTAACTTCTTCAGATGATCATAATACTTGAGTTTAACTTTTCTTCTTTGGTAATAGAGGCATCTAAAGCTTTAAATGTCTTCCTCTGAATACTGCTTTAGCTGCGCCCTACATATAAATCTTGTCACTTTTAATTATCATCCCGTTGAAAATATTTTCTAATATTTCGTTGTCATCTTTTCTTTGATTTGAAAATTATTTAGAAAGCTCATGTACTTGGACTACTTCCTTTCCTACTAATGTCTGGTCCCCCCTTTTTTAAAAAGGGGGGGACCTTTGTCCCCACTGTTCCGGTCCTGCTCAGTTTGGATTCTATGCCCCTAGTTTCATTTCACTGCAGAACTCTGCCTTGAAGGGAGTTCCTGTCTGTTCCTTTGGGGAGTTCCCAGGGCCAGGTGGGCCCAGCACTCTGCCATGTCCTCGCGGGCACACCCACACTGGGTCTTGTGGGACACCTTCCAGTTTTAGTGGCTACTCTCAGATTGACCCAAAAGTTGGGACTGTCAGAGCCCAGTTGCCTTACCTCCGTTTCACCCCATACAATTCCTAATTCCACATGGGTCTTTAAGCTTTCTTTGGGCCTTTGTCCTCTCCCACCTGTGTTTGGGGTTCGGGAGGATCCCTTGCCATGCAGCTTTGTGTAGATGTTGCCTGTGAGTGTTTGATTTGGCTAGCCTTGCTGCTCTGTTTGTTCATCTGAGAGATTCAGGGAAATCGTAAATGACGCCACCTCCCCCATCTACCCAGGATCCTCGCTCTCCAATGAGTTTCTGAGCAGGAGCCAAGCTATATATTTCTTTGACAACCACGTGCTATTTGCCACAGTGCTGGGAACTAGAATCACCTGATTCGTCCTGACAGATGCCAAGTTTATATATTGGCTTCCTATTGCTATGCAGCAAATTGCCATGTAGTTAGTGGCTTAAAACCACCCTGGTTATAATCTCAGAAATGTGGGTGTAGTTTAGTTGGGTTGTCTTTTTTAGGGTTCCCACCACACTGCAACCTAGGTGTCTGCCAGGGCTGCAAGCTCCTATGAGATTTGGTTGGGAAGAGATCCACTCCTAAGCTCCCTCATGTTTTTGGCAGAGTTCATTTGGGGGACGGAGGTCCCCATTTCCTTGCTGACTGTCAGGAAGGGGCTGCTTTCAGCTCCGAGAGCCTGCCCACAGTACTTTGACACATGACCCTCTGCATGGGCCAGTCACATCCTGGCAGCTTACTTAAACCAGCCTTCGGGAGAGAGGCTCTGGTGCATGTTAGCAAGATTAGCCCCATCCATATCATAACATAGTCTCAGGAATGCCGTCGCATCAGCACTGTCATGCTCTATTGGTTAGAAGCAAGTAGTATGTTTGTTCCATACTCAGGGCATGAATATAGAGCCACTCCAGGGCTTGCCTATCTCTACCACGGTTTACATCTGCCTTGGGACCTGGTTTACCTACTTTCTCTATTTAAGACAAAGGTTTCATATTGATAGACTGTCAATGGTGACTTTTAGCTCAATTCTAGGAGAAATAGTAACAAATTCAAATATATCGGTTTCAAATAGAAAAATCTGACCTCAGGAACTTGAAAAGCCTATACACGTTGCTTTCAGTGCTCATTCCCTGCTCCCATCTATGAAATGGGCACTCACAACCTCACAGAGAAAGTATACAATGATGCTTTTTAGTGTTCTTAGGAAAAATAAGGTTTTGTATGCTTCTAGTGTATTTTAACCTGTTTTGTGTCACCTGTGCTTGTGCGCATTTTTGGAATTCTTCAAAGACTACACATGTTCAAGAATGACATAGCACCAAAGCAATTGTTTTTGTCAAACGCCAATGAATCAGATAACCCAAGGAGCCATTTGGAAGAGAATCAAAAGGCCACGTGTATTTTAGAAGCCACGTTTTCTGGTGCAAATGGTGAAGGAAATCATCTTATTTCCCATGCCAGGGCATTGTAAAATGTTACTGAATAAATTCATTGTTTGATCCAAGGTGGCATTGTTTATTATTTCTGCATCCATCTCTTTCATCTGTGCCTCCTCACATTGCGGGCTCTGTCTTTTATCTTCCTGATCTCGTCATTTTCCACTGAGCATGAAAGGGATAGGAAGCAGTGCTTCTCTTTGATGAAGATACACGATCGTTTTTTTAAGTAGTGATGCCCTGTGCTCTTGGAAGCATTCAGCTATGGGAGTGAGGAATTCTTCTCATCCGCTACCCTGTAGCGAACACTGAACATTTTTCCTCCTTTGATGGATGACACATGGATGCTGTTTGCTATGGTGATGCTGTTCCCTCCCGGCAACACGGAGGAGGAGGAGTTGGGATGAGGGACTCGGGAATGCAACAGACAATGCATAGGAACAAACAGTGCAGGACACCCTGGCCTATGAATTCCCGATTCCCTTTCTCATGAGAAAGGCAATCATCATCATCAGAGTTAGTATCTATTGGGTGATCAGTACCAGGAATGATATACAAAATATTTAGCGACCCAAACAGCATTGTATCAACCGATCAGAATGAATGGTGATTATAAGCATCCGTTCTGAGAGTCCTTGCACTCCCCACTCCAGTTGTTAAATATTTTGGCAACTGGCTGTTTGGGATGTGAGCACTGCCAATGTCAACCCTCCTTTACTACATGCCAGACCCTGTGCCAAGCCCCTGAAGGACCTTCGCTCGTGGAAACCTCCCAGCCACCCTGTAAGATGGATGGTCCTGTTATTCCAACTTGACATTCATATTGGAAAACTGAGGCTTCAAGAGTTGGAATGACCTGTCCCCATAGCAGCCAGCTGAGTGGCAGTGGGATTGGGTTCATGCCCTGGTCTGCCAACCAAGGAGCCTGAGCTTTGAAGTTCTACGTTCTATTAACTCTTCTCTCCCCTCCCCCGCAAAAAATAAGTTTTTCTTGATTTCAGAGAGGAAAAGAGGGAGAGAGAGATAGAAACATCATTGATTGACCACCCTCTGCACGGCCCCCACTGGAGATCGAGCCCACAACCCTGGACATGCGCCCTGACTGGGAATTGAACCTTGACCTTCTTGTTCATAAGTCAACTGAGCCATGCCCACCAGGTGACATTCTTACTAACTCTTGAGGAAGCCAAGCCCGATGGCTCTTTCTGCCCCGGTGAGAGAAACATACTTATTTAGGCACGAGAAGGCTGAACTTTTATCACCCTGTCCTCAGTAGCCCTTGGACAGTCTACAAAGAAAAGAAAAACAAACAGCTTCCTGAAAATGAAAGAATGAGGAATAATCCCTGCCTGGGGTGAGGCCTACCCTCCAGAAACCATCCTGGAGTTGATCCAAGGTCTTAGGAAGACCTGGAAGTCTAAAGTCCAGACTGGCCTTCCAGCCTGAGGGGACATTTTTTAGATAACTGTCACAGAAACGAACTCCACATTCCTCAAGCCCAGTGATTTTTAACATTGTGTGTGCCTCATGGCATACATAAACTAATTACAAAAATTCTGCAACACACCGAAATACATATATTTTGCTGATTTGACAAAAACAGGTATACTTTTTATTTATTCACACCAGCTAGCTACTGTTATGTTGGCTGTTGTCGTTTTTATTTGACCATCTAAGGGAAAGGAGGTTAATGCCAGTGCCCCTGATTAAATAGTCAGGTATACTGCATGTTTTAAAAATTCCTTTAGCACACCAGTGTACCTCGTGCGACACTCCAGTTGAAAATCGCTGCTCGAGCCATTAAGAGAATTCTGTCTGGTATTTGAAACTGGGCTTGTTTAGGACAAGACAAACAACTGATTCCAGAGATGGGCCACACTTATCATCTGTCGCTGTCTTTTCTGACTGTATATGATTGGTGGGTGAATGTTTTCGTGCCTCAGCCAGCCGAGACACCATGTCATCACTATCTGAGATCAATTCATGATAGTGACACATTTCCAGAAAATTTATTTTTCAGCTGTGACGCACAGACTGATGGAATCTACATGACCAAAACACTGCCTTGAGCTAACCTTCTGTTGCATGTTACCTCACCTCTTTCTTTCCCACTCAAGAATGTATGGAAATGCAAAGGGAAGGGTAATGTTACTTAGAGGCATCACTTGGAAAACTTACTTTGAAAAAAAATTTATATATATATATAATTTTTAAATATATATATATTAGAGGCCTGGTGCATGTATTCATGCACAGGTGGGGTTCGTCAGCTTGGCCAGCAATCCGGGCTGATAGGGCCCACAAGGGGGTGGAGATGCAGGACCACAGGAGTTGGCTGGTCATGGGAAGTTGGCTTTAGGAGTGCAGAGAGGAAGGGAGAGGGAAGAGAAATAGAAACATCAATGATGAAAGAGAATCATTGATTGACTGGCTGCCTCCTGCATACCCGCTACTGGGGATCAAACCCCCAACCTGGGCATGTGCCCCAACCAGGAATCAAACCATGATCTCCTGATTCACAGCGTTGATGCTCAACCACTGAGCCAGGCTGGATAACTTTCTTAAACCATCTGAGCCTCCATTTCCACATGTGTAAAATTTAATTGGAATGGAAGAAGGCATGACTGGTCAGAGTAAATCTTTATCTCAACTTCTCCACAATACCCACATTCCCAGACTAGCTCAGATTCCTGAGTTGCAAAGAATGAGTTACTACAAATAAAATTCCAATATTTGTATCATCATTCTCATTGTTATTACTACTACTCCTATTATCAACCACAACAACTATGATTCTACTAACAATTGTTATGTATTGATTGTTTACTACATACCAAGCACAGTGCACAATACGGTAGATCTCATCTCCCATTCAGCCCTTTGAAAGTAGGCTTTGTTGGGGGTATGTTTTACCATTGCTCTGGTTTAGAGAAATAGGCCGAGGAGTCTGGAATGGAAGAACCAATCTACGTGGTCCATATGGAGACGCAGAGTGCTCCAGCCTCCACCAGCTGAGAGGGCAGGGCAAGGCTAACTCCTAACTCCATTTTGTATTGTGGGGCAGGGAAGAACAGGGCAGAGCTATCCTCCATTTTGTGTAATGATCCTAGCCCTCACCCAACCAATCAGGGTCAGCCAAAGCAGTGACATCACCACCCTTATAAAACCCCTGGACTTGTGGAAGTTCGGGCTCTCTTCCACCATGCTGTCAGCATGAGAGGGACAGAGCCCTTGCTAGCATGGAAGAGGCTCTTTTGTTTATTGCATCGGACTCAGCTCCCTGGTGGTCCTTGGGGATCACGAAGTCTGGGCATAACACCAGCCAGCATGAGCATCATCTGCTGCTGGCACCTGGAGGCTGTGTGGGCTCTCAGTGCCATGGGGCCTCCGGCTCCCATTCCAGTGAGGGGTATTGCCTGTGCTGAGTTGCTGCACTAGTCATCCTGCCTCCTGCTATCCAGGGAAGGCAGCCCAGCCTCAGCAGCCAAGAGTGCTGTTGCCCAATAATCATCCAGCAGAAGAGATGTCTATATGGCCTCAGCCTTCACAGTAGCCATGTGACATATTCCATACCCAGAGCCTCTCCCCTTTGTGATGAGGGTGGGGTTGGAGACCCCAGGGGGATTAGGAGATGCACTTCTCAGGAGCCTGTGCGACTCTCTTGGGAGCCAGGGCAGTGGTGAAATAGAGCCACATCCACTCGTAGGGTTGTTGTGAGGAACGAGTGAATTATGAAATATATGCTACTGAGCACAGTTTCTTGGACATCATAAACAATAGCCATTGCTGTCCTAGCTGGTTTGGCTCAGTGAACAGAGTGTCGGCCTGCGGACTGAAGGGTCCCCAGTTCAATTCTGGTCAAGGGCACATGCCTGGGTTTCGGGCTCCATTCCTGGTAGGGGGCATGCAGGAGGCAACTAATCAATGATTCTTCCTCATCATCGATATTTCTCTCTCTTCCTCTCCCTTCCTCTCTGAAATCAATTTTTAAAAAATAGCCATTGCTATTATTACTAAATGTAATACATGGTATGCAAGCATCGGCACTATGTTATTAGTAACATACTACCAACACTCCTTCAAATGATCATGACGAAGAGCATGTCACCAGGCTCTAAGAAGCCTTACTCCAGACAACGGAGGCCAAGGATCAGCAAGGTTTCTGAGGGAAATTGACCTTTCAGGTTTGAAGCTGATGTCCTTTTCAAGCTTGAAGCTTCTTCAGAGACCTTGAGGGGACTTTCTGGCCTGGGCTGTGCCTGGTCTTGGACAGCATTCCTGGGTGCTGCCTCAGAGGAGACGCTCCTGACGCTAGCAGCAGCCGGCCAGGAGACACTGATAAACTGGCCACAGCCCGGTAGATAGGACGGGCCGGGGAAGGCAGCCAAACACACCCCAATGCAGACAACGAACACTGTATCTCACCGGCACCCAGCCAGGATATTGACAGTGCCTTGGTAGCGCTAAACGTTCTTGCTTTCAAGGTCACCGCAGGCCGGAATAAAGCTCTTCTCATGGCCAGGAGCTCTTGGTTCTTTGGTTTGTTTCCAGTGTGCCCTCTTAGCACGACATGGCCATGTCACATCTCTCTCCAGAGTTCTGTCAAATCATGCAGCGATTCATTCATCCGTTCATCTTCTCAGGCTATGAATGTCCTCTCCTACGTGTAGACTTCGAGTCTTAGGGATGGAAATGACCCGGAAGTGCATCAGTCTGAGGCTGTACTAACTGAGCTATCTGCAAGGGCGGGGTGCTCTATAGAAACTGAAAATTTTGGGGGTCCTTGCTGGTCTCTGCAGGATATTTTTTTTTCATTGATTTTTAGAGAGAGTGGAAGGGAGGGGGAGAGACAGAGAAACATTGATGTGAGAGAGACACAGCGATTGGTTTCCTACCACACACGCCCCAATAAGGGCTGGGGATCGAGGTATGTGCCCTTGACTGGAATCTCACCCGTGACCCTTCTTTGGGTCCTTTTTCACGCCTTCATGCAACCTTTCTTTTATTTCTTCCCTTCTTAGCTCCGAATGTATAATAGTAGCTGTGAAACTGTCATTCTTAGTCAGGCCCTTGGGCTATGGTGGCTAAGGACCAGGTCACATAAATCCCCAGCTCTCTCTCTCTCCCCAGCAGCCAGCAGCTCCAGTGGGTGGGAGACTACTAAAGAGAGCTGCCGGCGTCAGTGGGCAGGTGGACGCAGCAGTACAGCGAAGCTAGGGAAAGGATGCACAGAACATGCTAACGGGATGCTGGGAGATGTGGCACCAGCAATGTCTCCTGCAAAGCCTCGTCACACCCACGACAAAACCCATTTCACAGATGAAGCACAGAGGTTAAGTGATTTGCTCTGGTCACATAGTGAGTGGAAAATGAAGATTTAAATCCAGGCAGACCCTCTCCCAAGTCTGTGCCCTTCAACATCAGCTCTCCAACCACATCAGCTCTCCAACCACATCAGCTCTCCAACCACACCAGCTCATTTTTTTTTTTAAGTTTTCACTGCTCATTTGCTTAATAAGCTATATATATATAATTGATTTCAGACAGAAAAAGAGAGAGAGAGAGAGAGAGAGAAACATCAACGGAGAGAGAGAATCATTGATGGGCTGCGGCCTGCATGCCTCACACTGGGGATAGAGCTCGAAACCCAGGCCTGTGCCCTGCCTGGGAATTGAACCATGGCCTCCTGGTTCATAGGTAGACGCTCAACCCTGAGCCACGCTGGCCGGGCCCAGCCCCTCTTGTCAGACAGAATGCCTGCACATTGGCCTGTGTGGCAGACATCTGGAAATACACTAACGCCAACCAAATCGGTCCTTCATGTAGGAGGTCCTTTGTCATCGCGACTTTTCTCAGCCTCCCTCACCATCATGTAATCAGGGCACTTTTCATGCCGCCAGCTCCTAATTCCTGCAATTTCCTCCGAATGCACTCCAGATCCCGCCGCTGATTGCGGCCATTCACAGCCCTGCGGGGGGTGCTGGTGGAGTTACCAGGTGCAGGCAACCGAGCCCCCAGCTTCTCATTGGAAACAAATTTCCCTTTGTGTCCACATTGCAAGAAATGTTACTCTCCCTTCAAAATGGTAAATGACTTTTTTTCCTGGAAAGAGTTTTGGCCACAACTGGTGTTTTTTTTTCTATATTAAAAAAATCACATCAAAGTATTTCCTGTTGGTGTAAGCGATTAGAGAAAGTGCGGACTCCGTCACGTGCTCAGCGGACTCTGTCACATGCTCAGCGACTCCTTCATGTGCTCAGCGATCGGCAGCAGGCGAGGCTCCCTTGACAGTTGAGTTCCCAACCTCTGGCCCTGGGGGTGAAAAAAAAAATAGACTATGGACTTGTATGTCATAACGAATGGGGTGATGATAAAACTTTATTCAATGCATTGATAAAGTGTTCCCGATTAAATATGTCCTGCTTTTTTACATATGACGGAGTACTTTATATAATCAGAAAAACAACAGGAAATATGATAAAGCAGTGATGTTGGTAATAATTCCCTAGAGCAGTTTCTCAACCTTAACAAGTTGATTAGGTTAGACCATTTTTTTTGTTTGTTTTGTGACTCTTCATCCAAGAATATTTTTAAAATTTATTATTTAATTTTTTTAAAGAGAGAGAGTGGGAGGGAGGGAGGAAAGGGGAAAGAAAGAGAAAGAGGGGGGGGGGATCAATGCAAGTAAGACGCATTGATTGCTTGCCTCTTGCACATGCCCTGACCACTGCCAGGGATTGAAAATGCAACCCAGGTACATGCCTTGACCTGGAATCAAACCCATGACCCTTTGATGCATGGGCCGGCACTCTAACCACGGAGCACCACTAGCCAGGGATGGATAATCCTTTGATGGGATGGGCTGTCCTGTGAACTGTAAGACGCTTAGTAGCACTGCTGGTCTCAACTCACTAAATGCCAGTAGCAATACCCATCCCTACAAGCCCGGTAGCCAAAACATCCCCAGAAGTTGCCACACATCCTCTGTGAAGCAAAACTGCCCCTGGTTGAGAAGCACAGTTCGAAAGGACAGTAACAAGGAAATAACCCATGGTGTGGCCTTCTGGTCTCACCCCTGCCCATTCCTCGACCCTCCCACCCCCACCCCCGGCATCTCTGACAATCTCTCTTCTTGGTTTCTATTTTGCTGGTGTTCTGAGATTGACCAGTTTCAGTTCCTCATATTTTGCGAATCTTTCTGGCAATCTGACACCTGCCATTGTCTTCTAGATGTCCACACTGTTCCCAGCTCTCAAGTTTGGGTCCAATGACTGCATTTCTGAGCCCGGGGAGTCCCCACTCCCTTCGCATCAATAGCCTGGGCCTTACCTTCTTACAAACAGTAGGCCTGAGAAGAAATGGCCGAAAGTAGGCCGGAAAGAGGCTGCCTGTGAACATCTGCGCATTGTAGCACTTCCCTTTAGTGACTTTGTTTCCACCTCCTGATGTGTAAAACAATGGGGGAAATGCAGCAAGGGGAACTCAGAGCGACATTTTGGTGTGTCTGAGAGAAGAACTGATGATGGGAAAAAGAATCTGGGTTTTCTAAAATCTAGTAAGGAGACTTTTAAAAAAAAATCTTTTAAAATGTGATAGTTTTAGTCAAAGAACTTCCAGTGGTCTGATAAACATATCTGTACCCACAGCCACAAAAGCCTGCTCTTGTATTTTTCCAAAGTTCAGGCCAAGCATAGCAAACAACTTTCACCCATCACACCAATATGACGGGTTGTCTCTTCACACTGTCCTTTCCCATCGACTCTCTAGAGCTGCACTTTACAAGACAGGCCAACCAGATCGGAACCAAATCTTCCATGTTGCCAGGAACCCCAGCAAGGTTTCCGAGGGAAACTGACCTTTCCGGTTTGAAGCTGATGCCCACTAGCTGCCACCACCCATCGACGGTCACATTCAATGGCTGTCGCTGTCCAGATCGTGGTTTGAATTGACCCAGTGAGTCTATTCAAACCTCTGGTATCCAAATCTCTGTTGGTCTAAGGCCCCTGCATCCTTCAGGATCCAATGCCTTACATGAGGATCTCCCCTCTTGGAGTGTCCATACCATGATGATCACATTTTTAGTGCTCTTCATTATTTTGTAATCATTTGTGATCTGTTTGTTTTTGTCCTTTTTAAGCTTGAAGCTTCTTAAAGGCAGATGTCTAATTAGTTTATCCTTATGCACAGATAAACTGCCTCTGTACAGAGTAGGGGCCCAGCAAATACTTGTGCAATTGAACTTAGTCTTGGTGGAATCACCTTAGGTCTTGCTGTGTCACTTAATGCATTTTGGCTGAGGATGTAAGGAAGGAGGGAGGGAGGGAGGAAGGGAGAGAGGAAGGGAGAAAGAGAGGAAGGAAAGAAGGAAGGAAGGAAGGAAGGAAGGAAGGAAGGAAGGAAGGAAGGAAGGAAGGAGAAGGAAGAAAAGAAAGGAAGGAAGGAAGGAAGGAAGGAAGGAAGGAAGGAAGGAAGGAAGGAAGGAGAAGGAAGGAAGAAAGGAAGGAAGGCTCTTTTATGTATTTTTACTTGAATATGTTTAAATACCAGAACCCTTTAGGAGGTATGAAGTACTCTGTTGAAATCAAAATAAGACCGTAATGACTCGGGGCAGTGTTTGCCTCATCTAAAGATAAAGGTGGTTATTAATGAGATCGACACACTATTCTCCTCCTGCCCCCTGCTTGTAAAATGTGTAGAGAAAGGAAACTTGTTACCCTGGGGACAGATAGGCTTGTTTCCCTGCTAATGAGCTTTATTTCCTTTTGCTTGCCTGAGTTTTCCTATGGCTGCAGGACTGTGAGGGACAAGAGATAGTGAAGTGCTGCTGTATCCATCTGAAGCTCCATGGCTTCTCAGGTAAGTGAATAGCTGTGTGTTCTCCCCTTGGTGCAGGATCTTTGGTCATGTGACGGTGTTTCCTCCAAATGTAACATCCATCTACCCAGATCTGGGTTTTCCATTATCGAACAGAGCCTGCAGCATCCTGCAGCTGGATCTGCTGCTTCTACTGAAAGCATGTGACAAACCTCACTGGCAGCTCGCTCTATGCAACTCTAAAGAATAGGGGAACTCAGTTGGAATAGAAGTTAGGCTGGCGATGAAGTAAGAGTGGCTTCAGTGTACTGTAAAGGAAGGTTTCCTGACCGATCACAGAGGCTCAAAGACATGTGGTCTAAGTAACGTGGCCTTTGCAAAGCATACAACACCAAAAGAGAGGACTTCTTCTCTAAGACAGTCATGTTCGAAGCCAAAGTAGACATGATAGGACTTTGGGTACCCCGTTGATGTGGAAAAGGACCCCATTGGGGCTAGATCTGGAAATCTAACCAAAATGGGTGGACCAAATTGAGAGGAATGTAGTTAAAGCAGGAGGCCCAGTCTAAAGAAACGAATATGACCAGGTCTAAATTTTCCAATAGATAGACTCTTCACTGGTGGGCCATACCCCTGGAGGGTACGTAGGCAGCAGGGATTTGAATTATATGTCAAATTCTGTACATTTTTATAGAATAAGAGCCCACTCCTAGAAAGTAAAATGTTAACTATGTGGTTGCCCAAGGAATTAGATCTCCTCAGCAAAGAGAGAAGAAGGAAAGTGGAGGTTGGCCTTAGAGGTCAAAGTGTAAGAATAAGGGACATTTTGGAAGGCCCGGAAGTTAAAATTCATAGCCATCCTAGCTGGTGTATGAGGGCCTTCCAGGAGAGGGGGGTGATTCAAATGAAGGGGTGAGAGACGCAGTAGTCCATGGTTATCTCACCCCCTGGCACACCCAGCTCTGCTCCTGCAGACTTCTGAAGAGCAGAGACTTTATGAGGTGACACTCAGATACGCTCGGCTCCTGAATATTTCATGATGGCAGGCCGTTCAGTTGCTCACTTCCTTTGTTATTTATAGTCCCCAGATCTCAATAGAATGAAGATGCCATGGCCTTATTCCAGATGCTGCCCTGGCACAGGCCTAAAATAAGAACTAGGCAAGATGGAGCCATGAGCCAATTAGATGTGAAGGCGTAGATGGTAGCTGCTTGCACAATTTGATATGAGAGGCTTCAAGAGCAGCATTGCCCACGGATGTGCTATGGACAATGTCAGCAGCCCCACCACGATCAGGACCCCTGGACTGTGTTACAGCTTGACGCTGGTTACATGAGAATACATCAGTCACCAGTTTCTTATGTGAATCAGGACTTTCTTTTTTTTCTCAACTGAGAGTATGTTGAGAGTGTGTGTGCCTTGTATTCTGTTCTGAACATGAGGGAAGAGAGAGAAACAAGGTTAAAAGTTGAGAGCAGAATTAGAACGGATGATAGGGTGGGGAAAGGTATGGGGTTCCAACAGAAAACGAGCAGGAAGCGAGGGATGCTTGGATGACCCTAAACTTAACTGGCTTTTCAGATTGGCCCCGGGACCAGCTCTAGGGAAGGAATGTGGCCTTGGTTTCCATATCGGTTTCTACTTTAGGTCACAGACACTGTTAGGTTTGAGGTCATAGTGCCAAAGAGCAAGGCTCACTTAAGCAAAGGGTGTAGAAGTCCTTCGGGTTTGAAGGCGGGTTTATGCGTCAGCTCCACCAGGAAATGTTCTCCATCATAGGATGTTGATGGTGGTTCCATAGGATGTTGATGGTGGTTCCATTTGTCCAAACTCAGCAAGTAGCAAATGAAAGATCTATTTACTTTACTGGATGTCGTTTATGCTTCAATAAAAATTAAAATGTAAAAAGTGAAGTGAACTATTATAGCCATAAAAAGTAAACTTTTGACCTTACTCAACTCGTCTAATCTCCTTAATACGGTCTACTTTAAAATTAATTTATCTTGTGGACTAATCACCAACTGTCACCATTTGGGCTAAAAGTACACTTGATAAAACCTTGCAGAAGAGTCCAAAGTTCATTTCTATTCTGTTGAATCATTCCACTTGTCTTTTTTTTTTAATCCTAAATATGGTTTCTATTTCAGTAATGGGACTAGCATTGAATTATTGAATTTGAGAATGACTGCTGAATTCAGGATACCCACTAGGCCACTTAGCATTTTGAGTCACAAGAGGTGTTCTTATTCACTTTGGGGTTAAGATTTTTTAGAAGTTGTTCATTTTTTTCCAGAAAGCAACATATTGTTTCCTAGAGTCGTGCCTTGGGAATCTTTGCCTATTAGGCACATCCATACGCACGTTCAACATACTGGTTTTCTTTCTCTTGGCCTGTTGGTTCTCTGACTCTTTATTTAATTGAAAAAGAAAAAAAGAAAAGAACAAACACACCGGTTTCATCTTTCCCTAAAACCCAGCCTTTGCAGAGCCCCATAGCCTGGTCCTCCGGTGGTTTGATAAAGCGAAGCTGGTTCCGCAATGACTGCCTTGGTATTTTCCAGCTAAAATTAGCGATCGGGCAGCAAGTGGAGGCAGTCATTAAGACAAGGGAATCGCCCGGTCATCGGAGTCACGATCTGGGTTTCTTGTGATGAGGATGGAGCTTCAGGTCCCTGGAGTCTAGTTCCTTAACAAGGAAGATAAGAGACTGCTGTTTAACTCAACCTTGCAGCTGGTCGCCCAGCTGGGCTGGGAAAATTCCTGAATAAATGAAGAGAGCTCTGCATTTCCTCTCTGTGTTCCTTAAAAGGAAGAGGGCCCAGGCCGGGCTTGGGAACACGTCCCAGCTGCGCTGTAGTAGTCATTCTGCCCTCTTCTTAGCTGTCCTCCCCCCTTCCCAAGCCCGCCCCCAGCTAACTGTAAGCATTTGCTTATTATTAGTGATGTGATTCTTTGATTTGGTATTCAAGTGTTACAAAGAGCTTGATGGGCAGCAGGATAGAGAATTATTTTTGTACCTTTGGGGAAAATACTGCTGCTTTGCTCTAGCAACAATCAGGCCAGAACGGACAGCCCAGAGAACTGTGGTTTATATTTTTGGCTTTTGATGAACCTCTTCTTATTTTCTTTTTGATTCACTGTCTACTTAATTTTTTTTTTTCTTTCTGCTTTTATGTTCTGCTGGCCTCGGGTGAACAATTTGATTCACAGTCAAGAGAAGTGGAGTTTTAGGTGGGGTTCACCAGAAGCGGACCCAGAGGCCAAGATTTCAATTCAAGTGCTTTCAGGGGAAGAAACAATAAGAAGTGGGAGGGAGGGGGTGGGGGGGTGGAGGAAGGAGCCAGACAGGAGGGCAGCACCAAGCACAGTCTCACCGGGGCCAGCTCCTTCAGCAGGGAGCTCCGGAGAAGGTAGTTGTCTCAAACAGAGATAAGGGAGTCAAAGTATTGATACTCTTGTGCCCATCAGACAGTGGGAAAAGGCTGTCTCAGGAGTGCACACACTCCTGGGCTTTCATGACTCTCTAAGTGAAGGGAGCTCTGGTACTGAGGACAGTCCTCTGACCAAGAGACACACGGTCCAACTATGGTGAGTAAAAGCATTCTGGGAATTGGTGCACAAGAAAATGAGGCTTGTGCCTGGCCAGCCTGGCTCAGTGGTTGAGTGTTGAGCTGTGAACCACGAGATCACGGTTCCATTACAGATCAGGGAATACGCCCAGGTTACGGGCTCAATCCCTGGGGGGAGTGGGGAGGAAAGGGGGCGGGACTGTGTATGTGCAGGAAGCAGCCAATCAACGATTCTTTCTCATCATTGATCTCTCTCTCTCTCTCTCTCTCTCTCTCTCTCTCTCTCTCCATCTCCCTTTCTCTCTGAAATCATTAAAAATATATTTGAAAAAAGAAAAAGGAAATGCGGTGTGGATGAAAATGGTGAAGGAATGCCAGAGGATACAGGCAAAGCACAACTTCTATCTAGTTCTAGTAGCATGTTTTTTCTTTGAGAGCCTGTGATGAGGCAAAGATGGCCCTCCCTCTTTCTTCTCTTCCTCTCTTCTTTTAGGCTTTCTCTTGCCCTCCCCCATCCCCCGCCATTTTCCTCTAAGTCATTTTGTGACTAGTGGGGTATTGGTTTGTTTTTTATTTATTTTTATTTTATTTTATTTTATTGTTTAAAGTATTACACATAGTAGTACATATATCTCCTCCACCCTCCCACCCCCATCCCCGACATTGACCTTTCTACAGCCTCCCCTACACCCTGGCACATGCCCTCATCCCCCTGTCACTCCCAATGTAGTTTGTTTTCTAAATGACTTGGCTAATTTATCAGATTGTTCCCCTTGACAAAGTGCAATATTTTGAAGACTCTTTTCCCCCATCTTATTTTACTCTTAGAAGATCAAATCAAAGTGCTGTGAGGTGCCCTCAGGCTCCTCTGGGTTCTTGTCATACCAAGCAAGTTAGACAATGTTTGAGTACTTTTCCTTTCCTCTTAATCTCTCACTTCCTATCTTGCCATTACTTGTATTCACCTTGGAGAGCTTAGGTTTTATATTTTATTTCAGTGTCTGGGTAAGGTTATAGACTTTATATCAGGTAGGAAATGTTTGAGGGTACAGGTAACACAATAACAACAACAAAAAAACAACAACAACAATGATGGCTAAAGCAAGGTAAATAAATAAGGTTCATTTGTCTTTCAGGGAAATCTGGAAGGAAACAGTTGGTGGAATGGCTGGATAATATCTAGGGCTCAGGATCTTTATGCTCTGGATCGTGTTGCGTTTCATACTCATGTTAAACATTCTATGGGGACAAGATAGCTAGTATATTACAAGGCTACCTGAGAGGTGATGATTCAAAGTCCATGGCTACTGGGCTTTGTGGTTACATCCAGTTCACTCAGTGGATTCTGCTCCAGAAGGAGATAAAAATGAGAAGTTATTAGAACATTTCACTTGTAAGAGATAGCCAGCTGCATATTGACCTTCAAGCTCCTAAGGGTATCCCTGCCAAAATGATAGTTGCTTAGTTTCCAAAGTCAAAGTTACTGATAAAATGCAAAGGCTTTCTCCCAGTAAACAGGGTGTGTGTGTGTGTGTGTGTGTGTGTGTGTGTGTGTGTGGTGAGAAAGAGAGAGAGAGAGAGAGAGAGAGAGAGAGAGAGAGAGAGAAGACCTTGGTTGGAATCATGGAGGAGGCCCTACTATCTGTTTATTGATTTTTTTTCAGGACTTGATGGAGGCTATTGGTCTTCCTTCAAAAGCCTACTCCTAAGCCCAGGTAAAAGGTTTCCCTAGTAGACTATGAGCCATTAACATCCTGTCCTTCTGAGATGGGGTGGACCAAAAATAAATAAATAAATAAAAATCAAAGTTTCAGGCTGATTATCTTTTATGATTTAACTGGAGGGCCAGTGTGTGAAATTTGTGCAAGAGTAGGCCTTCCTTCCCCTGGCTGCCAGCACCTGCTTCCCTTTGGCACTCAGGACTGGGGCTTTCCTCCCTCCAGCTGCCAGCAGGCACCCGGGACCCGGGCTTCTCTCTAACTTTGTCCAGAAGATCATCCTGCTGTCTGGTATAATTAGCATATTACACTTTTATTATTATAGACTAGAGGCCCGATGCATGAAGATTCATAGAAGAATAGGGCTTCCTTCCTCTGGCTGCTGGCACTGCCTTCACTCTGGCCAGAGCCGCCTTTCTGCCTTCCCACGCTGCCCAGAGGCCCAGAGCAGCTGGGGAGGTGTGGAACACCTGCATTGTCACCATGGTGTCCCACCCCGCCCCCAGTCGCTTGGAGCCTGCATATTCAAATTAACCTGACTCCTTTGTTGGGTTAATTTGCATACTCGCTCCTGATTGGCTGGTGGGTGTCACAAAGGCACAGTAAATTTGCATCTTACTCTTTTATTAGTGTAGATGTTAAGGTGTCTCTGGTAGTTTGGGGTTTGGTGGTACAGGAGATGGGAAGAGTATGGAGAAAATAAGAGAGAGAGAGAGAGAGAGAGAGAGAGAGAGAGAGAGAGAGAGAAGAGAAAACATTTTGAGAGCAATTGAAGTTTAACAATGTCAGATTTTTTGTTTTGTTTTCATTTATTGAAGCAAGTTTTATAGATAGATCTCATGGTCATAGTACAGAAGTGGATCTATTATACAAAATGTCTCTGTTGGAACTTTGCAAGTCCTAAAGGGAAAATGTTTCTTTTTCAGCTTAACTATTTCTGGCAAAATTTCATATAAACAGCCTGCTGTTTGACTCTTTGAAACTGTTGATTAAGCCACGCTTTAAGGGAAATGAAAGTATCTTTGGTCTCTGCACAACCACTTCTTTATTTTTTTTTTTCTTTTGCCGTTTACCAACTTAATGCATCTGTGTTGACAGCTTAAGCCCGGAGATAAAATCAGAGGAAGGTTCTTATTGCATTTTAAGATTATGTTGAACACATGAACACATTACAATTCTCCAAAGCGGAAATGACTCTGTAATCTTTCATCAAGATTTCAAGATTAATGACCAACATTTCCCTCACTGGAAGTATCAAAAAGCTGCAATGGCCAGAGAATGTTCTCACCCACACTGGCAAGGAGATGATTATAGTCTCCAGTGGAAGTTGTGACTTCCGGTTGCTTTTTTCACCCCCTTGTGAAAACAATGGTTTCTGGTTACCCCCCAGGGTACCGTGACTTCATGAAACACCACTTCATAAAACTAGCTCTGCGGATGTTGACGTAGGCGAGATGGCGAATGCTTCTGTCTTTGGAAATGAGATCTTTCTCTTCTGGAAGATGGCAGAGAAAATAATATCCTAGGCCAGCACCTGTGGCCGTGCAGGGAGACTGGGCTTTCTCAAAAGTGACGATTGGTTGAATGTAGATCTCAGCGCGCGCAGCTCACTCACAAGCACTGCTTTACATTTTTCTTGACAGAAAGTCTGTATTTCCTCCTTCAGTCTGGCGTTGTGTACATGCTCATTGAGAAGAAAACTGTCGACAGTTTTTCCAAGAGGGCTTTTGCCTACAGAGGAAATCAACCCCATTTTTACTTTTATGTTATATCAACAGGGAAGGAAAGAGATGAAAAGGCTAGAAAAGTGGATAACATTTGTCTTCCTTTTCTTGCTTTTTTTCCATCTCTAGTTGATGTCATTTCTGCCTCCTCTATTTTTTATTCTTCTGCTGCCTTTATATCTTCTTTCTGTTTCCCCATTCCTATGCAATCATGTTTTCTCTCTCTTTGCTTTGCTTTCTTTCCTGTCTCTTGTCCTAAGAGCAGTTCCTCTGCTGAATGGGGAAGATGAATGAATAGGAGAGGGGAAGATTCTATAATAAAAATAAAAGTGATGCCCTGGCCCTTTAGTTGAACTGGTTGGCTCTACCTTAAACATACATCCAGAATCCAACTATTTATCACCTCCACTGCTATTGCCATAGTTTAACCTGCCACCGTCTCTTGCCTAAATTATTTCATTGCGACTGATCGCTCTCATTCCACCCTTGCCTCTGTACTGGGAACATGTCAATCAGGGTGACCCTTTGAAAAGTTAAGTCATTCTTCTGCTCCCAGTCCTTCAATGGCTTCAGAATAACTTCCAAGTTGCCTACAATGAACTCTAAGGGCCTAAAACAAGTGACGTAGTCCCTTGCTACACCCCAAGTCTCGGTCTCTGTGATGTTTCTCCTTGCTCGCCTGACTCCAGCCACTCCGCTACCTCGGGTTGCTCAGCCTTCACGGCCTCCTTGGTTACTCCTCCTCTGTCTGGACCACTCTTCCCCAGAGAACCAGAGCCTCTCTTCCCCACTTCTTCATGTCTCTGCTCAGATGCCAATCCTTTGTTAAACTTTCCTGAAAGAGTCTCTCCAGCCCAGCCAGCATGGCTCAGTTGTTGATCATCATCCTATGAACCAGGAGGTCACGGTTCGATTCCAGGTCAGGGCACATGCCTGGGTTGTACGCTCAATCCCCAGTAGGGGGTGTGTAGGAGGTAGCCAATCAATGATTCTCTCTCATTACTGATGTTTCTATCTCTCTATTGCTCCCTTCCTTTATGAAATCAATAAACATTTTTAGAATCTCTCCAGCCCTAGCCAGCTTGGCTCAATGGATAGAGTGTCAGTCTGCGGACTGAAGGGTCCCAGGTTCGATTCCGGCCAAGGGCGCATGCTTGGGTTGCGGGCTCGATCCCCAGTGGAGGGCATGCAGGAGGCAGCTGATCAGTGATTCTCTCTCATCATTGATGTTTCTATCTCTCTCCCCTTCTCCCTTCCTCTCTGAAATCAATAAAAGAAATACATTAAAAAAAAGAATCTCTCCAAAATAGCACCCCCTTTTATTTTGGTCCCCTTTATCAGTTACTGCCACCTGACGTGTAGAATTGTTTGCTTATTAATTTATGTTTTCTCCCCAGACTGGACTGCAGAATATAGGAATGTGTCTCTCTCCCCACCACCTACAACTGAGCCCAGCAGATTAAACGTAATAAATATTCATGGACTGGGTAAAGGAAAAGTCATCAGACCAGCACAAGAGGTAGCCTTTGGCCCACCCCTCTTTTTTTACCATAAGAAGGCCGCAATGCTTATGATATATTGGAAAAGAGAGCCATCGTGGAATGCTGAGGCGCTGACTGGGAGCCAGCCTTGGTGCTTTCTTATCCTCATCTTGCTGGTCAGAACGAACAAGCCCAGTCATGCACCCGACTTAAGCATTTTCCAACAGGAACAATGTGCACCCGCCCTTCCCTCGTGTCCCTGTGCCAGGGACCCGGCCTAATGGTTGCATGTTTAGTTCTTATTCATGGTCATGATTCCACCTCTGAGTACTTCATGCCTGGCCACTCTTGGAAATTGCCGGTGACCCTTGGCTTCTTGCAAACTGGTCAGGTGGGGGAGGAAGGGCAAAGCCTCTTCCCAGATGGGCTGGTGGACGAAACCACCATTGCTCAGACCCTCACAGAATCCCAGAGTGTGCACATGGCGAAGCGTTCTGAAGACCTTGGAAAACCCTGCTATTTAATTTTGTACAAGAGCCGTGCTACTTTTTTCTTCAATCAAATTATTTTCTAGCCAAGGTCTGTTTGGCTCAGTGGTAGAATGTTGGTCTGCGGACTGAAGGGTCCCGGGTTCGATTCCGGCCAAGGGCATGTACCTTGGTTTCGGGCACATCCCCGGTAGGGGGTGTGCAAGAGGCAGCTGGTCGATGTTTCTCTCTCATCGACATTTCTGGCTCTCTATCTCTCTCCCTTCCTCTCTGTAAAATATCAATAAAATATATTTTAAAAAATTATTTTCTAGAAGCCCACCATGTCAAGCAAAGCAAATAGAAGATTCTCTGTCTGGGACAGAGGCTGGGACTGGAGTCTGCTGCATTTGACTCAGCCTAAGGAATTTTGCAGAGCCAAAAGTTTTCATAGGCAACAGTGTGGAGACCTTGGGCGTCATCTAACTCCATTGCTTTCTAGATCAGCAAAGCAGGGTTCAGAGAGTGGAACTGATTTCCCCCAAGGTTATATAGGAAGCAGCAGTCCTGGAATGAGAACTCCAGTCTCCCACCATGTCCGCAGTTCTCTGCTCAGAGTCTGCCTCATGAAGAGCCCATTGTGTTCCCATCATCCTGGCCGGTATTTTGCATTCATTATTTCATTTAACCCTAATATCTACCCTTTGTGATAAATCCTATTAATCGAATTTTATAAAACAGAAACTAGGAAAGGACTCCCAGGACGTAAGTAATGGGGCATGGATTGGAACTCTGGCCTGTCTCATTCCAAAGCCTGTGTTGATTCTACTGCCTCACTGAGAATAAACAAAGAAACAAGCTAAGTGTATTAGTAGCCAATGGACCTAACAATCTGTAACAGCCAAAGCCCAAATGGTCAATTCTGCGAGCCACCTTCTGATAAGCTTCAAGGAAATCCTCTTTTTGCTTACGTTGTCTAGAGTTGGTGACTCTTGCCTGCAACCAACAACTTTGAATGCTATGAGGCCTTCCAAGTCTGGTCCATTCTGATATCGCTGGAAACTCCTTATTTATTGACATAGCTGAACTCTTGCCTCCTGAGGAGCTGAGACCAGAGTTACTCACATGTCCCATGCTCCTTCTTTCTTTTTTTTCCTTCCTTCCTTCCTTCCTTCCTTCCTTCCTTCCTTCCTTCCTTCCTTCCTTCCATCTTTCTTTCCTTCCTTTAAAAAATTATATTTTATTGATTTTTTACAGAGAGGAAGAGAGAGAGTTAGAAACATTGATCAGCTGCCTTCTGCACACACCTTTCTCACCCCACCAAGGTACATGCCCTTGACTGAAATCAAACCTGGGACCATTCAGTCTGCAGGCTGACGCCCTATCCACTGAGCCAAACCAATCAGGACTCTTTTTTTCTTTCGTTTTGTTTTAGGTGGGACAAGTCTGTAAGTAATAAAGCGTTCATACTTCCTGTGAGAAGGAGGAGGTGTGGAGAAGAGTACAGAGGCAAGCAGCTTGCTCCTGCTAGCTGCTTCCACCTACCCCTGCAAGCAGAGGGCAGAGATTTCTGCAGCGCCCGTGGTGGTGGCTAGTGAGGGAGGAAATCTGGCTGCTAGAAGGGTGGGTGTTGATTGACTTGAGAGCACAAGGAGGAAAGGTGTGTGTGTGTGTGTGTGTGTGTGTGTGTGTGTGTGTGTGTGTGTGTGTGAAAGAGAGAGAGAGAGAGAGAGAGAGAGAGAGAGAGAGAATGTATACGCACTTTGGAGAAGGGAGTAAGATAGCCTGTACTGGATTCTCCTGAGAAGGATCTGGAAGAAGGAAATGAATGACAGGATTGTTATCCAGGGAACGTTTAAAACCCAGACAATTGTGCACTTTCTTTCACTCAGTCTGTTGACTCTATTTTTCCCTGCAAGATTTGAGTAAACTTTTGTGGTCAAAAGAGACAACCCATACTCTTTATTGTCAGGCCATTAACTGTTAGTACAAGTAAATACATTTGCTGTGCTTTTTTAAAGAAGACTTGACACTCCCCCCCACCCCCACCCCCACCTCGCCCCCAACCCTCGCCCCCGATTTGTGGGCACTGGCTTTTGGTATTGGTGGAATTCTGATTCACTATGGCTTCATGGATAATCTTTCACAGGTAAAAACATCTTCGTTTTCCAAATTTTTAGGGCCCCCAACAGTCATAGATGTTAATGAAGTCACATTTACACACTATCCTAATTTCACTGGCTCACACTCCTCCCTGCCCTCTACCACGTCCATCCCTTGATTCTCAGGTGTCTCCTCAATGACAGTCCTCTGATGTTCTTCAACTCCAGCCATCCCACAAGCTCCCTGTTATGTGCTGAATGATTGGGCCTCCAAAATTCCCATGTTGAAGCCCTAAACCCTGACCTTAGATTGTGACCTTTTGGAGATGGGGCCTATATAGAGAGGAGATTAATTTAAAAAGAAGTTGTTAGGGTGGGCCCTAATCCAAGCTGACTGGTATCCTTATAAACAGAGGAAATTTGGACTCATAAAGGGACAGCGGGAATGTGTGTGCACAGAGAAAAGACTAAGTAGTAACGGGGAGAAGGTGGCTGTCTGCAGGTCAAGGAGGGAGGCCTCAGAATGAAGTCAACCCTGCCGACACCTTGATCTTGGACTATCAGCCCCCAGTACTGTGAAAAAATAAATGTATTCTTTTAAAAACTATTTTTATTGGTTTTAAAAGGAAGGGAGAGGGAAAGAGAGATAGAAACATCAATAATGAGCCGAAACCAGTTTGGCTCAGTGGTAGAGCGTCGGTCTGTGGACTGAAAGGTCCCAGGTTCGATTCCGGTCAAGGGCAGCTGGTCGATGTTTCTCTTTCATTGACATTTCTAGCTCTCTAGCTCTCTCCCTTCCTCTCTGTAAAATATTGATAAAATATATTTTAAAAAAAGAAAAAGAAACATCAATAATGAGAAACATTGATTGGTTGTCTCCTGCATGCCCTACACTGTCAATCCCCACCTGGGCATGTGCCCTGATGGGGAATTGAACCATGACCTCCTGGTTTATAGAGCAATGCTCAATAACTGAGCCACACCGGCCTGGCTGAGAAAATAAATTTCTGTTATTTAAGGTACCCAGTCTGAGGTGTTTTATTATAGCAGCCCTCCCAAACTAATACAATCCCTGACCATGGCCAGAGTTGTTGAGACTTGTGTTAACTGTGTGTTTCTGTCGCTTTGACGTCATGGGGCCTTGAGGTACTGCCCCTCTTGGGGCTAGGCAATTCCTAGAGATAGTAAAGGACTCAACCTACAGCCATGCCTTAGGCAAACCTATAGTCATGCATATGCAAACCAGCCAATCCCGAGCCCGGACCCCACCACCTCCTTTACATATTGGGCTCTGGCAGGGCTCTCACACTCAGGGTCACTAACCCCCTGCCTAATCCCCCATGGGCCAGGTGACAACTAGGGGCAGCCCCTCTACCCTAGAGCCTGCTGAAATGAGTCAAATGTACCCCGCCTCACCCATTCCTTCCCATAGAAACCACAGTTAAGGAAGGCTCTTTCCCCCTCCTCCCTCTGCCTCCTAACCACCCAGACCCAAGTGCCATGCCCCTCCTCTTGGGAACTGGGAAGAACAAAATATCTTCCCAATGGCAATTTTCTCCTGATTTGTTGGCCTCATCCTGCGCCCCAGGCTAGGATGATTTCTACCAGGTCTCTCAAAGCCAGAAACTCTGAACGGTAGAAACCTGGAGGTATTCACGCAGAAATGGGGAGAAACACTCCCAGCTCTATACCACCCCAAGGCCTGGCCCCAGGCAGTGCTGTTAATGCCCCGTGAGCTACAACCCCCCTAGCATCTGCTTCTCCCGCTATTGCCACAGTTCCCTCGGTCCCTGGGGCCCACATGAATCCCTGCGCTCTGCTTTGATAGCAAAAGTCAGGCCAATCGCCAAGTCTTCAAACTTCTAGGAATGTCCCTCCCCATCATGCAAAGCAGCATCTTATAAAGGGATTCTCTTAGACGTGGCTTTGACATAAACAGATGAGTCTACATTAGTATTGGGCCAGCCAGGATCTATCAGCTCCACAAGTTCCTCTAATAACAAGGCAGTTCACGAAGTTCATGGAAGCGGGGAAGGGAAGAGGTGAGCACGGCCCTGCCCTCCAGGCTTCACTGGAGACACAGCTAAAGAATGAAGTAGTGTCTTTATCGTTCAAGAAACACTAACACGGTTCGAAGGAGGCAGAGATGCCTTCTGCTGGAGGAATCCAGAAAGGCAGCACAAGAGATAAGGGGATTGAGGTAAGGTACTTGAAAATTCAGCACAATTTGATGGCACCCTTTAGCCCAAAATGAGGTCCCCTCCCCTTGGCAAGCACTCAGAGGCTGGGTGGAGAGATGAGTGTAGCAGTGTTTCCCAAACTTTTGACATATGTGTACCCCTTCTATAATTTTCGTAACACTGAGTACCCCTCATAAAAAAAATGGATTTATTTTAATAACAATCAAAATATATTTCTTTTTATCTTTTTTGGTACATACACAAAGTAATAGTAAACGAAAAATAAAATTATTCATAATAAAATATAAATAAAAGTTATATTATAAATAACATTTATTTGCACACTGGACCATCTCACGCCTCACAAGACTGTCTTGACTTGACTCATGAGATCGTAGAATTAGGCGCAGCTAAGCGCGGTGCAGTGCATATCCCCACCAAACTCCAGTGCAACTCGTACCCCCACCAAACTCTTCCCGTACCCCTGGAGGTACGCGTAACCACACTTTGGGAAACACTGGCTAGGGAAACACTAGAGGACAGGTTGACTTACCTAGGCTAAGAAAGTAGGAAGGTGAGGTGCCTGGCTGAGGATGTCTTGACTGTCATCTTAAGAAACATCTATGGCCGAAACTGGTTTGGTTCAGTGGATAGAGCCCTGTGGACTGAAAGGTCCCAGGTTCAATTCTGGTCAAGGACATGTACCTTGGTTGCGGGTACATCCCCAGTAGGGGGTGTGCAGGAGGCAGCTGATTGATGATTCTCTTTCATCAATGTTTCTAACTCTCTATCCCTCTCTCTTCTGCTCTGTAAAATATCAATAAAATATATTTTTTTTTAAAAAAGAAACATCTATGGGCCCGTGCCCTAGCTGGTTTTGCTCAGTAGGTAGAGCATCAGCCTGCAGACTAAAGGGTTCTGGGTTCAATTTCAGTCAAGGGCATGTACCACGGTTGCAGGCTCCTCCCTCACCTGGGCCCTGGTCAAGGATACATGCAGGAGGCAACCAATCGATGTGTCTCTTTCACATTAATGTTTCTCTCTCTCTCTCTCTCTCTCTCTCTCTCTCTCTCTCTCTCTCTCTTCCTCTTCCACTCTCTTTAAGAATCAATGGGAAAATATCCTCAGGTGAGGATACAAAAAAGAAAGAAACATCTATGATCCCTGGCCAGTGTTGCTCAGTGGTTGAGGATCATCCCATGCACCTAGAGGTCACTGGTTCATTTCTGGTTAGAGTACATGCCCAGGTTACAGACTTAATCCCCTGTGGAACTGTGAAGGAAGCAGTGGATCAATGTTTCCCTTCTTCTTCCTTCTCTAAAATCTATTTTAAAAAAAATATATATATATACACACACACACACATACACATATATATATGAAATACAACAGAAGTAGAGAACTGGTCTTTGCCTTCAAAATTATACAAAATTGTAACAAAAATGAAACTTAAATGGTGAAACATACAAGAGAAGATATAAGTTGATTTGTAGGGTCAGCAAACATTTTATAATGGTCAAACAGTAAATGTTTTAGGCTTCCGTGGGCCCTTGGGTGTCTGTCACAACTACTCAGTCCTGCCATCTTACTGAGTACGCAGCCACAGACAATACATAAATGAATGGACAAGGCTGTGTTCTGAAACCACTGCATTTCTAAAAGCTATCAGGGGGCTGGATTTGGCCTCCAGGCCTTCCCTAGTTTGCTGACCAGGCCCTCGTTTGAGTTTGTTAGTACAGAAACCAAACTAATCTTGAAACAGTTCGGGTGCCGCATTCAAGAGCTTGGATTAAACTTCAGGGGAAACCTGGATTTTGAAAGTTGATTTGAGATGTTATGTTTCAGAGTTCAGGGGGAAAAAATGCACCTAGAATTTTGGGGCCTTGCTAACATTGTCTTTAGATCTATGTAGAAGCGAGGTCCTTCCAGTCAAATACAGTGGACCATCTTCCCCCCTGGGAAGTCTGAATCTTGCACACAGCAGAAACTCTGGAAAATCTATACATTGAGGGTAAGCAGCTACCTTTTGTTCTAGCCCATTTTTATAACCTGGAGGGATTGGGGATCCGTCTGTTGATTCTTAATTCTCCATTGTATTTCTTTTTTATGCTTACATTTATTGGATACTTTGCTGTGTCCCCTGGGCTCTCTGAGGCTTCTTGGCCAAGTGCACACCATCCTGGGATCAGGTCTAAGAGTTTGTCCTAGTCCAAAAAGTTAATATTTCAGAAATCTACCCTGCCACTCACTTAATCCTCATACCCAACCCGTGAAGTAGGCATTATTGTTATTATCCCCATTTAGCTGAGAATGAGGAAACTGAGGCTCCAAGAAGCTCATTGCTTGCCCAAGTTCATATAGTACTAAGTCAATGGAGTCAACAGTGAGCTGGGATTAGAACTCAGGTCCATCTGACCTCAAAGCCCATAAGTAGAGGTCTTGCCTGTTCTGTGACTTGTGCTCTGTCTTAGAAGAGTGACCGCCCACCCAGGGTAAGACCTCGGGGGGAAGACCATTACTTGCTATGACTGTCTAGTTCCCGTTGGACAGGACCAGGAAACGTTTTCAGTCCTACCGGCTCAAACTAATTCCGAATTCAGAAATAACAGCTGGGCCACTAAAGGGTGATCACGTGGCCGTGTCATATAATTTTCCAAAGAACAGACAGAGTACAGGACGTGAGCTGACTTGTCAGGACAAAATGTCTCCCTTCAAGTGAAGTGACTGGAAGGAGGCTCTTGAGTGGAGATCTGCGTGGGGAGAGGGCCGGTGCCCTGAAGGGAATGTTCGTGGGTTGATCGTGACCCTGACTCTCTCATAAGCCACTTGGCTGCAGGTCGCTGGAGAGGACTGTGTTGGGGGTTCAGCAAAATATAGCAAAGCAAACAGGTCCTGCGCCCCCACTCTTTATAGAGCTATTTAAAAACAGTGTCCAGGAAGAAGTCCAAGAATGACTGAGACAGTCTGCAGAGCTACTGAGTGCCGTGGGTGCCCATAAGCAGGTACTCAGAGTGGATTTTAAACTCTGATTACTCCATCAGTGTGTGGTCATGACGCTTCCCTGTCTGAGAGAAAGCCATGGACCCCACCCGGAGAGTACATGGAGAGCCTAGGAGCTGAGTCTCATGTTCACACTTACTTTTTAGCTTACAGCTCTCCCACTCCCACCCTCACCCCTTCACCCCAATACAAAGCCATTATGAGTGGCGGAGTGCCAGTGCAGAACAAGTGGTTCTGTCGGGGGGTGGAGGTAGTGCAGCAACCTGCTTTATTTCATTGTGTTTGAGGCCGAAATACAAAAATAGTCTGATACATGGCATATTTTTCTAACCAGGAATAGAACAGATGGGGTGCCGGGCATCCACACAATGATTTTATTGCTATTGGTTTAGTACCGATGTTTGCTCCTGCTGAGAACAGAAACATCAGCAACGTGAACGTCATCAGACAGGTGTGTGTGTGCGCTGAGTAAGTCTCCGACCAATGGGACGGAAGCTCTCCCAGCTAGTCCTAGGCACAGATGCGAAAGCAGTCACTGTGCATCAGAGTGCAAGTGTTGGGGTGGGGGGTGGGGATGGGGGGGCCCTCAGAGAAACCGTAGTTGCCAATCCTCCTCATATAATAGAGGGGCATTGAAGCCAGGGAGGTGAACTTATTTCAAAGGTCACATCATGATCACCAAGATGGGTCAAGAAACCAGAACTCCAGAAAGATATGGTGAAAAGGACATTGGGAAGTCTGGGTTCTTCTATCTGGTGTGCCACTCCTGGCTAGCTGTGTGATTTAGACAAGTTACTTAACCTCTCTGAGTTTTGGTTTCCTTGTTTATAAAAATGACAATAGCATCTTAACATCTCTCTGTCTTTTCTCAGAGGATTGTCAGAGCAAAGGAGTCTGAAGGTGCTTTACAAAGTGCTCTACAAAAATAAATGAGTGTGTGTCTATAGCAAAATGTAGTCTGTGTAGTATCATAGGGAAGAGTTTGGATAGAGGAGTCCAAATCTGTTAGGATTCTTTTGCTTCTTCTATTGCAAATAATAAATCCAAACTCACACTTGCTTAGAAAGTAGGAAGGGAGCAAGGGAAGAAGGTTGAAAGAAGAGAGGGAGGGAAGAAGGAGTGGAGAGATTAAGATTGACTTATTGATCTTGTGACTGAAAAGTCCAAAGATAATAGGCTTCAGGATTGGCTGGATCTAGGGACTCAAGTGACATCATCCATCTCCCCCCCCCCTCCTTCACCTCAGTTTCCTCTTTGCTGCCTCCATTATTAGGATTTCCACAGTTGTTTACGGTGGATGCAGGCTCACACCACCTTTACAACTGTCAGTCTCAATGGGAAGAGAAGCTTCTTGCTGTCTTCCTTCTAGTGGAAACTTGGGTCTGATTTGACCATCTTCGACCAAGGGGAAAATATACAGCGATTGCCTTGTTCCTGGATCACACAAGCTCCCCTGAAACTGGGGGCAGAGATATTTTCATCTGAATAACAAAGACTAATGGGGGTGGAATAGATTCCCCCAAAAGAATGTGGGTATTACTATGAGAGAAAAAAAGTGGGTCCCGAACAGAGAAAAAGCAACAGAGCTAGCTCAGACTCAGGATTGGCTGAGGGTCCAACTCCAGCCTTGGGCCAATGCCTTCTCTTCTCTGAGCCTCTGCTTTCTCTTCTCTGCTGTGCGGAGAATGCCCTTCCCCCTGAGGATGCCCTGAAGATCACAGAGCCCGGGAACACTGGCAGGAAATCCGAGCCACTGCTGTGAAGGGAAACCACCTCTAAGGGAGGCTCGGTAAGAAGATGCTGGACACGTAACAAGGTGGACAAAATTGCGTCCTCCCGGTCTATCAGGAAAGGTACTCTGTGTGGTTGGAAGGAAGAGGCTCATAAACAATTCGGGGTGGCCGGGTAGGAAATGGGGACCCAAACCCCTAGTCTGCCTGTGTGGAGAAGGTACGACAATGACTCACAGGGCTTTACGTTGTGTTGTGAGAACTTACAGGTTTGGAGGCAGAGCTGGACTGGGCTGGCGGAGGGCCATGGATTCCGGTCACTTCAGGCATGGGGGTGGGAGTAGGGACATCCGCTTGCCACCAATCTCTAAAGGGAGTTGAGATCTGTGGGTATTTTTCCTGGGAGGTGGTAGCCCAGCCTCAGCCTTAGACTCTGCCAGGTCCGTATGCTCTGGCTGACCTCCAGCATCTGCCCCTGGGAGCCCAAGGGATTTTTAAAAGGACACCCTGTGGTCCTGTGTGTGGCTGGCTGGTAGCACTGGCAAATTATGATGCCCCCAGGAGCAGCCCAGGGCATTTTCTGCACCTTTTCCCAGCATTGCCCTGGGAGATAACTTGCTTGATAACACACCCTTCACAGTGGCCTTCCCTTCCCCACCTCCCTTCCCCTCCCTGTTGCAGGTGTGGGTGTCCCATCACTTCCCAAAGAAGCCACTTCCCCTAGAATCCTTTAAAAAAAAAGAAAATAAACATTTCTTTATTGATTTCGGAGAGGAAGGGAGCGGGATAGAGAGAAACATCAATGATGAGAGAGAATCATTGATCGGCTGCCCTCTGCACGCCCCCTACTGGGGATCGAGTCCACAACCCGGGCTGTGCCCCTGGCTGGAATCGAACCTGGGACCCTTCAGTTCACAGGCCGACACTCTATCCACTGAGCCAAACCAGCTAGGGCTCCCTAGAATCCTTGCTGCAGGGGATGCTTGGGGGGGGGGGGGAGGAGCCCAAATTAGGAAAGGTAGCTTCTACCACTATGGGTTCAGGAAGTCATTTAGCAACAGCAGCCAGGGCTGCCCACAGTGGCAGGGGCCGTAGGAGGAATGAAGGGGACTGAGCCGTGGGCCTTGAGCAGGGGAGCGGTGGGCGAGGAAGGGGGAGATGGAAGGAATGCACCGGGAGGCACTGTGTACAGAGGAGGTGGGAAATGTTAGGAGCCGCAGCCCCGGGAGCAGGAGCTGACAGGCCGTGAGTCCGTTGGCATTTACTTGGTTTCCACAAGCAAAGAATATTTTTGAAACCAGAGCTCCTGGGGGCCAGGCCTGCTTGCCTTTTTTGGCCTGGGCCTGCCTGGGAGTCGCACCAGGCACATCTATCTGTGTTCCTGGGAAGCCGTTAGGGTGGGCATGTGTCCAGGCCCTGGCCGCTGAGGAATGACACCAGCACCAGCAGGCTGATGCAGCTTCTTTCTTTTATTATTTTATTTTTAAAAATTTTCAGTTACAGTTAATGTATAGTACTTTTAGGTGTATAACTAACTCCATGGTTAGACATTCTTCTAACTTAGGAAGTGATCACCCCAATAAGTCCAGTACCCATCTGACACCATTCATAGCTATTACAATACTAGAGGACTGATGCACGAAATTCGTGCATTAGAAGAGGGGGGGTGTCCGTCAGCCCAGCCTGCACCCTCTTCACTCTGGGACCCCTCAGGGGATGTCTGATTGCCTGTTTAGGCAGGATAGGGCCTAAACTGGCAGTCAGACATCCCTCTCACAATCCAGGACTGCTGGCTCCCAATGCTCGCCTGCCTGCCTGATTGCCCCTAACCACCTCTGCCTGACAGCCTGATCACCCCCTAAACCACTCCCCTGCCAACCAGATCGATGCCTAACTGCCCTCCCCTGTTGGCCTGATCGCCCCTAATTGCTCTCCCCTGATGGCCATCTTGTTGTGACCATATGGGGCAACCATCTTGTGTGAGGGCATGATGGTGAATTTTATTATATAGGATGATCAACTCTATTCCCTATGCTGTACTTGACCTTCTCGTGACTGTTTTTATAAGTGGCAATTTGTACATCTTAATCCCTTCACCATTTTCACTCCTCTCCCCAAACCCTTTCCCATCTGGCAATCATCAGGTGTTCTCTTATTTTTTTTTTTTTTAATTTTAGAAGTGAAAAGGACTAAAATCTACCCTTCCTCCTAATCCTCACCCACCCTTTCAAAGCCCAATTTCAACCGCACCTCCTGTTAAAGATTTGTCCACCAGCTTTTTTCCCAGCCTGCCACGGCCTCCCTCCTCTCAATTCCTCTGTCGTCACTTACGGAAATCTTCCCTCATCTTATTTTGGGTTACCACCACCCTTTTCTTGTGTCTATAGTTGTTTGTGGACAGACGCTATTTGTTGAACACCATGTTTATGGTTAAGGAGCACAACGTTTAGGGAAGACAAAGTTATGTAAATAGACGGTCAGAAAACTTGAAAAAAACCCATATGCCCATCAGGGGGAAAAAGGATAAAGATGTTTGGATGGCCATCCTATGAAATACCGACGCGGCTCTCAGAAAAAGGTGGGTATGGATGTCAGTGTGGTAGGCAGTTAGACAGGCATGAGCAGATCAAGAACAATGGGCCGAGTACAGAAGGTCACCTGGGTCAAGAGCCCCAGGTGGAGAGCAATGGGCAAAACTGGGAAAACAAGGACCTCCGGCCCCCAAGGTAACCTTTCCTTCCCTCACATCACTGGTCATCCAGTTTAGACCCCTTGACCTTTCATGTTGCTGGTCATGTGGTGTGGACCCTTTCCTGACCTTCCCTCCCCTGGCATGCTGCTGGTCGTATGGGTTGGACCCCCTTAGATGGGGAATGAACAGGGAGGCCCCAGATTAGCCCTTAAGCATTAAGCCCCCAGGACAATGAGGTTCTGACCCGCATAGAATAGTCTAGGCCTCCCAGTTGTGTTTCAGCTCCAGGCTCAGAAAAGCAGCAAAACCAGATAAGTGATGCCATGACTGACATCAGGACCAGCTGCAGTGACCCATGACCCCTTGCCCTGGAGCCAACCAATCAGTGGAGACCACGACCCTGAAAGGATACACCTGGCAAGCTGATGAGTATTCTATTGGGATCCTCCCCTGAGACCTCCAGATGAATACCTTCAGGCCGGAGGACCCATCACAGCTCTCTATGGAGCACCCAGGTAGTACCTTTCCCCAAGCCCTCTCCTCAGTCCCATTTTCCTGGCCTTTCTTTTTCCCAAGCTCCAAGGACCTTTCTTTTGCCTTTGCAACTTGTTTCCTGAGGCCATTTCTTCTATGACTTATTTCTTTGTGATTTTCTAAATAAATTTTCTTTTATAGTCTTGGCTCTGAGTTCTTTCTTAGCCAGAACTCAAGTACCGAGATTGCTGAACCACGTTTCAGCCTGACTCCACCTAACACCTGGTGCCGTTTTTGCCTCCAATATAAGGACATGGGAAAACGTTGATGTCAAATTAAAAAAAAAATAAGTTATAACCAGGAAAAGTAATGAAGGAAAGGTAAATGCATGTTGCTAAGTGAAAGAACCCTGTCTGAAAAGAGAACATACTGTGTGATCCAACTACATTCTGGGAAAGGTAGAAGTGCAATGACTGCCCTGGGTGACCTTTCCAATCTCTGGTGGACAGGGGCTGAGATGGGGGAAGGATGAACAGATTGAGTACAGGGGCGGTTTAGGGAGGTGAAACTATTCTGTATGATCCTATAATTGTGGATATGTGACATGACGTACCTGGCAAACCCATAGAAAGAGTGAGCCCTAATGTAAGTTAGTCTTTAATTAATAATAATATATCAAAAATGGACTCATCTATATAATAAAACCCTAATATGCAAATTGACCAAACAGCCAGAACCATCTGTCGCTATGTCATGCACTGCCCAACAGGGGACAGATGATCAACGCAGGAGCTGCTCCCTGGTGGTCAGTGTGCTCCCACAGAGGGAGCACTGATCAGCCAAAAGCCAGGCTCATGGCTGGCACATCAGTGGGACTTCTTGGGCCTAAGCTGGCAGGTGGACATCCCCTGAAGGGTCCCAGATTGTGAGAAGGCACAGGTTGGGTTGGGGGGCATCCCCCACCCCAGTGTGTGAATGTTGTGCACTGGGCCTCTAGTCAATTATAACAATCGTACCACACAAAAAGCAAGATGTTAATAATGAGGGAAATGTGTAGCCGTATTTAGCATAGCCAAGATCTGAAAGCAGCCCAAGTGCCCATTAGCAGATGAATGGATAGAAAAGCTATGGTACATTTACATAATGGGATACTAATCAGCTATAAAAAAAAGAAGGAAGGCCGAAACTGGTTTGGCTCAGTGGTAGAGCGTCGGTCTGTGGACTGAAAGGTCCTGGGTTCGATTCCTGTCAAGGGCATGTACATTGGTTGTGGGCACATCCCCGGTCGGGGGTGTGCAAGAGGCAGCTGGTCGATGTTTCTCTCTCATCAACGTTTCTAGCCCTCTATCTCTCTCCCTTCCTCTCTGTAAAATATCAATAAAATATTTAAAAAAATAAATAAAAAAAGAAGGAAATCTTACCTTTTATTACAGCATGGATAGACCTGGAGAGTATTATTCTAAGTGAAATAAGCCAGTCAGAGAAAGAAAAGTACCATATGATTTCACTTACATGTGGAATCCAATGAACAAAATATAAATAGACAGACAAAATATAAACAGACTCATAGATACAGAGAACAGACTGATAGCTGTTAGAGGGGAGGGGTGTTGAGGGGCTTGGGTGAAAAAAGTGAAGGGATTAAGCAAAAACAACAACTAATAGAAATAGACACAAGTATGGCGATTACTAGAGCGAAAGGAGAAGGGGGAGGAGGAAGAGCTAAAGGGGATAAAAGGTGATGGAAGGAGACTTGACTTGCATTGATGATCATACAATACAATATACAGATGATGTATTGTAGAACTGTACACCTGAAACCTATATAATTTTATTAACAACTGTCACCCCAATGAATTCATTAAAAAAGAATAATGGTGGAAGCTGTGAGAGGGGAGGGAAGTAAATAAGAACTCTCTACAATCTGCTCAATTTTCTCTAAACCTGAAACTGCTGTAAGAATTAAAGTCTCTTCATTTAAAAATGTAGGAATGGTATGATTCCATTTGAATAAAAAATAATTGCACGTGCATATGAGTTGTGGACAAAAAAAAGGGGGGGTCTATAGAAAGGAACCTCAGGGGGTGATCAAATCATCAATTTCTAACGGGGCAGGTCATGATGAGTAGTCCCACCCCAGGCATACCACGCTCTTTGCTAAAAGACTTATTTTTGCCTTAAGGGAACCGTGTCCATTGGCTCACTCATCTGGGCTAATTCACCTTTGAAATGCCTTCTTTCAGGCCCCTCCTACTATGTGACCACTCTCTCAAGAGAACACAGAATCTTAACCAGCCTATAATCCAATCCCCACCTTGCTTTTCCCCACCTTCATGTAAACTGCCTTATGTCTCCTCCTTAATTTCAAATGCGTTAAAAAAACAACAACAACAACCAAAAACACAAAAACACGCCTGCAAAACTCATATTTTCTGGCGTATTTTGAGATCTTGCTCTCCAGCACATGTCAGCTTGGCTCAACTTCTTTTTTTTTTTTAATGTATTTTTTTTTTTTTTTTTTTTTACTGTTGATAGTATTATAGATATCTCCCATCCCCCCTCCTTGGCTCAAATTCTTATAAAATTTTTTTTACATGTTTGGACATTTCTTATGTCAACAGTGTATATTTATATGTTTAGAAACATAGCAAAAGGTCTAGAAAAATGAGTACACAACCAACTCTTAACTAGGTTTTCTTTAACAAAGAGAGTGGGTGGCAAGAAAAAGGAAGGACTGTCATTTTTTAATGACATAGTCCAGAATGAAGAAGGTATATAGAAAAATATAATGAACACCTGTGTACCTCTTCCACACCCACCAACCAACTTCTGAATTAAAACATGGGTGAAGGGATTTATACTTGCCACTCTACATACTTTTGCCCTTTACAGTATTAACATATAAGCATGTATTAATATTGTCATCTTTTAAAATATATTTTTTTTATTGATTTCAGAGAGGAAGGGAGAGGGGGAGAGAGATAGAAACATCAATGGTGAAAGAGAATCAGTGATCGGCTGCCTCCTGCATGCCCCACACTGAGAATCGAGCCGGCAACCCAGGCGTGTGTCCTGACCAGAAATTGAACTATGACTCCCCTGGTTCATAGGTTAATGCACAACCACTGAGCCACACCTGCTGGGCAATATTGTCATATATTTTAGAAATAAAGAAGAAAGCTAGAAAAATAACAAAACAAGGTACTGCGTGGGAATGAGAGTGGAAGCCATGAATCATGCCTGGAGTTGGGGAGAGTCAGAGATTGGAGCGGGCATGGAATTAGAGGGAGAGGGAAGAGAGATGAGCAAATGCAAAACCCAAGGGCTGGGAGAGGCCCAGCTCCTATAGGGAATAGGAAATGATTCCGAAAGTTGGGGGCAGGGAGAAGCGAAAATGTTCCAGGAAATAGAATGGAATCTAGAGTGTCTGCTTGCGGTTTGATTGTGAAAAGCATTCAGCACGGTAGCAAGGAGTCTGGTCTTTCTGTTATCAGCAAAGAGTATCTAGAAGCGGCATCGAAGATGGTTCGAGACGTGCTCGGATCTGTTATGTTGGGAGCAGCAGCCGGCAGCCGGGCCTGGGGTCGGGATCCCTCGGCGCGCCTTCTGTGCGTGGAGTCCTGCATCTCCCAGTTTCAAAGACATTAAGAAGGTGGGTGGTTCATTTTATAGTCTTTCCATGTGTTGTTCATTTGTATTGGACAAATAAACCTAAACTCTCCTCCTGGTATGTTGAAGCAACTTAGAAAGAAGGCAGAACACCCTGAGTGCCACCCTTTGCCTCTCCTTACCTCCATGTTCCTGTAAGTCGTACCCCATTAACCCTCATTATGTGAGGATGCCAAGGTACAGGGAAGACCACAGTCTTCCCAGAACCCTCTTAAAGGGGCAGGACCTATCTTCAGTAGGTCCCAGTTAAAAGCGTATGTGTTACCCGGGCATGGCCCTGAATTTCCAACGTCCCCGCGATAAAAAAACATCTCCGTTCTTTAGGGCTGCCTGGATGCGTTTCATATTTCCTCCTTAATGGCGCGCCATTGATTGTGTGGGTTCAGAGGTGAAGGCCTCTTGGCTCTTCAGAAGCCCCTGTCTTTTCTAGGAGACAGTCTGGCTTTGCCTCTGGGCCGAAAGGCCACTACTTAGGTCTCAATATCAGAAACGGAGGTGCATTGATTCTGGGGGTGCCTTGTTACCGATTGGGTGTCCACGGGGGGGGGGGGGGGAGAAGGAGAGAGAGGAGAGAGAGGAGAGAGAGGAGAGAGAGGAAACCCATTCGGGCAGAGGGAGAGGCTGAGCTGTAGTTATGCAGGAGCAATGGGGTCTCGGCCCACCCCATCCCACAGGGGTTCAGAACCTGCAAGCATCCTTCGAGTTGTTCTGGACTGGGGAGAGAGGCAGGGCCTAGACACTGGTCACATCCTTCACACACTGGGTTTGGAAGGTGTGGGGCGAGGTAAGTCTCAAAAGGGGCTGAGCCGAGAGAATAGAACTGTCGTTCCTGAAGAGTGATCTGAGCCACGCGTCACAATGTGCGCCCAGAGATGATGCGTGTAGGGGCTTTGCGGTCGTCCAAGGGAAGTCCGCAGGGGCCTGGGCCTCCGGAACCTCCTCTCTCGGTCACGTTGAGCTCATGGAGCGGCAGTGTGCCCTGCAGAACAAGCCCTCAACGATGTTAAGTTAACGGATTTCACAGCTGCTTCTTGCGTCTCTAGCTCGTGGCAGACACTGTTTTCTTTTGCTGTTGTCCTTAATGACATGGAAGGATGTTTGTCATAACTGAAAAATGACCAGAATGATGTACTTTCATATTTGAAATATGCTTATGCATTCCTTGAGTGAGAGGAATTTTCTCCCCCCTTTTCCTCTTTTCCCATTGACCCCTCCCTCCTGCCCTTCCTCTCAACCTCCTCCCCACCCCCCAACCCCTACACACACAGAGACAGTTCTCTTTCTTTTTTCGAGGGGGGAGAAAATGTTACTTTCTCTCTCCCTCTTTTTTTAAAAATTTAAATCATTTATTGTTTAAAGTATTACATATGTCTCCCTTTTGCCCTATTGATCTCTCCCCCCCCTCCCCCATTCATGCCCTCCCCCCACCCCCCTACCACAGGCCCTGTTTTCAATGCTAAAGCATTTTGGATATGACTAGGCCCAGTGGCGCTTACATTCCAGAGGTGGTGGGGTACAGACCACAAATGAAAGAACTGATTAGCTGGTGAGAATTACTAGGGAACAGGAAGGGAGAATGGGAGGTGCTAGTTGGGGTGGGAGCGGGGGGGGGGGGGGGGGGGGGTAAGGATTTCCAGCAGAAGGAATTAGCAAGTGCAAAGGCCCTAAGGTGGAAGTAGGTCTGGGTATGTAAGGAAGAGCAAGCAGGCCAGTGCGGCTGGAGTGGGAGGGAAGAGGTGAGAACATTGGCCGGAGAGGCCCGCAAGAACAGAGAGGTTGGGGGGGGGGGGGCTTGGGTCTCCAAGAGCCTTGTGGGTCATCGCGAGGCTTCGAGGCTTTCGTTTTTCTCTGAAAGGGATGGAAAGCTGGTGGAGGGGTTCAGAGCACCGAAGTGGCATGGTGTGATTGACACTTTAACACCGCTGTTGAGAACCACCTGTGGGGAACAAGAGTGGCCACTAAGGAGGCAGTCAAGGAGGCGATTGCAATAGTTCCCACCTAGCCGAAACCGGTTTGGCTCAGTGGTAGAGCCAACATCGGTCTGCGGACTGAAAGGTCCCAGGTTCGATTCCAGTCAAGGGCATGTACCTTGGGTGCGGGCACATCCTCGGTAGGGGGTGTGCAAGAGGCAGCTGGTCGATGATTCTCTCTCATCGACATTTCTAGCTCTCTATCTCTCTCCCTTCCTCTCTGTAAAATATCGATAAAATACATTTTTTTTTTTTTAAAAAAAAATAGTTCCCACCGAGAAATGGCGGTGGCTGGGACCAGGGCAGTGGCAGTGGCGATGGCAAGAAGTGACAGGGCACTCTCTGTGTGTGAGAGATGCAGCCAGCGGCCTTTGCTGATAAATCCCCTCTGAGTAATGAGAAAGAGAAGTTGAAGACGATTAAGACGTTTTGGCCTAAGACAAAGTGGAAAATGGTGCATCCGTTACGGAGCTAGGATTGCCGGAGGGGATTTGGGGGGTGGGGAAGCAATCAGGAAGCTTAGTGGCAGACTTCTGAGCTTCAAAAGGCCTTAGCACACATGCTTCCGCCGGTTGGCCCCTTTTCATCAGCTACTCAGATTCTCACCTCGGGGGCTGTTTTCTGAGGCAGGAGCTCTGGCTGCCAAACCAGACCATGTCCCTGGAACACGCTCTCTTCACACGCTGTGCTTTCCCTCCGGAGGCGGGGCAGCTGGCAACGATATCGGCGTGATTCACTCCTGTCTCTCCCTCTGGTGTGAAAGTTCCTTGAGTACAGGAAGGCCTGTGTCATTCGCAGCCTGGTCACCAGCTTGAAGATCAGCCCCCGTCATGCTGTAACTATGTGAACGAGCCCGTTGAAAGAAGGGTATGTGGGAAAGAAAAGGCGTGTTTCACATGCTCCCATCTTCTCTGCAGAACTTGGGAAAACCCCGAGACCCCCATGAGCCCTTTCTTTAAGTTTTAGCCTCCAATCTGCCCTATCCTTTCCTTCCCCACCAATGAGGCTGGAGGGGATTTGGGGGGTAGGGAAGCAATCAGGATTTGGGGGGTAGGGAAGCAATCCTAAACCCAGCTCTGGTGGCAAAGAGCATGGGACTTGGGGCTTCAAAATCTATGTGACCTTGAGCAAGCTTATTAACCTTTCTGAGTCTTAGGGAATGACAGTACCCATTTCATAGGATTAAATAAAATAGTTTGTGAAATATGTTTAGTGTAAAAGGTTTGCAAAGAGTAAGTGCTTAATAAACATGAGCTATTATTGTTATTACTATTACTTTATACTTCCTACTTCAAACAGTCCTGTTGGCTCATGTTAGTACCGATAGAAATGTCTAAACCAGGTGTGGGCAAACTTTTTGACTCGAGGGCCACCATGGGTTCCATATATATATAATTGATTTTTTACAGAGAGGAAGAGAGAGGGATAGAGAGTTAGAAACATCGATGAGAGAGAATCATTGATCAGCTGCCTCTTGCACACCCCCTACTGGGGATGTGCCGGCAACCAAGGTGCATGCCCTTGACCGGAATCAAACCTGGGACCTTTCAGTCCGAAGGCTGACGCTCTATCCACTGAGCCAAGCCGGTTCCGGCCACCATGGGTTCTTAAACTGGACCGGAGGGCCGGAACAAAAGCAGCCTGACCATGCTGGCACTCTCATCTTGGGCTGCTGGTGAAGGAGCAGAGTAGAGAGCAAAAGAACCCTCAGCTCTTCCGGCTCTGCGGGCCGGATAGAACAGCAGAACGGGCCGGATCCGGCCCGCGGGCCGTAGTTTGCCCACAGATGGTCTAAACTCAAGAGCAGGCATCTTCATTTCATTCCCTGCTCCCATTCCCACCCACCTGGCCCACCAAACTCTTCACCCTGCTCCCCCTGCTTCCTGAAAGCCACTCCTTCTCTTCTTGCCTTTATCTGGGTTTCCTGGCGTCTGACCCGGCTCCTAGGGGCAGTACCATGTGGTTTCCTAGCCCTCCTGCCCCGGGGACAGTCCCAGGCCAGGATCCCGTGCACGTGCAACCCTAGGCCGCAGGGATGGGGAGCCGTGCAGGGAGGATGCGGAGCGATAGCAGGTGGTGTGTTGTGCGTTGAACACGAGCTGCCAGGCAGGTGTGTGTCTGCCCAGCGGTCTCCCGTGGAGGTGGGAGCGAGGGAGGAGGGGACAGCCAGGCTCTGCTTCTTCCGCTTCCGCTGGTGGCAATGCTCCCCGCCCTGAAACTACCCCGCACCCCTGGGGCGTCCCCTTGTCCATCGCCCATCCTGCCCCCTGCACGGCGGCTGGGTGCTGCTGTCAAACCCAGGAGCCAAGGGACAAGAGTGTCAGCGTCAGGGTCCGCCTAGGGGCGGGGCCCTTCCCCAGGACTGGGTGGAGAAGCAGTGCGTTCTGGAGAAGCCCATTTCCCACCATCTACGAGCTGTGTGAGCTGGGCCACTCACGTCTTTACTCTGTGCCAATGGTCCTTCCTTTACCTTTCATTTTGAAGTAATTTCAAACCTACAGAAAATGTCAGGAGTAGCACGAAACCTGCAGTCACCCACACCTACCAATTATTAACGTTTTGCTACATTTCTTTGATCATTCTCTCAGTCCTTACACACACACACACACACACACACACACACACACACACTCATACACACACACACACACACACACACACACACACAATTTTTCTATAATATTTGACAGGTTATAACACCATGCACCTCTATTCCTGAATAGTTCAGGGTGAATTTTCTATTAGCAAGGATGTGACCACAAATAATTATCAAAACCAAGAAAGTTGATATTCCTACAGTACTAGTACCTGTCCGATCTACATTCCATATTGACATTTCACCAATTGTCCCAGTGAAGTCTTTATAGCATATTCTTCCTCTCTCTGGCTCATGGGAGCCATAATAGTGCCATCTCATAAGGTTGTTATGAGAGTGACATGGATGCTACATATAAGACACTTTAATGCCAGTTCCTGGAATTCAGTGTGTTAGCTACTATCATTATTATTTCTTCTTCAGTGAAGTCTTTTCCAATCCCCTTCCCCTCAATTCAGAGTCAATCTCTTCCCATGTTTCCTTAGCATTTCCACATTCCTTACTGCACTTTCATCTTTAGCCTTGTTTTATAAGCTTCTTAAGACACATGCCGGCCCTAGCTGGTTTGGCTCAGTGGATAGAGCATTGGCCCATGGATCGAAGGTTCCTGGGTTTGATTCTAGTCAAGGGCATGTATCACATGTGGAAAGCAACCAACCCATGTGTCTCACATTGATGTTTCTCTCTGTCTCTCCCCTCCACTCTCTCTAAAAATCAATGGAAAAATATCGTAGGGTGAGGATTAACAAAAACAAATAAAATGAAACGTAGTCTAGATAGTAGTCTCGTGCCTAATTCCTCTTTGCTTCTCTTTGTGGCACCGTGCATAGCATTTGGAACATAATAGGACATAGTTGAGTTTATTTGGATGAAAGTGGAGGGTTGAGGAGGGAGGGTAGAAGGAATTTATCTCATAGTGGTGCGATAGTAGACATATTTTTGTTTTTAAAGAGCTTATGATTCATGGAGAGAAAGACAGACAAATACACAGATGAAAACTTAAAAGAGAATGAGAATAGCATAACTCTCAAAACAGCTCTTGAGGAAGGATTGATAGTGAGTAGGAATGTACACACATTCTGGGAGTTTAAGGGAGGGAAAAGATACTGGATGGGAAGGAAAACTAATTTCCAGAGATTTTCCCACTGAGAGGGCAGGGCGAGGCTAACTCCTGACTCCATTTTGTATTGTGGGGCAGGGCAGAACAGGGTGGAGCTATCCTCCATTTTGTGTAACGATCCTAGCCCTCACCCAACCAATCAGGGTCAGCCAAAGCAGTGACATCACCACCCTTATAAAACCCCTGGACTTGTCGAAGTTCGGCCTGTCTTCCACCATGCTGTCAGCGTGAGTGGGACAGAGCCCATGCTAGCATGGAAGAGGCTCTTTTGTTTATTGCATCGGACTCGGCTCCCTGGTGGTCCTTGGGGATCACGAAGTCTGGGCATAACACCCAGATGGCCTCCCCAGCAGTAGAGAGCTCAGGGAGACTTGATAAGCCAAAACACTAAAGGCAAAGCTCTCAAATCTTGCTTTCCCAAGGCTGGTGAATCTGGGCTAACAGCTGAATCACGTCTGGGCCTCCCTTGCTGAGATGACATTCTGGCCAAAAGAACCTGAGCCAAAATGATGTGTACCACTTCCAGGCCTGGCTCACAAACATCTGTGAGTGTGATCTGCAACCTTCTAGCGGTTTGGGGGACCACGTCGGGGAGATAGTGCCACCCAAGATAGAAGGACTATGAGTCCTTAAACATGGAGCAGAATCCCCAGCCCCAGCCCCTCACATTGCTGTGACAAGAACAAGAAAAAACTTTGCTGTGCTACACCATTGAAATGGGAGGGTTGTTAGTGACAGCAGCTACCACTACTTACCCCACCCAGTGCGCAGTTAAAACCGAAGGCTGGATTCAGAAGACCTGTGTTTATTTCCTAGTTCTGCCACCTAGTTATGGGTGAGCCCAGGCAAGTTGCTTTATCTGGGAACTGCTGTGAGGATTAAATGGAAAAAGGCTTTGTAAACTGTGAACGTGCTGTAAACGTTGGATATTATTAGTATTAGTCTATTCTTCCTAAGTTGGCCAAAATAACAGTCCAAGAATAGTATACAGGGATTAGTCATTCTTTCCAAAATAACAAAAAGAAGAACACGCACGGTCTGGGATCTTGTGATACTGGTATTAACTCAAGTGTTGGAAAAGGAGTTTGGGTGGGTCCATGGGAGGCCATTGATGCACTCCAGAACTGCCGGAGTTACTTCTGCTTTGCTAGTCTGCAGTGAAATTATGATGAGTATGTTGGTTTGATATTTGTAGGTAATTCTAACATTGGGATCTTTTAATGTTTCAACTTTCATTGGGGGAAGGGAACAAGAAGGAAAGAGAGGAGGAGGATTTCTAGGTGAACTTTACCAGTGATTGTCCTCAGAATCCAATGTAGTCAAAATATTCTTTTTGGCCACACATTCGTTGTTGGTATTTTGTATTTCTCATAAATGTTTAACCGTTCTTGCTTGATCAAGGAGGTTGTGATAATCCAGAAATCATATCCCAACATGTATCAAATTTTAAAGTCAATAATAGGACCAAAAGAGACTTCGAAGATTGAGGTTTATTCATCTTAAAAGTTTCACCATAGTCCTGAATCCTGGAGCCATCCTGGGCGTGGATAACCTCCCAGGCTTCTTGGTGTGAGGTTTAAGGAATGGGAGAGTATCCCAGACTCTGAAACACTTCCAAGGCACCAGTGGGAGCCTGTGAGGCGGACCACTGACAGGAAAAGGCCCGTCACTGGTGACAGTTCCTGTTGTAGTCAGATGAAAGGCAAGAGGCAGAGTTTGGTCATTAAAACCATCTGGGTCCTTTATTTCTGGTCCTAGGCCCACCCCTTTTCAATGAGATGATTTCTTAAACTAGCCATTGCTCCTTTTCTTCCTCTCTTCTACGTCCACTTCTGGGTGCCTCCCCCTCCTCTCCCTAGCCTTCATAGACTTTTCTTATTTACTTTCACATTTTAGGATGAGGAGTGATTTGAGAAAATGAAGGCATTTCCTCCTGCTTTCCTGGATCTTTTCTCCCTGTGGCTATCCTCTCTATCTCCCTAATTGGCTCTCCTGTTTCTAAGAACTGTTTTTACTTCTTGCTTTGGGGAACTGGAATGGAAATCAGAAGACCTGGGCTGGTGTCATTAGCATATAGATAAAAATCACTTTTCTTCTACTTGAGGAACTGTGGTATCTCATCTGTAAAAGTAAAGGAAGGGTGGACTAGAGTGTCTCTCCGTGTCCTTCCTTCTTAGATTCTGTGCATGATCAACAGCTAAACAAGGAGGCCTTTAGAATTCTCTTGCTAACATCTAAAGCTTTTCAGCTAAGTAGACACTTCTTATATTTCCTGGGTGAGATAGCTGGCTGAATTTCAGAAGAAGCAAGTTGAAGTCCCGGAATATGAGCATGTTAGGAATTAGTGGAGATGGGAGTGGAAAAATTGCATCAAACTTAGGAAGAACTTGCATTATATGCTAGATTTGGAACTTTATTATTTCGGTGATGGAGATTTTTGGAAGTATGACCATATCTGTGTTTTAGGAAGTTCATTCTGATGGTTACATGAAGAGTGGTGAAAACAGAAGACAGTGCCACTAGGTGAAACTGCCGTCAATATTATAGGCAAGACATGAGGAGGATCTGAAGAATGTGGAATGTCATTTGAAAAAATTAGAGGGAAACAATTCAATATATTTGGAGGTTTATTACATGATTGGCTGAGGGAGTTCCAGAGGGAAAGCAGTCCAGGAGGACTCTCTCACTGATTTGAGTGGACAGGCTTGTCATGAACATAGTAGACACCTATCTCCCAGTGCCTTGACCTGGGACTTCCCTGTTTCCAGAACTGTGAGATATTTCTCACAGTTTATTTGTCATGTAAGCCACCCAATCTATGATACTTTTTTTTTTAAATACAGCTTGAATTAACTAAGACAAAGTTTCAAGATATAAAGTAATAGAGGTGACAGCTCTTGAAGGAGTCAATCTGAAGCAAAAGAAAATGAAGCCAGCAGGCAAGGAGAAACACAGAGGAGAGTCCTGATAATGTTTGAGACCCTGGCTCTAGTCAGGGCTGGGCAAACTATGGCCCGCGGGCCAGATCCGGTGAATAAAACTATTGCATTAAAAAAAAAAAAAAGACCATACCCTTTTATGTAATGATGTTTACTTTGGATTTATATTAGTTCACACAAACACTCCATCCATGCTTTTGTTCCAGCCCTCCCGTCCAGTTTAAGAACCCATTGTGGCCCTCAGGTCAAAAAGTTTGCCCACCCCTTCTCTAGCTGGTCAGGGGACCCATTTGGTTCCCTGTTCTTCCTACAATTTGTACAGCTTTCCTTCAAAATCCTGAGATACTTTCTTTTTGTTGCCTAAGCTAATTCTAGTTCAGATACTTGCATCTGAGATTCTTGACTAATGTGGCAATCCAGTAATTGAGTTGGGGAGGAGTAGGCAGAGGCCACTCTGAAAGAGAGGGGAAGGAGGTCAGTTAGGGACATTTTAGGTTGAGTAGCTTTGAACATACACATAAAACTTTCCAGCAGTGATTTCATTATAAAGCTGAAGCTCAGAAGATAGATCACATTCTCCAAGTCATCAAAAATATATTTAAAAAGACAAATCTAAGTATGAGGCCTAATGGTATATCACTAGATCTTTTGGGAATTTAATTGTTTAAGGCACTACACCACTATTCAATGGAACTAGCATTCAACTTACCTGTCTGACACTGATTCACAATGATATTATAAAACATTTTCCTAAGTACTTTGATGCAATTAAGATTGAGTACTTCTATGGAATTCCCTTTTTAGTTCAACAGAATATCATCCACATAAGATGGAAATGAGATTACTCTTGGTGATCTTGGTGAACATGGCTCCTAGCACTATCTTGAAATGAATGTTGCTGTTTTCTAAGTAATTATAAATCAATCATTGAAATTAATTTTTCTGGCTAAATCATCTGTCTTTATCTAAGAAGTAATGGATGGGTGTACTGAATGACTCCTCCACAATTATAGAACTTGTCTTTATTAACCTTGTCAGGTCTATGCATGGATACTTTTACCTCCCAGCAAGGAAGGTCCCAGCATTCCGTAAACTTAATGGTGCCTACGAATTGTCCTTGTTGAGTGTCCTGTTTAGAGTGGAAGGCTAATGCTTCAGAAATGTCAGGTTGACCCTCCATCAGAAAAGAATTTTTTCTTTCTTTTTAAATATATTTTTATTGATTTCAGAGGGGGAAAAAGGAGGGGGGAGGGAGAGAGAGAGAGAAATATCAATGATGAGAGAGAATCATGGAGTAGCTGTCTCCTGCCCACCCCACACTGGAGATTGAGCCCACAACCTGGGCATCTGCCCTGACTGGTAATCAAACCATGACCTCCTGGTTCATAGGTCCACGCTCAGCTACTGAGCCCCGCCGGCTGGGCAGTATTTTTTAATTTTTATTTTTTTGGTAATTTCTTAATTTTTTGTTGTTGTTGTTGTATAAAGTTTTACATATTCTCCTTTTCCCCCCTGATGGACCCTCCCCGCAACCATTCTCACTCTGGGCAAGCCCCTACTGCCACAGTGTCTGTGTCCATTGGTTGGTTGTTAATGTGCATGCACACAGTCCTTTGGTTGCTCTCTAACCACCACCACCTCCCCTGCCATTTGTCTCTGGATCTATTTTTGTTCATCAAATTATGTTGATCATTATATCTCACATATGAGTGAGATCATGTGATATTTATCTTTTTCCAACTGGCTTATTTCACTCAGCATAATGTTCTTCAGGTCCACCCATGCTGTTGCAAATGGTAAAAGTTCTTTCTTTTTATAGCAGTGTAGTATTCCATTGTGTAGATGTACCACAGTTTTTTATTTTAATTTTTAAAAATATATTCTATTGATTTTTTACAGAGAGGAAGAGAGAGGGATAGAGAGTCAGAAACTTTGATGAGAATCATCCATCAGCTGCCTCCTGCACACCCCACACTGGGGATGTGCCCACAACCAAGGTACATGCCCTTGACTGGAACCGAACCCGGGACCCTTCAGTCCGCAGGCTGACACTCTATCCACTGAGTAAATCGGTTTCAGCATGTATCACAGTTTTTTAGTCCACTCGTCTGCTGATGGGCATTTAGGCCGTTTCCAAATCCTAGCTATAGTAAATTGTGCTGCTGTGAACATAGGAGTGCATATATCCTTTCTGATTGGTGTTTCTGGTTTCTTGGGATATATTCCTAGTAGTGGGATTACTGAGTCAAATGGGAGTTCCATTTTTAACTTTTTGAGGAAACTCCATACTGTTCTCCACAGTGGCTGCACCAGTCTGCATTCCCACCAGCAGTGCACGAGGGTTCCTTTCTCTCCACATCCTCACCTGCACTTATCATTTGTTTGTTGATTTGTTGATGACAGCCATTCTGACAGGTGTGAGGTGGTATCTCATTGTTGTTCTGATTTGCATCTCTTGGATGATTAGTGACTTTGAACATGTTTTCATATGTCTCTCGGCCTTCTGTATGTCCTCTTTTGAAAAGTGTCTACTTAGGTCCTTTGCCCATTTTTTGATTGGATTGCTTGTCTTCCTTTTGTTAAGTTGTGTGAGCTCTCTGTAAATGTTGGAGATTAAACCCAGTATTTTTTCTGGGTTTCATATCATACCAAAGGCTATGAACAGTAGTACAATTGTGTTTTTTCCAAGGCAGAGAAATCTGGGGTGCAAATATTGCTTCCAGCACTAACATGTTGCATGATCTGGGCAGGGTTATATATGCTGAGCACAATTTTCCTCATCTGGAAAATAGAAACAGTGATTAATTCCTTAGTACATTTGTGGGAATTAAATGAGATCAGATATATACTTGATAATATAATTATCAGATATATTATTAAATCACTATATTATACTAAATTAGTTCATGGCCCATAGTCAACTTTCAGTTAAGGCTAACTATGACTGTGCTTTAGTTGATGACTAGTTGTTTGCTTCTTCTTGTTTATCACTAACCCACATTTATCTCTGGTCTTGCCTCCTTTGCATATCATTGGCTTCTCTTTCTGGTTTCCTTTATGAATTATTATTATTATTTTTATCATGGCTGGGCATAGTTCATCCTCATGAAAAAGCTAAAACAGATTTCTCTACTAATAAGAGCTGTCTGTATGGATTGCTTGTATGATTTGTGATCTTCTTAGGTCATTTATGTCCAGGGTCCTGGCAGTGTCCATTTCTAGGCTGGTTCTCCAGTAACTCCAGTGGATCAAAACTGCACAATGGCCCTGGCTGGATGTCTCAGTTGATTGGAACATCGTCCCATATGTCAAAAGGTTGTGAGTTTGATTCCCAATCAGGGCACATACCTAGGTTTGCCAGTTCGATCACTGGTTAGGGCACATACAGGAGACAACCAAACAATGTTTCCTTTTCACATCTATGTTTCTCTCTCTCTCTCTCTCTCTCTCTCTCTCTCTCTCTCTCTCTCTCTCTCTCTCTTCCTTCTTCTCTCTAAAATGTCAGTAAAAACATATCCTCAGGTGAGGATTAAATATATAGCTCTAATACACTATGGGTAAATTATGTGCATTTTACTAAACATATTAACACAAATAGTTACATACATCTGGATGACCATCCCCTGATGGGACTCCCATTTCTTTCTAGTTGATCTGGCGTGACAGTAATGGCTGAGGCAAAACTGCCTTGCGAAGCTAAGGCAGCAGGGCTATGTTATGTAATATGCAACATCAAAGCAAAGGTAGAGGAGAGGCTCAAAGATTGTGCAGCTATTCAAATTATCAAACAGTTTTGAAGTAATATCTTGAATAGCTCTTGCATCCGTCTACTTCTCTTCATACCCATTCCCAAGCCCACAATAAAACTGTCCTCACTTGCAGCCCATTCTCTCATCCACTACCAGAGGGAACTTTTTAACTTTTAACTATGACTACCGTATTTGCCGGCGTATAAGACGACTTTTTGGCCCTGAAAAATATGCCTCCAAGTGGGGGGTAGTCTTATACGGCGAGTATATAACAAACTGTATTTTTTAGTGGAAATGTTAGGGGGTCGTCTTATACGCCCAGTCTCTTATACGCCGGCAAATACGTATTTTTCAGGGCCAAAAAATCGTCTTATACACCGGCAAATACGGTAGGTCACTTTGTTGAGGGACCATTCAATGAGGCTTAAACGAGGCCCCTAGTGATGTAGCCACAGCATACTCCAATCACGTGTCTTTCCATTGATGGCCTTCTGGTCTATGGTTCAACCATGCTAACTTTTGGAGTTTTAATTTCTCAAGTGCTCTATGATATCTCTGGTCCTCCAAGCTTTACCCTTATGGTAAATACTTTCTGATAGAACCTTGCTTTATTCCTACAACCTTTTGCCTTTGTCCTAATCTAGATATTGCTTTTGGGAGCCCTTTTCTGACCAAGGCCGGGTTAATTGCCTCTCTAATGAATAAACTGTGAATCATGGCATTAATCAAATTATAAAGTGATTACCTTTTTACTTTTCTAGATTAGTCTATTTTGCTCACCACTATGTAGGCAATACTATGCACAGTACTTGGCACAAAATAAGGCCCTAAATAAATCAATATTGAATCAGCAAATGAATGGATGAATCATGGCATTAGAAGGTAAAAAAACAATCAGAACTAAGATACCAATCCCAACGATTGATAAAATATTTGGGACACACTTATACTAAAAAATTACTTGCTGTTTATAGAAAATTCAACTTTAACTGGGCTTTCTACATTTTATCTAGAACCCTTACTTATTAATTAAATCTCTATTTCTGCATTTCTAAGAGGTAAATATACTAATTTCAAAAATCCCAAGTCTTTGATTATTTATCTGCCTTAGCAGTAATACATAAATGATTATGTTACTAATGATGAATAAATTGCTTCTCTTTCTCTTTCTTTAAGCAATGGGGATTGTGTAGGTTTCCTGGTTGAATTTCAGCGCTCAATGCTCTGACTTAATGTGAACAACATAACATTTATTCCTATACATACTCCAGTGCTTTGAATACTGTGTTTGGTTAAGTTCAGAGGAACAGTTGTGATCCTTAAAATGACTGTCCTACTTCTTTTACACATTCCACTTATAGTCTAATTTGCTGACTCCTTTTCGAGTCTCTCGCTTTTAAGCCTTACTTTCATTATTGCATAATCAGTGGTGACTGATGTTGAGTAATTAATGAATAATCTGATTTCCTCTTTTAATAAGTTCACTCTGTCTTTCTAATTCAGTTTCACCAACAACCCATCAGAGATCTTCCTTATGATAGAATTTATTTTCTCAGGGTACTCATAAGGAAACAAATACTGATAAAGTGGAGTGTACAAGTATTCATAACAACAAGCAATACCACAATAAGACATTGGTAATAATGAGAGGAAAACTCTTTAATACACAGTTGGTTTCACAATTTAATGTATTTGTTGAACAGCTGCTAAAAAAATGCAAAAATTACTAGACTACTAGGAATCTTTAACTTAAATTTCCACACAAGGAAAATTAAATCCAAAATTATTGCTTCATTAAGAACATTATTTCCATGACCAGTGTGGCTCAGTTAGTTGGAGCATCATTTGTCCTGTACACTACAAGGTATGTGCCCTGACTGGTTTGATTCCCAATCAGGGTACATACCCAGCTTGGGCTTTGATCTCTGGCCTGGGCGTGTGCAGGAGGCAACCAATTGATGTTTCATTGCCACACTGATTTTTTTGTCTTTCTTCCTCTCCCTTTAAAATCAGTTAAGCCATGTCCTCAGGTGAGGATTAAAACTAAACAAACAAAAAAGAACATTATTAAGTATTTACTTCCTTCTAAGGTCTTAGTCTGGAAGCAGTTGCAGATGTAAAAATGAGTGCCTTCCAGAAAGAACAATTATATTTAAGGAGAGGGTATTATTTGTCAAGGCAAAAAGCAATTGATGCTACATAAAAGGCACAGAATCAGTGAGAACTCAGATGTAAGTGAATTCCCTTTCGCCTGGAGGAACCTAGTAAGACTGTTCCTGGTTTTGGTGGATGTGGTGGCTTTGGCCTTGGACCTTCAAGGGTAGCTAAGAATCCAAGATGCATGAGAGGACACCATGCAGAAGGGTCCCTGTAGGCAAAGCCCTCGTTTAACTTTCAGAGGAGAGATGTTCAATTGCTTGAAAATGACATCCTCTAAAGAAGACCTTGAACAATGTTCTTACAATTGGCCAGAATTTCCAAGACCGGGCCATAAAATGCTAATAAGACCCCTCGGTATATTTTAAGACACCGACTGAATTGCGAGCATGACTGGAGATACGCTGAGAAAATATTTATAATTATTTTCTATTATTTTCTATTCAATAATTATAATTACATTTAGTATATTGATATATGTATTTAAGATAATGCTTCCATATGATTAACCTGTGGCTGGATGTTGGAGACTATCTCTCTCTCTCTCTCTGTCTCTCTCTTAATACCTTTATTTATTCCTTTATTGTTTTTGCTATTGCAGTCACTTTAGCTGCCAACCTATTTTTTTCCTGTTTTTGTTCGGAGTCTGTCTCTTGAAAGCACTTTCTCTCAGTTTAAGTAGAACTCCGTTGGCACATATGACTACTCCATAAAGATTACTAGAGCTGGATGACTTTTCCCACGTGGGAGGCCTCGGGAGGAAGTTTCCGTGGGTGTGCTGCGGCGCGTGAGGGAACTGCTCCCGGAGGGGCCGTGGGGATTTTTGTCTCCTGCACCTTGGTTCTGATTCATGCGCTGGCTCACGTCGCTCTCGGTGTCTGCGCCAAAAGGTGTGGAAGGCAATTACAACATTAAACCCTAAGCCTTCCTCTCGACCTTTTCTATGTCTCACTAGCTGCTCTCCAGGCAAAGCTCTCCTCCCTCATCTTGTTCTCAAGTTCACTGCCGTCAGAACGGGCATGGGAATGGCACGGGAGGCCAACCAAGAAAACGGGAACCACGGATCCGCTAGCCCGGCCTGCATTTCCAAAATCCAGAAAGCGCCACAAACAGAGATTTTGTAAATCCTTTGGCAGCAAAATCTTCCCTCACCTGGACTCTCTTTGAAAACAAAATCTTACCTGGGATGACAGATTTTATTTACAGTCTTTGACCAACAAGTGTAAATGTTCCCGTGTTTCACTGCACGGGAATACTTCAGGGCTGTCCCAGAGTCTGCTGGAGGTGTAAATACTAACACTGCATCACTTTTATAAAACATCCAAGGTAACATCTGACCCCAGGGTTTCAGATAGGGCCTTGCATTCCCACAGTTCAAAACGCACCACCGATGGTGCCCAGGGAGGAGGGTTGGACTAACGTACAGTTATTGGTTCAGTTATTATTTCTGATGTTTCCCCCTCCTGTCTATGATTTCATAATTAATATTTTTCTAGAACAACAGGCTTCCATATGTGGTCATGGGTCACTAGAATTTGTAAGCTGTCTTATGGGATCTGTACTTTTATTGTTATATATAACAATGTATTTGTTATGATGACAGCAAGACATTACTAGGTAGTGCATTAAAACCAAAGCAATTTCTTCTTCACTAATCTCTCTCTCTCTCTCTCTCTGTCTCTCCCTCCCGCCCTCTCTCCCTCGTAGGTAGCGGCATGTGAGGGAAATAAAAACAGGGCCAGCTTCATGATATGTGACCAGTGTAGTCACACAAAGCTCTAGCACTCAGAAAGTGGATTGGTTAGGATTCTCCAGAGGAACAGAATCAATAGGATGCATGTGTGTATGAGGGGGTGGGAGGAGGTGGAGAGGGAGGAGAGAGAGAGAGAGAGCTATATTATAAGAAATTGGCTTGTGTGACTATGTTAGGGAGGCTGGCAAATCCCAAGGTGTGCAGGGTAAGCTGGAAAGCTGCAGACCCAGGGGATCTGATGGTTTAGTTCCAGCCTGAGTCGGAGCGCCTGAGAAACAAGAAAGCCAATGGTGTAAGTTCCCAGGCTTGAGATCCAGAAGGAGCTGATGTTTCAGTTGGAGTCTGAAAGCAGGAACCACTCTCTCTTACTCAGGGGAGGGTCAGCCTTTCTGTTTTATTCAACAGGCTGGATGGCGTCCATCCATGATTCAAGTGTTAATTTCATCCAAAAATACCCTCATAGAAATTCACAGAATAGTGTTTAGTCAAATACCTGGGCACTCCATGGCCCATTCAAGTGGACACATAAAATGAACCATTACAGAAGGGGACCATATGTTTGGCGTTTCATGCTCTGTGGTCACCACCTGGAACTTGTAAAATAATCTTATCTTTGAATTTGTATTTTCTAATTGAAGTCCAGTGGAACATTGGAGCTTGGAACCTCAACTCACCCACAATCCACCTCCCATCACCTCTTGGCCTCCCAGGACCAGTTCTTATGTGCCTGATCCCACATCCCGCCCAGGCTGCCTCTGCTCTAGGATGGGGCCTGGCCACATGTATGGGAAGGATCAGAGGGGAGCACTACTAGCCAAGGTGCAGGGCAGGGACCCCGATACCTGGAAGGTTCCTACTGACACTGAGTATCCCTATGACTGAGGTAAGGTGACACTAACTAGCAAAAACAAACAAACAGCAACAACAAAAATCCCTACACAACAGATCAAGAGAGAGACCCTAGAAGAAAGGAAAAAAGCTAGTTTTCCTTATTATTATTATTATTTTAACAAAGGGCCTCCATTTTAATTTTCCATAGGGCAAATTACTTAGCTGGTGGCACCGGAGAAGAAAAACACTCAATGAAATTGTTAGCTTCTTTTTCCTCCCGTACACACACACACACACACACACACACACACACACACAGAGTTGGTTTTCATGGTTGTCTTCCTATTTTCGGTGGTGTGGATGCAAAAGAAGAAAAAGTTCAAGAATAAGTCAATTCAACAGATAATTTAAATTTGGATCATAATGGATGCTTCCCTCTTCCTCACTTCCCAGAGCCAGACTGCATATTGTCTGCTGATGCTTGACAATGAAAGGTTCTTGTAACAGTCTTCTTATTCACTTCCACTCCTGCCAACCTAGTCCAGAAATAGCCCTTTCGTTCATCTTCTTCTGTCACCATGGCCACTACTACTATCACCATAAGAAGAGTCATTGTGCCCATAATATGCCAGGCATCCTATTAAGTTCTCAGTATATTATTTAATATATTCCACACAGAAACCCAGTTAGGTATGTGGCATTGCCCTCCTCTGCTGATGAGGAAACAATAGCTGAGGGTTTGCATATGGTTCATTGCTAGGAAGTGATAAGCCTGGAAGTTACATCTGGGTGTGCTCTTTCCCTAGCACCACGGTACACCGCCTCCACAGCCTCTTAATTCAAATGGCTCATCTTGTAGTCTTCAAAAACAAGCCCAAACTTTTTTAAATCTAGCTTTTAGGCCACCACAATACAACTGTATCTACTTTTTAATCTTATCTTCGGTTACTCTTGCATTAGTTAGGACTCTGTTCGTTGCAAGTGTCAATAACACAATGTAGCTGAGATACCAAAGCAGCTGATTGTTTCCTGTTACTGGAAAGTCCATGGTGAGAGGGAGTTGAGTCTTAGTTGGCTCCAAGGATTCCAACTCTGCTCAAGACCTCCTCCCCTTCCCTCATGGCTCTTTGTACTTCCAGATTGGCTTGATTCTTAGACACTCTTCTTCTCTGTAACAGCAATGATGCCACGGCTGAGCTAAATTTACACTGTCTTCATAACTAAGAAAAGAGAAAATAATTCCTCCTCCTTTTGTACTCCTATTCATCTCCCCAAAGGACTCTGCTTGGCTCTGCTTGGGTCATGTACCTACTCCAGGGTATATAGTAACCTTATTGGACATCCTATTGGTCAAAACTTAGTCACACGATCTTACCGAGCTGCAAGGGAAGCTGGAAAATGTGATCTCTTGGTTGGGCTGCCATTAGCTGAGCTAAAACGAAAAGGATGCTATTAGTAAAAGAAGGAAAGAATGCATATTTGTA